>CM045762.1:21423288-22169273 GCA_025200525.1 Camellia lanceoleosa | reverse complement strand
TCCAAAATATATATATATATATATATAACTGAAGCTCTTCTATACCAATAATTTTGTAATTAAACATGCACAAATAATATTACTCCCAAGTAATACTGTGGTGCAACTAGTTTAATTTTTTTAAGAACTTCAATTTTTTGTTCAATAATTTTTTTTTTTTTTTTTTGAGTCATTGTAAACAAAATTAACATATAATAGCTAAAGAAAACAAAAAGGAGCAGTGAGATTCATTTCATACTAATGACACAACAACTTACCATGGAAAATGGGCAAGAAAAGAATTAGAGTAATGGGCCATGGCATTGGACCAAACCAAACCACTAATCTTAAACTCAAGGACTGACTCACTGTTTTTGTTCATTTAGCTTGATAGAAGTAGTTTGTTTTTTAGTATTTGAATTTGGGGAAATTATAAAAAAATTAAAAATATATATATATATGTATTTACATAGGAGTCCCTAAACTATTGAAATGTGTGCTTTGACCCTTAAATTAAAAAAAATGCAAATCATAACCCCTAAGCTAGTGAGAAGTATCAGCTTTGCTCTCCCTTAAACTATAAAAGCGTATAAATGAACTTTCTAAACTCTGTGTGTTTCACTTTGTACATATAACCACGGTTAGGAGGTCCAATTGATTTATGCTTGTTTTTATAGTTTATAGAGCAGTGATACTTCTCAATAGTGAGTCCATTTATACATTTTTATAGTGTAGAGGTCAAAGTAGTGTTAACTGCTCAATGACTAAGGGTCTTCATGTAAATAACGCAAAAAAAAAATTTAATCCAAAATAGTAAATTTTATCATATAAATTTTAGGGATGAAGCGTGAGAAATTTCATCCGAAATTGATTTATGCATAAAAGAATCTTGCAAAAGATCAAGCTGAAAATTTTCTCTATATGATTTTCCCAGAAACATGGAAATTTTATACTGAAACTTAGGAAATTTGATAAATGAAAATGAGAAATTCTTACCAAAATGCGTAAATTTCATCCCTAATAATTGAGAAATTTCATCTTGAAAAGGAGAAAATTTGGAGATGAAATTGTGAAACTTTTATTCAAATTTCTGAATTTTAGAAAACAAAAAAATTTCTGAATTAAATTTTTATAAATTTCACTTCTATGAAATTAGAAAATTTTCATTTTAGAATTTCTATAGTTTGCGATAGTCAATTGAAAATTCGAAGAACAAATAAAATATCTCACACAATTTTTCTCATAATTTTGACAAGTTTCCACAATTTTGAATTGGAAGTCCACTCAATTGACAAACTTTTCGAATTTCCAAGAATATAATTTTCTAATTATTCATGAGCATGAATTAGAATCTATTTCCCCAGATTCTTTTCACCTTCTATATATATTGGCTGGTTAGCATAGTAATATGAGTGGGCCAATTATTTTTCCTTCACCATAAAAAATGAAGAGAGACAAAGAAAGATTAGTATTAGAGAGTCTATGTATGGATAGTGTAGAATTCCACTAAATTTCCCTTGAGGGTTTCTAGCTAATAAGTGTAGTGCTAACTTCTTATGATTCTTGCGAGAAAATTACATACTTACTCCTTATATTTTTTAAGTTAGCATTACAATTTTTCTTTTATCTATTTAATCAACTGTTAGGTCTAACAAATACATAGGGATGATGTCAGCTATTAAGAATTTTAAAATTCAATTTTAACTCTAGTAACATATTCCCATCTCCTTGAGTTCCCTTCTGATCTGACTACTCACTGCTTTGTAACAAACTAACAACCAATTGCTACAAAAAAAAAAAAAAAACCCATGCACCAGAATTGTTTGTAAACACAACAGCTTTAACTGCTGATAATCAAGTATAAATTCAAAACGAGACAAAAGCTAAAGAAACGCTTACAATAAATGTGGAGGCATTATGAGCTTGGCCTCTGCACGATGTGGGCTGGTTGGATGTCTTACTGCGTTGTGGGAGAATTTCCACAGTAGATATCACACTCACAGCTGGTGGCCACCAGAACATTGGAGTCTACAGCTGCATAATTTTTAATCAGTACAATTACCTCAAAATAATTTTTTCAACTTTTTCTTAATCTCCTCATCCTTCCCACTAACTCTTTCGAATCACTTTGCTTATAATACATAACAAGATTGAAAGTTTTTGTTTTTCACTTTCTCTTATTTTTAGAAGTTTTGTAAGCTTATTGCCTTTTCTTTTATTCACATCTTACTATTTAATCTAGTATAAAGTTCTTGTTTTTTCCCCCTCATTAGGTCGTTATTTATAAAAAGCATAGTTTCTAGAATTCTAAATGCACGTTTCAAAATTCATTGGATTACAAAGTTCATTATTTAGTTCGTTGTTGATTGGGTAAAATGGCTTTGCAGTGGCAGCACCTGAAGTGCGGCGATTAACGCTGTTTAACTTTCAAACCCCCAGTTGGAAGTCACTCTTTATTTTATTGTAATGCCCATATAATAATTATATATTTGTTATGAGTCTTGTGAATAAGGTGTCCTAAAATAGTTTGTTAAAAAATTTAAAACTGGTAGTGCATTTTATTTGATATCACTTTTTTATAAACAAAGGCATAACCATTTCAAACTTCTTAACAAGTGTTTTTAGGAAAAATCATTAACAAAATTCATATTTTTAATGCTTAGTTTGTAAATCCCAAGTTTTTATTTGTGACAAGCTTTAATTATCCTTTTATTTTTTAATTTTAAAAAATTAAAATCACTAGATAGTAGTTTGAAAAACAAATTGTCCTCATTTTGAAAGTTTTGATGATTTTTTAAAATTGACGGTTTAGATTTATTTTCAAATTAAAAAGTTTTAAAAAATTCACACAAACATGAGAAAGGAAAATACGCAATTGACATACTGAATTATATTTTAAAAAATCTAGATTCTTTTTCAAATGCATGTATTGCTTATTATTAACAATACGCATAACAATTGCTTCTATAGAAAAAAGTATTATAAAATTTATAAAGTCCTACCTATGGTTAATTATATCACAAGAAAGATTAAGTGTATTTGCGATTTATCCTTGAAAATGATATGTTTAGAAACTTGATTACAAAAGCTTAATTGGTAATTTTGCATCACAAAAACTAACAAAAATTAATTTTTGATGAAACTAAAATAATAAAAATTAATATTTAAATATAAAATGTCTCATTTTTAAAATTTTGCATCCAGCCTGCTAAAGGGTTAGGCCACCCCATATGGCTTGATATGTTCTTTTCTGATGGAGCATGACAAAGCTATTCTCATTAACACCGAAGAAGTTTCAAACACATATCAAGTCATCCCTCTCAAAGACTATCCAATTCGAGAGCATGCCATTCTTTTGGAAAAGTTATATAGATTCCTATCAATTAGTGGTCCAAAATGATTTGAGTATGAACTATCAGTCATGATCAGTAGAATAGTCTAAACCAAATTGGCACTAAAATCAAATTAATTCAGTTGATATGGACTTTTTGAGAAAAGTAAGGCATTTGAAACTTCATAAGAGGATAAATAAGCTAATAAATAGAATGCAAATAATCTGTATCACCCTTTCATTTTATTTTTTTATTGGAAATAGTCTAGTTTCTCAAGTGTACAACTCCATTTCATGTATACTACTACCTATATTCTGTGAGGCTCGGGTGTGGGTGTTGAGTGCGAGTGCATATCTGAAGTCAGACACTTCAAAATTAAAAATTGAGGATGCGTGGATATGGATGCGGGGATCACGTTAAATAGTTATTTTTTAAAATATATTTATTATATAAAAATGAGTTAAATAGTTTTTTTTAATATATTTATTATATGAAGATGGGTTAAAAAAAGTTGACCTAACAAATTTTTTTATAAATAGAATCAAACATATGGAAAAGTCATATAATAACCCATGTTATTGTAGAATAGAGATTATAAATAGGTGAAAATATTTTATTTATTTATTTAGATCCAACCCATTAAGGTTTATTATGATACAAACGCCAATGGGTCTAAAATTTTTCTTTATTTTTTGAGTCCGGCCTATTATAGTTTATAATATCAATTATTATGATACAAACCAGTGCCCAAACTTTCTATTTATTTATTTGGGTCCAGTCCATTAGGATTTATAATATTAACTAGCCAATAGCCCAAGCCTTTTATTTATTTATTTGGTCCAGCCCATTAGGGTTTGATACAAACAAAAGTAGCAGCAACTTTGACACAAACAAGCAGCAACAGCAGTACGATGAATATGTCCTTCTCCTCTTCGCTTCTCTCTTATATGCACAACAACATGATGGGTGCATCTCTTCTCTTCTCTTCTCTCATATACCTGACACGATCGAGAGAGATATCAATGGAAGGAGGAGATGCGTGATAGAGAGAGAGAGAGAGAGAGAGAGAGAAGGAGATCGAGAGACACTATCAAGATCTTGAACCCATACATCAATGTAAGTATCTCAACCTTCTTCTTCCTTTTTTGATTAAGTGTCAGAGAGAAAGGCGAATCGACTGAATCCTTTGCACACTTTTAGGTGTGTGGTAATAGGTAATAAACATGGGTACTTTTTAAGTGCGAGTCCATGTAACATAGACTACTACTAGAGGACAATGACATTTTTTTTTTTTTTTTTTGGCGGGAGGGAGGAGGAGGTGAATAAGTCATAAATTAAAAAAGACAAGAGGTTGCACTAATACAAGGGGCATGCCCTAGGCCTATGAAGCTACAAAAGCGCCAACCACAAAAAACAAAGCAATCTGCCTACCTATTGATGTGCCACGATAAAATCTACCACCATTAAAAACCGGACTATGTATTCACACTGTTCATATCGCCATGGCGATCAATACAAAAATGTCCATCTGTTGATTAAGCGATTTTTAATATGTTGGGAACCTCATCTGAGAATGTATGTTATACTTTCATTGATGATGCATCAAGGAAGTTGTGGGTGTATTTCACGAAGACAAAGAATAAGGCATTTCAACACTTTCGGGAGTTCCATGCAATGGTAGAAAAGAGGCGGGGCCAAGTTGAAGTGTCTTCGCGGAACAATGGAGGCGATACACTTCAATGCTTTAGCGTTATCTTGTGCCGAAAGTTATCGATGCGAGACAACGATTCGGCACCACAACACAATGGTGTGGCAGAAAGGATGAATCGCACTATTATGGAAAGAGTCAGATGTATGCTCAAAATGGCAAAGTTGCCAAAGTCATTCTGGGCTGAAGCCGCCCGTACAGCCTGTTACCTCATCAACAGGTCGTCTTCAGTTCCTTTGAATTTTGGGTTACCTGAGGAAGTTTGGTCCAGAAGAAAGGTATCATATTCTCACTTGAGAGTCTTCGGGTGTAAGGCCTTTGCACACATCTCCAAGGAAAACAGACAGAAGCTTGATGACAAGTCCACTCCATGCATATTTGTGGGGTATTCAGATGCAGCATTTGGGCACAAGGTATGGGACCTAGTGAACAAGAAGATGTTCAGGAGCAGAGATGTTGTGTTCTGAGAAGACCAGAATGATGGCGATTTTGAAATCTGCAAAGTCTAGAAGATGTCATCCTCAAACTTGTTTCCATCTCGAGCCATCACAAAATGCTAGATATGATGATGTGCAACAAGAAGTGCGAGTTGCGGGATCCTTTGCGAAATTGAGGATCGGGAGGAAAGAGATGAAGCCGGATGAAAAGGGTGTTGGCGGAGGAGCAACCCCCTCAAGCGAGGCAATTGAGCCTCGATTGCGAGAATCTGGAAGAAGGCTGCGTGCCATCAACCAAATATCCGCTTCTCCGTATATTACGATTCTTGATGAGGGGGCAAAGTTTTTGAAGCCAAGAGTTATCTGAGAAAGACTATTGGATGCAAGCCATGAAGGAGGAGATGAGTTCTTTGCAAAGAACCACACTTATGAGCTTGTTTCACTTCCAAAAAAGGAGAGCTTTGAAGAACAAATGGATGTATAAGTTGAAGAAAGATGGAAATGGTAAACTATTGCGGCATAAAACTCGTTTGGTGGTCAAAGGCTTTGGGCAAAAGAAAGAATTGATTTTGATGAGATCTTCTCCCGATTGTGAAGATGACTTCTATTGAGTAGCTCGGGATAGCGGCTAACCGTCTGGAAGTAGAACAAATGGATGTCAAGACTGCCTTTCTCCATGGTGAGTTAGAGGAAGAGATCTACATGGAGCAACCAGAAGGATTTGAAGTTAAAGGAAAATAGAATCTAGTCTGCAAACTGAAGAAGAGTCTCTGACTTTGAAATAGGCGCCGAGACAATGGTACAAAAATTTGATTCATTTATGGTGGATCACAGTACACAAGAACGGTGGTAGACCCGGTGTGTATATTTCCGCAGGTTTTCAGATGGAAACTTCATTATCCTACTGTTGTATGTCGATGATATGCTGATCATCGGACAAGATACTGCTATGATCAACAAGTTGAAAAAGGACTTGTCGCAGTATTTTGACATGAAGAATTTAGGCCCAGCACAGCAAATTTTGGGCATGAAGATTGTTCGTGACAGGAAAGCCAAGAAGATATGGCTGTCACAGGAGAAATATGTTGAACGGGTGATTGAAAGGTTCAACATGAAAAATGCCAAGCGACACCACTAGCCAACCATTTCAATGTGTCAAGCGTTAGTGTCCCGACTAGCTCTGCAGGAAAGAAATGGAGACAATCTCTTATTCTTCATGATAGGAAGTTTGATGTATGCAATGGTGTGTACGGCGGATATAGCTCATGATTGGCGTTGTGGCAATTCTCGTAATCCAAGAAAGGAGCATTGAGGCGGTCAAATGGATTCTTGGTATAAAGGAACTTCAAAGATGTGTTTATGTTTGAGGTGAACCAATTTTGGAGGGTTTCTGAGATCTTGATATGGCGGTGATCTTGATGGTAGAAAGTCTACATCGAGATTTTGTTCACCTTGCGAGGATTTGTTTCATGGCGATCCAAACTACAAAAGTGTATTGTTTTATCTACAACAAAAGATACATTCTTTGCCTGTAGATCTTTGAAAGGAAATGTTGTGATTAAAGCGGTTTCTCCAAGAATTGGGCCTCTGGCGGGGAAGAGTATAAGGTACATTGTGATAGTCAAAGTGCAATTGATTTGAGCAAAAATTCCATGTACCATTCACGTACAAAACACATTGATGTCGATTATCATTGGATCACAGTGATGGAAAAAGCAAGCCTGATGAAGCTAGTGAAGATTCACAGGACAAGAATCCTTGACATGATGACCAAGGTGTCACGAGACAAACTTGAAGTTTGCAAGCATCGATCGGGATGGACTTCAAGTGAGAAGTCAATTGTCCATGTGGGCGTGGAGGAAGAATTGTTAGCTCCATCTACTACCCATATGGTAAGGAGCCACCATCCACATGGTATGGGTGGCACCATGTGGTAAAAAGAAGGCGGTGGGGGCAACACCAACTCACTAAAGGAAGATAGTAAGGGTGGCACCACCTAGGCCAATTATGGCTATCACTTCACCTACTCCTCTTCTCTTGGTTATAAATTGAGATGAGTGAGGAGGGGTTATATAGATAGATATGGGAGTGATACACAGAGCAGAACATAATCTGTGAGAGAGAGTTCTATAGAGTGTATGTGAGTGAGTTCTGTAATCTCCCTCCGGAATAATTCTATAGTGGATACCTCTCCCGTGGACGTAAGCAATTGCTGAACCACATAAATATTCTTGTGTTATTGTGTGGAATTGATTTCTGGTGTCCCATAGTCCTAACACTCATTTACATCCACTTCATCCCTGCTTTGCAGGAAATCTGATGCACAACTCTAAACATTATTACACTTACAAAAGCCAAAAGGAAGATCTAGAGTTACCATTGTTTGACTTAGCTGTAATAGCTAATTCCACAAATAACTTTTCTATCAGCAATAACCTTGGAAGAGTGGATTTGGACCCGTTTACAAGGTGACAATGCAAAGACATTCTTGTGTAGTCTGTAGCATGTGACTGATGCCAATCTTTTCTATCTCTGTTTTTTTGTAAAACCTTTTAATGCAGAACCCACCATTCTAAATGAAAATTTTGGATAAGCACATCTGCTTTGAGAAGAAGAATTGAATTTACTCTGGTAAAAATGTTTAAGACTGACCATTTTCTTAGGCTATCTTATCTAAAATAGTGTAATTCGCTATATATAAAATATCACTCAATAAAAAGTAAAGGGCACACATTAATAAATGTGCGTAAGACTCATTGTCTTTTTTTTTTTATCAGGGTAAGAAATAACACTTTCCTTTAAAATCTTTGTAAAGTAGTTGTTATAAATCTCTAAATCCCCTCCATCTGCGGACACTTGCCCACGAAGAACAAAACATTTACTGCCAAATTTTCTTATTACACAACCCGGGTATTTTCTAGCATTGCATGTGATATTTTTTTTCTTTTAGTTTTCAAAGTAGACAATTGGTTTGATGCATCTTTTCTCACATATGAAATCTGTGTAATTATGTGGAAATAATAATGTAATATAAATTATTGGTCATAATCATGATTGCACCTGTTTGGAACAATGTCAGCCAGAACAACACAACATAAAAAAGTTATAAAAACATAATAATAGGAATGGAAAGGGAAAAAGTTCTTTGTTTTATGCTCTAATAGAATGATATTCTACCAATTATAATGGTAATTTTCAGGGCATTCTAGAAGAAGAAGAAGAATAAATAGCTGTGAAACGGCTCTCAAATAATTCTAGCCAAGGACTAGATGAGTTCAAGAATGAAGTTGTGTGTATTGCCAAACTTCAACACCGAAATCTGGTGAAACTTCTAGATGCTGCATTCAAGAAGAAGAAAAGTTGTTGATCTATGAATACATGCCCAACAAAAGTCTAGACTACTTTATTTTTGGTTTGTCTCGCTTGAAACTATAATACTGTATATAGCGTAAATATTTTATTTTGCTCATACAACTAGTTCACTCTCCGATCAGACAGTATACTTTCTTTCCTTCTTTCTTTCTTTCTTTTTGCTTCTTCTGTTTTTTATTTTTTTATTTTTTTCCCGTCATTTCAGTGTTATATAAGCTTTTTGAATTACTTGAAAATGGGACAAAAAATTTATGGTAGTGTTGTACATGTGCACATGCATGAACCTGGTCTAAGTGGGCTTCCCTCCCCCCAAAAAAAAAAAAGAAAAAGAAAAGAAAAGAAAAGAAGTGACTTTACATTGGGGAATCATTTCAATTCATGCATCCTACTAGCTAGAGGATGGACTAACTCAAACATGTTTGGCAGATCGGACTAGAAGCGCATTACTTGATTGGCCAAAACACTTCAACATTATTAATGGAATTTCTCGGAGGATTCTCTATCTTCACCAAGGTTCTAGACTTAGAATTATTCATAGAGATCTCAAAGCTAGTAATATTTTGCTAGATATCAACATGAATCCAAAAATATCAGACTTTGGAATTGCTAGAAGTTTCATTGGAAATGAGACAGAAGCTAATACAAACAGAGTAGTTGGAACATAGTAAGAATCTCTATAACATGTTTTGTAAAGTTCATTTACATTGCTTCAAGATCTGATTGCAATTGTTCATTTATTGCTTTGCTGTGGCGGCTACATGTCTCCAGTATGCAGTAGATGGTTTATTTTCAATAAAATCAGATGTATTTAGCTTTGGAGTTTTGGTACTAGAGATAGTGAGGGGGAAGAGAAACAGAGGTTTCTTTCATCATCACCTCAACCTCCTTGGGCATGTAAATGTTAAGTTTAGAAGTACTTTTGGCATGGAGACTCTATAATGAAAACAGGTCATTGGAATTGATTGATGAACCTCGAAGGGACTCGTGCTACCTAACGGAAGTGCTGCGATCAATCCATGTGTGTCTTTTATGTGTGCAACAACGTCCAGAGGATAGGCCAACCATGTCAACTGTGGTTCTTATGTTGGGTGGTGAAGGTGCGTTACCTCAGCCTAGAAAGCCTGGTTTTTTTGCTGAAAGGAATCTAGTTGAAACTGGCTGTTTGTTAAGCAAGGATGCAACAACTTAGGCCAATGAAATAACCATTACTCTGTTAAATGCTCGGTAGGGAAAATGAAGAGAACTTAAAACAATAAACCGTGTTCTGCTATACTATATATCGTGTAGAAGTTTATAAGTGTGTAGATAAATATATGATATACATAAATGAATCATTTGAGCTGAATGTGATATCCTTCCAAATCTGTTTGATTGACTTTCTATAACTGATTTCAAGCATGTTATATAACTGATGTCCTCAATCAGTTCTGTCATATGCAAAACCATTACTTGATGATTTTTTTTCCTTGACATTGGTTTTCCATCTTAAGTCTAAAGGCACTCTCTAAAATAAATTTTAATCTCAGTTGTTAATTGAATTGATCAGTTAACAATGTATTTGGTTAATCCTTTTGCTCCAATGGAAGTAGAGCCAGCCTTTAGGCAAAGACAAGCAATGCCGCTGTCTAGGGTCCATTGAAAGGGTCCCAAAACATTGACCCTCATATTAAATCAAAAAAAATAAACTAAAATAACTTATTAATTTTACTTATTAGGTCACAAATAAAATAATAATACTAATAACACTAACAAATATACCAGTAAATATATCAAATAAGCCACAAGACTCCATATAAGTTTTACCACTTGACATGTAGCCTGACTAATATATTATCTAGTTGATACATTTGTTGCTACGTTTGTTAGTGTCCTAACATGATTGCAAATCATTGGACAAAAATAAAATATAAATAATAAAATAAATTTTATTGCAAATACAAAGTGTTCATTCCAATGCGAAAGGCCATCAAAATAAAATATTTGGTGGTTCCACATTACCAAAATTTGTTTTGTGCCCTAGAGTCTTATTTTTTTTCTTCAAGAAATTGGTGATAAATCCAATCTAAAAAAGATGTAAGGCATTAGGTTCAATGAATATTTTTTATTGGTGAGAAGTCCATATTTTGTGAAATAGTTTAGTGAAAAGTACTAGAAGACATTTTGTTTTCAATTTTACTCTTGGACTTCTTTTTTTTTTTATCTATTTGACTTTTCATTGACTATCTGTTCAAATTTATATCTGTTTGTTCAAATTTTTTGTCTATCTGCTCAAATTCATATCTACCTGCTCAAATTTTTTGACTATCTGTTCAATTTTTTCCTCTATCTGTTCAATTTTTTTCATAAATTATATATGTCCATTCAATTTTTTTTTCAAAATTATATTTAACTGTTCAATTTTTTCTCTTAAATTCTATCTATCTGTTTAATTTTTTTTATATCTGTTGAAAATTTATGTCAACATTTTTGTTTATCTGTTGCAATCATCATCAGCAACATTAATTTTTTTTCCAAATATGTCTCATACATGCACACACTCACAGATATACATACATACAACCCAACCCAAGTCACCAAATTCTATTCTATCTATTTGTTAAAAAAAAAAAAAATTTAAATCTATATGTTCAAATCTCTGATCTCTCTCCCTATCTGTTGCAATCTGCTTCTTTTTCATCATCATCATCAACAACAACAACAACAACAAAATAATAAAACAAATTTAAAAAAATTCAAACATAGGTTAAAATATCTCTTCTCTCACCTTGTCTGTTGTAATCTTCTTATTTATCATCATCATCATCATCATCAACAACAACAAAAAAAAAAATTAAAAATTCTCAAATCTCTGAGAAATACAACAACAAAGAACAATCTCGCAGTGAAATAAAGGTGATGTTGGTTTCCTATACTACAATTTCTTAGCCAAACACCATCTTTCCATCACTAATCAAATGTTAGGGTTAGTGTAACAACCCCGACTTGTGATTAGCCTTTAATCCATGATTAAATATGCCTAAGAAGAATTAAGATGACATTCTGAATTTATTTGCATGTGTGTACGACATTATTTGTGCTTCTATTTGTCCATCGTAGAAATATATGTTTGTCGTTCTGTTCTGTTCTGTGAATTGAAAGTCTTATTGGCATCCGATCGCAAAATTGACTTGAATTATATGTTAGTTAGAATTTTTAGAATTTTATGATAGGTTTCATTAAGATTCGATTCGAAACGAAGTAAATTAGAATAATTAATAGCAATTAATTAGCCACTAATGATATTCTCTAATCAAGCCTATATAAGGCCAAGAAATGACTCAAGAATATTATACACTCTCATTTTCCTCATCTCTTAAGCCTACAAACGTGAGAGAGAGAGAGAGAGAGAGACCAAGAGGAAGTGATCAACAAGGAATTGCTAGAGAACTTGGAGGTTTTGGCTTGGGACTGAAAGCAATTAACCATTTAGAGTGTAATTGACCATCTAATATAAGAATTCAGCTTTCTAGTTTTGGGATTGAGTCACTTAGCACATGAATTCAAAGAATTAAGTTGTGTAATGCTAGAATTAAGCTAAAATGAAAGAATATAGATCATACCATGCATGCATGTCTATATCATGGCATCTTGATAAGTTTTAAAGAATTCTTCCATGCATGTTATCATTCTACCTTAGTTTTGAGAATTTATCTTGTTTTCCATCAATTTGTCTCATTTGATCATGTTTTGCAAGTTTTAAACTTTACATGCATGATGTGTAATGTTATGATTTTCACCATTTCAAGTTTGGTTTAATTCAATTGGTAAAGCTTTTGGGCTTGATTTTGCGAAATGCTTTTGAATTCACGAATTTTTATAAGTTTGTACAAGTTCCCTTCAGTTTTTGGCCCAAAAGATCATGAATTTCAGCTTTGGATTCAAGTCTTGAGCTAGGGATGCAATCTGGAAATTCCAGATTCTGCTTCTCCGTTCGAGCGACCACTCTGTGATCTTACACTTCCGCTCAAGCAACCTGAATCTCTCTTGAGCGTGAAATGCAAGCTCCCAGAAGTTTCACGTTTTTACAGACCACTCGAGTGACAAGAGTTGCACTTGAGTGAGGACTTGAGTCTCATGCTCAAGCGATTGTCGAGCGTCCGTCAAGCGTGAAAATCACATAACCAGTACTTTTTCAAAATTTACAGACCACTTGAGCGAAGGAAGTTGTGCTCGAGCGACCCCTCACATGTTTACTTGTCCACTCAAGCAGGGCCCTTGTTTCCCGCATTTTTTACCAAGTATTTTCAAATACATTTTTGCATCCTTATTGTATCTTAGGCATTCCTAGGCCAAGATTAAGATTCAATAATGAGGATAAAGGCTGAAAACACGCTAAGAATGGAACGTAATGAGTAAAGTATATCTTGAGCGTATGTTTCAAATGTATATTTGTTATGTGTTGTGTAGATCACCTGGTAGGCTATTATTATCTGCTCCATACCTTTGGAGCCATCTGTGAGTAATAACTTTGTAAAGCTATGTTCAATTTATAAGTATTTTTTGAATGATATAAGATGATTTGTTTTCTGAAATATTACTTTATGTATGACTGAATGGTTGTCCAATGTTTCTGAAATGTATTCGTGGCATCATTAGCTTCAAATGACATATGTTATCTGTTCTGTTACGTCCCAATTATGGGCCAACTATACGTCTCATGAGCCAACTGTACTGTCTCCGTGCATGTGAGTCAACTGTATGCCTTTATGGCCGTCCCTTTATAGGTCAATCGTTTCTGCTAGTTCTAATGAATGTACCACATACGATTAACTATAAATTCTGATTATGAATATGATTCTGATTCGGTATCTGTTATGAACTACAATTTTCGAACATAATTATGAATCCATTTCTGATAACTATTGAATTTTGTTTTTTGTAACTGTTATGGACAACATTCATTTAAACCTTTGACTCTGTTATTGTTCACTGGGCTTCCGCTCACTATTTATATTATGTATGTAAGTGATCAGGCGTGCAACCAAACTCAGAGTTGAGGACCTGGTGTCTCAGTTTTGTCAGCCAGCCATTGTGCTTCCAAGGAGGTTCCCTTTTATGAGCGAGTCAAGTCTAAATGGCATATGTTTAAGACCTTGTCTTCTTTGAATTATGAACAAGTTTTTTGTTATGTGTATATTGGGCTAAGTCCCTTTTTGGCTACATCTGTATTGAATGTAACGTAAGACCTACATTATGACATCACGTATATGTGTATTAGGTTTAAAATTTCTATCCCATATATATCTCCACAACTCAATGGACTATGTATGTTTCTATATTTTCTTCCATGACTATTTATAAGTTATTCTGTTCAGAGGCCTTTGGTAATCTAAGGATTACTAGCCGGTTATGACGCTAAACCTATAGGAGCGGATTTGGGTCATGACAATTAGGGTTTTCAAATCTGCAAGAGGTTTTTTAGCTCCGGTGGTTGGGGACAAAATGGGAGGGACGATGGTGGAAGATGTGGCAGGCGAACTTCGAACTCAGATCTCAAAGTCCTCTAACTCCGATCTCTAGTCCGACGAGCTCACAAGCATTGAAATCACCGCGACACCACCGCGAGCAGCATTGACCTCTTGACCACCGCGACATTGTCGCAAACCTCTTGACCACCAGATCTTCATTGTTCGACTTCAACACATTTGAGGGAAGAAGCATTGCTCGATCGACTAGAAGACGTCATTAATGGAGGTGGGGCTGAGCTTTTGGGGATTAAAGAATGAGAGAGAAAGAGAGAGAGAGAGAGAAATCGACCACCGCTTGAAGGAATGAGCGGCAAGGTGAGGTGGATGGCGTGTCGATGAAGAGTGACACTATGTTTGGGAATTTAGGAGAGAAAAGAAAAGAAATGATTACTTAAGTTATAAGAGGAGAAAAGAAAAGAAAAGAAAAGAAATTATTGTGATTTCTCTCATTCTTATTTGGATAAGTAAGAAATAAAAAGGAAAAGATTATGATTTCTCTCATTTTTGTTTGGTTAGATTTTATAAGAGAAAAGAAAAGAAATTATTTTATGTTAGATTACCAAAATAACCTTTTTATATTTTCAATCATTTTATTTCTTTTATTTTTACAGGGACAAAATTGGTATTATGAAAATATTGGTTTCTTTTCTCTCCCAATCTTTCCACTTTTGGAAAGATTGAAAATGAGGGTTATAAGATAAATGAGTTTTTCTCCGTTTCTCTCCATTTCTCCCTATTTCCCTCCACTTAAGTTATCCAAACAAGTAAGAGAAATATATATCTCTTCATTTCATTTCTTTTCTCTTCTCTTCAAATCACTCAATCCAAACATAGCATGAGAGTGGAGAGAGAGAGAGAGAATTTGCAGGTTGCTTGTTAGGTTTGGTTTGTCTATAGCATATATATACCAGGGGTACTTTGGTCATTTTATCTAAAACTTGTCCTTATGGACAACTTGTTGGGAAATTCTATTTTCACACACCAAGTTTCCTTACTCCACAAACTTAATGAATTTTTTCAGAATCACAATTTTATCCTTTTAACAAAATTACCATCTCACCCACATATCTCACAATTTCTTCATACACATCTCACCCACCATCATCTCGCCAGCCACTTCACCATTAGCCATCGCCTCTTATGCCCAAACCTCAACCATATACAGGAAATTGATGACAACAACCGGAAAAAGTGTCATGAGATTCCCGAATAACAACGACATGAGATTCCTGGTGACAACCGGTCTGGCCGATATTTTTGAAGTTCGATGGAAAAGGTGTTAGTGGAACCTAAGGTTGAATTCAATGAACAGATTGATCAAGAAGATGGTGAAGAAGCCAAAAAGCCAAACCAATTAGTATGTTAACTGAATCACCAGAGACATAAAAGCCTACATTTGATGACTTGGCCTTGAAGAATGATGAAATAAATTTGTTGAAAGCTAAGTTAGAAGAGAAAGAAAAGGAACTAGAAAATGAGAGCCTAAAAGGTTAGCTCAATGAAGCACCTTCGGAGATATCAACAGGTCAAGCTAAGGAAAAGGAAATGACTTCAAGGTTGAGCCAACTAGAACTAGATCTGGAAGAAAGTAGAGCCAATGAAGTCAAGTTGAAGGAGAAGCTTGAAGCTGTGGAAGGAGCGGAGGAGGCATTGGAAACCGAAATGAAGAAATTGAGTGTGCATGTAAGCGGTGGAGAAGCGGCGATCTTTGCAGCCACGCTTGCCAAGGGCATGGAGATGAAAGGCGGGAGAAGAATATTAGAGAGGTGTGGGTCCATGGATAAGCAGTTTGGAAGCGAAGGTGAGGGTATATTTGGAGTGAGAAATGATGGAAGGAGATGATGTACACAGAGAATGTGAAGATATATTTGGAATGTGAAATGTGTGGACGGAGATAAAGAAGTAAAAATCAAATTACTAAATGTGTAGATTAAGAAAAGATGTACACAGTAATAATTTGGTATGTGGAAATAGAATTTTCCCGAAGTGTTTGAGCGGTTAGACTTTTGGCCAAACGAAAATTGAAATTAGATTTGTAAGCCGAGTGCCCTTTTTTCTTTTACTTTATTTAAATGAATCAAATCTATTTGAAACTTGGAAGATTAGCAATGAATGGGTATTTTTTCACTTCTCTCCCTCTCCCTTGGTATAGTTTAGTATCCCTCTCTATTTTTATGGTTGAGTTACATTAAGTTGTGTCTTGTTTTGTTCAGATAAGATTTAGTTCACATTGTGTAACTCAATACTTATGTTGGTATGTCTTAGTTTTCTATTTTTCGGAATCAAATTATCACCAACTATTCATTAATTCATCATTATGTGAGTTGAATTTTATATTGGATTGTGGATTAGAATATGGTTACTTACGTTATTTTGCCACACTTTGTTCAATTTTTATTTTAGTAATATAGTTCAAATTGTTCTGATGTTTTTTCCCCCTTATTGTAAACTGAATTTTGCAAGGCTTGGTTTGGGAAGCGGGTTGGCTTTTTGGCTTTTTGACTATTTTAACCTGGGCTAAAAAGCTTGGTTTGGGAAGGGCTTTTTGGCTTTTTTGGCTTTTTTTGTGAGAGAATAGTATAATGATTATGAGTTGCATGTGATATTTTGTTTGTTGTGCCTAAAATAACTTATTTTTTCTTTTGGGCTAAAATAGCCACAAACCCTCTTGCAAAACGGAAAGTTAACTATTATTTTTTTTTTTCCCCCCCTGAATATCTAGAGGCCCATGTTAAGGTTTCGTCTAAGGCACTTAGCCAGCAACCTAGTGAGAGAGAGAGGAGAAATCAGTGGGGATCATTTTCCTTTTACATATATAAATGCATATAATTTCTTTAACACGCATCATAATTCTACAATTAGAACACGAACATGTAATTACTCCCTAAATTAACAAATAATAAGTTTAAATAAACAGAGACCAAATATAAAATAAGACATAAATGTCTATATTCCTAGCACTGCTTATTAACAAACTCTTGGCACACCAAATTGGATTCTATCTTTATTACTTTTTATCAGGTAACAAACAATCATCTTCTTCACAGACAGAAGCACATCATGTTGAGAAGATGATTACACGACAATGAGAAGTGGAGAAATTATTTACCAAACGCTGAGGGTGTAACTTTTGCTATGATTTCTTTTCAACAAAAAAAAAAGGAGTTACACCTCAATATGTTTGTAATTATGTAATCCATCACCCCATGCGAAAAGAAAATAATAAAATAGAAGATGAAAAAATTGAATTTTGAAATAGGAAAATGTTTAGTTTTGAAATTCAAAAATTTTCTGAGTTTTTGTTTTGTTCTTGTTTTTAGTGAATTTCTTTCATGTTTTTATCATTTTTTAAAACTTTTTAGATTCACTTATTTTACGTATTTAAAAATAAAATATTAAGTGAAGAAATTTACATAAATTTATTAAATACAAAAATGTATTATTATTTTAATTTATATATATATATATATTTAGATTTCTTCATTTAGATTAGGTGTATACAAAAAGTAAAAATTTACAACCATTTTAAGGTTGTTAAATTAGGTCCTATTTGACATGTGATTATTTTAATTGAAAAGTTATTAAAAAAATTAATTAATATAAAAAGGTCAAATATTCTTTCCATTCAATATACAAAGTCAAAGATATATTCACACCATATTTTGCACATTTCTTTTTGTAAGATTTCAAAAAATTGTTCCCACCTCATGTTTTAGTCAAAAAAATCATAAAAAAATCACTTTACAAACGGACTTTAAGGCACACATTAACCAAAAAAGAAAAAGAAAAATCAGCTTGGAATACAGTTGTCAAATACTAAGAAAAATGATAAACTATAAATATATTTTCTGAAATTTACTTAAAATATAAACTGTCCATTGTAGTTCTGCAAATTACAAATATTCTCTTATCAGAGTTTGTCAGTTAGCAAAATTAATATAATTTTTTTTTTCTTAGCTTCCCTCCAATACAATAATATAATTATCATAACTATTAATTGATATATATTATTGACATTACTAAAGCTGTTAATTAACTTAAAATGGATCATTTATTACGCGATTCGAAATTTTATATGATGTCATTTTCAAAATTATAAAGAGTAATTTGTATTTTAAAAAAATTTCAACAGGTATATTTATAATTTACCATAATTTAAAAAGATTTTGATTATGTAAATTGCTAGTTGTTGAACCAGTCAATGATTTTTTGAAATTTTGGTCTGTTTGATTTTGTCTTCCAAAACAAAAATAATGAAAAATTCAAAACTCTCATTATTTTGGATAAATTATATAAACACCTCTTAAGATGAGTGATTCTACTTATATCATTAGTATACTTCTTTATACCCTCTATATGAGATTCCATGTGTGAAATTATCTTTAAGGACAAAAGATTAAAATTAAATATATTTTATTACCTCCTTACACCCATTGCTCTTCAATCCCTACTGCTCTTCTTCCCTTCTCAGTTTTTATTTTATGCTACACATCTCTTTTCAAAAAGTGATAATCATAATGTTTTGATCATAGAAGAAAGCAATGAATGAAGAAATAGTGGTGAAGAATCATCAAAAAAGTGAAATTATGAGTTTTTTTATTAATTTGTTTTGTAGGTTTTCATTTCATTTTTTGAGAGAGTTCTTCGACTTTTGTTCGGTGTATCAAAATCGAACAAAATAAAATAGTCCAAAATCACATTGCTGAATAAAAAATATATGTCCTGTAACCCACTGCCGAATAAAAAATATATTTTCGGTAACCTGAGACCGAACGTTTTTAATTTGTTCAGTTACTCATTACTGTGCATTTCCAGTTTTATTTTATTTTATTTTAATTTTTTGTTTTTTACTTAGAAGGATTATGCTTCTACTCATTGCATCAATGCAAGTACAATCATCCAGCTGCTGAACATCTTGAAGGACACTCATTTGCTGGTAAATTATCGAGGAAACATTCTTGTTAGTTGACATGTCAAAAAGTATGGTGCGACCGAAAGAGATATTGATTACATTGAAATGAAGGGATGTATTTAATGTGACAATAATGAAGACAATCTACAACACACGTAAAGCGATAAGTGGCTAGACAAACTTATTTTAGTTTGGCAATATGACACTGGAATAATCTAATTTGTATTGCAATGTGTCACCGAACATGCACTTTACAAATAGGCTCCAATTAATTTCTTGTTAAGTAAAGTAAAATCATCCAATCGAACGGCAACAAATAGGTAGAAAAAATTAGTTTGTCTGATAACACGACACTAGAGTAATTCAAATTCTTTAGCATTGTATTACCAAAAGTTATCGGTGTAAAGAGACAAAAACTAAAATGATTTTGAAGAGTTTTTAGTTTACAAATAGTTTTGGTAGTATAATGGGTTTAATGAGAATCACATTTTTTTCAATGGTGTAGTGAGATGGAAGATGTAAATCGATAAACTAATGGTGTAAGTATAATCACTCCTTAAGATTTGCTTCTATTATGGATTCTCCCTCGATGTTTGGAAAATTACACTTTACTCCTTCAAATTTCAAATAACATTACAATTTAAGTTCCCTTATGTTCAACTAATAGATATTGATGACATTAGCAATAAAAATTCTCACAATACCAATTTTAACATTAATCATCCAAGCCCAAGCTTAAATAATTCAATCCACACCTGTTGATCTCATGTATAAAGAGAGGAACAGAGATGGGGTGAGAGACTAGTGGGTAGCTTTTGGACTATGATTGGGCTGGTAAGAGGGTAGGTGAAAGGTAAAAGGGCACGAAGAGAATTGAAAGGAGCAAAAGTGATAGGAAAGGGTGGTCCAGAAGTAGATGTTGATAATGGCTTTCATCGTCATCGACAGAAATTGGCACAAAAATTTCTCTCAAATTTTTAGAGTAAATAAGGAAAAAAAATTATATTTTAAAAGCAAAAATGAAATTAAAAAAAGAAAAAGAAAAAAAAGAGTCAATTTGAAAAGGGTTAATTGTTGAAAAGTTCAAGTTAAGGATGGTATAAGCTATGAGATCAAGTGAATATTTTTGTTGGTGAGAGGTTCACCCTTTGTGAAATAGTTTGGTGAGAAATCTTTTTACTTGTTTTGAAGGACATTTTGTTTTTAATTTTACCATTGAATTTATCTGTTGACTTTTTTTTATCTATTGACTTTCGTTGACTACTGTTCAATGTTTTTTTTCTATCTGTTCAAATTTTCCCCTATCTGTTCAATTTTTTTTGTCTATCTGTTCAAAAAAAATTTATCTGTTAAATTTTTATAATTTATTTTTTCTATCTGTTATATTTTTTATATGTTTAATATGTTATTTTTTTTCCTATCTGTTGAAATTATATATTCAATTTTTTTATCTGTTCAAATAACAATTCAACAAGCAATCACAATCTTTGTTTATTTATCTGTTGAAACAAGATGTGATGATATGTTGAAATGGATGAAGAGAGTTTGAGGAGAGAGTTATCTATTCAAATTTTCTCTCTTCTCCTTATCTCTTTTTTTTTCTATCTGTTGCAATCAACGACAACAATAATAACAAAAAAGATGAGAAAAAAAGGAAAAAAAAAAGAAAGAAAATAACATCATCAACAAGAACAAGAAGCTAGATCCAATAACAAAAAAATGAACAGATAACACAGATCTGTTCAAATTCAACACAAATTTATTCAAATTCAATTTTTCCAACACAAATTTATTCAATTCACACACAAATTTGTTCAACTTTGGATTTCAACGCAAATCTGTGATATATACACATCTTTGATATTCATAAAACAACAAATCAAGGCAAAGAAAATTGATATATGGAGCTTAGATAATATTCGATCCTTTGATGTATACACACATAAGCTACTGTTATACGCACAAACTTTGAATTTAAATTCAAACGATCAAATTTTCATAACCCGCATCCGCCCCTAAAAGTTTGGATCATAACTGGCTAGCAATTCGTAGATTACACAGAATATTTATGCTAATGGGGCCATAAACGGAAGCATATAAAAAGGAAAAGTCCATTAGGTTGTGCCAATCATGAGCAAAATCGTGGAGTTAACCACGTAACACAATAATACATATACATGCCCATCAAAAATATAAGAACCATGGGAAAATTATACATTGTGTTTACAACCCAAGACTATGAAAGCAAAAACATTATAAGGTCAAAGTGTGGTGTGAATCAAGACAAAACTCCGTCTCGGAGGCACGACTCGATTGGGTCACAAAAAGGCTCCTAAAGCTGACTCTAAAGGTGTACTCTATGCTACTAATTACCTACATGTGCATATATAAAATTGGGTGAGCAAAGCTCAATGAGTAATAATACAGTAAAGCAGTGTAAGTAGATGATCATAAGGTTCTCGCAATATCCATAATCATATAAACCAAGCGGCCTTAGGCCCAAACATATAACAAGCGGCCTCTGGCCCAATTATTTAACAAGCAGCCTCAGGTCCAATCATTTAACAATCGACATTGGGCCCAATCATTTATCAAGCGGTCTTGGGCCCAATCATTTAACAAGCGGCCTCAGGCCCAATCATTTATCAAGCGGCTTCGGGCCCAATCATTTAATAAGCGACCTCAGGCCCAATCATTTAACAAGCAGCCTCAGACCCAATTATGTAGCACATGTCATATAATATCAATGAAGTTTCATCATTTCCAATCAATTCATAATGTTGGCACCAATCACCGTTCATAGTTCAAGATACGCAATAAAGAGCATAAGTGTACTATATTACTACTCACAGTACATTTGATCTTGCGGCGTTGCCCCCGGCACACGACCTATACAAAACATGTCAAATACACATTCGATAAATCATTTGTTTCAATTCGTACACTTTTCTTTAATTTCTCTCAAGTGTTCAATGCTAATTTCCTCCAAAAGTGAATCACGTACAAAGCATGTGCCAAAGATGTAATTTAAATGGCCCTAAATGTTCATGATTGTGAGAACCCGAATATAAAAATAAAGCAAATAACTAAATAATAATAATTTTGCAATCTCTAATATTTTGATTGTGAATCCTAAAGTGCAAATTAAATATTTGAAAGGTCTTTTAATTAAATTTTAAACCTAAAATAAATTTATGGTAAAAGTCTTTAATTTAGAGGCAATATTTATTATAAAAAATATATATAGAGAGAGAGAGAGAGGAGGGTGTGACTTGAACTCTAGACCACAAAGTTAATAAATAAGACTCTTACCATTTGAGTTGCATATAACTTATATATATATATTGTATATTTATCTATTTATTTGACCTATGTGTGCCCACTAGTATAAAATAAAATAAACACAAACCCTAACTCTTGTTATAATTGTTTTCCACAACACTAGCGACCCCAGCCATGGGTTATGAAGGAAAGTGAGGGGTGATTCAATCATCAAGAATATTGTTGTAGCCAAGAAGGAGAGCTTTGTGTGTGTTGTGCCTTGTGGCCTCTTAGGTTTTCTTGTCTTCTTTTTTTGTTCTTTATCCTTATTCTATTGTTATTTAATTCATTGATGGAGAGGTTGTAGGTGTATTTATTTTGTGTCTATATATATATGCTGTTAAGAAATCTGAGGAGTTAAATTCATGTATAAAGAATGGGTGTAATTCTTAGTCTAAAAATTCTGCACTGAATCACAAACTTTAAAAATCAAGAAACCATATCAAACAAATGAATGTTGAACTGAAATTTTTACAGTAGATTAATTACATATTGAATTGCATATCTGAATTTTTTCATAATTTTTGGAAGTCAAAATCCATATAAAATGATGTGTTCAAATCTATCCAGAAAACTGGTTTAAAACAGTAAGTTCGGGAGTGTCGTTCTCTTTGGGTATAAATCCGAAAATTATCAAATTATTAGAACCGGTTACGAGTCTAGTTTCGTAAATTTTTGGCCTTGCATTGATTGCTCGTGTATACTAAGAGAACCATTATTTTCTTTAAAGTGCTGCAAAAAACAATCTGGTTGGATGTAATTAATTGTAAATAATTATTTTGATTAGCAAATCAAGTAAAACCAATTGGGTTTGAAACTTAGGATATATTAGTTGATATTTGTAAGGTTTTGGAATTTTTCGAACAGCATGGAGTAGGTTTTGTAATTTTCAAAGTTAGCGAATAGATTGGAAAAGCTTGTTTAAAATTATGTCTTATGTTAAAGTTACTTTTAGTTAAGTTTCGATCGGAACCCATGTCTTGGGTAATTTTAGACCTTGAAGAACATGAGCTTAGGTAATATTTAAGAGTAACGGCGAGTTGGGTTGAGCCGTGTTAGTGCGCTTTAGTCTGGGGTTACTTAGTTCTTATTCTTTAGTATTTTTAAATTGGTAGTGACATGTAGTTTTCATACTTGGTTCAGGGCACTAGTTGGACTTTTATACTCTATTCGAGGATTACATTGTTCCATTTTCAGGTGAGTAGTTTCCTGCTACATATTTTTATAAATGTTCCCCTACCCTGAACTGTTGAAAAATTAAATTGTTGTTTCAGGACTAAACTGTTTTGATAAATTATTATATTATCAATGGAATCAAATTAATTCTGAAACATTTGTGAACTTCGCATACTGTAAACTATTTGTTTTGGTCTCATGTTTATAATGGTGAACTACCATGTTTTGCGAAACTGATGTGAATTGATTATTGGGACCATCTGTGTATTTAGTCCAGGGAAATTATTCCACTGTGTATGGTGACTCTAGCCACTAGGAAACAGATCTGGGTTGGGCCGTGATGACTCTAGTGCTCAACTATTGTATGGAAAAGACCTACGTTAAGTTAGGTGACCTTCAATTCGGATCATCTTTGAGAAAAGGCCCAGGTTGCCACCCTGAGGATGACTCTTAGTTCGGTATTGGATCCAACGGGGCTTATAGCCTTGAGAACTATGTGGCATATTATTTGTTATTTCTTGGTACCCGTAAAATTATTTGTTTTAAGTGAAAAATGTCATTTTATCATGTTCTTGAGAGACATGAGTATTTTAAGCTGTTGAACTGTGGAACCTTCTTTTTGAAACAGATTGTCTTTACCAAACTGTATGCCAATCTAGTTTGGCCCTATTTGGTAGAGCTATAAGAAATTGCTTATAGCTTATGCCTAAACAGCTTATAACTTATAACTATAAACATAAGCTGATTTCTGACTTATAAATTAAGCATCTCTTGCCCCACTCAAAGAATAAGCTGATTTCTGACTTCCAAAAAACTATAAGTTATAAGGTATAAGTTAAACCAAACACATCAAAATAATTTAAATTAAGCTGAAAGCTGAAATAAACAGCTTTTAAGCTGTACCAAACAAGGCTTTTCTGTGATATATATCTTATTTTGGAATTGAACCCTGTTTTCAAAACTGTATTTACTATCCATGTTGCTACTCACTGAGTTATCAGCTAACTTAGTTGTTTATCATTTCCAGGTGTTAGAAGGGCTTAGAGTGAACTCGTGGCGTAGCGGGGACTCAATTGCATGGACCTCTAGGACATTCATTCATACTGTTTTAGATTGTTATGTCAAGTTTGTGCATATTCTTTTTATTTTTATTGAGGTTGATTTAGGATTATTTTGATATGTGGGCTGTTTATATCCCATAAGTTTGGATGGTATTAATTACGGTTGGTTTGCCATTTATACTTGTGGCTTGTCATTGGATTGAGTTTCGTTATTTGTTATTGGACGTTTGTATAGTTGTTCTTTGTGATTTTGGGTTCATGTTTAGGCTTACGTGTGCCTTGGGTTGAGTTCTTGTGGGCCACGGTCGGTCATGCCCGGATTTGGGGTGTGACAATGACTTAAATTAATGTTTCCTACAATAATTTCATATGTTTTTTTATTGAACATATCATGTTTACTTATTTAAGATTTAAGGAAATAGCAAGAAACGGAAGAAAACTAAGTTAGGGTAGGAAATGACATGAAACGGTTAAAAGAACATAAACAGCTTTCATTAATTTGAGCATATCTATTTGTGTACTTAAAATTTGGATGTGAGACCATGCCATTAGAAACTAGATTTCGAGGGCTAGAATTTAGGCTCAAGAATCGTTTGAAACAGAGTCCGGATGAAGGAGATATGCCTTTTTTAAGTTGGGCTGAAATAGGGGTTCTACACGTGCGAAAGTCGTTACCGCTCGTGCAGCCTAAATCCACTCGAGCAGAAAAATCGGCTGCTCGAGCGCCCAAGGAGCAGAATGAAAACCTCTTTTTTTCTTCATGTTTCGCTTGTGCGGTGCTTGTGGCTGCTCGTGCGACCTGGGCAAAATTAGATAGTCCGAAAATGGTTCAAAGATGCAAACTTCTTAAACTCATTTCCAAGCTCAAATTCATGTAAAAACAACTTAAAAACATGATATATATATATATATATATAAGTATGATACAAGTGTAATTCCACATTAAACATATCAACCTTGCATCAACAACAAATTCATGGACTCATCTCTTTCCCATAATCATACATTACATAAACAAATTCAAAATACATAATTCATGAGCAATTTTTCAACAAATCTTGTTTTCATGAATTATCTAGGGTTTGTTTCATGGGTCAATCACAAAAGTGAACTTAAATCAAACAAAGATGGGTAGATTAGGGTTCAATTTCATGCCTTTAGCTCAAGCCACCACACAACTCAAAATCCTAGCTCAAAATTCCTAATTTTTTTCATAATTTCAAGACAAAGATGAGTTAGAGACAAGATTATGAGTAATTTAACATACCTTAACCCAATTCTAAGGTTTACCCCTTGATTCCCTTCAAATCTCTAGCTTTCTCCTCGTCCTCTCTCTCTATCTCACAATTTGAGCTCTCTTTCCACACAATGAAGAACAAAAGGCTAAACATATACACTTAACTCAAAAATCTTAATTTATTCATTACAAATCATATTTTTTCAAAATCTCACCAAAGGCTCTAAAAATCATGCCAAACACAAATATGAAGTTGGTTTTAGCTTATCGCATCTCTAAGGCTCTTCATTTTCAGTTCAAAGTTCTAATTGCAACAGATATTCCTACATTCAACAAATATAATCCCAAATTCACATAATTCACATACTTAAACTTGCAAATTCATATCAAACATGTAAACACAGGTATAATTAAGCATAGTACGGGTTGGGCTATTACACAAATCGAATCTAAGAAGATGGAGATCACTGTAATGGTTGCAAATACCTTAGACATTGATTGTGGACAAGTCTTAGACGTTGATCGTCACTTTAAACATCGATCTAGTTACCGGCGAAGATCGAAAGGGTGGTTTTCTTGGCCAAGTCAGCGTAACTTATCTAATATAAGAGTTTAGGCCAACCAGATCTGAATGAGATTGACTCAGTCGAGTAGTAGATCTGAGTCACCGAAGTATCGATCGACGACCATGGCGATGACGATGGAGACTTTCCAGGAGAGAGGAGAAATGTAAAAACAGCGATGATTCGAGTTTGTTCTAAGCGTTGATCCGATGCTTAATGTGTTGTCGTGGATGGTGTCGATGCCCACCACTCACAAGGTACGATAGTCACGAAGAGAGAGAGAGAAAGAGAGACCACAGAGATCGATACCTAAAGAGAAAAGAGATAAAGAAGAGAGAAGAGAGAGAGGAGATCTGATAACCATGGAGGCAAGATCGTCGTGATCGGAGCACCATGGCAGGAACATCAGAGCACCACGTCGGTGGCAAGAGTGGTTATGTCAGCGGCTGTAGGAAAGAGAAAAAAGAGAGAGAGAGAGACGTGCGACTATGTAGGGTTTCTTTAAAAAATAACATATATATACAAAGGGTATTTTGATCATTTTATTTAAACTTGTCTTTTTAGACAAAGTATTTCAATATCTGAATTTTTAGCCAAATAAAATTGATATTTGAATTTATGGATTGCATGTCCATTTAAAAAAGATATAATCTGTAGATTTAAACTAATTAAACTATCACATGTTGTCCACGTGGCATTTTTCGTCCACTTTATAGATGGGTTTTGGGTATTGGTCCACAATGGTAAGAATTAGATATTCAGATTAAGTGAATAAAAGACAATTTTAGTTATTAAAGCATGTGCTCTTTGTTATTTTAATCTCTTAAGTTTTAATTTTATCATTTTGGTCTTTAAAGTTGTCAATTTAAGTTAATTTAGTTTTAAATTTAATGTTTGTTAACAGAAATATGAATAAAAGATAGTTTTGGTCCTTGAAATATGCATTTCTTGTTATTTTAATACTTCAAGTTTTAAATTTTGTCATTTTAATTCTCACAGTTGTCAAATTGGTCCTAGCTTAATTTGACAACTTTGAGGCCAAATGATAAAATTTAATATGAGGACTAAATGATAATAAATTCATACATTAGGGACCAAAGTTATCTTTATTCATATTGATGTTAACGGACGTTAAATTATTATGAAATTGGCTCAAATTGACAATTTTTAAGGACTAAAATGACAAAATTAAAATTTAAAGAACTAAAATGAAAAACAATGCAAACTTTGAGGAGTAAATCTATCTTTTATCCTTAATAAATTTTAAGCATCAAAATAAAATTTTTAATATTTTAAGGAATCCAAATATAAAATACCCTTATTCTTTTATATTGTTTCTTCAATACTAGCTTAAATTGATATGTATACAACAATTATATTCATTTGGTCGCACCCCAGTGTCTCATAAATATAAAATAGCTTCTTCCATGCAAGGGTAGACTAGTCAACAAAACATGATCGATGAATCATCTTCCATAGTTCAAAGGATTCCTGGTCTTGGGTCAACAATTAAGAAAAAATCTAGGAACGAACACATTTAAAGAAGTGGTTGGGCTTGCCTCCAATTTATGTGAACTAGACTGTTGAATTCGGGTGTATGCGTCTATCATGAATTTTATATTTTAATGATTTAATTAATTAATGTTTTAGATTTTAGTAGTTATAAAAAAAAAAAATTATACTGATCCAATAATTATAATCACTAAATTTTATTAGTCTATCTTCATTATTTCATAATATTTGATCGATTTATTATGTAAACAAATTAAATATTAATTTTTGACTCATCTATTCCCAAATTATTTTGGTTACGATATTTTTATTATTGGGATTAGATTTGTGGGAAAAGTTATTTGATTTGGATTAGATTTAGAAAGGATGTTTAGGTTATAAACATGCGAAGACTCTTAGGGAATTATTTGGCAAGAAGGTTGGGGCTAAAATAGTCATAAAAGATAAAACAGACTATTTTAGCCTCAAAAAAACAAAACATCACATCCAATTCATAATCATTACACTATTCTCTCACAAAAAAAGTCAAAAAAGTCAAAAAGCCCTTAAAAACTTTTTAGCCTTAAAATCATTAAAAAGTCAAAAAAGTCAACCCACGGGGGCCTTACTCTGTTAAACTGTTCAGTTTCTTGGAAACATCCTAGGAGGGATTTCATTGGTAGGCCATTAAGGAGTGTTTTGGAAAAATGATTAAAAATTATTTTTTGATTTTTTTATAAGAGAAGAAAGTGGGTTAAAAGTTAGAAAATGATTTTTAACCTACTTTTCAAAATAGACCTAAGTCATTAGTAGAACTTTGTCGTTTTTGTAAGACCTTTGATCACTTTATTGATTTTTTTTTTTTTAATTGATTGTTGTTTTGTGTCAGTTCCTTGGAAACTTCCTGTGCGGGGTCGAAATTTGGGAGATTTAGGCCTATTTTAGGTTAAAAGTGCTTATTGATTTTTGGGTAAATTATAAATATACCTCTTGAGATTTGATTAAAATACGAATCGTTTCTTGTGATTTTGAAAAATATATTTCACCCTTTAAAGTTTCTAATTTCATAACAAATCGCCAATTTTATTAATAAATCATCAAATCAATTAACTATTTTTAATGATGTTAGAAATATATTTCAATTAATAATTTAAGTAATTTTATTATTGTATAAGAGAGCAATTTTGAATTTCATTTTTTTAGTTAATTTTGTTAAATAAAAATTCTAATAAGGGAGTATTTGTAGTTTTCAAACCATAAGGGGTAATCAGACTTTAAGCAAACCTCGAGTGTATTTGTAATTTACCCTTGATTTTTAATTTTTCTAAGTCATATCATGTCTCTATTTTTTTTCATATTTTTTTAAAAAAAAAAATCAAAAAATTAGCTTTTAACCTACTCTCAAAATAGGCCTCAAAAACTCTTTTAAATAAAATTTTAATACATTAAGGATAAATATAAAAAAATTTCTTTGAAAAGTCTAACATGCACCGCTATTATCAAAATATTTTTAGTGACTAATTTAATATTTTAAAATTTTAAATGATATAACTTTTGATTTAGTCGTCGTTTTTAATAAAATTATTATTTTTAGAAACCTCTTATCAGAATCTATCAAATAAGATTCAGGTTGACTACGGAATTTTTTAAATATATATATATATTACAGTCGTAATTGACGTAAACCGTAAAATTTTATCCTGATTCACAATGTAATAAAATTTTACCGTTAGACGTTAGTTTCAACAGGAAAAAAATTATTATTATTTTTTTAATCAGAATTTCATAACCAACATACATCTTGACGAGAGAATTCTAAAATTACTAATTTTATTAAAAATCAATATACAATAAAAGTTATATCATTTTAAAATTTGGAATATAAAAAATAATTACTAAGGGTAAGATTATCTATAAAAAATGAAAACAAATTTGTTTATTCTTGATGAAAGATGTGTTGCTTCTCCCGGTGCTTACAATGAGGGACTTTTGACCCAATATCAAATTGATATTTAGGTTTGATTAGTTTTGAAATTTTTTTACTTTATTACCAGGGTAACTCTTTCGAGCAATTGTTCTCTCGATAATGGATCTTTCTTTTCGTGTAGCCATAAGCAGCATAGGCCAAACCATTTAAATCTTGATATCCTTCTTAAATTTGCAAGGTTACTCTGCTTTATATTTGAAATCATCAATTATCTTAGTATGTTCGAGTTATTTAAAATTTTTCACGCAACTTGTTAAGTTTTTAAATTAAATTTAAATAACATATTCCTCAACTCGATTAGATTATATGAATTATAAACAATTAAAGAGCAAATTATAAAAAAAAAATCTCAGGATTTTGTGCATTTTTCAATTTAAACCCAAGGGTTTCAATTTTAACAATTAAAACCTTAATGTTACTTCCGTGTCACAATAATTTGTCCCCTTCGTCCATCTTCGTTCATCTTCTTCCTCCAGCAAATTATGTGTGCTGCTGAAAATTATGTATGCTGCTAAAGGAAGAAGATGAATAGAGATGGGTGGAAGGGGTAAATTATGACATGGAAGTAATATTATGATTTTAATTATTAAAATTGAAATCCTAAAGTTTAAATTGAAATATGCAAAACCCTGAATTTATTTAATTTTTTTTTTTTGTAATTTTTACTCAAGCTTTGATCGGTTCAATTAAAACTTATTTCAGATTAACTTAAAAACTAAACAAATTAAATTTGAAACACATTTTAAAATTGCATAGTCTAGATAGCCTACTAATTAGCTCGTTTTCTTCACAAAAAATATAAATTTTTACTTCTCACTAAAAATATAACCTTAAATATACATAATTTTTAGGTATACACTATAATTTCATCATTCATAATTTTTATTATAAAAATCATAATTCTTCTTACCATGTGTAATTGAATTGAACATTGAAACAATTCCTTGCAAAATACCATAAAATGGGTACTTGTAAAGTATCTCAAATCCTTCGTATTTTCTTTTATCAAATTTAAATTTGCTGAAAAAATATTCAAAAAATATTTCTAATCTTTTTATTAAATATTCATCATCAAGTCAAGGAGAGTCATTATTGTTTTTCATCAAATTAAGAACTCATTAAATCTTTTATCAAATTTGAATTTGATAAAAATTTAAAAAGATAAACATTGAGATGTTTTTTTTAATCAAATTTGATGAAAAGAGAAATTTGGGATAAGAGATAAATTTTTAAAAAGATTTTGATAAAAAATTTGATGAAAGAGATCGGATAACTTATATCAAATCAATTTTTTTATTTAAATTTAAAATCAAATTAAATAAAAAAATTAGTAAAAAGTTGAAAATGGTCTAATGGAGCTCGGGTTCTTTAGCCCTGGAAGTTCCAACAAGATATCTAATGATTCCAGGACGCTGTATGGGTTGCCAACAGAGAAGTACCCATTGTGGATTCCTCTGGTGTTCTAAAGCTTACCCAAGAAGGCGTTCTCGTCCTCAACCATAAAGATAGCATCAAAATCTGGTCTTCCAATTCATCAAAATCCTCGAACAACCCAGTTGCAGAACTCTTGGATTCAGGGAATTTTGTTTTGAGAAATTCAGATGATCATAACCCAGAGAATTATTTATGGCAGAGTTTTGACGATCGAACAGACACGTTTTTACCAGGTATGGAATCAACAACGTTACTGGACTAGACAGGTACCTGTGGTCGTGGAAGAGCAGTGACGATCCAGCTCGAGGAGGTTTTACGTACAGGATTGATCCTCATGGGTTTCCACAGTATTTTCTGAAGAAGAACTCTGTTCAGCAATTTCGTTCTGGACCATGGAATGGTCTCTGGTTCAGTGGCATGCCTAGGATATCTTCAAACTCCATTTACAATTTCACTTTTGTGTTGAATGAGAAGGAGATTAATTTCACTTATGACCTTCTCGACAGCTTGGTTGTCTCGAGGATGGTGTTGAATCAAACTGGTGATCTGCAGTTCATGACGTGGAATTGGAGAGATGGGTCAACCAAGAGTTGGGCCCTAGAACTAACCACTGAAAAGACCAATTGTGATGCTTTTTCATTTTGTGGTGCTTATGTTCTCTGTACTGTGGGTAACTCACCAGAATGCCAGTGTTTGGATAGATTTGTACCAAAATCCCCAAATGATGGAGGCACAGAAGCAGATGGTTGTGTTCGGAGAACACCCTTGAATTGCAGTGCTAATGGAGATGGGTTTTGAAGTACTCGGGGTTAAATTGCCGGACACACGAAATTCATGGATTAATTTGAGCATGACTCTTACGGAATGTGAGACAATGTGCTTGAAAGAATGCTCTTGTATGGCTTATGCGAATTTGGATATAAGTAGACGATGTGGATGCTTGCTTTGGTTTGATGAACTTGTTGATATTAGAGAGTTCTCTCAAAATGGTCAAGATCTTTACATTAGAATGGCTGCCTCTGAATTAGGTAACAGTTCCCTTACCAAGCCACATGGAAATCTGGACCTGCAGGCTTAATTTCGTTATCTTGCCAGTTCTTGATCTATCATATTAGTGATGTTCTTAATTTTCTATACTGCATCAGACGCTATATAATGCAAAGTTAGTGTGGCTTGGTTTGAAGAGAAACATCCCCAAATATAACCTAACCACCTCGAATTCCTAGTTTTCTAGCATTTAAATAAATTTAATTGAATTGCTTCAATATTAAGTCAAGCTAGCCACACTTTGGCGGCACATGTGGTCCGGGCAGAGCCAGATCAGGGCACAAGCTGGGGCAATTGCCCCTCCAAATTTTGAGAACTATTGTTCATATTTATTTAAAATTTTTTATTTTTCAAAAATGGAGCATGTGATCCAACTCGATTAGCTCAACTGGCTACACTTGTACATTACTATTTAGCAGGTCAGGGGATCAATCATTGCTAAGTGCAAAGATTGATAATTTCTACTCTATCTGAGGCCATTTGTTGTGTTATTCATTTCTTATCCATTAGTGGCCTGTTTCTTAGGTTGGTTCTTTCTTCCCCATTATTGGGCTCTAATTTTATCTTCCTAAATTAAAATATTTATTATTTTGATTGTCAAGGAAATGCTTTGTCCCCAGTGGAGAAGAATCCTTCCTTTTTTTGGAGGAGAGCAAAGAGGATCACAGTCATCTCAGTAGTCTCAACAGTAACACTTATATTTGGACTAGGCATTACGTTTTACATTTGGAAGAAGCAGCAGCCAAAAACAGAAGGTAACCCAAATTAATCATTGATGTTTCAGAATCTCATGTTTATGGGTGTGTTTGAGTGTATATGTGCCATTTGTCAAATTGCAGTAAGTAAACACCTTCACTGAACAAGTTGTTTCATTTAAACCTGTCTCTGCAGGACGAGCAAAGCATCACCCTGGAAAAGGTTACTGCAAAAAAACCAAAAATGAAGATATAGAGGTACCATTATTTGACTTGGCCACAATCGCTAGTGCTGCAGATAACTTTGCAATTAACAATAAGCTTGGAGAGGGTGGATTTGGACCTGTTTACAAGGCAACAAACAATATTGGTTACCAAGTTCTAGGCAGTCGGTGCTAAATTTTTTCACTATGTTGCTAGAAACTTCCCAATGTCATGCAGAATTGATAACTCTGCAATTTTAGTCAGCACATGTGCATTTAACAAGAGTTGCATTATCCAAACTAGTTCTAATGAAAAACCATAGAGAATGATATTCTGCATGGACTTTAATGGTGACTGTTGTACATGATTTTGCTGAGTAATGGCATTGAAAGAAACATTATATAGAAGAAGAAACACAAAAGTTTGATAAAGTAAAATGTACATGGCTTCTTTCAGTGGCAGCATACTGTACCTAACAAACAAAATGGTTTTTAATTTTCAGGGTATGCTGGAGGGGGGACAAGAAATAGCTGTGAAATTGCTTTCGAAATATTCCAAACAAGGTGTTGATGAATTCAAGAATGAAGTTATATTTATCGCCAAGCTTCAGCATCAGAATCTTGTAAAGCTTCTAGGATATTGCAATCAAGGAGAAGAAAGGATGTTAATATATGAATACATGCCCAACAATACCTTGGATTCCTTTGTTTTCGGTATGGATATCTCAAAACCATCATATTCTGATTTAACCAGTATTCCAGCTAATTAATTACATTCTACTTCATACTGGATCAAGAACCTGTCCTAACAGACTTTCCCAATGAAAATTTATGTTTCTGTTTACTGGAATCATTTTGCATACATACTCTAGAAGCTAATTACTAGCAGCTTGGTTTAACTTGGGCAAAAAACTGGACAGATCAATCACGAAGGATGCTGCTGGATTGGCCTAAGCGCTTCCACATTATCAATGGAATTGCTAGGGGGCTTCTTTATCTTCATCAAGATTCTAGACTCAGAATTATCCATAGGGATCTAAAAGATAGCAATATTTTACTAGATCATGAGATGAACCCAAAAATATCAGGCTTTGGCTTAGCCAGAAGTTTTGGAGGAAACGATGCAGAAGAAAATACAAAAAAACTTGTCGGAACATAGTAAGAATCTACTAACACGTTCAAAATTAATCATCCTCTTTCAACAATGCTCATAATCTAGTTTATTTGTTCATTGTTTTCCTGTAGTGGTTACATGTCACCGGAATATGCAATTGAGGGCTTTTCTCAGTAAAATCAGATGTATTTAGCTTTGGTGTTATGGTATTAGAAACAGTGAGTGGGAAGAGAAACTGAGGATTCTATCACCCAAATCATCACCTCAACCTTCTTGGGCATGTAAGCAAGCATAGAAATGGATATTTTTTCTTCTTTTTTTTAAACGACTGATTAAAAGTGTTTCCAATTGTTCAGGCCTGGATACTTTATAAGGAAGGCAAGGCAACAAAATTGATTGATGCAGCAATAGAAAACTCATGCAATTTACACGAAGTGTTGTGTTCAATTCATTTGGGTTTATTGTGTGTGCAACATCGGCCAGAGGATAGGCCTAACATGTCGACAGTGGTTCTGATGTTGGGCTGAGAGGGTACTCTGACTCATCAACCTAAATCACCTGGTTTTTTCACTGAAAGGAATCTGCTTGAAGAAGAGTCATCACGAAGCAAGAATGAACCATGTTCAGCCAACATGGTCACTCTAACACAGTTAGAGCCCCGATAGACTTGTCTCACATTGTCTACCTAAGCCACCCAAGCTTAGTTAATATATTTAAATATTGTCAATTGGTTTTGAGTTGCATAATTTAACATGTCTTAATTTTTACGGTCCAAGACATTTGAGTTCAGCTAATGAAAGTTTTGTTGTTGTTGTTGTTTTTGACTGGGTTTGTTCATTTAGTTTTGTTTTTGTTCGAGTCATATGATGTATGATCCTTCTAAACTATGAACTTTATACTAGAAGCTCTCCTTATCAAGTTTTTGCCCACAAGTTGCAACCAACTTCAGAAATCTTTATATTTGGTTGATTTTTTAAATTTTGTTCACTGAAAACTAGTTTGATGAAAAAAAAAAATGATTATTTTTATAGAGTAGTTCCATTTTTATATGGTTTATCTTTTTAGGGTGGAAATAATTTTTGAAAATATCAAGATATATTTTTGGTGTTTATTTTGTCAAATTACTTTCCAATTTAAAAAAAAAAAATGAATAAATTAGAAAACAATTCTAAAAAAGGCTCTCGGTTGATAAATCCAATCTTATATTTTCTTTGTTTGGAGGTCCAAGTGTTGAAACACATTGTCCATAAGGACAAGTTAGGGTAATTCTATTTCCATATACTAATTCTTCTCAGTACACACACTTAATGAACACCTTCTCAATACACACATTATAAAAATATAAATTCTTAGTACACATCCCTATATTCCAATATTACCCTCATTTTCAATTTTAAAACCCTAAGATTATGTTTGGTTTCAATGTTTGAATCAATTTTTTTGAAATTTTTTTTGACAAAATTATAAATTAATTTGACAAAAATAAATACCAAAAAATTTTTTTTTACTTTTTTTATTTTTTTGTCCATAAAAAGATAAAACCATATTGAAATGAGAAGTTTTTATTTATTTATTTTTAAAAACATATTTTAAAACTAGATTAAACATAGCCTTTTCTTTCTCTTTTTAGATCACTGGTTCTTCTCAATGTAACACAGAGCATTGTCTGGTCATCTAACCTGTTAAGAGTCGAAGAAAGTCCAGTGTCACAGCTCTTAGATTCTGGAAATCTTATTCTATTTAGCAAGACAGAAACAAATTCTGATAGTTTCCTATGGCAGAGCTTTGATTTCCCATGCAATATGCGGATACCTGACCTGAAGATGGGAGAGAACAACAGAACAAGTCTAGATCAGTACTTGACATCATGGAAAAGCGTTGACGATCCATCTCGGGGAGAGTTTACTTACAGAGTTGATAATCATGGGTTGTCTCAACTAGTAGTTAGAATGGGATCAATAAAAAAGTACTGGTCTGGGGTAAAACTCACATTCATTAATCTTCCCTTGTACAACAATCCGGCATTTAAAACAATGATGGAGTTCAACAACAATAGATTGATATATATCTATGAACCATACAACAGCTGTGTCTTTACAAGATTAACACTAAACGAGTCGGGGTTGCTTCAACGCTATATACTGAACAAAAACAAGAAAGGTATTTTGAGGACTTCCATTGATGGGCTAATGTCCAATTCATGGAATTCCTCTGTTTTTCCATTATTTATTCCATTTATAAATGAACACTTTTGCAGCACAATGATTCTTCCGTTGGACTTGGTAGTGTCAATAAAGAAGACATGGAATTCCAGAGTCAGTTGATGCTAATTCCACGGTCATCATTTACAGCAAGTCTTCCTTTCCCCTCACTGGGTCATTATCTGCAATAAGTTTTCCTTTCCCCGTCGTTGGGCCCATTATTTAGAAAAGCATACTTTCTAAATTTTAAATATACCTTTTTCAGTAGAAACTTGGAACAACCAGATACTGGGAATCTTTGATAATAAAATTCATAGACCAGCATAATTTTGTCCCCTTCTTTTGTTTGTCCATTTTTTATTGGGTAAATGACCTGATGTCTTCTCTGATGGGGCATGATAAAGCTGTTATCACTGAAACTGAAGAAGTTTCAACACATCAAGTCATACCCCTCAATGTCAACTTTAGAAATTGCCATTTTAATCTTCTGTTGCTTTGTTTGTTTGTTTGTTTTTTTTTTTTTTTGTGTTGGTTAAGGTTAAGCATACAGATAACAAAAACTGATACCACTATCAGCCCAACAAACCCTTATTTTCTCTCTATTAGGCATCAAATTTGGAGAGCAGGATGTTTTTTTCTCTTTGGGAGCCTTCTAAAACTTCCTTTCAACTAGTGGTCCAAAGGGGAATCCCATGGAGTACGAACAATCAGTCATGCTCATCACAATAGTCTAAACCAAATTGGCATTAAATTAAGACGATCAAATTCACAGTCGATCTGGACATTTTGAGGAAAGTAAGGCATTCAAAACTTTGTAAGACAGGGCAAGCAAGCTAGTAAATAGAAATTCTATTATAGAATGCAGTTCAATCCAACCACTTTTTCATAGTCTAGCATGGGAGTAGCGAAGCTTCTCCAGTGAACAACTCCATACAATGTACATACTACTAGAGTAAAATAACATGTTTAGAGTTTTTTTTTTTCTAACAAATACGATTTATTACCAAGAGCATCAAGAAGATGCTAAAAAATACAAAAGAAAGACCCCCCAAAAAAAGAAAACACCTAACAAATCAAATCATCTACAAAATCCACGAAAGCAAACAAATCCGGGTTCACCATCCCCGACACCCAACTATACAGAACCTCAAACAACTTGTGCTCTACCATGATAACGAACGGGCAACCTCCTAAAAGGTACAACAATTCCACTCTAACCAAACCAACCACATTAAGCACAAAGGGGCCAAAGCCTAAGCCCAAGCCCTCTTATGCTGCTTCCCAACCAGACCCCCTCCCCAGATAAAGAGAACCTCCAGCACCTCCTTTTGCTGGACCCACACAACACCAAAAGTAGAAAAAATATGCGCCACAACCGAGATGCTGCCAGACAATGAATAAACAAATCATCCCCTGACTCTGCGTTACCACAACAAAAAAACACCAATTGACTTGAATATGATGACGGCGGACCAAATTATCAATAGTAAGGATCCTGACAAAAACAGCCATCCACACACAAAAAAAAAAAAAAAAATCACCTTTAAAGGAACAACTATCACCCAAACATGTCGTCAAGGAACTCCTCCTCCACACACCCCACAAAACCCGATAGTAAGATGATTACCAAAAGAAACCCTTTTGAACCAAAACCAACAAACCCCCCACACCAAAACATCACATCATCCCCACCCCCAACCAACACCCCACATAGGAAACCCAATAAGTCCACCAATTGCCCAACCTTCCCTTTTGTTCAGAGTTTGTTATCAGTGCACTGCCAACTTTTTCATTACCACAGATGTTCAGACATCTCATCATGTGCAGCTTCAATTAGGGGCTTATGTATGAGATAAAACGGAGCATCATTTGATTCTATTGATTTAACAAACCAAAATTTTGAAAGAGGCTTACTATAAGTATTCCACCAATAGTATTTTCACTGAATTTCTTCGCCTTCTATGTGGCTCGCTCATGTAATATAGTGGGCCTATTATTTTCCCTTCACCATAAAATGAGAGAGAGAGAGAGAGAGAGAGAGAGAGAGGTTTTGAAGTCTATGATGGATAGGGTAAATTAAACTGACCTCCCTAGAGGTTTCTAACTAATACATTAGTTAGTATCCCTGCTGTTCTGGAAATTGCATCCCCCTCCCTATGGTTTCTAGTCACATAATTTCCACCCTCTATCAGTCAACTGTTAGGTCAACTAACAGATAGGGCTGATGTCAACTATGGAAAATTTTAAAATACCATTTTTAACCCTAGTAACAATTTCCCTTTTGTGTTCTCTCTGATCTGTCTCTCCATTGCCTTGAACCAAACTAACGATAGGCATAAAAATGGAAGAAAAGAATGCTTCTCCCAAAAGCTAATCACACAACAATCTAAAGCCACTCAATTTTATACAAAGAATCAAAGACTTGAAATTCAAATTTACCAAATAAAACCATAAAACCAATCCATTAACACTGACTAATGATTACGGGTTACAAGCCATGAGAACTTGAAGGACAACCCATTGATGTACCCGTTGCCAATTGCACAAAACAGCAAAAACCCATTACCAGAATTGTTGTAAAACACACAATATAACAAGAAACTTATACAAGTCAAAGGACAAGGAGACAAAGCTGAGGAAGCTTACAATAAACATGGTTATTATAGCTTGGCTCTGGTGCAGAATGAATAATGCTTGCTCATTGTGACAACTGGCATAGTAGAGACCAGACTCACTGTCAGTGACTGCAGAACACGAGTCTAGAAACTGTGCAATTCTTGAAAGTCAGTAAAATTACCAAGAAGAAAGTGAAACTTTACATATATATAGATAATAGATATTGATATATGTATGTACAGTAATTTATAAGTGGATCTATGGAGAGAGAGAGAGAGAGAGAGAGGAACCTGATAATTGCCACTAGAGCAAGCAGTGCAAATGATGACGAAAATTGATAAAATGAGAAGCAGCTACATTTGGCTTATTTGAGGTGAGTTATTCTTCTTTCGATCACTAACCAGTATGCAAACATATAGCACGAGATTCAGATTTTCTTTTCGAGTAATGCTAGAAATACAGAATGGTCCAAAAAAAATGCAATGGATGGCTAGGATTAAACCCAGCTATGGTGTGGTCCACATTCAAAATAAATCATTGACTCTGAATACACTTTCTGTGATTCATTTTGTGTTCGTAGCATTAGTGTTTTTTTTTTTTTTTTCATTAATTTTCTAGGCATCCAAACTGATCCCTAATTTAATTCAAGTGGAAAATAGAAAAACGGGAACTGGTTTATACCACTTAAACAGTCTGTGACTGCAGTAAGGATTTCGTTTCATTTAATAGGTTTTGGGGCATATAGTTTACATCAACAAAATGCATGTTTATATCGAGCATTTAACAGAGTAATGGTGATTTCATTGGCCGAAGCTGTTGCATCCTTGCTTGACGAACAACCAGCCTCAAGAACATTCCTTTCAGTGAAGAACGCAGGCTGTTTAGCCCAAGGCAATGCACCTTCACTACCCAACATCAGAACCACAGATGACATGCTTGGCCTATCCTCTGGACATTGTTGCACACATAAAAGACCCACATGGATTGATCGCAACACTTCATTTATGTAGCATGAGTCCCATAGAGCCTCATCAATCAATTCCAACGACCTATCTTCTTTATAGAGTCTCCATAACTGAACAATCTATTACAATATTAACAGTACTTCTTGGAAAACATACATATACAACAATAGCTTTAAACTTCGTACACTTACATGCCCAAGGAGGTTGATGTGGTGATCTGGATGATAGAAACCTTTGTTTCTCCTCCCACTCACAATCTGTAGCACCAAAACACCAAAGCTGAATACATTCGATTGTACTGAAAATAGCCCATCCATTGCATACTCCGGAGCTATGTAGCCGCTACAGAGAAACACTTAATGAAAAACCAGATTTTGAAGCAATATAAGTGGAATAGACAAAACATGTTATGGAGATTCTTACTGTGTTCCAACCACTCTGTTTGTATTTGCTTCTGTCTCATTTCCTCCAAAACTTCTAGCCACTTCGAAAACTGATATTTTTGGGTTCATGTCAATATCCAACAAAATATTGCTAGCTATGGAATCTTGATGAAGATATAAAAGGCCTCGAGCAATCCCATTAATAATGTGGAAGCACATCGGTCACTCTAGTAAGGCGCTCCAGGTTCAATCTGGAATTTTTTGTCTGATTTAAGCTTCATTTGGCATTGGCTACGGTAGCCAACTTTTTTGTGTTGAGACTTTTTTAACCTGACTTTTTTAGCCTCGTTTGGTTTTTATTTTTGGACTTCTTTAACTTTTGTGAGAGAAAAAGTGTAATGATTATAGATAAAAAGTAGTATTTTGTTTTATTGGCTTTTATAGTCAATTTTGTCTTTTGTGATTTTTAACCCCAAAATGAATGCCAAACCAGGCTTAGTCCTTGCTCTTGCTAATTGGATGCATGAATTTTTAACAAGATTCCTCAATGGAAAATCCCAAATTTTTCTAGAAGACAAAGTTCATGCAAGTGCACATGTAATAACAACCTTTTTGGCCTCATTATCAAATAATTCAAAAGATTTATATGGAAACAAAAAGAATAAAAAAAGAATGAAAGACTGCTGGCTGGTGTGAGAGCGGAATAGTTGTGCTATACATATAGTATTATAGTTTCAAGAGATTAAAACCAAAAATAAAGTAGTCTAGACTTTGTTGGGCATGTATTCATAGATTAACATCTTTTCTTCTCCTTCAATGCAAGATCCTAGAAGCTTCACAGATTTCGTGTTGAAGTTTGGCAATACATATAACTTCATTCTTAAACTCATCAATTCCTTGGCTAGTATTCTTTGAGAGCCGCTTCACTATTTCTTGTCCTTCTTCCAAAGATACCTCGAATTACCTCTATAATTGATAGAATGTTTTTCCATTAGAACTTAAAATAAACCACTCTTTTCTTCTTTTTTTTCATACCTTGCTTTTTTCATGTCACTCACCGACATTGTTCAATAGGTGTAGTCATGACCAAAGGATTTATGTAACAACATTACTAGACACATACTTAAAAGACATAATTACACAAATTTATGAAGTTTTAGAGGCAAAGTTAATTAAGTTCTGATTTGTAGGTTATTTAATATAATGATATTTAATTTTGATTTATACCTTACTTTTGATATAAAATATGAATTATAGGTTAGATTTTAAAAAATTAAACTATTTAATTAAATTTTGCATTATTTCAAATTAAAAATAAATATATTTTTATGAACGTACATAGCTGTACTCATACCTTACTTTTTTTTTAATTCTAATGTATTGACATACCTATATTATACCAATACTAATACTTGTATTGTATCCATATCAGTGTTTCATAGGTTAGGATTATAGGAATGACTCCTCTTCGCACTAAGGCAAGTATTCATGAATCAACTGTTTCATTGGTTCTACACTAATAGTGCTTTTGCATTGCTTGTTAGCTAGAGTCACTTTTTCCAGCGTAGGGCTAAACCATAATTGGAATTAACTTGTCTATTTCATTGGTGCTTCATACTACACAATCATAGACCATAGATTTGACACCTCTATTAAGCTCGTTCTTAGGTGCTTCATACTGCATTACTTGTTTCTTAGGATTTGCATGAAAGTAGTCCTCGATGATATAGCAGTAATAGCAAAAAAGGCTAGGCATTGTTTTAGCAGATGAAACTCTTGAATTCACAAGGATTGCTAAGAACTTGTAGAAAGAAAGAAATTTTATTAATTATGATGATAACCAATGAAGGTTTATAACCCGACATTAACCAAAAACAATGACTAACCATAGCTTCCACCTTACAGAAGGCATAAAATCCAACAAAATCGTTTTCATTTTATTTCACAAGTTTTGGGGCATGTAATTAGCATCAACACAATGTGTGTTTCTATCGGGCATTTAACATGGTAATGGTGATTTCATTGGCTGAAGTTGTTGCATCCTTGCTCGACGAACAACCAACCTCAAGAACATTCCTTTCAGTGAAGAAGCCAGGCTGTTTGGCCTGAGGCAATGGACCTTCACTACCCAACATCAAAACCACAGAAGACATGCTTGGCCTGTCCTCTGGACATTGCTGCACACATAAAAGACCCACATGGATTGATCGCAACACTTCAATTAGGTAGCATGAGTCCCATAGAGCCTCGTTAATCAATTCCAACAACCTGTCTTCTTTGTAGAGTCCATGCCTGAACAATTCACTACAATATTAATAAAGACTTGTTGGAAAACATACACATTCAAGAATAGTTTTAAACTGTGTACACTTACATGCCCAAGGAGGTTGAGGTGGTGATCTGGATGATAGAAACCTCTGTTTCTCCTCCCACTCACAATCTCCACCACCAAAACACCAAAGCTGAACACATCTGATTTGACTGAAAATAGCCCATCCACTGCATATTCTGGAGCCATATAACCGCTACAGAGAAACACTTAATGAAGAACCAGATTTTGAAGCAATATAAGTGGATTAAACAAAACATGGTATGAAGATTCTTCTGTTCCAACCACTCTGTTTGTATTTGCTTCTGTCTCATTTCCTCCAAAACTTCTAGCCACTCCGAAGTCTGATATTTTTGGATTCATGTCAATATCCAACAAAATATTGCTGGCTTTGAGATCTCTATGAATAATTCTCAGTATGGAATCTTGATGAAGATATAAAAGCCCCCGAGCAATCCCATTAATAATGTGGAAGCACTTTGGCCACTCTAGTAATGCGCTTCGGGTTCGATCTGGAAATTATTTTGTCTGATTTAGTCCTTGCTCCTGGTAATTGGATGCATGAATTTTTAACAGTATTCCTCAATGGAAGATCCCAAAATTTTCTAGAAGACAGTTCATGCAAATGCACATGTAATAACAACCTTTTTGTACTCATTATCAAATTATTCAAAAGATTTATATGGAACCAAAAAGAATAGAAAAAGAAAGAAAGACTGTTGGCTGGTGTGAGAACGGAATAGTTGTGCTATATATGTAGTATTATAGTTTTCAAGAGAGCCAAACCAAAAATAAAGTAATCCAGACTTTTGTTGGGCATGTATTCATAGATCAACATCTTTTCTTCTCCTTCAATGCAGCATCCTAGAAGCTTCACGAGATTTCGGTGCCGAAGTTTGGCAATACATATAACTTCATTCTTAAACTCATCAATTCCTTGGCTAGAATTCTTTGAGAGCCGCTTCACAGCTATTTCTTGTCCTCCTTCCAGCATACCCTGAGAATTACCATTATAATTGATAGAATGTTCTTCTATTAGAACTTAAAATAAACCACTCTTTTTTTTTTTTCAATTAAAAGAAACCACTTTTTTCTTTTTTCTTTTTTTAAATTCTTATTATTTATGTATTTTACTTGCTTTTTTTTATGTCGCTTCGGCTGACATTGTTCCAATAGGTGCAGTCATGACTAGTGATTTATATAACAGCATTACCAGACACATACTTGAAAGACAAAATTGCACAGATTTATGAAGTTTCATATCTAAGAAAATTTGCATCAAACAAACCAATTGTCTTCTTTGAAAATTGAAAGAAAAATATATTATGCGATGCCAAATAGCACCTAGATTGTGTGATAAGGAAAGGGCAGAGAATGTTTTACTCTGCGTGGGTGAGTGAGGACAGGTGGAGGGGATTACAAAATTAGAACTTCCCTACAAGATTTTAAAGGTCAGACTCAATCATATTTCTCACATATAATATAAATATGTATATAATAATAATTTGCTACATAGAATATTCAACTAGAATAGACAATCAATTTTCCATAATTTATAAATAGAATACTCTACTAGAATAATATGACAATGACATTTTTTTAAATAAATGATCATCGATACGTGTTTTGATTTGAAATTAAAAAGTTCAAATCTGCCACATCATTTTGTGTAGCTTTCAATAGAATTTTTGTGTTTGTATACCATTACTTGAAAAAATAGAAAACAAAAATAAAGTACCAACCTATAATTGAATAATCATTAAAAAAAAAGTCAAATATCAGGTTGTTGGTGAGCCAATTTTTTGTTTTGAATGATGATGTTAGTTCATTAAATAATACCTACACATTTTTGTTATTTTACTTGACAAGAACCTGTAACGGTATTGAATTAGCTTATCTTATACTAATGTTGAGAAGTATTACTAATCCCCTTATTTGTGGACATATAGGCCATTCCAAAAGTCAGTAGCATGATAACGTAGAATAGATTCTGAATATAAAATTGTAGGCAAGTTAATTATTGGATTAATTATAAAGTGTAGATATGACACCCCAAAGAATGCCACATACTATAATTATATCATTACCCATCCTTAAATACCTTGGGCCAAAATAATTATCTTATTGACTATTTCATATCACAGGATACCCTAATTCAATTACCTTACAATGTTCTGGAAATAAAGATATGAATTGTTAGGATAAAAATTTGGGAAATGAATACGTTAGCTAGAAAGATTAGGAATATCGGTACTTGATAGAGAGCCTAAGTAGCCAAGAAGAACTTGAACATGAGACTTTAGTTTAAAAAAATCTGGGTAAATGTTGAAGAGTTAGGGAGGAGAGAAAAGCATATTGGCTAGTGATTGTGAGGCCTTAATTTTTGACTGGACCACCAAAAGCTCTGCCCTCCCTCCCTTAAGAATCGAACGCCTCGATGATTTAGGAAATCTTAAGTGAGAAGCTTAATGACCTTGGTTTAATGTGTAGAGCCTAATGCGTACTCAATTAAAAATTAAGTAGGATTAGTAAAAGTTAAGCAAGATTAATTAAGATTTAAGTAGGATTAATTACACTAATGAAGATTAAGGACTAAGTATGGTTAATTAGAACTAAGCTCGGTTAATTAAGCTAATGAAGTAATTAGTGAAACACTTAAGCTAATTAATCAACCTACATCAAATAAAAGAAAAACAAAAGAGAAAGATTGTGAAAGATAGAGAAGAATAGAGAGGGAGCTCAAGAGCTCTTGAGGAAAAAGAGAAGAAAGGAGAAAAGAAGGGGAAATAGAAAGAAAATCAAAGGGAACTCAAAATTGGCCTAGAAATTCAAGAAAAATCATCAATAGGTAAGAAACTCAACCCTCTACCTAGTATTGTTGCTTTAATCTAGCTAGAAATTCATTTAAACTAAGATTTGGAAGGATTTAGATGAAGGAAATGAAGAAAATATGAAAAGGAAGTTAGGTTGATGAATTCATGGATTGATATTTGTTTTTAGTTGGTTAAGTCTAGAAATTATTGCAAACAAATAAGCTTTTATTGGTCTTGCATCATTACTTAATGTTTTGAAGCCTTGAAATCATGTTTTAGAGAATTGAAAATGAAGAAATAAGAAAGAGTTTGGAAAGGAATGAATCTTGAAGAATTTTTGAAGGAAAATCATGTTTTGATCTTTGAAACTTTGAATTCAATGCATACAAATGTTTTTCCATGGATTATACATCATTTATGCATACCTAGATACCTTGTATATCATGTTTTGGTGTTTGGAAGTGAAGAAAAATTGAATTAGGAAGCTCAAGAACATCAAGAATAGCTTCACCCCCCCCATCCCTGTTTTTCCGCAATCTGCCCCAGTTTTCCCGCACATGCTCCCAACCCCCCTAGAAACCAATTTTTGCTATTGAAATAACCACATGTGCCCTCCAATTTCCCGCACGTGCGGAACTCTTCCCAAGTGTGACCTCATATTTCCCGCACATGCTGAACCATGTTTCAGTCTAATTTTAAATGGGCATATCTCTCTTACCCGGACTCGATTTTAGGTCATTCTTGCATCTAAATTCAAGCCCCGAAAGTCTAGTTTCCAATGGTGATGGTCTCACATCCAAATTCTAAATATACAAAGAGATATGTCTAAACTAGTGAAGGCTACTCACTTTCTGCCTAAACATTTCATGCTAATTCCTCTCCTAACTTAGTTTCTTTCATTTCCTCCTATAAACATCTAAACATGATATTTTTCAATGCATAGCTTATGAAATTATTGTAGAATACTTAGGACCCTTCAACGTACATGTTCAACACACTTCGACATTCTTCAAGCCTTCTTGGATAATTTAAGAAAAGATTGAAATCTTTATTTTGATTATGAATGAATGAATATTCTGTAATTTGTTTAAAGCTATCAATGGCATCCATAGATAGTCCCAGCCATTGGGGGACAGTCTAAATGTACCGTGGCCATATTTGAGCTCCACTGCCACCGAAATGTGGATTGTCTAATCGTACCCAGGTCGATTATTCCATTAAGAGGCTCCTATGGATGTACCATGTATCATGCTTTGATTATGAGTTATTCTTATGAAATATTTGAATGACTATAAATGCTATATGAAATGATTCTTTACTAATGAGCCTGGGATTCATTTATTTACCACTTTACTTTGATTTTATTCATTGGACTTTGGCTCACCCCTCCCTTATATATATGTAGGTGACGAAGAGCTTGGTTACAAGAAAAGATTGATTAAGAGCTGTCTTGATTGCTTCTAATGGTTTCGTATGAGCTTTGTCATGAGTTTTGTATCTTACTTTTGCTGTATGGATCATGTAATGTAATATAAGCGGGATAATAATCTAAGAGGAATTTGTACTTTCATTTCATATAGTTACGCACAGCTCTGAATGGATGTTTCAAATGGACTCAATATAAGTATGTAATGGCTTCCACACTTTATAATTGAAAATTTGCCCCAAATATTCTAAGAGTCCAGCTTGTTTTGTAAGCCTGGCATTTGGTAGTCCGTGACTACTGGTCAGTCACCTCACCCCATCTTGTTTGGGGCAAGTTGGGGTCGTGACAGTAGGATTGAATAAAAGATAACACACACGCACATATATATTATATTAGGATCATTGTATAAGTAGAATCAGGCAGAAGGATCTCAAATAACTATATACACCATCAAGTAGTTCTAAATCCATCAAATTGTTATGGATAGCATAAGTGCGTCTTTACATTGTTACCTTGTAAACAGGTCCGAATCCACCCTCTCCAAGCTTGTTGTCAATTGAAAAGTTATTTGTGGAATTAGCTATTACAGCTAAGTCAAACAATGGTAACTCTAGATCTTCCTTCTGGCTTTTGTCATTGTAACCTCGTTCAGAGTTCTGCATTAGACTTCCTGTAAAGCGGGGATGAAGTGGATGTAAATGAGACAAGTAGATCCAACAAAGTAATATACCATTACCGGGATGAACACATCAACACATAATTACAGTATATATATATACACATGAGTGAGCATTTCTTTTCTTCTCTCTTTTTAAATTAAGACAAAGGCACAAAAGTTTAGCACAGAACAACTAGTCTCAGATACCTTCTCTGTTCAGCTGTGAATTCTTCTTCTTTTTTTTGGAGACACAAGGTTAGGCTCATGCCCAGCAGAAGAAGTCCAAATAATGATGCCAAGGTCACTCCGACTATCTCTCTTTTCTTGCCACTAAAGCCAACTCGTCGGACAGTTGAATCTTCAATCCATTTAAAGTAATGGTCAATTCATTCAGGTAATACAACCATGAGAGCACAAACATATGTATAATGTCAATTGCTATATATATAATTAGAAAATAAGTAATAAAATACATTCACAGCCAAGGCCTAGTAACATAATGAGGTCAAGCCAGTCCTTTGTAGATTCTGTAATACAGTCACTCGTCACCGTGATTGTTAATAAAGGAAGCTCCATCTGAAGGAGAAATCAGCCCTTAATTTATGAGCATTAATATACATCTCGGTATAAGAGGTTATCAATCTTTCCAAAGTACCAGGGGCTCTGCAAGTGGCCAAGCTGTAGTTGCTGCCTCTTGATTTTACAAATTCTTTGTGGGAAAGTTTTCAAGCCTAATTTACTCTAATTAATACCCTTTATAGTTAAACCGATGGCAAATTTTAAAAATAGAACTGAATCACTGCCTCTGATTCTAGATTTTCCCCTATGAAGTGTTCTCCCAACTGTTGCTGAATGAACTTTATAAGGGTGACACCAACAAATTGCCCAAAAGCAATGTAAATACATTATTCATCTTTCAATTTTGGAGTTTTGGACAGCTTGAAATGCTAAAGAACCAAGGGACCCGAGGACAAGAATGATTGATTGGTTTCTTGTTGGCTTGTGTTGCAACTTATATCTAGCTGAACCAAAAATAAAATAAAAGAGGCAAAACATGGTTCAAAATCCTTCATTGAAATTCCCAAAGCTACCAATGGATTTGCATAAAGTAATTAACCAAACCTGAACTTTGGGCTCTCACCTTCAACAGAAGACCAGCAGTATTAATACCAATATCGTCCATTCGATAAGCCGTCTCACCTTGGTCTGCCAGTGGGCCATTCGTTGAACCATCGATGGTCTTTTGCTCACAATTATACCATAATTCAATTGACATTTTACAATTCATGTGATTATTGAAACTATTGGGTCCGATATATTCCAACCCCTTCCCATCTTTTGACGAAAATGAAACTTAAAAGATTCAAATGATATAAAGCACATACTCTAAGAACCATACATACATTTTGTCCTTAAACAAAATCAAATTTTTATAATCATCATCACTTGTATGTTTGTAAAACCACTAATCTATATGTTTGGCAGTCAAAAAGAGCATAAATCTTTTAGTTATAATGTAAAATCACTAATCTATGCATTTGGTAGGAATTTCTTACCTAACTCAGAGGAAGCCATCCTTATGTAAATGTCTTGCCCATTTTCACTGAACTCTCTCATATCAATCAATTCATCAAACCAAAGCAAGCAGCCACTTCCACCTTCTCTTATGTCTAAATTTGTGTAAGCCATACAAGAGCAGTTTTTCAAGCATTGTATCTTGCATTCCCTCAAGGTCATGTTCTTGTCAAACCAGGAATATTTTGTGTCTGGCATTTTATAATGTGAATACTTGAGAAATCCATCTCCTTTATGGCAATCCAATAGTGTCCTCCGAACACACCCATTAGACCAGTCTCCACTTTCCCATTCCTTTGGGTATTTAGGCACAAAGTTACTCAAACAACCACATACTGGCGAGTTTCCAACGTTACAGCTACCATATGGACCACACAGTTTATAATAATCACAATTATCTATCGGTGCAGTCAGGTAAAGGACCCATTCCTGGGTTCGATCAATCCATGTCGAGCGCTGCATAATGCCATCATGACTTAGAGCAAACCTGGAAACAACTGAGCTGTTAACGAGATCATAACCATAATACACCTCCTCCTTGGTGAAAACCAACCCATATGTGTAGATGGAATTTGGTTTAAGGTTTGGATTCCCACTGAATCCAAGACCATTCCATGGTCCAGTCCGGAACAGCTCAATGGAACCATTGCTCAGAATAAGTTGTGGATATCCTTGGGGATCACACTGAAATGCAAAATCACCTTGACCTGGATCATTGGAGCTCTTCCATGATGAAAGGTGCCGCTCTAAGCCACTTACAAAGTTTTTTCCAAGTTTCATGCCTGGTAAAAGAGTATCACATGGATGATCAAAACTTTGCCAGAGAAAATGCTCTGGGTTGTCATCATTGGCATATCTCACAACAAGATTTCCTGACTCTAAAAGTTGACCAATAGGATCCTGTACTGTGGATCTTGTCACATTGGCAGACCAAATGACACTGCCGGTACCATTGAGAAGGGCCAGAATTCCAGGGTCAATTACCTTCAAGACACCTGATGAATCGATGAGTGGGATTTCTCTGTTGGCAACCCAGACAACAGTCCTAGAAGATATTTTCTTGTACCATATTCCCAAGTATTGATTCTGGGAATTGCCCGGGCTGAAAAATCCCATCTCAAAGCTCCCACCAGATGAAACTATGGTCTGGCTGCCTGTAATGAACTGGGTTTTAGTTATTATGTCTACTGCACTGGACATTATTAACATGGAAAATAAAGAGGCAAACAAAAAAGAAAGTTTGAGGCCTTCCATTGATGGTGTAATGTCCAAATTCATGGAGTTCATCTGTTTTTCCATTATTTATTCAATTTATAAATTAACACTGAGGAACTCTTGCAGCACAGTTATTGTTCAGTTGGACTTTTCTATATTTAATACATTTCAGTTGGGCTTGAAGTCAACTAAGAAGACATGGAATTCCACAGTCAGTTAATGCTAATTTGAATCATCTTCCTTTCCCCCTCATTGGCTCATTATTTGCAGTAAGTCTTCTTTTCCCCTTCACTGGGTCATTATTTGCAATAACTCTTCCTTTCCCCCTCATTGGTTCAATATTTAGAAAAGCATCTTACCTTAAATTCTAAATGTACCTTCCAGCTGGAACTTGGAACAACCAGATATTGGGAATCTTTGATAATAAAATTCATGGACCATTATGTGTCCGTTTTTGACTCGGTAAACAGGGCCGGCCCTGAGTTCGTCGGGGTCTAAGGCGAACTTTGGAAATTGGAGCCCTTTTATATTGAAAAAAAAAATTCATGAATAAAATGATAAATTACAACTTTTTTATTTGTTTGTAACTATAACAAAATTTACTTACACATATAATCATTAAAATTATAAACAAAACAATTTAATAAAACAAAATTAGAACAAAAAAATTAGGAAAAAATTATTCAATTAAAATTGATAAAGACCTAGGTAAAAAAATTTGAGCAAAATTATTTATTCTACTAAAATCTAATAGATAAAGAAGGTAAAAATAAAAAATAAAAAAATAGGGCCCATATATTGTATGTATTATTTTTCTTGAGCCTAAACACTTTTTTTTTTTAATATATATTTTCATTTTAATAAATATGGACCAAACTACACTTATAAATAAATATGGAGTAAATCATACATGGACCCAAAAAAATATTTTGGGGCCCTTTAAATTGATCCTAAAACCAAAAAAAAAAACATTGAGCCTATAATATTTTACCAAATTTAGGGGCCCTATTTTTGGGCCAAATTTAGGAGCCCTATGTTATATTTGTTTATATGTTTTACCAAATTTAGGGGCCCTATTGTTTTTATTTATTTATTTATATATTTTCATTTTAATAAATATGGGCCAAATACATTTATAAATAAATATGGACTAAATTATACATGGGCCCAATAAAACATTTGAGCCCCTTTAAATTGATCTTAAACCCCCCCCCCCCCCCCCAAAAAAAAAAAAGGGTTGGACCTATAACAATTTTTAAAATTTGGGGACCCTATTTTTGGGCCAAAATATGGGGCCTAAGGCACAAGCCTTACCTGCCTTAGGGTAGGGCCGGCCCTGTCGGTAAATGGCTTGATATCTTCTCTGATGGGGCATGACGAAGCTGCTATCACTGAAACTGAAGAAGTTTCAAACACATATGAAGTTATCCCTCTCAATGCCAACTTTAGAAATTGTCATTTTCATCTTCTATTGCTCTTTTTTTTTTAATTTTATTTTATTTTATTCTTTCTTTATTATTATTATTATTATCTATAGGATAAGCATACAGATAACAAAAACTGATACCGCTATCAGCACAACAAACCTTTATTAATCTCTCTATTAGACATCAAATTGGAGAGCAGACAGTTTTTTTTCTTTTTGGGAGCCTTCTAAAACTTTCATTTCAATTAGTGGTCCAAAGTGTTGGAATGGAATCCCATGGAGTATGAACAATCAGTCATGATCATCAGAATAGTCTAAACCAAATTGGCACTCCGTTTGGATTGAGGGGTTTGGTGAGAAAAGAAAAGAAATGGAGAGAATGAGATTTCTCATCACTTGTTTGGATGATTAATAAGGTGAGTGATGATGAGAAATTGTGAGAAAGCCAAATCACACCAAACTTAAGTTTTGTTTCTCGCCAAAAGTGGTGAGATTTGGGAAGAAACCAAAACACTCTTTTAATCATAGTCCCTCCAATTGGATCGTGAGGTGAGGTGAGAAAGGAAATGATTACGGTTTTTTACCATTATGTTTGGATGAATAAAAGAGAAGAGAATGTGGTTTCTCACCTATCTTGTTTGGATAAAGTAAATAAGAGAAAAGACAACAAAGTGTTGTATTTCATTCGACCGAAATAACCTTTCATAGTAATAAGTTATGTTTTTTTATAAGGGTAATTTTGATATTTTAAAAAACTTTCATTAAACCCAATTCCTTTCTCACCAAATCTCACCACTTTTGGTGCGAAATAAAACATAGGTTTGGTGAGAATTTTTTTCTTATCATCTCTCATTATTTCTCACCATTTCTCACCTACTTTACCATCCCAACAAGTGAATGAGTTTCCTTCTTTCATCATTTCTTTTTTTTCTCACCAAACCTCTCTATCCAAACTCCAAACGGAGTGACATTCTTCCAAACAAGAAAGTGAGAAACCACAATCATTTCTTTTCGTTTCTCACCTAGGTGAGAAACTCTAATAATTTCTTTTATGTTCTCATTTCTCAATCCAAACAGAGTGTAAATTCAAATGACCAAATTTGCAGTCGATCTGGACATTTTGAGGAAAGTAAGGCATTTGAAATTTCATAAGCAAGCTAGTAAATAAAATGCAAACCAATAGGACCACCCTTTCATAGTGTTAGTGTAGCTGTAATTAGCTGTTAGTGTAACTGTAATTAGCTGTAAAGTAAAGCTTTAATTATGTTGTTCCCTTAGTGCACACTTTTGTGCTTTCTTCTTTCAGTCCTTTTGAACCTTTGTACACTCTCCCTTCTATAAAGGAGAGTAATCTTCCCATTGTAAACATATACTGAATAGATCAATACACTTCAGTTTATTCTTTCTCTCACTCTCTCTACCAAACTATTGTTACATGGTATCAGAGCTGAGTTCCTTTTCTCCGTGTTCTTAGTCCCGTACACAGTTGCACTACAGAACTGCTTCCGAGCCGTTGTATCTTCCTACCAACGTGCTCGGAATTTCCTTACGATTCCAACGGCACCACCCACGTCACCAGAAAATTCTTCACGTGCCCTGATGCGCCATTTTCGTGTTCGGCGCGTCTCTGCTTCCGCCGCCACTCTCATATGCGCTCTCACGCGCCTTCCATTGCGTGCTCACGTCATCATCTGACGTCAACCCTACCTTTTATGCGCGCCGCCATCAGCATCGCTGGCGCCGCGGTACGTCAGATTGCTATTGCGCCCACGCGTACCATTTGCTCCTTTGCGCCACAGATACTGCTTTTGCTATTGTGTGCCGCCCACCGTCCCTGCTATTGTGCGCTGCTCCTCTGACTGCTATTGTGCGCCGCTGACATCATCTGGCCCTCTGCTGACGTCATCTCTGCATAGCAGCCCCTTTCCTATCTATTTTCAACCTTCCGGACTCACTGGTACGCTCTGTTTTACCAGATTTTGCTCCTACAGGCATGTTCCTTTATTTAGTCTTACTCCACTTTTAATATGGATCGCCATGATGCCTTCCATCCAATTTCTATTCTTCTTAATGGTTCCAATTATGTACTGTGGGCCTAAGCCATGTCTTCCTTCCTCAAAGGATGGAAACTTTGGCGTATTATCACCGGGGATGTGACCAAACTGGTGAAAGAGGACGTTGAACCTACTGCCACATATGAAGACCGACTCGAAGATTGGGACAGTAAGAACTACCAGATCATTATTTGGTTTCGGAATACCTCTGTTCCCTCTATTAGTCTTCAGTTTGGCCGTTTTCAACTTGACTCTGTTACCAATCCTGCTAAAGACATTTGGGATTTTTTGAGAGATCGATACCAAACTACCGGTCTTGCCCATCAATATCAACTTCAGAGTCAACTTCACCGCATGCGCCAAGAATCAAGTCAGTCTATTAATGACTTTCTTTCTCAAATGTATTCTGTTTGGGACCAAATTGTTTCTCGTAATCCCAGATGGCCTCACCGAGAAAATGTTTCTTTATTCACTACCTATCGTAATCAGCAACAGTTGGTTCATTTTCTCATGGCTCTCACTCCCTCTTTTGAGCCTGTGCGTGCCTCTCTTCTTCATCGCCTTCCATTGCCCACTCTTGAACAGGCTATTTCTGAGCTGTTATCTGAGAAGACTCGTCTTGGTACTCTCCAGACTCATCATGCGGACTCTGTTCTTGCCACTCCTCAGTCACGACCCTCACCGACCCAACGGTCCACTGCTTGCATCTATTGTGAGAATCAGGGCCTTCCTTCTACTCATCTTCTAGTTCATTTACCCTGTCCGATCCTGCCGATATTGCAACAAACTTGGTTCTGGTCATCTATAGAAGGATTGTTTTCACAATCCATCCCGGTCATCTTCCACTAGCCACTTCTCTCGCGGTGGCTCTTCTAGGGGGCGCTCTCATCGTCAGTTTAATCGCACTACTGCTTCTACATCTGAGGATTTCTCTGAGTCTCCTGCTCCATCTGCCCCTGTTTTTTTTCAAAGTAATACTGAGGCTATGTTCAAACAGCTTCTCTCTACCTTTGGTACACCTCTACCTACTGCTTTGTCTGTGACTCCAGGTAACTCTTCTTGGTATTTTGACTCCGCCTGTTGTAATATTATGACTTCCAATATAGCGACCCAAGTTTTTACCCCGACTTTCGTTGTGTTCCAGACTCGGATTCCGTGATTTGTATACTGTTGTCTATGTCCTGTTTCCTTCCTTTAACTCTTTGTATTTGAGTTTTGGATTATGTTGGGCGTGTTTGGAATAGATTGGTTGTTAGTTAGTCTAGAATGTTGTTGCCCAGATTTTGGCTTCTTCGCTCGAGCGAGGTTTCTTGCGCTCGAGCGAGCCTTGTGTAATCTGTTCTTCGCTCGAGTGAGGCTTCTTGCGCTCAAGCGAACCTTGTGAAATTGTTTCTTCGCTCAAGTAAGACTTCTTACGCTCGAGCGTGCGTCTGTGTTGGTAGCAGACCTGAAGCTTTGCATTCTACGCTCGAGCGACGCTTTTTGTGCTCGAGCGAGGCGACCTTTTTGTGTCTGGTTGCTCAAGCGAGAACTCCTTCACTCGAGCGAGCTTGTTCATATCAAATCGTGAATGAGACATTTCAGAACACTTTTGCAGCTCACTCTCTCTTTAAAACTCTCCAAGAACGCAGGTTTTCACACTCTCTCTCTAGAATACACCTTCTCTCTAAGATTTCATCTAGATCCATTGTGTTCTTGACCCTAGTGTCTTTGTGAATAAGGTAGAGGGCTTTAAGAGCTTCGTGTTGATCCAAGTAAGAGTTGGTTTCGTCATCTTTGGAGTTTCGATCTTGCTTGCCCATCTTCTACACTTAAGGTAGGGATTTTCTTTGAGTTATATATATGTTTTTGCAAGATCAAGATGATTTTTCGAAATCATCCTTTGATTAGTTTTGAAAATTAATTGTTGATTCAAGAAAAAGAGTGATTTTGAAAGAGGGTTTACTATTTGATCCTTTGAGATAGAAATTGGGAGTTTTTGAACTATGTTGATGAAAGAAAGATGTTTTGGTGAGATCTTCTCTAATATTTGAAGATGAATGGTTTTGGTGAGAAAACCTAGAAGTTGGGGATTTTTAAGAAAGATGTTGAAAATCTTTAGAATATGTTGTTATATCTATTTTGTGTGTCAATATAAACGATGTTTGAAATGTGGGATTTATGTTATTCCTCGGATGAATTGAAATAAATGTATATTTATTCATCTTGTGAAATTACATGGAAAGGAGAAATGAGAATTTTGATCACAATGGTAGCATTGTGTGGAAGAATTGGAAATGGAAGAATTGTTGCATTGTATTAATTATTGTTGCATTGGCATATCAATTCATTTGATTACATTGAATTTTGAAAGTTGATTTGAAAACTTGTATTGAGAAAGGAATGTTGAGAAACAAGTTTTCATGAAATAGTTTTGGGGTAAATACAGTGGTAAGTCTTGAAAGGTAGTGTAGAGAATAGGTGTCGAGCCTTCCAGTCAATACTGGTAAAAATGACAGATTATGGGTGTCAAGCCCTCCAGTTGATACTGGTAAAAATGACAAATTGGTAGTACTTGTATAGTCTACTTGCAGACACTGACCTAGGGATTACCAGAGTTATATTTACCGCCCGTCGAATAAAATTTTATAAATGTTGAGCAGTTGAAATGGCATAACATCATTGAGCATGTTGGTTTTCAAAAAGATGAAGGTGTGTTTTACTTTCAAAAAGGCATGGCATGACATAAGCATTCCATCTCTTGAGACATGTGTAAAATGTATATACTTTGTTAAGAATTCTCTACTGGGCTTTATGCTCACCCTACGGGACTTTTGTGCAGGAAAATATGTGGTGATTTTGCCTAACTGAAGGCATGGAAGTGTGTGCGAAGCATAATGTGCTCATTTGTTGTGACTCGATTGCAAGCCAAGGGCTTTGTATGTGGGTTTAAATAACTGCTTTTGTGTAACTGTGCTCAAGCCTTGGAAACTTGTAAACCCTTGAGGGTATTTGTTATTTAATTAATTGTTGTTGGATTAATTGTATTGTCGCATGAAGACTATTTACATTATGTAATGCAAGTATGAGGATTTATTATCAGTTTTACTTTAAAGAGCCATGACTATTGTATTACCATTTGGGCATGAAAATTGGGACGTTACAACTTGATATCAGAGCTACTAGGTTTGAATACTTGAAGCTCGTGGGAAGTGGTTATTTTACCACAATGGGTTCATGCTGCATGATAGATTGCATGATAGGAAGATGTTATATATTTTGTGATTATGTGATAACATGCTTATGTGGCTATGTGGGTATGGGGTTGGACTTTTGGGATGTTGTTTGCACCTATTAAATTCCTTGAGGTCTTTTTAGAAGGGTATTTGATCAATACTCGTTCTACTAAGAATTCTTGGTTTTTCGTGGGACGAATTTCATCATGAAAGAATAATCCATATGTGATACATGACTAAGTGCTTATGTGGAATGATATTGAAATGTCTATATAGTAGTGAAATGTATAGAATTGCGGTGATTAGACGTGTGAGGTAAATTGCGGGCACATATGAGTTAGTGTGCTAAATCTTTTTTATTGTCCTTTATAGGATGTCAAGAAGAGGTCAAACCCGTGGTGGTAAAGGCGGGAGACGTGGTAGGGCTCGCTGGGGTGTACATGAGGTCCCAGTGCAAGAGGAAGAGTCAGGCCAAGCTAATATGGTTGAACAAGCGGAACAAGTGGGTCAAACCGCAATGGGGGCCCTAGCTAGAGAAATAGCAGGGGCTATGAACTTGTTAAGGGCGGAGAACCAAGCCCAAGAGAACACCTTAGAGGCAAGAGCGAGTTTCCTTACTAGGGAGTTTTTGTGGGCCAAACCAGATGAATTCCATGGTTGCCGCAAGCCTAAGAAAGCGGATGAGTGGCTTGAACAAACTGTGAAGACATTTGAGATGCTATACATTGATGATAGCGAGTGGAGAGTGACTCTAGCTAGTCACTACCTTAAAGGGAATGCGGGTCAATAGTGGAAGTATGCCAAGAGTAGAATAGAGCTAACATGGGAAGCCTTTGAAGTTGCTTTCCAAGATAAGTATTTACCTCCCGCTGCTAGGGACAGATTGATGCAAGAGTTCAAAGACCTCAAACAACTTGACATGACCATGGCCGAGTTCGAGGCAGTCTTCTCTAGTTTCTCTAGGTTTGCACCAGAGTTGGTGGCAACGGAAGAGTGTCGTTGCATTGAATTTGAGAAAAAATTGAAAACCAAAATTTTCTTTAAAATTGTTGGGAATATGATTCGAAACTGTGACCGTCTTGTAGAATCGGCAGCATACGTAAAGATTTTCGTGCAAGCCGAGGAGGAGAGGCTTTGGAGTTCGAGGTCTAGAGGCCAAGAGTCTCAAGGAGACTATAGGCAAAATAAGAAGAGCAGGGGTACCTTTTCATCCCAGCCCTAACCACAGCAGTCTAAATCCACTTTTCCTTTGCCTAGTTCGGGTTCGGAAAAAAGTAGCATACCTGAAGTGTGTGCCGAGAGCATAATGTACTCATTTGTTGTGCCTCTGATTGCAAGCCAAGGGCTTTGTATGTGTGGGTTTGAATAATCGTTTTGTGTAACCAGGCTCAAGCCTTGGAAACTTGTAAACCCTTGGGGGTATTTGTTGTTTAATTAATTGTTGTTAGATTAATTGTATTGTCGCATGAAGACTATTTACATCATGTAATGCAAGTATGAGGATTTATTATCAATTTTACTTTAAAGAGCCATGACTATTGTATTATCATTTGGGCATGAAAATTGGGGCGTTACATCTAGCTCTACTATATTCTCTTCCATCTCTCCCTCTACTCATCTTCCCTCCATTCATACTGTTGATGGTTCTCTTATGTCTGTCAGTCATGTTGGTACTGTTTCCACATCTTAGTTATCTTTACCTCAAGTTTATCATATCCCTACTCTAACCTTAAACCTTATCTCTATTAGTCAATTATGTGAGCTTGGTCTAATCGTCACATTTTCTGCTAATGGTTGTTTGGTGCAGGACCCTCAGACGGGACAGACTATTTGGATCGGCCGTAAGTATGGACGTCTCTATGAACTCATTCAACTTCATATTCCTAACTCCCCACAGATCGCTGCTCCTGCATCTGCTTCTTCTTTGTCTCCTTTTCATCTTTGGCATTGTCGCTTAGGACATATTTCTGTTAATCGCTTGAAGTCTTTGGTTTCTAGTGGTCAATTGGGTCGTGTACTTCCAGATACTTTTAATTGTATACCCTGTCAACTTGCAAAAAAACCTGCTTTATCATTCAATAAAAGTACTTCCGTTTCCCATGCTCCTTTTGATCTCATACATTCGGATATTTAGGGCCCATCCCCTACTACTACCATGGGGGGATCTCGTTATTTTGTTGTTTTTATTGATGATTATTCACCTTTTACTTGGCTTTTTCTCATGAAAACTCGGTCTGAACTTAAACATCTTTATTATAGCTTTGCCAAAATGATCCACACCCAATTTTCAAAGACCATTAAAAATTTTCGCTCTGACAATGCTATGGAATATCAGGATACCGATTTCCTTTCCTTTCTTCAGAGTCATGGTACTCAACCTCATCGTTCCTGTGCTGGCACATCCCAACAAAATGGCCGTGCTAAACGGAAACATCAGCATATTCTTGACGCTACTCGCGCTCTCCTTCTCTCTTCTTCCTGCCTTGAAAACTTTTGGGGAGAAGCTGCCCTTACTGCTGTGTACACTATCAATTGTGTTCCTACCCTTGTCATCCATCATCAAACTCCCTTTGAACGTCTACATGGCACTCCACCTCCATACACCAATCTTTGGGTTTTTGGCTCTGCTTACTTTGTTCTGCTTCAATCCCATGAACACACCAAGCTTGAACCTCGTTCTCATCTTTGCTGCTTTCTTGGATATGGGATTGAACATAAAGGCTTTCGCTGTTGGGATCCTCTCTCTAAACATCTTCGGATCTCCCGCCATGTAGTTTTCTGGGAGCACAAAATGCTTTCCTATCTTTCCTCCTTTCACTTACCCGCACTCTCCACTCCGGTCATATTTACTAATCCTTCCATAGATCTCTTCTCTAATAACTTTGATACGGGTTCCTCCTTCATCGAGATGCCCTTGTTGACCCCTGATCCTGTCCAGACTGTTCTCCCTGATGGTCCACCTCTCATTGCACCTTCTAGTCCGTCTTCTCCTTCTTCGCCAACTCTTCTCCCTATCGATCCTCCCACGGGTCGGCCGCACCGGGTAACTCAACCACCTATTCATCTTCGTGATTATATTGTTGGGTCTGCTGCCTTTTCTACTTATGAACCTACCTCCTATCGTGAGGCTTGTACTAATCCTCATGGTACCACTCTTCTTCTTCTTTATGTGGATGATATGATTATCACTGGTAATGAGGCAGCTGGTATTCTTCACCTCAAATGTTTTCTCCATCGTCAGTTTGAGATGAAGGACCTTGGTACTCTTAACTATTTCTTAGGCCTTGAAATCTCCCATGATTCTACTGGTTACTATTTGTCCCAGGCCAAATATGCATCCGATCTTCTGGCCCGTGCTGGTCTTACTAATTGCAAAACTACCTCTACTTCAGCCGATCCTCAGATTCGTCTCACTTCTCTCGATGGGAATCTCCTCTCTGATGCTACTCTTTATCGCCAGCTAGTCGGTAGTCTTGTCTATCTCACTGTGACTCATTCTGACATTACCTATGCTGTTCATCTTGTTAGTCAATACATGTCGGCTCCTTGCACTCCCCATTATACTGCTTTACTCCATATCCTTCGCTACCTCAAAGGCACTCTGTTCCATGGCCTTCACTACTCTGCTTCCTCCTCTCTTGAACTGTGTGCCTTTTCTGATGCTGATTGGGTTGGGGATCCTATGGATCGATGCTTCACCACAGGTTTCTGTTTCTTCTTAGGAGATTCTCTTCTTACTTGGCGCAACAAGAAACAATCCTTCATTGCCCGCTCTAGTACCGAAGCTGAATACCGAGCTCTTGTTGATACTACTCAGGAACTTCTCTGGCTTCGCTGGCTCCTTGTTGATATAGGCGTTTCTTCTTCTGGTGCTACCTCTCTCTATTGTAACAGTCAGAGTGCCATTCTGATTGATCACAATGATGTTTTCCATGATCGCACCAAGCATATTGAGATTGATTGTCATTTCGTTCGCCAGCATGTTACACATGGCACTGTTCTTCTTCTCCCTATTGTTTCTGCCGATCAACCTGCTGATATTTTCACCAAGGCTCATCCTCCTAGTCGCTTCAGTGATCTTGTTTCCAAACTCAAGTTGGTTGATGCTTGCCCTCCTTGAGTTTGCAGGGGGATGTTAGTGTAGCTGTAATTAGCTGTTAGTGTTACTGTAATTAGCTGTAAAGTAAAGCTTTAATTATGTTGTTCCCTTAGTACACACTTTTGTGCTTTCTTCTTTCGGTCTTTTTGAACCTTTGTACGCTCTCCCTTCTATAAAGGAGAGTAATCTTCCCATTGTAAACATATACTGATCAATACACTTCAGTTTATTCTTTCTCTCTCTCTCTCTCTCTCTCTCTCTCTCTACCAAACTATTGTTACACATAGCATGGGAATAGTGTAGCTTCTCCAGTGAACTCCATTTGCATACTACTAGAGGAAAATAACATGTTCACTTGTTATCACTGCCAACTTCTTAATTACTACAGATGTTTGGACATCTCATCATGTGCAGCTTCACTTTGGACAAGAGTATTTCACTGAATTTCTTCACCTTCTATGTTGAGTGAGAGAGAGATAAGTATTAGAAGTCTCTTATGGATAGGGTAAATTAAACTGATCTCCCCTGAGGTATCTAACTAATACATTAGTGTGAGAATATGTGTTCTCCTAGGATTAGGAATAAGTGTCCTATATCTATTAGACTTCTATATATCTCAGTGATGTATTCATGTAGGATTAGGAATTAGTGGTACTCTATATAAATGATGTATGTATTCTTTGTTCAATCAATTCAATCTAATATACATTTGTGTTTAGAAAACTTACATGGTATCAGAGCTTTGCGATTCCTGATTTCGTGGTGGCTAGGGTTACGCACGAACTGATTCAACTTGCTTGTGATTTATCTGTTTGATCGAGTTCTCTCTTTCTCGATTGTCTGGTATACGATCAAACTCCTTTGGTTTGATCTCTGTTCGTGACTTGGGTGACCCATTTGTTTCATCTGCGAGTGCTTCTTCTGGATGTTTCGTCTCGCGAGTGAGTCGTCTCAGTTGACCCATCGAACTGCTCGTCTTAGTTTCAATCGTCCTCGCGGCTCATCGTGTCTTGGTCTTGGTTGACTCTTGGGGTCGTCTCTCTGTGGTCGGCTCTCTAGTTAATCTGCCCGTTTGCCTCTCGTAGCCGTAATCTCCGTCGAGATCTTGAGCCCGTCAAGATCAATCTCGATCTCTCTCTCTCTCTCTCTCTGCTTCGTGATCTCTGTGCTTCAACTTGGGTATTTCTATTTAAAACCCTATTTTCAGGAATATTGTACTCAAGCCCCATACTTGTCTGTTTATTACAAACTTTGTTTTTTTTACAATGTCAGATACTAAAATCCAAGCCATCAAATGTAATCTTACTGGTGGCAATTATGCCTATTGGGCCAGTATCATGAAGAATTTTTTTCTTGGTAAAAAAAAATGGGGCTATGTTTCTGGTTCTGCTCCTCGTCCATCGGACTCGAAGGTATTCCAAGTAAAGTACTGCTAAGGAAGTGTGGGATTATTTACTCGGTGTTTATCAACAGTCCAACTTTGCCAAACAGTATGAGTTGGAAACAACTATTCAGAGTGCTCATCAGCGGGATCAAACTATTCAGGACTTTTATATTGAGATGACAGGTCTCTGGGATCAATTGGCTCTTATGGAACCACCTAGTCTCAAGATACTAGACGCTTATATTGAGTTTCGAGAACAAGGTCGTTTAGTCCAGTTCTTAACAGCTCTCTCCGCTCAGTATGAGGCTATTCGAGGTGGCATCCTTCACCGATCTCCTCTTCCCTCTGTGGATGCTATTGTTCGTGAACTCCTCTCCGAGGAAACCCGTCTTAAAATGGCCAGTCAGACTTTGCCTCCTTCTGTGTTCTTGGCTCCTGCCAAGCGGCCCTTGTTATCGACCCCTCTTCTTCATCAGCTTCAGGCCACTGCGAAACCCAAGAGAGGACCATTAGGGCTAGATGAGTGTGTTTTCTGCCATCAGAGGGGTCATTGGAAGAACAACTGTCCCAAGAAGGGACGTCAGCCTGCTCTGTCTTCTCAGACACAGTTCCGCGGTCCTACATCGGTTACTTTCCGACCTCCTACTGCTTATACTGCTTCTACTCCGGCTCCCGATCCTGACTTGGCTTCCTTGAGTGCTCAGGTTGCACAACTTCAGCATATCATGTCCACTACTTAGCCATCGCCATTTGCCTCCGCTTTTACCTCCCTTCATTCAGGTTTGCTTGGGTCCTCCTCAAGTATCCCTTCTTCTGTCTGGCTTTTTGATTCTGGTGCCTCTCATCATATGACTCCTCACATTTCCTTACTTCAAAACTGTATTCCCCCACCAGTTCCTATTACTATTAATACTGCTAATGGGTCTGGTATGTCTGTTTTGTCTATTGGGTCTGTCTTACCATCCGCCATGTCTGCTATTACTATTCCTTCTGTTCTTTATGTCCCTCAGTTATCTGTCAGTTTATTATCTATCAGTCAACTTGATGCGTCTGGTTTTGATGTTATCTTTTTCTCTTCTGTTTGTTATGTACAGGATCTGGTGTCCAAGAAGCAGATTGGGACCTGCCGTAGAGTTGGAGATCTCTATGTGGTTGAAAGCTTGCATCTCCCCTTATCTACCTCTCCAGCTGCACTTTTCTCGTTTCAATTAGATTCTCAGTCAAGTCAGTTTTACTTATGGCATTCTCGTCTTGGTCATTTGTTTGTTGACCGCTTACGGTCTTTAGCTCAGTCAAAATTGTTAGGTAAAGTTTCTCCTAGTCAAATTGATGAATGTCAGGGGTGTAAACTTGCCAAAAGTCAGCTTTACGTTTTAATAAAAGTACATCTATTTCTGTTTCTCCTTTCTCTCTTGTGCATACTGATGTCTGGGGACCCTCTCCTGTTCTTACTAAAGGGGGTTCAATATACTATGTGTCTTTTGTTAGTGATTGCACCCGTTACACGTGGGTTTATCTTATGACTCATAAATCTGACTTTTACCAGATATATCGTACTTTCCAGTCTATGGTCACTACACAGTTTGGATCTACTATTAAATTGTTGCGGTGTGACTTGGGTAGGGAATACTTTAAAACTGAATTCTGTGAATATTTGGCCAACTTGGGTACCAATCACCAAACTTCTTGTACTGATACACTTGCCCAAAATGGCCGAGCTGAGCGTAAACACCGTCATCTTCTTGAGACAGCTAGGTCTCTTCTTCTCTCTGCCTCCGTTCCAGCTCTGTTTTGGGATGAGGCAGTTCTTACTGCTGCTTTTCTTCTCAACCGTATGCCTACCCCCCTTCTTTTTGGTCGGTCTCCTTATGAGGCTCTATTTTCTCAACTTCTTAATTACTCCCTCCTTCGTGTGTTTGGGTCTGCGTGTTTTGTCCTTTTACCCCGTAAAGATAGGACTAAACTTAGTGCCCGGTCTGTCCTATGCGTTTTTTTAGGATATAGTCTCACTCAGAAAGGTTATCGCTGTTATGACCCTATTTCTCGTCACCTTTATGTCTCCCGCCATGTTGCCTTTCTCGAACGTCTATCTTACTTTCAGCTTCATCCTCTCACCGCCCCAGTTTCCAAAGAGGATTTGGTTCATATTGATCCATTTTCTTCTGAAGTCCCATCTGATGAGTACATCTCCATAGTTCCTCCTGAGCTTATTCCATCTTCTCCTCCTGCTTCACCTTTAACTACTTATCCTCCTTCGTCTTCTCTTCCTTCTTCTCCTCCGTTGTTAGTTTATTCTCGTCACAAGGCTCCTCCTCTACTAGATGTCTCTACCGCTGCTGCTGATTCTCCTGCTTCTGATGACTCTGATCCTACTACACACCGATATCCTTCTTGAGCGCGTCATCCTCCAAAAAGGTTGGGTTGGTCTAATACTTATTTTTCTACTTCCTATCGTACCTTTTTGTCTGCTATTCACTCTTTTGCAGAACCTCAGTCTTACAAGGAGGCCTGTCAGGATCCTCATTGGGTTCAAGCTATGGAGGATGAGTTGTTTGCTCTACAGAAAACTAGTATTTGGGAGTTGGTTCCTTTACCTGCTGGTAAGAATCTAGTTGGTTGCAAATGGGTCTACAAAGTCAAGACTCATTCTGATGGTTCTCTTGAGCGCTACAAAGCTCGTCTGGTCGCCAAAGGTTTCTCCCAAGAGTATGGTATTGATTATGAGGAGACATTTGCTCCTGTTGCCAAGATGACTACTGTCCATACTTTGATTTTTGTCGCTGTTGTTCGTTCTTGGCCTTTTTATCAGATGGATGTTAAGAATGCTTTTCTTAATGGCCATCTCACTGAGGAGGTTTACATGCGTCCTCCCCCTGGTCTTCACCATTCCTCTGGCCAAGTCTGTCATCTTCGGCATGCTCTATATGGTCTGAAGCAGTCTCCTTGTGCTTAATATGATCGCTTTCAGACTGTTGTTACCGAGCTTGGGTTTCATTATTCTGCTTCCGACTCTGCTTTATTTCTAAGACATACATCGGCTGGTTTTGTTGCTCTCTTACTATATGTAGATGATATGATTATCACTAGCTCTGACTCTTCTACTGTCTCTGAGATTAAGCAGCATCTCTTCCGCACCTTCGAAATGAAGGATCTGGGACCATTGCGGTATTTTCTTGGCATTGAGGTGGCTTCTTCTCCCAAGGGTTACTTTCTGTCCCAGACTAAGTATGCTAACGAGGTTATCCATCGTGCCAGACTTACTGACACTAAGCTGCCTGATACCCCCATTGAGCTTAATGTAAAGCTCAACACTACTGATGGGGTTCCTCTAGATGATCCTACGTTATATCGCGAACTTGTGGGTTGCTTAGTCTATCGGCGATTACTCATACGATCTTGCCTATGTTGTCCATGTGATTAGTCGGTTTGTTTCTACCCTCGCTCTACACATTGAAATGTTTTTTGATTCTTCGCTATCTTCGCAGTACTATCTTTCAGGGCTTGCTGTTCTCTTCTACTTCTTCCTTAGACTTGGTGGCTTATGCTGATGCTGATTGGGCTGGTGATGTTAATGATCGTAAATCTACTTCTGGTTTCTGTATGTTTCTTGGCGATTCCCTAATTTCTTGGAAAAGCAAGAAACAGACTATTGTTGCCCGTTCTACTGCCGAAGTTGAGTATCGTGCTATGGCTCAAGCTACTGCTGAAATTGTCTGGCTTCGTAATCTCTTATCTGAGTTGGGCGTCCCTCAATCTTCCTCGACCTCTCTCTATTGTGACAACCGAAGTGCTATTCAAATTGCTCATAACACTATCTTCCATGAACGGACAAAGCATATTGAGCTTGATTGTCACTTAAATGCGTCAAAGATCTGTGATCGGCCTTATCTCGCTTCCTTTTGTCTCTTGGCTGCAACTTGACTTCTTCACTAAGACTCACACCACTGCTCAGTTTCGATTTTTTCTTGACAAACTCTCAGTGTTTTCTACTAAAACACCTTGAGTTTGAGCGGGGGTGTGAGAATATGTGTTCTTCTAGTACCCCTATCGTTCTGGAAATTACATCACCCTCCCTATGGTTTCCAGCCACATTACAATTTCCTCCCTCTATCAGTCAACTGTTAGGTCAACTAATAGATAAAGTGATGCCAACTATTGAAAATTTTAAAATACCATTTGTGACCCTAGTAACAAATTCAGTCTTGTATTCTATCTGATCTCTCTCTCCACTGCCTTGTACCAAACTAACAATAGGCATAAAAGTGGAAAAAAAGAAAGCTTCTCCCACAAGCTAACCACACAACAATCTAAAGCCACTCAATTGTATACAAAGCATCAAAGAATTGAAAGCCCAATTTACAAAATAAAACCATAAAACCAATCCATTAACACTAACTAAAGTTATGGGTTACAAGTGTTACGACCAAACCTGCTCCTAGAGGTTAGGATCATAACCAGCCAGTAATCATGAGATTACCTACAACCTCAGACAGAATACAGATATATTTCATAATAAGGAGCCAAAAGCGGAAGTAGAAATACAAAATTTTATCTAATAAACTGTGCATAAATGGCATAAACAAAACTTCTCATATATTAATAACTCACACTCATACAAATCATGATAAGATTCTATATGTCCAAGATCTTTCAAAACATCGTTGTCATAACATACAAACACCAAACTTATATACAGAAGTGGTCGAGCTTGACTAGCAAAAGGAAACAGAAAAGTAAAGACAAAAGAACAAAAGCCTCGCTCGTGAGGTGCTCATAACAAACTCCTCAAAATTTGGTTTCCTTAATAGGTTCACTAAGGTTAGGGCTAGATATCCCGCTGCTTACCTACATATATATAAATATAACGGAATGAGCAAAAGCTTAGTGAATAACATCAGAGTAAAGGGTTTATGTGCATGAGTTCAAGTAATGACATAAGCATTTATATTTATATCATGAGCAATACATAACAGAACGACCTCGGGTCCAACAGATAGCAGAACGACCTCGAGTCCAATGTATGACAGTAGTACAAAATGAAATTGATCATATCATGACAGAACGACCTCGGGTCCAATCATTTACAGCTGTATTACGACCATTTAGTCAACTCATAACAGATAATCAGATTTATCTAATGTTCAGAATGACCTTGGGTCTATCTTATCATACGTACGGAACGACCTTGGGTCCAATTCAGATATATAGAACGACCTTAGGTCCATTATAAACATTCGTGTCACATCGATCACATTTACAGATACATAAATGATATACACCCCTTCCTTTTTTTTTTTATCCCCACAACCCCCACAGACACATGTTAGCCAGAGATAGGAGGAAAAAAAAACAAAAACAAAAACAAAAACAAAAAGTTGGCCAATCACAATGCATTAGGGGTGGTGGGGGTTTCCCAAAAAGGGGGTCCTAACCGTTTTCCTTACAGACATCACAATGGTCAGACAGATAGAGACTCATTCACCTTTGCAAATTCATAGTTTCATAAAGTTTACTACAGTAGGATATACAGAAAATAGAGTAATTAAGAAAATATATTTACTAAGATATTACTCATAGTGGTTTGGTTGTTGATTCGTCTTTGTGAATGATCCTACACAATCATAACACACGAGTTGGATTACATTGTCTAACGGATTGTTCTTTAACTAATTCAATTCTCTTAAACTTCATTCTAACCCTTTAATTCATTTAGGATGTTCAATTCATGCCTAAAAATGCTCAAAATGGAATGATAATGCACATTTGTTTAGAATGTCTTTTCAAAATTTGCTAAAACAGAACACTTCGCTCGAGCGCAACATCGGTCGCTCGAGCGGACCACTTGGTCTGCAAAAGTACTAGATGGTCTAAATCTAGGCTTGATGTTCGCTCGAGCCAAGATGCAACATAAAAGGTGGTCGCTTGAGCCAACTGCAAATGCCTGCAAAAATACTGAATGCATGCAATGTGCGCTCGAGCGACAGATTGTTCGCTCAAGTGGTGAGACAGAATTCTGGAATTTCCAGAACAGAGTTGAGCTTTAAAGCTTGCAATTCAAACACAAACCCTTGCATGGCTTGTAAATCACTTCTCAAAGACTTAAAACTCCTCCAAAAACATGAATTCAAGGCCAATTCTCAAGTCTCATGGCCAAACTTCATGAATTCGACTCAAATGATCATGCATGTATAATTAAACTTCAATTCTTTTCCAAAGTTTACAAAAACATGCAATTTCTTTTCAAAATCTTGTAAATCATTGAATTAAGTTCTAAAACTTCATAATTCATGAGTGCATGTAGAAGATAGCTTCAAAACACAACGTGGATGACATGAATCATGTTCAAACTCATGAAACTCTATCAAATTATGCATGCATGTATGAATTGACTTTGATTCTAACAATTCTAGCTCAATTCTTTCATTTAAACACATAATCTCTTTGAATTCACATATTTGATGGCTTAAACTCTTGAATTATGGTTCAAACTCTTACCCAAGGTCTTCAATTACACCTCCACAAGCTAATTCTTGAGTTACTTCACACAATTCCACAAGCTTCAAACAAAATTCTCCAAGTTTCAGCCTCTCTCTCTAAATGAACTCTCCCTCTCTCTCTAGACTTACAAATTTCAGCCAAAATGAAGTATTGAGCTCAACTCCTTAACCAAAACATATATATATACTAGTTGGCTTAATTATCACTCAAGGATTAAGGGATTAATTAGGTTTAAGTTTAATTAATTAAAACTTAATATTTTTGAACTGAATCAAATTTTAATCAAACTTCTTAATATATTCTAAAAATTATGTTGATCATAATAAATTAACAATTTTGGTTTCTGACGCCATTAAGGCCTTCCATTTTCAAATCAAAGTAGAATTCTTAACAGATTTTTCTACGATCAACAGATATAAAGCCAAAAACATATTAATGACATATTTATCACTCAAATTCACACTTAGCACATAAGCACATGCACAATTAAGGAATTAAAAGCATAATACAGAACGGGATTGTCACAACAAGCCATGAGCACTTGGAGGGAAACCCATTGATCTTCCCATCACTAATTGCACAAAACAGCAAAAACCCATCACTAGAATTGTTGCAAAACACACAACATAACACGAAAATTATACAAGTTCAAAGAAAATGAGACAAGGGGTTTAAGGAGTTATTTTTGTAGGGTAAATAGAATCACCCGAGAGAGATCAATGTAAATTTATTTATTTATTTTTGGTTGTAATTTTTAAAAAGAAAATTACTAATAATGGGAAAGTTCACAAAATAATTACAAATAGACTAGGAAAAAAACTAATTACAATTGAATGATGCAAAAAGTAATTACAAAAGGGCGATTCTACTTCCACTACAACTTTACCTCTTTACACCCTCCATATGAGTTTTTTTTTCCCCCCCAATTTTATCCATATGTGAAATTACCTTTAAGGACAACATACTAAAATTAAATGTATTTTGTTATGTCCTTACACCCATTGATCTTCAATCTCTACTCCTCTTTTTCCTTTCTTAATTTTTCTTCTTCTCTTACACATCTCTTTTCAAAAAGTGAGAATCATAGTGTTTTGATCATTAAAGAAAGTAATGGATGAAGAAACGGTGGTGAAGAACTATCAAAAAAATGAAATGGGGAGTTTTTTTTATTTATTTAGTAGGTTTTTGTTTCGTTTTTCCGGACTAGTGTTCGACTTTCGTTCGGTGGTTCAAAATCGAACAAAATAAAATAGTCCGGCATCACATTGCAGAACAAAAAATATAAGTCTGGTAACCAACTACCGAATAAAAGATACATTTTCGGTAACCCCAAACCAATTTTTTTTATAAATTTGTTCGGCTTCTCATTACCACGTATTTTCAATTTCATTTTTTTATATATCTTATTTTTTTACCTGGAAGGATTATACATATACTCATGGCAACAACACAAGTACTGCAATATAAGTGGACTCTAGCCATGAATTCATCACAAACGAGGTTTGTTAAGTTTTTTTTTTATGAATACGATTTTTTCTTATTTTTAATCTGTATTGAGTTTTATTAATAATTTGATATAAAAATGTGTTTATTATCTTTAGATTTTTAATAGTCGTGAAGCATTAATTAAATAGGCTTCTGACTTTGGAAAGAAGACTGGATTTGTCATTATTATAAAGACATCGGATGCGGGAGGCAATTGCAGAAAACCAAGACTTACACTTGCTTGTGAAATAAGTGGTTACTATAGAGACAACAAGAAGATCAAGGGGGAACAATTGAGGTTGACATGCTCTAAAAAGTGTGGATGTCTATTTCTATTAGGGGGGAAAAATTACCTACAAATTATCAAGACGAATTGTGATAAAATGTTTGATTGATGGATGCAAATAATGACAGATTTTATGGATGCTTTATGGATATTCGTACACTTGATGTTTTTATGAATAATTTTATGAATACTTTTTATGTATAATTTTATGGATGCGTATTTGAATTATGAATTTTTTTATGGATGCTTCAAGGAAAAAGGTAAATCTTTCAATGTATAGCGACAGGGGCCTAGACTACTCTATTGTAGTTTGGCAACATGACACTAGAGTAATCTCATTTGTATAACAATGTATCACTCAACAGACACTTCACAAGCCCAAATTAATTTCTTGTTATCATCCAATTGGACGGCAACAAAATGCTAGGAAAAAAAAATATTATCCGATAACATGACTGTTGGCTACATATTTTGTAAAAGCCAATTACAATTCGATACGTAGCAGAATGAGGGTATTATTGGAAGATGATTTTAATCTTAAATCTCAACCATACACGTGGCAATAAATATTGGTTCTCAAGTGGTCTGAGTAGCATTAGATCAGGAATGAGATACAAGGTGACGTGGCTTCAACGGTTACCTATATTCAAATTCAAAAACAGGAGGGAAGTCCAACTGCAAGTGATGGCATAGTGGAACTATTTCTAAGGTAACATGATCAGCGATCATGGAGGAGCAGTTCGACGGTTCGAAGTACAGTTCGAAGGTCATCTCTAACAAGTATAAATAGCAAGGAAGTTCCCAGAAAAGACCCCCAGACTCAGATCATATAAACCAGTTTTTACTTCATATTTTCCTTTCCAGTTTTACCTTTCCTGTACTTTAAATACTTGTTCTTTAAATACCTGCACTGTACTTCAATTCATAGGAGTAGTTTTCAAGTAGATTCAAGTAAACCGTTGCTGTAAACTTCCTCAAGGCTGAGTTTGGACAATTGTAAGTGTTTATGTTAATGAAATACTTCAATTGCTCTTCATATTAATTGTCATTTCTCTTAATTTCTCCTAAAAGTCAAGCCACCAGTAAAAGTCCTCTTCATTGAGGCTGAAAGAACTAAAACATAGTCGCCTGATAATTGATTGGCAATTATAATTTTTGTAAGGACTGATTGATCCTTGCTGGCACGCTCGCATTTACAAATATACCCTTCGAAAAGCCAAAAAGCCAACATATATTTTTGGCACGCCCAGTGGGACAAATTAAAATGGCTAGACGAAGACGACAAGGAGAAAATGAACGCTTAGAATAAGGCGTAGAAGGAGAGGTAGAAATACCTAATCCAGAGGAGAATGTGGTAACACACCCTGTGGAAACTCCTATGTTATCAGAACCTTTGGTCGAACAGACCAGTACTTCTGGACAAGAACCATATGTTCATAATATTGGACGAAACCAAGGAATTGGACCATCCACCATTCCATCTTCTCAGCCAATAAATCCATGGGATGGCTTGGTAGATGCTATGGGACAACAGTTAATGAACACAATGGAAAGGTGGGCAACATCCTTTTTGGATCGAATGAACAACCACCAACCAACAAATACAAGACATACAGAGGAAATTTTAAATGTTCATCAACAAAGATTGGCTAGAGAAAAACAGCCTATGCAAGTTAATGGACAAATTAATGGTCAGACTAGTACTCAAAACTATGAAAGACCATCGCCTCAGTCTTGGTATGAACCCATTTCGAGGCCTGTAGTAGGCCAAAATACCACAGTACTCAACAGTGAAGCCACACCAGTTGGTAGATCTGGCCAAGTACAAGAAACTGGCATAAGAATGGTGGCAAATCCATGTTCAAGCCATACACACCGGGGTTATAATAATCCCTTATTTGAATTTATACCGGGGTTGGAAGGTTTGCCTACAAATGGAAGGACACAATACCTATTCCAACACCTTTCACAGTCCTTTAGCGGGGCAGGCTCAAAGGGTTATCCATTTCCCCCAATGACAACTGCACCACCAGGGACAACCAGTCCCAAATGTACCATTGTATGGACCAAGAGGACCACGAGCACAAGTTTGTCCACGAACCTGTGTTTGCTCCTCCGATGAGTGGTTGACAAGCCCAAAATATGGTCCCTAGGGACCAAATTGTTGATATTGTTAGGGAGCTATGTGGACCAATGGCTCAGGGGTCCAGACTCTGTATCTGAAAACCATACCCAGTGGGTTGATAGGGTACATGAATACCCAAGAGGGTTTAGAATACCGATTTCACCCTATTCTATGGGCTGAAATCAATCAACGTAGAGCATATTTCTAGATTATTTGCTTTCGGTGTGGTGAATTCGCTAATCATGACTACATAAAATTGAGATTATTTCCAAACTCTCTAAGCGGGGAGGCGTTTGTATGGTATATCAACCTTACACTGGCTCCATTCAAACTTAACAACAGATGGAAGAGGCATTTCATGCCCAATTTTTCAATCGGGCGAGAGGTATCCATGGCAGTTGGCAAGATTGAGTCAAAGGCTTGAAGAGAAGGCTACTCAATTCATTGCAAGATTTAAAAGGGCTCGAAATAAATGTAGAGTCATCCTTCGAGCGAAATTTATGCGATTGGCTCAAAGCGGTTTAGAGTTCGGGCTTGAAAGAAGTTTGATTCAAGCCCAATTCGAGGATTTGGTCGAATTAACCTATAAGGTGTCACGATATGAGGCATTACTAGAGGAAGAACAAGATCGAAACAATGCTTCATATAAGACATACTATAAAGATCCCAATTACGAGATTGATGCGAGATTGTGGGCAAAGAACCCGTGTCTGTGAAGCATTAATTCATAAGGATACTACTATCGACCAAGTTTAAGAAGAAAGACTTTCCTGAAAGTATTCTTTCGATTTAACAAAAGCGAGATGACATTTTCGATCATTTGCTCATGACTAATTTCCTTAAGTTACCAAAAGGAGTAAAAGCGCCTTCTCTTGATGAACTTAAAGGAAAAGTGTCTTGTAAATGGCATAATTCTTGGTCTCACTCAACTAAAAGCGCATTGTTTTTGAGGCGAGGATCCAAGAGCAAATCCGGAAAGGAAGCTGAAGTTCCCAAACAAAAGCAGAAAGCCATGGGAATTGAGAACCCGTTTCGAGAAGTTGGAAAGCGGCTAATGTGGTTGTTCCAAATTTTGAGAATCTATCTCTGCGAGGAATTGGAAGAAGTTAATGTGCAAATGCATATTGCCAACCAGACAATTTGCCAAGAAAGAGACTAGAAGTTCACCGGTTGTTGGTCGAGTCTCTCACATCGAAGGAACATTTACGATGAAGAAATATTGAACGACGATTCCTTGAAGCATTTGTAATGCAAAGGATGTGTCCAAGGTGTAGACTAAGCTACAAATGGTTGAAGGGCTTCCAATTGATGGGAAGCAATACTATAAGGATGTTGAGACGTCCTAGAACAACCAACGCTTACAACAAAAGGCGTACCCGGCTAGCGATAAGCGCGACCGATGGTGGTTGAGCTGCGATTGACGATGAATGCTAAAGGCAAAAGGCCCGTGTATGAGTCTAGGCCACTTAACTACTATAAAATGGAAGCAGACATTACGAAAGAAGATTAGAGAGGAGTTCGAGGTTATGGGACTAAAGCGAGATTGGCCCCCGGATCAACTTCACGAGCAGAAAATGGCCATCTCAAACAAAGGCGAGAATCAAGCTCGAAACATGAGACCGAACCAAGCACTTACCTCCACGGCGGTTTGAAGATGGCTTGAAGGTGGAAAAAGGGTGATTCAACGTCTGAATCGATAAGCTCTTGGGTGCACAGAGTCCCAGTTGGTTTGTAATGCAAAACAAACCTAGGGAATTACTGACAGAAAGATGTTGGGATCACAGAGAATGGTCAAGCCTCCTTTGGTGGCCCCAAACAAGCGTATTCTTTGAAGCACCCAAAGACAAAGGAGCCAAATATGGTTCGGTTATTTCCAGATCACAAAGGAGGAAAATTCAGCAGTACACCCGATGCCGGCAAAATCTGAAAGAGAGTGAAGAGAGTTCTTCACATGTCAAGACGAAGAAAAAAAGCGGCAAGTCGGACCATGTTCCAAAAGCAATTTGCAAAGTAAAGTGGTTTGTAGCAGGGAACAATTGGCCCAAGTTCATTCTGAACTAAAAGCCAGGGAAAAGTCCAGTTTGGCAGGATTGGAGAAGGCTCTGATGGAAAGTGATAGTGAAATAGAAGAAGAGATTGGCATGAGCCAAAAGAAGGAAATGGCAGAAGAAGAAATGTTCGAAGCCTTCATGGCTGAACAAACATTTCTGACTGAAAGCTTAGTTGAGAAGGATCCTTCGAAGGGATCAGTCATTAATGAAATACCAGAATGCAGCATGGAGGAATGACTGCTGAAGACCTTGAGCAAGGTAGCCAAGAGGGAAGAAGGTACAACCGACCATCGGTTTGGCTCATTCCTACTGTGTCGATCAACATGGTACATATACTACCTCATGAATTTGGTGAGGATCGGAGGACCAAGACATGGATCAATTCTGTTTCTAGTGAGGAATCACAAGTGAGCATGGTTCAGGATGCTCGGAAATGGCTATTCCTATGGAAGTTGAGTCGCGAGGAGGAGGTGAGCATCAACCTCTCATATCCTTTTGAATACCCCTCGAATTCCATGACCTAACATGTCAAGCCTTTGTACATTAAGGCTTTCTTTGATGGTATCTGATTAAACGAGTCCTAGTAGACAATGGGGCGGCGGTTAATTTATTGCGAAATCTTCTTTGAAGAAATTAGGAAGAAGAATCCAAGGTTGATCCCAACCAAGACAACCATTCTTTGGCTTTCTTTGGAGATAAGCGAGATGGCCCAAGGTATTACGCCTATTAATTTGAGTGTGGGAACTAGGGATTGTATGGCGGCATTCTTCGTGATCGTGACAATGCTAAATATAATGCCTTACTTGGAAGGATTGGATTCACACTAACAAGTGTATACCTTCCTCTTTGCATCGGAAGATCATGATGGCTCTGGGGTAATGGAGAGCGAGAGGAGATTGATGCGGATCCTCAACCTTTCATAGCCTGTGCGGATTTTGCAGAGGCCAAACTATATATCGAAGGGGTAACTCCACTCAGTATATTGAGAAAAGCTGATGGCTCAGCCGAAGTGACGGCTGATGAGGAAGTTACACATCTGAAGCACTTAGTCCAGGAAAGTGCTGATGAAGAGGTTGCCGTGAAAGATGACAACGATGCCTGGTTGTAGGCAAAGAAGTGAAACGAAGCCAATTCATTGGCTTTGATTAAATTCTCATCATTGGATGTAAAAGCAATAGTCCAGAAGGTACAGAAACAAGAGAGAGAAGCCATGACAATTGGCTGTAAACAAGAACAACAACAGGTCAGGAGATTGACCTTTGGGAAATATTGTGCATTGGACATTGAAACAAGAGTCCAGGAAATACAAGAAGAAGACGCCTTATGGACAGATTTTGTCTATGAGGAAGAAGGTAGAGATGTCGAAATAGAGAACCTAAAGGCAGAACAAGGTGAAAAGATTGCTTCAAAGGTTGAAGAAAACAAAAGAAAGCTTCAATGAATTCTCGAGCAGGACCCCTTGGAAGAAGTGAATTTAGGGAAGGTTACGTGCGGACCCACTTATATAAGTACTGTTTGAATGCTATGGCGAGACCGGTTGTTGGTTGTTTTAAAGAAATATAAAGATTGTTTTGCATGGTCTTATAATGAACTACCGAGTTGGATAGATCATTGGTGGAACATAGGCTCCCTTTGAAGCCTAATTTCAAGCCATACAAGCGAAACCTAGAAGGATGAGTCGGATGTAATTGAAAGGTCAAGGAAGAAATTCTTAGACTACTTAAAATGAGACTTTATTAGGACGACCAGGTATGTTGAATGGCTATCTAATATTGTGCACTGTAGTTAAGAAAAATGGCAAAATGAGGGTATGCATCGATTTGAGGAACTTAAATCTAGCAACTCCTAAAGATGAATACCCTATGCCTATAGTGGATCTGTTGGTGGGCCAGTTCGAGGGCATCAAGTTTTGTCAATGATGGATGGCCACTCTGGTTATAATCAAATATGTATTGCGAGGAAGACATCCACAAGGCGACATTCGAGATGTCACAGGAATATTGGCACCTTCGAATGGGTTAAGATGCCATTTGGTGCGAAGAATCTTTGGAGCTACGTGTCGAGGGCTATGAACACCATCTTTCATGACCTTATTGGAGGGTATCTAGATTGTTATATTGTTGACATCGTGGTAAAATCCTAGTCCATGGAGAAACACTTGCTTCATTTAGAAGCAGCTTTTGAAAGAATAAGGAAGTTCAAGTTGAAACTCAACCCTCTTAAATGTGCTTTTGGTGTGTCATCTGGAAATTTCTTGGGTTATGTGGTGCATAAGAAAGGAATACAGATTGATCAGAATAAAGCCAAAGCCATCATTGAAGCTAGGCCTCCATCAAGCTGAAAGATGAAGAGGAATTTGTGTGGAATGAGCATCAAAGCGCTTCGAAGGTATCAAAGCCTACTTGGCCAATCCTCGATCTTGATGCCACCAAAACGAAATAAGCCCTTGAAGTTATACATAGCGACGAGAAGATTCATTAGAGCTTTCTTGGCCCAAGACAATGAAGAAGGCAAGGAACAAGCTATTTATTACCTTAGTAGGTTTTAAATTCTTGTGAATGTAAATATTCATTGTTGAAAAAGTGTCTTGCTTTGTATTTTCTTTGCAATGAAATTAAGATATTATCTTTTACCTACAAGCTGTCTTGGTAATTGCAACCTGATTTGGTTAAATACATGTTATCTAGACCTATGTTGAGGGAAGAATTGGCAAATGGATATTAGCCTTATCGAATTTCATTTAGAATATGTCCCTCAAATGGCATAAAAGGGCAAGTATTAGCCAATTTTACGGCGGATCATCCATCTCAAGCGAGAGAACCAAGAGGTAATGGAACTTGGTATGGCTAGTGTTGAACCATGGCAAATGTGGTTCGATGGATCGAAGCCAATGGATTAATTGGAATTGGTATTGTGATTAAGTCTCCACAAGGAGTAGAAACCACACATGGTTTGAGTGGATGAAGCTAAATTTGTTCCAATAATCGGTGAATATGAAGCCTTAATAGTAGGACTAGAAATCCTTATTGGGTTACAAGTACATGCAGTTGACATATTTGGAGACTCTCAATTGGTTGTTAACCAAGTAAAGGGATTTTCAAGTGTCAAAGCATAAGCATCCTACCGTATTATGTTGTTGCATTACATCTGCTTTCTCAGTTTCAAATAGCAAATGTAACCTATGTTCCAAGATTCTTGAACAGTAGAGCTAATGATGTGGCTCAAAAGGCTTCGAATTTCAAGAGAAGGGATAATACCCAAAGGGATATAAGCCAAACAACATATCAAGAGCTAAAACAACCTTTGATTAAAAGGAATGTGATCTTGGAAGTCAATCATAATGACTCACAAGAAGCGATTGGAGGCATCAATTATGCGATGTTGGTGGTCCATCTTCAAAAGCCAGCAGAAAAATCAAATTGCAGTCTATGCAATACATAGTATATGATAATGCTCTATACAAAAGGGGAGGAGATGGCTTATTATTGGAGTGTTTAGGTCCAAAAGAAGCATTAACAGCTATGGCTGAGGTTCACGAAGGCATTTGTGGTGCTCATCAGCCTGGTGTAAAGATGAGATGGTTGCTTCGAAGGCATTCCTATTATTGGCCAACTATTCTTAAAGATTGCATAGAATATGCAAAAGGTTGCCAGGCATGCCAAAAACATGGTACAATAAGACATGTGCCCATAACTGACCTACATGCAGTAGTGAAGCCTTGGCCATTCGGAGGATGGGCCATGGACATGATAGGTAAAATTCACCCACCTTCCTCGAAACCACATTGTTTCGTTCTAGTGGCTACTGACTACTTCACTAAATGGGCCGAAGCCAAGCCATATAAGGTCAGAGACCGAGAGGTCATTGGGTTCATTAAAGATTTGATCCATAGGTTTGGCATTCCACAAACCATAACGATTGATAATGGGCTGTGTTTGATGGGAAAATGGTGAAATCCTTCGTGGCAGAGTTTGGGATTAGCCTTATTAATTCCACCCCCTATTATGCACAGGCCAATGGTCAAGCTGAATCATCTAATAAATCCTTGAAAAAAGGAATACAAAAGATGGTGGAAGATAATCCTAGGGATTGGCATAACCTATTGTTGGATGTTTTATGGGCTTACAGAACTTCCCCAAGGTCGAGCACAGGAGTCACACCTTATGCCTTAGTATACGGGCATGATGCAGTTTTACCTGTGGAAATTAATGTTAAATCTCTGAGGGTAAGATGTCAAGATCAATTAGAATCTGAGCAATATCATCAAAGCATGTGCTTGGAATTGGAAGACATAGATGAAGCAAGGATTTTGGCGTTAAATAGCATTCTTTTTCAAAAGAAGAAAGCAGCCAAGAATTATAACAAGAAAGTCAAGCATATTGGCTTTGATGAAGGTGATTTGGTATGGAAAACAATACTCCCAATTGGGATTAAGAGCCATAAGTTTGGCAAATGGTCACCTAACTGGGAAAGACCATATCAAGTTCATAGAGTTTTGCCTTTTGGGGCATACCATTTAAGAAATTTGAATGGTTATGTACATCCCAAAAAGATTAATGGAAGATATTTGAAGCCTTATTTTCCAACCATTTGGGAAACACAAGGAATAGAATAAACATCAAATACAGAAACATGAGACTACTCAAAGGATGGACAAAATTTGTTCTTTTATAAAGAAGTAAATACATTATGCCATAGGTTGGCCCAGAAGTCATTACAATGTCTTAATTGTTTTTGTACAACGGATTTCCTATTGCTAAGTAATGGGAATAGTTTGATAGCTGTAGCCATGTCTCTTTTACGATCAGCCAATTCTTGGTTAGTGATCTGCAATTTGGTGTCAGTTCGACCCAAGGCCCGGTTTATTGCAGCTAATTCCTCCTCCAGTTGGGCCTTCTTCTCTAGCAGTTGGATTCGAAATTTGGAATCAGAGGAATGTTGTTCCTTGAGTTCTGATACTTCGGTATGCACTTGAGAAACAAAACTCTGATCCCTAGTCAGTTTCTCATCCGCAACCTTAGCAGCTTGACAAATGTTGAGGTAAAAATCGATGGTGGGCTTTGCTGAGATAGATGACTTGAAACATTAGGGCGAATTTGCTTTCGGCAATGTTTCAACACTGAAGGAACCCATTTCTGATAGTAGGCCTTTGTAAAGCCTCAAAGGGAATCCTCGAAAAGGAATTTAGCAGTTCTAGACATGTGTCTATGTCTATTGAAGGCACAGAAAGTTTGTTGCTGGAGGAAGAATTCTCAAAAATCTCCAATAAGGAGTCAGCCAAGACTAATGGCTCAGCCTCAGCACTAAATGTTGGAGATGTAGAAGGTACATCAAAAAGACTAGCAAGTCTTCCTTCGAAGATGTCTACTTCATCCCTAGACATGAAGGGCATAGAAAGTATTGTGGTGGAAGACACAGAGGGCTGCATGGGGACGGGAGAAATGGATGGAGCATCTTTGGCAGCTTTTATAGTCTTAGCCACCAATGAATCAAGTGAAGAGGGGCTGGAAATAGGCATAGGTGGTGAACCATGAATTGGGGAACTACCAGCACTCTCTGTGGAAGAATTAATTGCCATCAGAGATGGAGGGGCAACTGAAATCTCCGTGAAGGAAGGAAGAAGGGCAAGGCTCGAAGGAGAAATGGACTGAGGCGGATTAAAAGTTAAAAAAGGAATATATGGCTCTAAGCCAAGGAAAAGAGAAGCAGGGATGCTTAAATTCAAAGAAGGCATATCGAATATAGGTTCAGAGAGAGGAGGCGTGAGTTGGATGGTTTTCACACGTTGCATTTGGTCAATTTCAACTGAAATCGAAGGAGACCTCGCCGGAAAAATGAAAGCGATGGTATTCTTTGCAAGAGGAAGTAGTACAAAAGATTGTTAGAATTCAGTATGTAAAAGATGGCAAAAGGAAAAAAAGTGGAAGTGTGAAAGAAATTACTTGTTTCAGAAGCACTGGCACTAATGAGAGAGTCGCGGAGGGAATGATGTGTGGCACTTTGATGCTTTCTCATTATTTCCCTTTGCAATGCATCAACAATGACTTCTTCCCTTAAAATTTGTTGTTGCCGTCTCTTCTCGGCTCTCTCGAAGACAATTATTGTTTTGGAATGTTCCTGCTCTACTACCTTGACAGATGTCTCATGAATGGGATCTTCAATCAAGTCGATGGTTAGGCGGTCATTTTCTTTTCTTTCCTATTACTTGAGCAAGTGTCTCGAATCAGAATCCTCGTCGAGAATCGGAAGGAGAGGCATCAAAATCGGAAGAAAAGCGATAATCTTTCTTCTCCTTTTTCTTTGAGTCGGCATTATCCGCTCATCAATTGTCTTCGGCTCTTTCAACTTTGAGATTGATTCCCCGAAGGAAACTCTTCTTGATCCTTTAACCGTCTCCTCATGAACCAAATCAGCCACTTTTTCCTCTTTATCAAGGCTCGAGTGACTCGAGAGGAGTTGAAATGTGAGAGCAGATTGAGTTGTAGGAGCAGTGGAAGAAGTGACAATTTCATTGCCTTTGGATCGGGACACATCCAACACTTTCATCGATCTTGAGGAGAAATGGCTAAGTACACTTCCATATTGCTCACCTACCATTTTGGTATCTCTTCAAAAAAAGTGCCTTGAGGATGAAAGGGGTGTATTCAAAATTGGCTAAGTCATCTATAAATTTGTGATTGCCTCTTCTAGCCTTGATTTTCGAACCTTCAAATCTCTCTTGGTAAGGGTTAAGTTGGTGTTACTACAAAGGGGTATTGGAACTCCTTGTGTAAGACCAAAGCTGTCTAACAAATTGAGCGAGACGATAAGGCTCGGCTATGCATTTATAAGCCACAGGGTTCATGGTTCCAATAAGCAGTTCTCTAGGAATCGAGAATGGAAGCCCATATGTCTTTATGAATGGGTAAGGTCTGAGCTGTCACTTTCGAAAGTGACTCAACCAAGTTGGGCCTACACTTGAAAGGGCGGAAGCGATGATTAGGAAGGCGGGTTGGCGGTGATAGAAGAAGGAGAAATAAAAGGCAAAAGTAGAGGATAAAGTGAAGCATTGGCGGTCTTATGCCATGAGTGAAAGAGTGTAACCCATGAAATTTGAGACATTTGGATTGTAATTCGATGAAATAGGCAAAAAGCCAAAATTTGAAGGATCGAATGGCCCCTTGATTGGCATCTAAAGGTTTCTCACAGAAGAGGGAGCAAACTCTATAAACGTGGCCTAGGACATATGGAGCTAAGGCTACTCTTTTCTGTAAAACAAAGGCTTTGGCAAGAGGAGCAAATTCAGGCATGATTCTTTGGGAGGAAGTACAGAATAGGAATTTGCAAAGCCAATATAATAAGAAGGAGAAGAGTTCCCTATCAGTTACTGGACCTTCCCTTTTGTTTTCAGTCTTAACAAAATCACTGTAAGATGAGGTAAGAGAGGGAAGGGAGAAAGGAACTGTTAAATCGGGGAAATCTGGGGTAATGGGAGTGCCAATAGGGGATATCCCTAGAAGGTGACAAATGTCAAGAACGGTAGGAGCCATCATCCCACACCTAAATTGAAAGAAATTAAAGATGGGGTTCCAAAAGCATAAAGCAGCAGGAACTAAGAAAGGGTCTTCTGAGATAGTTACCCTGGATAATCGAAGAGCATCGAGAAGACGAAGCTCTTGAAGGTCTAGCGTCCTGGCAGGGACAACTCGATCGTACCATTCCTGCCATTCTGGTCTCATCGTGGGCCAACATCGGTGGGGACGATTGATTCTCCAGCTTTTCCAGTCAAGATTACTTTCGTAAAGAAGACGTTGATCCTCCAGGCGGGGATATAGGGCAGGGAGTTCAGTAAGAGTCTCTTTGAATATTGGCCCAAGCACGTAGTCTTGCTGCTCATGACGACGAGGGACAAAGATACGCCCATCGATAGCACTTTTCTGCCCAGCCTTGTATTTCTCACATTCTGTATCGATAAGCCTTTTCAAGACCACAGATGGGCTTAGACGCTCTATGGTTGGGACTTTTGATGAGGAAGAAGCCATTGAAGACTGATAAGGGTTTGTATGTTAAGAACAAGTGATTTCAGAACATAAAACAAAGGGGCCTTTTTAAAAGTTTTGTGTCTGAAAATATAGGGCGTAAATCGTTGAGTACTAAAAGTACGAATACGAGGAGCCTTTTCTAATATTGATAGTTTTGGAGGGAAGAACACATTCTAAATGTTGACGTCAGCTTCGAAGAACAATATTTGGCTTCGAAGCCAATTTTGGCTCCAAGAAATCAAGTAAAATGGCTTCGAAATACAGAATCCGGCTTCGAAGTATACTACATGTTTGGAGACGTTCAGATGCTTGAGTATTGGTCTACTTCAAAAGGTTTAAAGACCTATTTAATGAACATTATTGAAAATAATGACCTTTAAAGCAAAATTTAGAATTCTTTAAAGAACATCAAAACCAATCATTGGCTTTTGCAAGAGAAGACTGTCCATTGAAATTAGGACAGCACAAGCTACTTTTCAAAGCAAGAAGTGGTCAACTTAAAATCGATTGACTATAGTAGCCATGACCATGCATTGGTTATAATTAGTTTTGAAAAGTAAAGTTGTTAAATTCGAAGCACTAATTTTAAATAATATTGGCCAAAATTGTCAATTTTTACTCCATAAGTTGGAAAAAGACATATTGGTTTCTTTTAGTGTTTCATTAAAGACAAGTGAGTCCAAATTCAAAGGATGAGATTATTTAATTTAAGTCCATAAGTTGGCCTTTAAAAGTAAGAGGAAACAGAGTCAAACAATGTCAAGTACAGAAGACTTTGCTTTCATTAGAGCCAAGACAATTACATTAAGTAATCTTATTTTGGTACAAATTCAAGCTCATAAAAATAAGGAATAGAATAAATTACAAGATCATGAAATTTCGTCCAACAATGATCAATGAATATTTGTTCTTTCTTTATTATGTCTTCCATCTCTTCCAAAGTTGGCTGCATGAGTTGATGTGCTCTTACTTCATAATATAGCTCTTCAGCCTTTGCTTCGAAAGCCTCCTCCCTCAATTTTTGTTCCAACTCATCTATAACTAAATCATCCCAATACGCAGAATCCTTATTTTTGAAGTCTTCAAAGTCTTCAATGAAGTTTTACGCCGTATTGAGCATGAATTCGAAGAGATGAAAGTTGATCCAAAAGGCGAGTGGTGACTTTGGAATTTCGATGCCAATGGAGGAGTATTGGAAGTTGATCCAGGAACAGGTGAAGTTCTGCTTGGGCGATAGGATTAAGGATATGGCCCCTAGTCAGAATATCACAAGCCCATCGGAAGTTCTTAAGAGGAATGTCATCCTCAAGAACATTAAAGGGTAGGTGAGAAAAAGCTGCGAGCAGAAGTTGGGCTTCTTTCCGCTCAAATGGAGTTGGAGATGATGGAGGTTTGTAAGGAGGGAAGGTTTTGTCCATTGGAAGAGCAAGCTTTAATTTCTCTATCCAAGAAAGAGTGGGAGGAGGAGAAGGAGTAGATGGTTCTGCTTCAAAAGAAAGAGGAGGTGTGGATGCCTCTAGTCCAGAGGATGGAGAAGGTGTGGATGCTTCTATTTCGAAGGATGGAGAAGGTGTGGATGCTTCCATTCCAGAAGATGGAGAAGAAGAAGTGGTCGCTTCGGTTGGGGGAGATGACACAGGGATGGGAGGAACAAAGGCATTAATATAGTTAAGCCAGTCAGAAGAACAAATCATGCTTTCTTGGCTAAAAATGAAGGGTATATCCTTGTGCTTCTTCCAAGCAGGCGAGTGCATTACTCCTGTGGGCATGGAGGATGTATACCAAGCTACAAGCAAATTCTCCTCTAAACTGCGTCGAAAGTCGATGGGTACATAAGGATAAACCACCGAGCTTCGAGCATAGGAAGGAAAATCCAAGGGGTCAGTGAACTCAATAAAATGATGATTGATCCGTTCCCTCAAGTCCCAGGACTCAGGTGCAGACCAGTTCGTCACCCCAGAAGATGAAGAAGTTGTAGCTTCATCCCAAGCAGAAGGTTATGAAGAAGAATTTCCTAATTCCATATTTGCAATTTGTTGAAGCAAAGGCTTGAAAGTTGTTTGTTCAAAGTGTGAGGGGAATTTAGAGGAAGAACTTCTTGTATCAACGAGTTAAATGAAACCGAAGGATTGAGGGCAATGTGTTCGTAGTCCAAAGGTTGATAATCTGCGAAAGCCTCCATGACCTGAATATAGAAAGGCGGGTAAAGGTGGCTAATAAATGCGTGGAGATTCTTTCGAGGGGAAACAGCATTACTCAATGGCTCTTCGTATGCTCGATCGTTAGAGTGAGAAGGTGATTGAGTCATAATCCGTTCGAATGCTGAAGGTATTGGAACGTCCAACAAAGTTAAGAGTTAATGCAAATGATCACCAAAATAGGTGACGGTTGTGTTTCCTGAAAATAGATTTTATGCACGTTCCAAAAAAGCGAGGGAAAATTTTTTTGATTCACTAATATTTCCAAGTATTGGGTATATTAGTCGGGAATAATGTTGGCTACATATTTTGTAAAAGCCAATTACAATTCGACACGTAGCGAATGAGGGTATTATTGGAAGATGATTTTAATCTTAAATCTCAACCATACGTGGCAATAAATATTGGTTCTCAAGTGGTGCAGTAGCATTAGATCGGGAATGAGATACAAGGTGACGTGGCTTCAACGGTTACCTATATTCAAATTCAAAAGCAGGAGGAAGTCCAAGCGCAAGTGATGGCATAGTGGAACTATTTCTAAGGTAACATGATCGGCGATCATGGAGGAAGCGATTCGGACGGTTGAAATGCAGTTCAAGGTCATCTCTAACAAGTATAAATAGCAAGGAAGTTCCCGAAAAGACCCCGGACTCGGATCATATAAACCGTTTTACTTCATATTTTCCTTTCGGTTTACCTTTCTGTACTTTAAATACTTGTTCTTTAAATACCGCAGACTTCAATTCATAGGAGTAGTTTTCAAGTAGATTCAAGTAAAGCGTTGCTGTAAACTTCCTCAAGGCTGAGTTTGGACAATTGTAAGTGTTTATGTTAATGAAATACTTCAATTGCTCTTCATATTAATTGTCATTTCTCTTAATTTCTCCTAAAAGTCAAGCCACCAGTAAAAGTCCTCTTCATTGAGGCTGAAAGAACTAAAACATAGTCGCCTGATAATTGATTGGCAATTATAATTTTTGTAAGGACTGATTGATCCTTGCTGGCACGCTCGCATTTACAAATATACCATTCGAAAAGCCAAAAAGCCAACAATGACACTAGAGTAATTCAAATTAATTAACGTTGTATTATCGAACAGGCCCACCACAAATTAAAAAATCATTGTTTGGAAGAAAGTGGCTCTGTAAATGTATAGCAACAAAATGCTGGAGAGATCTATTTTTTCAATAACACCGGAATAATGTAAATTGTTTAACACTGTTACCAACATTAGTGGCGTAAAGAGATGAAATAGTTAATTTAGGATTAGTTTTGATAATATATTGAGGGTGTAATGAGAATTACATTTTTTTTAGTGGTGTAATGAGATAGAGTGTGTAAAAAGGTTAAATAGTGGTGTAAGTAAAATAACCCATTACAAAATTTGGAAAGATTCTATGAAATTACTAAAAGCCCTTTCCTTTCTCTCTCCTCTCTTCTCTTCCTCTCTTACCAAAATGCATTTGAAAGTTTTAACAATGCATAAAATTATCTGTTAGAATCAATGTCACCACCATTTTACTTCAATGACAATGAAAGCAGAGTAAATCAGCAACATTGGGCTCAAATGCAAGTTAAATGGAGAGCTATGATGACTGAGGCTCATTAGCAATATCTACAACAGCTTACCAGAAATTTTAAGAGAGAGAGAGAGAGAGAGAGAGTATATACATCGTTTATATATATATATATATATACACATATACATACATAAATGTAAACAGAGTCATAAGCAATTATGAATATTCAATTTGAGAGTTAAAGAAAAGAATCGCAAACCGTAATTGAGGAATTGAAGCTTCCAATTTCTGTGATTTGCATAATGTCTGTTCTGTCAGTCTACATTTTGACTTAAATTATATTCCTTTCCGTTTGGTTGTTGAGAAACTGGCGAGAAAAGGAGTGTGGAGACCTTTCAAGAGCAGATCACTCGGCTCACTAACCGAACCGACCGATCGAACCGGCCGAAATTCCAATTATGAGTTTTTTTTTTTTATTATTTATTTTAGATTTTGAAATTTTTATATCCAAACAAATTTAACCGATTAAATATTATATTTATGTTTTTATGTTATAATTATTTGAGCATGATAAGTAATTAATATAATATACTTTTATGATAAAAATTAGGAAGAAAATTATTTATAGAGTAATTTTCATATCTTTTTTTCATTTATTTTTAATGTAAAATTTTATAATCTACTATAAAACTCTTTAAAATTTTATGTAAATTTATCTTCTATATCAAATTGATAAAATCGAACTGTAACATATTGTCTGTCTCAGTTTTTCATGTATAATCAATTTCTCAACCATAAAAACAAGAATGATTAATTTTGTTACTAAATATGCCCTAAATACCAACTAAATCGAACAATTTACACCCTCTGCAACTCACAATTAAAATCCAATAAGCGGTTTCGTGCCATCTGATCACTCTTCTCAGGGCAAAATAAGCTGCCAAAATATAAACAAAATAAGTAAGGGTAAATTATAACTACACTTAAAATTTATTTAAAATATGAATTACACTACGTAATTCTGGAAAATATATCTCACTTTTTAAAGTTTCTAATTTCATAACAAATAACTTGTTTTATTATAAGTCATCAAGTCAATTAATAATTTTTAATGATATCAAAATTTTATTTTAATTATTAATTCAGATAATTTTATTATTGTATAGAAAAATAATTAGAAATTTTATTTTTTCATTAATTTTATTATATAAAATTTTTTTGACAATGGGGTATTTGTAATTTTTCAAAGCATAAGGGGCAATTCGTATTTTAAACAAATCTCAATAATGTATTTATAATTTATTTAACATAATAATAATTCTTATTTTTATTTATAAAAAAATATTATTACATATTCATAAAAAAATTATAACTTTAATTATTAATGTGGATAAATTTTATCATTTAATTTTTTTCTTCTAAAAGCATATATTGAATTGAATTTTCCCCTTAATTTTTATATTAAGGTGTGATTTGATAACAGTTACAATATACTACTTTTAATTTACAAAAAATATTAAATAAAAATAAATACAAAAAATATATTTGATACACAAATATTTTAAAATTTTATTTAAAGAAAAAGGTAAAAAAAAAATAAGTGGTCGTGGGAGGTGCTAGTGGTGGTGAGTCATGTGAAGTAGTGGCAAAAAATGGTTGTCAATGGTTGAAAATGGTGATTAGTTTCAGGGTGGTGGTTGAAGGGAAAAATTATTAGTTGGTCTTAGGGTATCATGTAGTCATGTTTCAGGTCAATCACAAACTTCATATCCTCTCATGTTCCCTAATCACTTAACATAAAATTATGAGTCTCACTTCTTCTATCAATTACAATGCATATGGAGAGCATACAGACTTGTTCTTGAATCAACTAATAACTTATCCGCTGAAGGTGGTTAGTGTCAGCAGCACGTGATTGACAAATGAGATAATTGGTGATGTGGCTGTTTGGTTGTTATTGGAAAGCGTGAGAGAGAAGACGAATAATAATAATAATAATAATAATAATAATAATAATAATAATAATAATAATAAACGAAAAAAATTAACCAACTTTTCAATATTTATAAAATTTACAATAATAATAGAAATCAAATGAGTTTTATTTTTTATTTTTAAAAATTTTATAAATATAAACATTAGCTCAAAACGATTGGAAAGTGAGATTCATTCAACCCCCATCATTTTCTCATGATAAAAATAGTTCGCCCTCCAGATGAAACTATGGTCTGGCTGCCTGTAATGAACTGGGTTTTAGTTATTAAGTCTACTGCACTGGACATTATTAAGATGGAAAATAAAGAGGTGAACAAAAAAGAAAGTTTGAGGCCTTCCATTGATGGTCTAATGTCCAAATTCATGGAGTTCATCCGTATTGCCATTATTTATTCAATTTATAAATTAACATTCAGGAACTCTTGCAGCATAGTTACTATTCAGTTGGACTTTTCTCCATTTAAGACATTTCAGTTGGACTTGGAGTCAACTAAGAAGACATGGAATTCCACAGTCAGTAATGCTAATTTGAATCGTCTTCTTTTCCCCCTCACTGTGTCATTATTTGCAATGAGTCTTCCTTTCCCCCTCATTGGTTCAATATTTAGAAAAGCATCTTACCTTAAATTCTAAATGTACCTTCCAGGTGGAACTTGGAACAACCAGATATTGGGAATCTTTGATAATAAAATTCATGGACCAGTATGTGTCCGTTTTTGATTGGGTAAATGGCCTGATCTCTTCTCCGATGGGGCTTGACGAAGCTGTTATCACTGAAACTGAAATAGTTTCAAACACATATCAAGTTATCCCTCTCAATGCCAACTTTAGAAATTGTCATTTTCATCTTCTATCGCCCTCTTTTTTTTTATCAATTTTTTTTTTTGGTTCTTTATTATTATTATTATTATTATTATTATTGAAAAATCTAGAAACCACTTAGATGTTAATTTGTGATTATGTACCAATTTAAAGCAAAATATAACAATCGCAATCAAACAATCAAGAGAAAGAGACAAAGATTTTACGTGGAAAAACCACAATTGGACACCTTCCAATTGTGATAAAAAAACCACGGGCAACAGCCACAAGAACAATCCATTAAGAAGATATAAAGGAATTACACAGGTATCACTCTCAATTATCTAGCGAATTCACAACGCCTAATTGAACCAACCTCTATATGCCTCTTCCAACCCCATCTCCAGCACGGAATTGTCTTTCTGATGAGCCACTCCGGATTCCCTCCAAAGCTTGTGCTCAATTCTTGAAATTCACAACTGAAGAACAACTCTCTCTATTGTGTATAACAAACAAACCTTTAATGTACTCTCTTTAAACCATGAGTTAAATACTTAATAAAACATCAAAGAAAAATAACAAAATATCCCCAGATATAAACCTTTAAGAACCAAAAAGAAGATCTGGAGGACTTCAATCAATGAGTAGTCTAGTTTTGGGAGAAAACCAACTACTTATAGAAAATCCAAAGCAATCCTAGTTGGGAAAGAAAACCAACTTCTTGTTTGTAGAAAACCAACTTCTTGCAGAACTCCAAAGTAATCCCACTTCTTATAGAAACCCAAAATAAACCTTGTTTCAGAAGAAAACCAACTCCATAATGAATCTGGAAATCTGGGATCGCGTGGTCCGCTCGAGCGTCGGTCTTTCCCCTCGAGCGGAGACTTCAAATCTTGTGATTTCATATAGGCTCCCTCGGCCGAAGGCCCCTTTCGGCGAAGGGAATCACACCATCCAAGATTTTTCAAAGCGGAGCGAAATGCTTGTGAGCTTGCAAACCCCGCTCGAGCGCCACTTTCCCTTCGAAAGAAGGCCAAATCGAAAAGTATAACATGATCGGACAGGCAACTTTGAATGCATTTTTGCATTTTGCTTGACATGGCCACTGACTCAGCCCCGTAATGTCAATCAAGTGACAATCTTGAAAGCATTAACATCACAAACTTTTCTACAAGGCTCGATTCGGATTTGGATTCGCATCTAATAAACTCATAGCCTCATTGAAATAAAAGTGCGAAAATAAATACATCTGAAAGGAGTTTTGTCAAACGGGGTTGCCAAGAATAAAAACCTAACAATTATTATTATTATTATTATTATTATTATTATTATTATTATTATTATTATTATTATTATATATCTATAGGATAAGCATACAGATAACAGAACCCGATACTACTATCAGCACAACAAAACTTTATTAATCTCTCTGTTAGACATCAAATTGGAGAACTGACAGTTTTTTTCTTTTTGGGAGCCTTCTAAAACTTCGTGTCAATTAGTGGTCCAAAGGGTTGGAATGGAATCCCATGGAGTATGAACAATCAGTCATGATCATCAGAATAGTCCAAACCAAATTGGCACTCCATTTGGATTGAAGGGTTTAGAGAGGAAAGAAAAGAAATAGAGAGAATGGGATTTCTCATTATTTGTTTGGACGATTAATAAGGTGAGAAATGAAAAGAACCAGTGAGAAAGCCAAATCACTCGGAAATCACAATCATTTCTTTTTTCACCTCACGATCCGAACGGAGTAACTATGATGATTATCACTCCATTTGGATCGTGAGGTGAGAAAAGAAATGATTATGGTTTCTCACCAAGGTGAGAAATGATTATGGTTTATTACCATTATGTTTGGATAAATAAAAGAGAAGATAATGTAGTTTCTCACCTATCTTGTTTGGATAAAGTAAACAAGAGAAAAGAAAACAAAGTGGTGTATTTCATTTTACCAAAATAACCTTCCATATTGGCAAGGTATGTTTTTTTATAAGGGTAATTTTGGTATTTTAGAAAACTTTCATGAAACCCAATTCCTTTCTCACAAATTCTCACCACTGGTGAGAAACAAAACATAAGTTTGGTGAGAATTCTTTTCTTATCATCTCTCATCATTTTTCACTATTTCTTACCTACTTAACCATCCAAACATGTGCATAGGTTTCCTATTCTCACCATTTCTTTTCTTTTCTTACCAAACCTCTCCATCCAAACGAAGTGATAGTCCATCCAAAGAAGAATGTGAGAAACTACAAACATTTCTTTTCATTTCTCTAATCATTTCTTTTATGTTCTCATCTCTCAATCCAAACAGAGTATAAATTCAAATGACCAAATTTGCAGTCAATTTGGACATTTTGAGGAAAGCAAGGCATTTGAAATTTCATAAGACAAGGCAAGCAAGATAGTAAATAAAATGCAAACCAGTCCGACCACTCTTTCATAGTCTAGCATGGGGATAATGTAGCTTCTCCAGTGAAGAAGACCATTCATGCATACTACTAGAGGAAAATAACATGTTCAGAGTTTGTTATCACTGCCAACTTCTTCATTAACATAGATGTTTGGACATCTCATCATGAGCAGCTTCAATTAGGGGCTCGCTCAGGATTACGCATGAGATAAAAGGAGCATCATTTGATCCTATTGATTTAACAAACCCAAATTTTGAAAGGGGGCTTACTATAAGTATTTCACCAAGAGTATTTCGTTGAATTTCTTCACCTTCTATGTTGAGAGAGAGAGAGAGAGAGAGAGAGAGAGAGAGAGAGAAGTATTAGAAGTCTATTATGGATAGGGTAAATTAAACTGACCTCCCTTGAGGTATCTAACTAATACATTAGTACCCTATCTTTCGGGAAATTACATCACCCTCCCTATGGTCTCTAGTCACATTACAATTTCCTCCCTCTATCAGTCAATTGTTAGGTCAACTAATAGATAGTGCTAATGCCAACTATTGAAAATTTTAACATACCATTTTTGACCCTAGTAGCAAATTCCCCCGTGGTCTCTCTAATCTCTCTCGCCATTGCCTTGTACCAAACTAACGATAGGCATAAAAGTGGAAGCTTCTCTCAAAAGCTAATCACACAACAATCTAAAGCCACTCTTGTATACAAAGCATCAAAGACTCGAAAGCCCAATTTACAAAATAAAACCATAAAACCAATCCATTACCACTGACTGAAGATAATGGGTTACAAACCATGAGTGCTTGGAGGGAAACCCATTGATCTACCCACTACCAATTGCACAAAACAACAGAAACTCATCACCAAAATTATTGTAGAACACACAATATAACACGAAAATTATACAAGTCTAAAGAAAAGGAGACAAGTGGTGTAAGGAGTTGTTTTCTTAGGGTAAATAGAATGTAATTTTTAAAAAGAAAAATTACTAATACTTGGAAAGTTCACAAAATAATTACAAATAGACCAGAATAAAAACTAATTACAATTGAATGATGCAAAATAATTACAAAAACACTACAAGAAAAGTAAGATTTAACGGCATTTATTTGATGGCGTTTAAAAAAATGCCTCTGTTTCTAATATTTAACGACGTCTCTTAAACGTCGCATTCTTATTGACTAATCCAGCACCTTTTTAACTTCAGAAGGCATTTTCAAACGCCTTCAAATGATTTTATTTTTTATTTTTTATTGTATACTTAAATAGCCTACTCTCTCTCTCTCTCTCTCTCTCTCTCTCCTCTGATTTCACGCTCTCTCGCTTCAAACCCCTTCGTTTCTCTCGCTTCCAAACTATACAAGTATTCGTAGATGGTCGATTCGCATATCGTAATGTGCCATCTCGAGTTCGTGTTCGAGTTCGAGTTCGAGTTCGCAGGTCTTTCTTCATGCTAAGTGTTGATCAGTCTCATCTCTATCTTCTCACATTCAAGTTCGATTGAAGATGATACTTACTGATGGAATCATTCGATTCAGGTATGCTAGGTTTCATCTACTTTATCATTCTTAGATCAGATTGATTGAAGATCTATTGATCGATTGAAGGTGATTTCGAAGTTCAACCTTCTTCAGCTCGGTGATTCAATCACAGATTCATTCGGCGATTTCGAAGTAATCTCTCGATTTCAAAGCTCGGTGATTCAATCTCAGATTCATCCGAGGAGAGTGAGCACCATCATCTACTAAGGTGAGCACCCTCGCTTCAGTAAATCTCAAGTTCTCTCTCCCTCTCTCTCAAGTTCTTCCTTCCAATCGATTCTTCTCCTAGGGTTTTCAATCAAATTTTTTGAAGAAGTTAATCTCTGTTTTTTATTGATCAGTTTGTATTGATCAATCAGTGTTTTACACATCTCATTTATTTTTCCCCAGATCACCAGAACTGATTTTTCAATCAGCGTTCTTTATTTTTCACTCTCTGTTTTTTTATTACCCTGTTTTAAACCCTAAATTAGTATCAACAATATTAGCCTGTTTTTTTCCTATGCTGATCTGATTTTTGGTCCCAATTCTGATGTATGGACATATTATAATTTTCTTAATGGCATTGTTGTTAGGGTTGCAAAGTTTAATGTAGCTGATTTTTAGGAGTTAAGTTTGTGAATCTTTTGTACTTATTCCAGTTACAAGATTAGGGGCTTTAAGCAGGAAATAAGAGTGAAAGATGCGACTGTAAAAGGAACTTACTGTCTACATACAAATAAATATGGAAATCAATACTTCCAATGAGTAATAGATAAAAAGATTATGAATAATGAATGATAGAATGCTTCCAAGCTTACAAATTAATATATTTACAGATTCTCATTAGTAAAACTCAGTGGCCATGTGGTCATGAATATCTTGACTTCTCTTTTGGAAAAAAATGTTCCCCAATAGCATAATGATTCTATAAATAAGGAGCGTAATTTCCAAAAGAAAATTTAATGTAATCATGCTATGACTAAAAGTCTACAATAGACATCACTAGGTGATTATTAATGACATACAGGGTAATGTGTCATGATTTCATGCTGTTTTTATTTTGCTCTTTACTGAAGCTTTGATTTTTGTTTGTTTTTTCCCTCAACTACGCAACACTCGGGTACTTTTGGACTTGTAATTAAACATAACTTTATGCTTTATGCACAAATATATCCTTCATTTTCAATGGCCTGCTAATATTACTCTGTTTTATGTGGGTTAGTATGAGCATGTGAGTACACATATTTATGTGCATACCTGAATTTCTATTTCCAGCATCACTTCAAGTAATGAATCACTTCAAGTATGTGACGGTAAAAGTTTGTATGCATCCTTCAAATTTCAGTTGATGCTAGTTACTTGGGTGGATGAGTAGCTTCAGTGATCAATATCTTAAATCTTTGTAAACTTAAATGGGTTGAGCTTGGTTGCCCCTGAATGTCTACTTGGGTACTAAGCCTAGTAGTAACCAATGTATAATTGTTTTGAAATATGCCTAAACCTATTTATTCTGTTCACCGCATGCCCATGAATGTCTAATTGGGTACTCAATTTCATTATTGACCAAAATGGAACTCACATCAAAATTCCAACTATAAAAAGAGATATGATCAAAATAGTGAAAGGTGTTTACACTTTCTGAATTTTGGGGTTTTGATCAAGTTTAAGCAAGAACCACTCCAGGTTGATGTTTAACTCCTCAATGTTCAAAATAGTCAATTCTAATGCAAAATAACAAGTTTAAATATACTGAAGAAGTAATAATGAATCAGTAAATATAATTAAAATGTTTTTAAAATTTGGATCGTTAAACTTTAGCTATATACCTTGCCCGTGTTAAGTTTGTACTTTCCACGTGTAGGAGGAATCCAACCAATGTGGACTGATTTCGTAGGCCTGTGATCCCTAGTAAATTATCATACAAAAATTATCATATAATATTTCAATATACTGATTTCGTAGGCCTGCAGTTGTATTTCTGCTATATATTCAATGTCATTACTTGTAAACATGTATTCAGGATTGTTCTTCGAATTTTTTAACTTATAAATAGAGGAAAATCTTCCTAAATCATTTCTTTAAATTTTTGCTGAAGTTTATCATTGATACTATATTCTTTGTTCAGTCTTGTACAGGGAAAACCCTGTTCAGTCGTTTCGAGCATGGATGCTATGCCATTTTGCTTCATTTGTTGTGAATTGAGATCTGTGTATACAGATAGTGTTATGTTGAGTATAATACATCATTACTATCGGTGCTATCTCCTGTCTTTTTCTCATTCACTCTCTAGTTGAAATAACATACAAAATCTGCAGGTTGTTTTCCCACCTTTGGTATGCTCTCAGATAAGTTACAAGTATCAATATTGTGCAAAGCATCAAGTGTTCCTTCATTGTTTGGTTTGCTGTGTACATGTAACTTTAATCTGGATTTTTAAGATACTTTAACATTGCTTTTTTTAATTTGAAGTCATAGTGCATAATGTGATGAATTGATAGCAATCTTTTGTATTTTTTTTTTTTTTTTTTTTCTTTTTGAGATTAACTTTTATCCTTATAATTTAGTCCCACAACAGGTTATTCAAGTTACTTGTTAATGCTTGACATCAATTTTTTTTAATCTTTAGCAGGGAGAAAATGAACTCCTTGGAGTTGATGGCAAGTATGATAGCATGTCAAGTTTTCAAGGGGCACAATCAGGTCATATTGAATCTGTGAAATTCAGTTTCCTGACCATGCAAAATTTGAATCCCCTTCCAGGAGACTCCAAATCTGTCCTATAACACAGATGGTTATGATATTCCTATGGTAGTTTGTTTGTTGAATGGAAATTTATGTGGTAGTTCTGTTGAAATTTATGATAATCTACTTGTTGAATTTGTCATTTGACAAGTTTGTTGCCTTATTTTGATTTAGAATAATTATGAAATGTTTGTCAACATTTAGTCAATATATTGAAATAGCAGCAAATTTATATCCATATTATTGCTATATTTTTTACTTTTATTATAGGTATATTTTTTGTTCAATCACATAGAATTAGCATAATTTCCAAAAAAAAAGGGAAAAAAGAGAGAGGCTATAACGGCATTTTTAAAACACCACCGTTGGAAGAAAAAAAAAATAAATTCTGGAACGGCATTTTCAAATGTCACTATATCACTAATGGTTAGGTTTTTAAAATATGAAGACATCTATTACGGCGTTTTTACAATGTCACCAATTGTAATATAACAGTGTTTTTTAAGCGCCAACATCACAAAAAGAATTAGTGGCGTTTTTTTACCCTTAAGTAGCGTTTTTTTAACGCTGCTAAATGTTGAATTTCCTGCAATGAAATCTGGGAAGATTCTGTGAAATTACTAAAAGCCCTTCCCTTTCTCTCTCCTCTCTTACCAAAGTGCATTTGAAGGTTTTAACGATGCATAAAATTATCCGTCAGAATCAGAATCAATGTCCACTACAATTTTACTGCAATAACAATGAAAGCATAGTAAGTCAGCAACATGAGGCTCAAATGCAAGTTAAAGAAGTTATAAGCCATATTTTTTTTTTTTTGAATTTTTTCGTGTTTAATTTTTTTTTTTAATTATGTCAAAAAAATTTATTTTTCCGGTCCATATGTGTGAATGAATCTAAAATGCAAAATTTTTTTGAAGTTCCAAATTTGTTTTTGAAAAAGAAACCAAAAAAATTCAGTATTTTTTTACTTATTTTTTCACTTTTCTTGATCTTTTAGAAATTTTTAAAATTTTTAAATTTTTTCGATTTGTCACGCCCCACTTTTTAATACTCGAAGTATTACCAAATTCATTAACTTAATTCTGCATCAGAGATAACATGGGGAAATAAACTCATATATTCAACTCGTAGAGGTGAATAACAACACTCTCATTCGTATGCAATGTAAATATAACACGAGCATGCTAAATAAATTGCCCTCGGGCTTATAGCATTAAAGAGTCAAGAAGAAGGGTGTAACCCTTTCACATATATGGCATTCCGCCAACATAAAAGAGGCCCCGTGGCCAACAATTAAGAAGATCCAAATCTTGTAGCACATCCTGCTCAACACCTGAAAAAGATCTAACAACGTAGGATGAACATATAGTCCAGTAGGGATCTCAACATGGCCCTCAACAATAACAACTTACAGATAGCTATGATCATGAATGCTCAATCTCATGCTAGAATAGTAATGTGACAGTTTATATAAAATATACATAAGTATGAACTTTCTCGAAAACAGCCATTTCATTCAACGCTATAAGCGATTCATCTTTCCTTTTTCTTTCATTAACCCCAATCTTTCATAACATTAACAATTACTTAGGAACTAATCTCACTAAGCCCATTACTCTCTTCCATTTTCCATACATACAACAGATGTGTCTTTTCAAAACATGTTTTTTTTGAAATGTTCGATCTCCTTCACACTTTCCAAATGACAAAATGACATTTTGGTTCGTTCCCAATACAATCATAACTACACATGCATACCTTTATAAAAAGGGAGATAACAACTCACTAACATGTATTTAATCAACCAATGAGGTAACTTGGCCCTTCGAAACTGTAACCAACCAAATCCATGATATCCTCAGATACAATAGAACAACAACAACAAAACTTTGCTCTACCAACTATGTGCGTAGTAAGTCAAAGATACACCTCTCACAACAACATACCAGTTTACCAGGCGCTAGCTGGAAGGGTGTGGTGCCTTAGATTCTCAGCGCAGTCAGTTCTCCAAGCGCTAGCTGGAAGGTCACGGTACCTCTGATTTTTAGCGCAAGGTATAACACCACCAACCAAAATACAACAGGGCATAACTAACATGTATAACACATATACATAAACCATCAAGATACAAGCAATGTGTTAAAGTATATGAACACATACTTAATTCCCCCCGAGCAAGTATACATATATAATGTATCTCAGCACTTCCTCACATACAATGTTCAATCAACAATGGTATAATGTATAGCGACCCGGTCTTTTCCCATTTGATTATTATATCCGGACTTATATTCCGTGGATTCCGTTGTCATATTGTTGTTGTTGTCATCCTTTAATTCTATTTGGTCGAGTTTTAGGATGTGTTAGGCGTGTTTCGAACAATTGGGTTGAGCCTTGGTCTAGCTGTTAGTTGCCCAGTTTTTAGCCTTTCCGCTCGAGCGGACATTCCTACGCTCGAGCGGGGTTTACACCCTTCCAGCATTTTTTTGGTCCCTGCAAAACTTCTGCAGGTGAGAGATCTACGCTCGAGCGGTTATCATTGCGCTCGAGCGGACCTTGTTTTGTTCTTTACGCTCGAGCGGTGTGTTGTGCGCTCGAGCGGACCTGTCAAGTTTAAATACGCAGCAGCGTGTTTTAAAACAGTTTTTCAGCCCCTTTCAGTTTACAAAACCCTAGGTTACGAGTTCTCTCTCTCCCAACTCATCTTCTCTCTTAGAATTGATCTATTTAGAGTGTGTATCTACCCTTGTTCCTTCATTAAAAAGGTAGAGGAGAGTGAGGGCTACATTTTAATCTGAGAAATTGTGGGTTTGGAGCACTTTGGAGTTTTGGGCATCATCTTCATCTTCTTCTTTTGAGTTATTTCTTCGAGGTAGGGATTTCCTACTCCATTTATAATGCGTTTAATCCTAAGTGGTGGTATTTGGTATGTGGGGGTGGTTTGGTAATTTTGGGAGAAACCTTAGGGTTTGTCATAGATTAATTTATATAATTAATTTAAGGGAAGATTATAATATTGGGTTTAATTCATGAAATTGGGGGATTATGAGATAAATTGACGTAGTTGGATATTTAATCACTCATCTGTGAAATTGAGATTATTTGTGTTGTTATATTTATTTCTTGTTTAGAAATAATTGTTTTGGGCTATCGGTGGAGGATAGCCATTGATTGTTGTAGACCTTGCATGCGGCTTAGGTATAACTGGAATTAAGTCACTTATGTTGACTGTTGAATTAATACAGAACATTACTTGTATTGATTATGTGTTGTATATGGCAATTGTGTGTTTCATTGCATGTGCATGTTGTTTGGAGGAGATAGGGGATGAACTCCACGGTTTAGGGGAAGATAGGGGATGGACCTCTAAACCGGATTTGTTGGGAGGAGATAGGGGATGGACTCCAGTAGCATCACATATGTGCGTGCTTATTGATAATAGAAATATTTCTATTCGTTGTTGATATGATACATCACCACCATGTGTGTCAGTTGAGAAGAATGGAAGTGGATTTGACCCAGCATGTGTGTTTATTATGTTATAAGAAAGGTTTAACCTGATTTGTTATCCTTGTTGAGTTGTTTGGCCAGGTTCTGAGCCATGTCTGTGTAAACGGAAAGTAAAAGGTGTCATAGACCATATGTCATAGACAACGTGAACATTTGTGTCATAATATTGTAAATTGAATATTTTGTATTAACCATGTATTGGGTACTCTTTGCTTTAGTTAATTCTTATGCTTGGTTTAGTATTTCTCTATTGGGCTGTGGCTCACCCTATATGGGAACTTTATTTTCAGGTTCAGGTGGTTCACTACCTCCAAGGACTTAGCTTGTGAGGATTTGGACTCTCGAGGACTTGCTTTACTTTATTTGCTTTATTTGAGTTTTATGTAATTCAAGCCTAGGGCTTTATTTGTTTTGAGTTAGAACTCATGTTTTGTGTCCAAGCATTGACTTGGCAAGATGTAAGCCTTTAAGGCAAATATTATGATGTTTTTATTTCGTAGTGCTCTGATGATTGAAATAATATAATGTTTTCTTTTAATAATGCATGTCTTGTTTTATATTTAATGGGTTTAATTTTGAGGGCGTTACATAATGCATACACGACAATTCAGCACAACCATGTCATCCTCCATTGATGACCAAGGACAAAACCTCTAGATGCAAATATTTAGTACATCTATTAAAGACTCAATTACTATGAGACCACAAACCCAACAACAACACTAACACGGTAGTTAAAGATACAACCCCCACGTGTGTGTATTTCACACTCAAGAAACAACAATCCAATTTTCATACTTATATCAAAGATACTTTTCTCATTTCACAAAACAAATTCCATTTCCTTTTGTTTTCGCAAAACCAACTCCACCCCTTTTGTTTCCACAAAACCAATTCCATTCCTTTTGTTTTACAAAACCAATTCCGTTGATAATAAAGACATAACTCACATTAGTCCACTACATTCATTTCAAAACCATTCCAAAGCCAAAGTTAACCCCTTAGGCATTGACACCTTCACCCAACTCACATTAACAATAGAGATTTACAACATAGGTTAACTACCCTACATTTTTAATTTACCAAATCAAAATATAATTTAGGGCTTTTTCTTCTTTCAACTATAACATGCTAATTTACAATCCAATTAGCCCAAAACAACCATCAATGATAAAATAACCATTTTCAAACAACCAACCCTAGGTTCCTTCTCATGATTTCAAACAAATCCAACGTGGATATGATTTTCATGCAATACAAAACTACCACATGTCTATCTATAGACGAAGTATTGAAAAAGAACAAGGAAATCCCTACCTCAAATGTAGAACCCAAGGAGAAGAAGAGCAAAACTCGGAAGTGCTCCAAATCCTAAATTTCTTGGATCAAAACAAAGCCCTCGACGATCAACACACTTTTTACAAAGGCCCAAGGTGAGAAAAACACTCCTACTAGATCAAACCCTAGAGAGAAGTTAGGTTTTAGAGTGAGGAGCTCTCAAAAATCGGTTTTGGAAAAGTAAGAGAGAGAAAAGAAAAGTGAAAAGTGATTCAAAAAGTGATTTCACGGACTGATATAAAACAGGTCCGCTCGAGCGTCAGACACAGGTTTACACTCGAGCGTCCAAAGAGCCGCTCGAGCGCCGGATGCACCCTCCCAGAATTTTCTGCAGACGACCAAAATGCTGAGAGAAGGAAATTCACGCTCGAGTGTCCAAACTGCCGCTCGAGCGGAGAGGCAAAAACAAATGCCTGCTCGAGCGTCAAAGCGCCGCTTGAGCGGATAGACCAAAATCTGGGCAAAATTCTAAGTTTTAAAACACAACCAACTTATTCCCAACTTGCCCAACACAACCCAAAACTCTAAAACAAAGAGTAAGTGATAGAAATGAGGATAAGACAACAATAAATCTATGGAACCGAGTCCGGATTACAGTTAAACAACAACAGGGAATACCGGGATCGCTATACGATTCATCTCGTTGGAGTAAAATAAATTTTTTTTTTAAATTCACTAAAAACAAAAATAAATCCAAAAAAAAAAAAACATAAAAAACAAACAAACCTCAAACACCCACTATAGCAGTATCTACAACAGTTCTACAAATTTTTACTCCCCAAATATCTATATATATGCAACCATACTAAAAACTCACATTTTATATCTACAAATACATCCACAATGATGTGAGAAGAATGATGAATCTCGTATCATTAAGTGTTTGACTAATAAAAAACTGACACTTGTCAAATTACATTATTATAGATTGAATTGTGAAACATTTATGAGACTCAAATATTTTTCATATACATATATCATTAGGCCTAGTTTAGCATGAACTATTTTTGGCTAAATTAGTCATTAAATGCAAAACAAACTAATCTATTTATATATTATATAAGGAAAATGAGTTTCAATATCTCAATCTTAATTTTCTAATTTTTTGATTTAAAAAAAAAAAACCCTTAACACTTATTGACTTCTTCCATACACAGTCTTTTCAATTTCTCCCATACCTATTGCAGCTTCTTCCATTTACCGGCAACACATTTATGTATCTATAATACATAATTCTTCACTTATTTTTTTATATTAGAAGGACAAATCAAGATGAAGAGAAAGTTTCAAAAGCTGTAAGTAATCTTTTCATTTATTTTTCAATGGTTCTTTTTTTTCATTTATTTTTTTTATTATAAGAAAAATGTGACTATAGTTAGATAAACATGAACAATCACAAAGAGAGTTTCAAAACCTGTAAGTAATCTTTTTATTTATTTTTCAATGGTTCTTTTTATTTATTTATTTTTTCTATTACGACAAAAATGTGATTGTAGTTAGATAAGCATGAATAGTCACAAAGATAGCATAACAACTGTAAAACAACTAACTTAAACCCGAATGCTCAACTATTCTTTCCAAGTGTTCAGCATATCTACACCAAAAAAAAAAATTGTGATTTGTATTTTGTTGAGAAAAAAAAAATTATAATTTGATTTTTTAACTCACTGTGTTTTTTGAAAAAAAAAAATTATTTTTTAACTATCAATTGACTTAATTTGTGATTTGATTTTTTTGAGAAAAAAAATGGATTGTATTCATTAGGTTCACATAAAGTCTCCATTATTGGTGATGATATTGGATTGTATTTTGAAAAAAAATAAAAATAAAATTGTAATTTATTTTTTTAACTCACTGTATTTTTTGAAAAAAATTATTGTGTTTTTTAACTATCAATTGACTTAATTTTGTGATTTGACACTGTCACAAAAAGAAAGTTTCAAAGTAATCATTTTATTTATTTTTCAATGGTTCTTTTTTTTTTTCATTTATTTTTTTATTATGAGAAAAATGTGATTGTAGTTAGATAAACATGAACAGTGACAAAGATAGCATAACAATTGTAAAACAACTAAACCCAAATACTCAACTATTCTTTCCAAGTGTTCGGCATGTCTACACCCAAAAAAAAAAATTGTAATTTGTATTTTGTCTAGCAAAAGAATTTATAATTTCATTTTTTAACTCACTGTGTTTTTTGAAATTTTATTATGTTTTTTAATTATCAATTAACTTAATTTGTGATTTAATTTTTAACTCAATGTGTTTTTTGGAAAAAAAAATGGATTGTATTCATTAGGTTCACATAAAGTACCCATTATTGATGATGGTTAGATTGTATTTTGAAAAAAAAAATTGTAATTGATTTTTTTAACTCATTGTGTGTTTTTTTTTTAAATTATTGTATTTTTTAATTATCAATTGACTTAATTTGTGATTTAATTTTTAACTCACTGTTTTTGTTTTGGGGGGGGGGGGGAGGGGGAATAGATTGTATTTATTAGGTTCACATAAAGTACCCATTATTGATGATGATTAAATTGTATTTTGAAAAAAAAAATTGAAATTGATTTTTTTAACTCACTGTGTTTTTTGAAAAAAAAAAAATTTGATTGTGTTTTTTAACTATCAATTGACATAATTTGTAATTTGATTTTTAGCTCACTGTATTTTTTGAAAAAAAAAAAAAAGAGATTGTATTAATTAGGTTCACATAAAGTACCCATTATTGATGATGAAAATTATAATTGATTTTTTTAACTCACTTTGTTTTTTGAAAAAAAAAATGATTGTATTTTTTAACTATCAATTGACTTAATTTGTGATTTGATTTTTAACTCATTGTGTTTTTTGAAAAAAAAAAAAAGGGATTGTATTAGGTTCATATAAAGTATCCATTATTGATGATGAAAAGATTGTATTTTGAAAAAAAAAATTGTAATTGATTTTTTTAACTCGCTGATTTTTTTTTTTTAAAAAAATGATTGTTACTGATTGTGTTTTTTAAATATGAATTAATTTTTTTTTTGTCTTGCAAATTTTTTTTTTATAATTTGGTTTTTTAACTCACTGTGTTTTTTGAAAAAAAAAAAAAAGATTGTGTTTTTTAACTATCAACTGACTTCATTGCTTTTATTATTATTATTATTATGAGCAAAAATGTTATTGTGTTTTTTTACACTCCGTTTTGATCACATTTTTTAACTGATTGTATTTTTTTATACTCCATTTCAATCACATGATGAGAAAAAAAAAATTGTTTGGGTTGTGACAATCTTTGTGTTTTTTGAAACAAAAATGGATTGTATTCATTACTATCGATGATGATTAGATTGTATTTTATCTCGAAAAAAAAAATTATAATTGGATTTTTAACTCACTATGTTTTTTGAAAAAAAATAAATGATTGTGTTTTTTTAATTATCAATTGACTTAATTTGTGATTGGGTTTTTAACTCAATGTGTATTTTGAGAAAAAAAATAATAATTGTGTTTTTTAATTACCAATTGACTTTATTGCTTTATTATTATTCTGATGAACAAAAAAGTGATTTTACATTATGTTTTGATCACATGGTGATTTTTTTAACTGGTTATGTTTTTTTATAGTCCATTTTGATCATATGATGAGGAAAAAAAAAATTGTTTGCGTTGTCACAATCTCTGTGTTTTTACAGGATGGAACGTGATACAGTTACCACTAAAATCAATCGACTATCTCAAAAAAAAAAAAAATTACTCATTTCACGCCAGACTGATCATGATGATCCCATATTCTAGGATAAATTGAAACAATTTCAAAAAGAAACACGTTGATTAAGAGCATGTGTTCTACGTGACAAACAATTACATTATAGAACCAATGTTCAGAACATCAGTAGTAAGCTCTGAAGTATTATCATTTTCATATATATATATATATATATATTTCTTACTAGTTTCTATATTAAATATATTTTTTTTGCTGCAATTTAAAATATAGGAGTTGTTATGCCTTCCACATCAGAGTGTGTTCACTTCCACCAAAATGTTTCAAGAGTCACCACATTGACAAACAATATTAATGTTCTAAATGGTAAAAACCTCAAGTAATAACATTTTCTAATTATGATTCTTTTATATAATTACTTGAAAATACTAATACCTGCTACTTTCATAATGAATGCTAATAGTTATGTTGTTTATATTTTTTATGAAAATTATATGATGCAATAGTCATGCCTCCCATATCCGAAGAAGAAGGTAAGAAATATTATTTATACTAATTTTACAATTAGGATTTATTTGACAATATTCTTATAATAACTTTAAAAAAGTAATGATTTTATACGAATTATTTTATTCATGTAAATCCAAATTTATGTTCTCGATATCTGAGGGTGTTCAGATACATGAGGATGTTTTACAAATCACAAGGGTGATGACTAATAATATTGTCCTACAACAAGGTAAACACTAACATATATATATATATATATATATTTTGTAATTATGAATTTGAAAATTATAATTCCCGATACGTATATTATTTTTTTTTCTTCATCCAATTAGATGATGGGATAGTCATGTGTCAAAATTTAGAGGGACATTCAGTTGCATGAGGATTTATTATAGAAGGTAATAATTATTATTTGTATTAATTTTAGAATTATGATTTATTTGACAATATTATCATAACTTCAAATAATAAATGATTTGACACTAAATATTTTATTCATACAAATTCAAATAAAGGAATTGTTGTGTTCCCGATATCTAAGGGTGTTCACATACATAAAGATGTTTTGGAAATTACAAGGGTAATGAATAATAATATTGTCCTACTAGAAGATAAATCCTAATATATATATATATATATATTAACATTTTTAATTATAATTTTTAGAATTATAATTGCCAATAATTGACATTCACAAACCTTTAAATTAAATATTAATTTATAAATTAATTATTTCTTAATTAAATTTTAGATGATGGAATAGTCATGCCCCTCATATCTGAAGACATTCAGTTGTATGGAGATGTCTTAGAATTCACAATGACAACAAATATCAATATTCTTCCACAACAAGGTAAGAATAATGTAGCAATCCCAGTTTCGATAATTCTTTTATGTTTTGTCACTTCGACTGGGCCGGTCGGGGGTCGAGGGGGTAGCGCCCCTTGGCGGGGTTGAGAGGCGGCACCCTTCAAAACAAAAATGCAAAACGCATTCAAAGTTGCTTGTCCGTACGTGCGGGGAATGAGGCCGCACGTCTGAAAACAGGCTGAAGCACACTGCTAAAAAGGCAGGTGCGGCTGGAGGTGCCAGAAGTTAGGTAGATCCGAAATTTTTCATTTTCTTCTCTCTTTGGGCTGATTGAATGTCACTTTTTGGTATATCTCTCTCTCTCCAAAAACATTTCCTCTCCATTCTCTCTACGTTTCCTACCAAAAACCTCACAAGATCTTTGATTTCTCAAAATCCATTGGGATTTAGATCCAAGTCCTTCATCAAAGTTGGTTAACTAAGCGAGGGCTACGTTGTGTGCGGTGGAGATCGAGTTTAAGCATCGTTGATTTTTGGGGTTTCAACTCGTTTCTTCTTTAAACTTGAGGTAGGGATTTTCTACACTCTAATATGGTTTTTAGCTTAGTTATTTGCTATTGTGTATAGATGATGAGATTTGGTTGTGGTTTGGACAAATCTAGGATTTGGGTGTGAAATGAAAAGAGGGGTTTTGATGAATACGAGGTAAACGAGTATGAGGCTTGAATATAAGATCATGTTGTGCCAAAATAGTTGATTTTGGTGTTTGGGTTGATATTTGGTGAAAGGGGGATTTTTCCCCTAATTTTGATTAAACTATTATTTTGCATAAATAATTGGGATTAACATTGAAAACGTGAAATTGGAGGGTTGTGATTATAAATGGTGATATTGGTTATGTATTATCTTAACTATGGAAGTTTTGAATAAACTATTTATTTTGATATTGAACATCTCTTTAGAAATAATTGCATTGGGCTATCGGTGGAGGATAGTTATGATTGTTGTAGAAATTACATGAGGATTAGGCGATTTAATGCTAATCGATTGTTGGTGTCATTGAATATGACTATGTTATAAATACATTGTATATGTATGTTTATTGGAGGAGAAAGGGGATGTACTCCATATGTGATTATGTTTATAAATACATTGTATATGTATGTTTATTGGGAGGAGATAAGGGATGTACTCCATATGTGATTATGTTTATAAATACATTGTATATGTATGTTTATTGGGAGGAAATAGGGGATGTACTCCATATATGATTATGTTTATAAATACATTGCATATGTATATTTGTTTGGGAGGAGAAAGGAGATGGACTCCATTTAAAGCAAGTTGGCCAGAGTGTCCTAGGTGAAAGACCCAAAATTATATATATAAAAGGGTACCGATTCCTTCGGACGAAATATCCGTAAAATGGCAGGTTTGAAGTGTTTATGTGTATTTTCACATTGTTAGAAAACTATTGAGTTGTAATCTCATTTTGGTTGTTGAAAGATAATGAATTTAACTCATGAATTGAGTAGCATATATGAACTTGAAATGAATTGAAGGAAAATGGAAATGAGGTTTGGTCTTAGTAGCATATGAATATGCAGGTCTTGTGGATACTTCCGTATCGGTATTGCTTATGTACGTGGTATTTATACCTTTGCTAAACCTCATAAATTGTGTTAGATTATTTCTACTGGGCTGTTGGCTCACCCTATATGGGAATACCATTTTCAGGTGCAAGTGAGATGCTTCCTCCAAGGCAATAGCGTGGATGGAGTTTTGGGAAGCAAGAGCTTCTTAATTATGTCTTGTTGTGTGTATGTTTTTATTATTTGTAAAGCCAAGGGCTTAAGATGTAACGAGCGAGACTCAATTTATGTAACGAAGCAATGACTTGGAAAGATGTAAGCCTACATGGCATTTAACCGTTTGTTAAATACTGAACTCTGATGAATGCAAGTGTTGTATTTCTGTTATATTCTTCTGCATGGTAGATAGGGTTATAGTATTATTTTGGGGGCGTTACAACTTGGTATTAGAGCGTACCGGGTTTGAATACTTTGGATACGTGAGAAGTGGTTAGTACCACAATGGGTTTGTCTCGCTTGATTGAGATGTTAACATGTATTGTATGCTTATGTGATAACATGCTTATGTGATTATGTGGGTATGAAATTCAGTTCCTAAGATGTTGATCGAGTCTACGGGTTTGTGGAAGTCCTATTAGAAGAGCACTTGATCATTGCTATTTCTAATTGGAACTCTAGCAACACCGTGGGACGGTCATTATCTAGGAAGGAAATTCGTATGTGTATATGTGGTTACATGTTTATGTGGAGTGAATTACAGTTGTCCAATGTATTAGGACGCGAGTGAAATAGCTTCGACACATTTGTGAATGTGCTAATCCTTTTGTTACCTTTTATTAGGATGTCAGGACATGGACGTGGTGGTAATAGGCGTGGTAGGCCTAGAAGGCATGAAATGTCTCTACCGGATGATATTCCGACACAAGAGGAAGCGGTTGGTTAGACCAACATGGTCGAGCCAGTAGGTCAGCAGGCCATGGGCGCCTTAGCCCGCGAGATGGCAGGAGCATTGAGGGAATCCATGGACATTCTCAGGGTTGAGAATCAAGTCCAAGCCCATGTAGCTGAGGTAGGGCCGTCTTTTTTGAAGAGGGAGTTCTTTCGGTCGAATCCGGATGAGTTTTTGTGTGACCCTAAGGAGCCACTGAAGGCAGATGAGTGGCTAGAACAGTTAGTGAAGACATTCGAGATGCTTGGCATCGAGGATGATCAGTTGAAAGTGACCTTGGCGTTTTTCCAGTTAAAAAGGGATATGGGTCAGTGGTGGAAGTATGCGTGTGGGCGCATTGGAGGAACTTGGGAGGCTTTTGTTGAGACTTTCCAGGATAAATTTCTACCTCCCGCGGTTAGGGAGAAGTTGAGGGATCAGTTCTGTCGGCTCAAGCAACTGAATACCCCTGTGGCAGAGTTTGAAGCCACATTCACCAGTTTATCAAGGTTTGCACTAGAGTTGGTGGCGACCGAAGAGCGTAGGTGCTTGGAATTCGAGAAGAAATTGAGGATCAGACTCATGTTTCGAGTGGCCGGGTCCATGACAAGGGAGTATGGGTGCCTGGTGCAGGCTGCAGCCCATCTTGAGACTATTATGCAGGCAGAAGATGAAAAGATGAAGGACTCTAGGAGGAGTCAGGATAGTCAGGGGGACAGTAAGAGGCAGAGGGGTTCTAGCTCTCAACAGTCCCAGGGATTTCAATCGAGGTCCAATTTTCCAATACCGAGTTCAGGTTCTGGGAGAAGTGGGCAGGGAGATTTTACTTGCTTTAAGTGTGGTCAGTAGGGCCACAAGTCTCTAGCTTGTCCTCAGAAAGGAGGGGGGCAGCGAGCAACATCATCTACTCATTTTGAGCCGAGTCGTGAAGGGGCCACTGCTCACTTGTTATCTGTGCGGCAGGCGGGGCACTTGAAGAGGTATTGCCCACAGTTGAGTGGCACACCTGGTGCATCTGGTTCGAGACAGACACAGAGTCACCAGCCAGCACAGTCAGCACAGTCCTCGAGAGCCAATCAGGGAGTCTCTTCTCACCACAGCATCGCTTATGCTCCAAGGGGAGCAGTGTCGAGTAGAGGCTCATCGACGTATGTATACAGCCAGAGGGATTTTGTACCTGATCCTTCTGTAGTGAGAGGTATCTTTTTGTTTTGCAATTCAGTTGCTAATGTGTTGATTGATACGGGTGCATCCCATTCCTTTATATTTGCTGCATTTGCATCTATTCTGGGGTTGGAGTTGGCGCAGTTAGCTTCTCCTATTTGTGTAGTATCGCCTATTAAGGGTGAGTTGATTTTGAAACAGGGGTGTTGAGATTGTGATATAGAGGTCGCTGATCATCGGCTTCCATTTTCTTTTGTAGTAATGGATATGTCTGGGTTTGATGTGATTTTGGGTATGGACTGGTTATCGTCATACCGAGCTGTTATAGATTGTTATCGCCAGAGGGTTATTGTATGTACCTTGAGCGGCGAGTGTTTCCAATTCTTGGGGGATCGGGTTGGTAGGGTCTTACCACCAGTGTATGATTCGCGAGGGCGGAGTGAACTTAGTTGTCTTCTCGCTAGCTTTATGAGTGGTGAGTATGATGAGACTCGGGCAGAGTTACCAAGAGTGGTTTGTAAGTACTCGGACGTCTTTCTCGAGGATCTTGTTAGTTTACCACCCCATCGAGAGATTGAGTTCTCTATTGACTTAGTGCTTGGCACAGTACCGATTTCTATGGCACCGTATCGTTTGTCGGCCAATGAGTTGAGTGAGTTGAAGGTTCAACTCCAGGAGTTACTAGATAAGGGTTTTATTTGCCCTAGCACTTTACCTTGGGGAGCACCGGCCCTCTTTGCTAAGAAGAAAGATGGGGCTTTGAGACTTTGTATAGACTACCGAAAGTTGAATCGGGCTACGGTTAAGAACAAGTACCCTATGCCTCGTATAGATGACTTGTTTGATCAGTTGAAAGGATCCCGTTGTTTCTCTAAGATAGACTTGAGATCGGGTTACCATCAGTTGAGGGTTAGGGAGGAAGATATACCGAAGATGACATTCCGTACGCGGTATGACCATTATGAGTTTCTTATAATGCCTTTTGGGCTAACTAATGCTCCAGCTGTGTTTATGGATTTAATGAATCGGATCTTCCGTGAATTCTTAGATCGTTTTGTGCTTGTCTTTGTGGACGACATTTTGATTTATTCACCTTCTGAGGAGGAGCATAAGGAACATTTACGAGTAGTACTTGAGTTACTTAGAGCCCATAAGCTGTATGCTAAGTTTGGAAAATATGACTTTTGGCTGGAAGAGGTTAAATTCCTAGGGCATTAGTATCAAAGGAAGGGGTGACTGTAGATTCATCCAAGATAGAGGTAGTGCAAGATTGGGCACAACCTAAGAATGCTCTCGAGATTCGTAGTTTCTTGGGGTTGGCCTAGTATTACCTTCGGTTTGTGAAAGATTTCTCTAGATTAGCTTCACCTTTGACTAAGTTGACGAGGAAAGAAATCAAATTCGTGTGGAGTGAGACTTGTGAGAAGTCGTTCCAAGAGCTTAAGATTAGACTCACCACTGCTCCAGTATTGATTATACCGGAGAGGGGTTTGGGTTATTCAGTTTATTGCGATGCTTCACGAGAAGGTCTAGGTTGTGTATTGATGCAAGAGGGTAAAGTGGTAGCCTATGGCTCACGGCAGTTGAAAACACATGGGAGAAATTATCCCACCCATGACTTAGAGTTAGTAGCAGTGATATTTGCTTGAAGATTTGGAGGCACTATTTGTATTGTAAGAAATTTGAAGTGTTCTCTGATCACAAGAGTCTGAAATATCTGTTTACACAGAAAGACTTCAATTTGAGACAGAGGAGGTGGATAGAATTCATGGAAGATTATGATTTTGAGTTTCATTATCATCCCGAGAGGGCAAATGTTGTGGCCGATGCTTTGAGTAGAAAGCCAGTTAGCAGTGTAGCTTCTATCGCCATCCGAGAATGGGAAATGTTGGGTACTCTTAATGAGTTTGACTTGTATCTGGGTGAGTTTATTGAGTCTACTGCTTTGTTTTCAGTAGTTGCACAACATACACTTGTGAACTGAGTGTTGGAAACGCAATAGGGTGACCTTAAGGCGGAGTCATTTCGAGAGAAGATTTCCAATGGGAAGGTAGAAAGAGGTTTGACTGTGTATCCCAACCTGAGTGTGAGATACTGTGATTGCTTGTTTGTACCAGAGTCTTGCCGAGAGGAAGTACTTCGAGAGTTTCACTATTCGCGCCTTGCGGTGTATCCAGGAGGCACAAAAATGTATCATGATCTTAGTTGCCAGTTTTGGTGGAGAGGTATTGTAGACACCCCATTTTTGACCGTCCTTAAGACTTGGACGCCATCGTTTGAATACTCGATGATCATCCATGCTCGTGTTCGTTTTGAGTTCTTGGAGGTCTTGGCTACGTGCCCTGCCTCAAGATCTCTTAACTCATCTGTTTTGTGCTTGGTTATGGACCAAACACTTGTGTTTTGCTTCTAAGGGAAGAGGGTGGCTTGTTGGCCATCCCCTTAACCCACCGGCCCCTTTTTCTTGCCATCGGCCAAAAGTTGTGGCCGGTCGGCAATATTTTTGGTCGGCTAGCCATTTGTGTTGGTTAATCGGCCAAATTTTCTAGCCGACCCCTTTCCATCTACTTTTGGCAGATATTTTATGTCAGCTGTCACAGCTGGCATCCACATTACATCCCCTCCATACACGTGTATGGAGGGATTTGCTCCCTTATGTTAGTTTCTCCAAGAAGTTTAGGAAGTGGATTTCTATAAGAGGGGAGGCCCTCCTCCCTTCTCAGAGGTTCTGAGATTTAGGGTTAGGAAGTTTGTATCTATCTATCCCTATAGTTCCCTCTCTTTGCCTTTGTATGTGTATTTTGTGCTCTAAAGTGACTTTTGTTCACACTATTGCACACAAACACCTAGCATTACACCATCCTTGGTTGCTGAGGCTCTAAGGAGTTGTTTTCAGAGTTCTTGGGCTGGTTTTGATCCAAGGAAGGTGCTGGAGTGTTGTTCTTGAAGAGGTTCTTCAAAGGTGAGAAACTACCCTCTTTATTCCCCATTTTTGCACAAGCTTTTAGCCTATCTTGCATCTGTTTTTAAGCTTAACTTATAACTGATAAAAGTTCTGTTTTTTAGTGCTTAAAATAGTTGTTTACCCCCTCTTAGGCCTTGTTTGGCCTCTTTTTGTGCCCTTCTTTGTGAGCTCCGGGACCACCTTGTATTGGCCTTCTCACCACTGAAATCTAGAGGGATTTCAGTGGTGGGGATGGTGTTTTGAGGTCCTAAGAAGGAGAGGGCCATCCCCTCTCCTTATTGTCTTCAATACTTGCCATATTTGCCTCATAGGTGAGCACCTTTGTTAAGTTCATGTTGACCATGTCTTAGCTGGTATTTGTGGTTGTTTTTCCATGATACAACTCTGTTTTGAGTTGGTTTAGACATGCCATGTATGCTTCATACACTTGTCTTGTAATTCCATGAAATAGCCTAACATGCATCATGTTGTAACATGTCTTTCTAGTATGATTTTGGCTCGACTTCAAGAAGCTTTTATCCATGTTTTGGTATGCTTGAGGTCTGATTTTGGTTGTTTTGGCCATGCTTGACATGCTTTGTATAGCTACCATGCAATCTAGCTTGTAGGCTTTGAGTATTGAATCCTCTAGCATGCTCTACTTGGATCATTTCAATGGTTTGGCATCACTTAGAATGTCATTTCAGTCTATATGGTATGCTTGAATACTTGCATTTATCACCTATTCCATGCCTTGGATAGTTTGTGTTTTATGCCTCATGAATGTGTCATTGGGTATGCCACCATGCTTAGGTCATCGGGATGCCATCTAAGTGGGTTTTTGGGGATCATTTTGGTATGCCATAACTCTGTTTTGGGTCACTTAAATCATGCCATGTTTGGTTGTATTAGGTGTAGTGTAACACCTCTTTGATGGCCTTACATGCTTCATGTTTTTGCCCCTTTGTTTTGGCTTGTTCTAGCTTTGGTCATTGCATGTTTTAGGCTTACTTTGCCATGATTTAGGACTATTTTGGGTTATGCTTTCCATATACTCTTTGTTTTGTGTAGCATTGGTTCAATTCCCTTGTCTAGTTTTAAGCCTTAAGCCTTAATCATGCATGCTTGGCTTGTTTATGTGATTTGGCATCACTCTTAGCACCATTTCAGAGCATGTAATGTTGTTACATTTGTATACTTTCCATCCCTTTTAAGTGTTCTTAAAAGTTACCCTTTGATGCTTGAGTGTTGGGTCCATTAGCATGCATGTTTGTATGTGCATTTGCCCTCATGTCCATAGCATTTTGGCCACTGTTTTGGACCTATTAGAGAACTGTCCATCTTGGTGTAAGTCCATTCCCGCATGTTGTTGCATGCTTGCCTTGTATGTTGTCACATACTTGTTGCATATTCGGTAAATTGCATGTTGTAACATGCTAGTTCAATTGTGCCTCATTGTGTACTTAATCCATGACATGTTGTTGCATGTTTAAGTTGTAATGCATTTGACATGCGTTCTCCCTTTTAGGTGCTTAACAAGTTGTCACATGTTTGCCCCACATGTTGTTACATGTTCATCATTAGAATTATTGCTTGCATGCTTGTGTTGCACTGGCTTGCTTGCATGTTTAGGTTGCATAGCATCTTGCATATTTGCATCCCTTGCCTCTTGATCAATTATGATGGAGGTTAGGATCATTATGTGTTTGTGTGCATTTCACTTGATATCAAATTGCACACTTAGCATCTTGGGCCATCATGCATTGAAATGTGTGATTGATGGCCTGAGGGTTGAGAACCATACTCCTTTGAGTCTCAAACATGATGAGGAGGGTAGTGGTGCACACACTGCTTTGAAAATGCATTGCCATGCCTTGTCTGTCCTCTACTGCAGCAAAACAGGGTTCAGCAGGAAAAGATGGCCGGCCGGCCATCTTCAGTGCCGGCCGGCTATGTATTGTTGGCCGATGGCCCCACTTTTGGTCGGTGACTATATTTCCATGGCCGGTGGTCCCATCTCTTGGCCGGTGACATACCACAATGCTCAGGAAGTGATTCTGGAGCTTCCTTGGGACTTGTGAAGTTTTCAGAAGTACAGAACAGTGTAAACAGAGGCAGCATGAGTATGGCGATGGATTTCTGAGCAAACTCGAGCACGCATGCATTCATCTCTCTTCCTGAGGCTGCTTTACTACTTTCAGTAGCTTAATTAATTTGTTTAATTAGTTAAGTGTTGTATAATAATTAGTTAGCTTGTTAGTTAGTTAATTTGTACTATTCATTCGGACCCTCCCTCGAGAGGGCGCAATTGTGTAATAAGCGTGCGTGTGTGTGATGCATGTCCTCTAACCTCCATTTCTTTCTCCCTTTTATTTAACCGCTTATGATGGTTAGATTTAGGGCATATTTCCATTAGCATACCTTATGCTCTGCATGTTTGAATCATTTGTTTGTATTGCATGCACCGGGCTCGGCGCATCATGCTAACTGCATTGTACTTCAAGTCCAACTTGAATACGTGTATCGAGTTGTCGCATTTCACATGCCATTCTTAGATTAGCCAAGCCTATTCTAGTTGCATTCTGCCTGCGATGCATTAGTCATCTTAACATGAACTGGGATCATGCATTGATTTCTAACTAGTTCTTTATTTTGGCTCGGAGTACACTGTGAGTGTTTATGCTTTAGCATGCTGCGTGTATGTTAATGTTGCCATGAAAGCATGCTTGCCATGAGGCTAACTGCTTATCTACTATAACTGTCTGAATGCCTATGGGTGAAGGTTGGGTTGTTTGAATTGGAATAATTCGTAGAAACCCGTGTTTTAGCCTACTTGCGGGTAGCAAACTTCAATCCATTTTCAAAACAAATGAATATGCGATGTTTTGTTCCAACTTAGGCAATCTAGTCTATACGTGTATGCTGTGCGCATCACATAGTAATTCTAGGCTAATAAATTGGAATAAGAGCACATAATGTTTTCAAAACTCGATATCATGGTTAGTAGAGGCCGATCTTTGATTGGGCGAGCGGGGGTGCTCACGAAGTGACCTTCCCCAATCGTACCCAAGTTCCCGAGCCGAGGCAACTTTCGTGATGATGGACACGTGGCCTTAGGCATGAGTCAGGGTTTCCTAAATTCTCCCAAAATAAAATATTTAGGTGGCGACTCTGTATCTGGCAAAGCAGTCCATGTTTGGCACTTCTTTCTAAAAATCTATTTTTCAAAACGATTTTCCGGATTTGGGCTCTTTGATGATTCATCGATCTTGCATTGCACTCTGCGAGATTAGATACAGGACTGTGACATTGAGTCAGAACTATAGTGAGCCCAAATGAACAAAACGGGATTCCCTCCCAGGACGTTCGGGGCGCGTCTACAGGTATGAAAAAGGATGTGGCTGTGTTTGTATCAAAGTGCCTTACTTGTCAACAAGTGAAGGTCGAGCATCAGAGGCCAGCGGGTTTGTTGCAACCCTTGCCTATAGCTGAGTGGAAGTGGGAGCATGTTACAATGGACTTCGTTATGGGCCTCCCGAGGACTCAACGGGGTAGTGATGCCATTTGGGTGGTCGTTGACCGATTGACTAAGTCTGCGCATTTTATTCCCATGTGTGTGAGTGACTCGGTAGATTATCTTGCTGACTTGTACATTAGGGACATAGTGAGGTTGCACGGGGTCCCTGTGACGATTGTTTCGGATAGAGATCCGCGTTTCACTGCTCAGTTGTGGCAGAGTTTATAGAGTGCCTTGGGCACTAGATTGACTTTTAGTACTGCGTATCATCCTCAGACTGTCGGGCAGTCCGAGCGTACCATTCAGATCCTTGAGGATATGCTTAGAGGCTGTGTCCTTGATTTTAAGGGTTCATGGGAGAGGCATTTGCCCTTAGTGGAATTTTCTTACAATAATAGTTTCCAATCAAGTATTAGCATGGCACCGTTTGAGGCCTTGTATGGTCGATGGTGTAGATCCCCTGTGTGTTGGGCTGAGGTGGGTGATGCACCTTTGTTAGGTCCAAAGTTGGTTCGAGAAACAACGGAGAAAGTGGCACTTATTCGTAAGAGACTAGCTACGGCTCAGAGTCGCCAGAAAAGTTATGCCGACCGTAGGAGGAGACCTTTGTCTTTTGAGGTGAAAGATCATGTCTTTTTGAAGGTATCACCGAGACGGGGTTTGATGAGGTTTGGGAAGAGTGGGAAGTTGTCCCCTCGGTTTATTGGCCCTTTTGAGATCCTTGAGCGCATTGGGGATATAGCAATCCCGATTTTCCCTTTCTTTATTTATTGTATTCCGGACTTAGGTTCCGTGGAGTTGATGGTTGTATGTCTTGTTGTCATCCTTTAATTCCCTATGTTTGAGTTTTAGGATGTGTTGGGCGTGTTTCGAACAGGTGGGTTGAGCCCTAGTTCAAATTCTTGTTGCCCAGTTTTTGAGTGGTCCGCTCGATCGGGTCCTTGGGCGCTCGAGCGGAGATTCCACACTCCCAATAATTCGTGCCTCTGCAAAACTTCTGCAGGTGTGGTTTTCACGCTCGAGAAGGCTTCCTTACGCTCGAGCGGGTCACGCTCGAGTGGGTCTGTTGGCGCTCGAGCGGGGTGTTCATTATCGGTGAAGATTCTGGGAAGGGAAAATCTGCGCTCGAGCGGACTGGTTTTCACGCTTGAGTGGATGTGTTTTGTGTCTGTGTCTTGGCACTCAAGCGGGACTTTTTGAGCTTGAGCAGATCCAGTTTTGTGTTCTTGACGCTCGAGCGTCCTGTTCTACGCTCGAGCGGACCTGTTGTATAACAGATATCAGCTAGGCACTTTTGAATCATTTTTACACTTCCACTCTCTCTCTTACTCTCCCAAAAGCGATTTTGAGAGCTCCTCTCTCTAGAATCTTCCTTCTCTCTAGGGTTTGATCTAGCCAGAGTGTTTTCCTAACCTTTGGCCTTTGTAAAAAGTGTATTGATCGTCGAGGGCTTCGTTTTGATTCGAAAAATTTGGAGTTTGGAGCACTTTGAGTTTGGTCTTCTTCTCCGTTTGAGCTCTAACTTCGAGGTAGGGATATCCTACTCCATCTTATGAGCTTTGTCTCTAAATTTTGGCATTTTGATATGTTGGGGGTCGTTGTGTAATTTTGGGAAAATTTTGGGTCTTTGTGTAATTTATGAAAGATGGGGGTTTTGTATATAATAATCCATATTCATGTATGACATAGAGAAATGGGGTTAATGTTGGATTATTGGGAAAAATGGAACCTTTGGGTTGATATGTGAGCTATGGGAAAATGCCCTAATTAGTTTGATAAATTAATTTGTATAATTAATTTCGAGAAATGAGAAATTGAATTGAGAATATTCAAATTGAAAAGGTATGAAATTAAATGGTGTAGTTGGAATCAATTTATCGTTCACCTAGTTGAAATGTGGATAGTATATCCTTTTGACGCATTTATTTTCTGTTTAGAAATAACTGCTTTGGGCTATCGGTGGAGGATAGTCTTGATTGTTGTAGACAATGCATGGGGATTAGGTGAACTGAAACTAATCAATTGAACCTGTCATCGAACATGACGGTTGGAATAATACAGTAACTTTATGTATTTATTGATGATGTATATGATCTGTGTTTATATACATTGTGTTGTGTGGGAGGAGATAGGGGATGTACTCCACGGTTTAGGGAAAGATAGGGGATGGACCTCTAAACCGGATTTTGTTGACATTGATACAACACTAAAATGTGTATCATTTGTGAAGTATGGAAGTGTTTTTACATGTTTTGATACATCACTAAAATGTGTATCATTTGTGAAGTGTTGAAGTGTTTTGCTTGAGGTTGTTACAGCACCAAAATGTGTATCTATTATGTAGTATGAAAATATTATTATGAGTTGAAATCTCACTGGAATTTGAAGTATTGTTAATAAGAGATGTAATCTCTTGCGAGTTATCTGGCCAGGTTCTGAGCCACGTAGATGAAATGAATTGTTAAGTGAAGGAAAATGAAATGTAACATGGAACTGAAATGTGATATGAATGGACGTATAAGTGTTAACCATCAATCAATTGCTAATCTTTTAGTCATTGTTTATAGCTGGTTTAGTATATTCCTACTGGGCTGTGGCCCACCCTTTATGGGACATCATGTTCAGGTACAGATGGTGTGCCACCTCCAAGGACATAGCTTGGGAGGCTAGAGGCAGACAGACTTTTTGGTTGTTTTGTTTTATTTTTGATGTATTACATGTAAATTCAAGCCAATGGCTCAATATGTATTTGAGTTAGCACTCACTTCTTGTATCCAAGTGTTGGCTTGGAAAGTTGTAAGCCCATAGGGCATTTACTTTTGATGTCAACATGTAATATTCTTGTAAAGAACTACTCTGATGAATAGAAAGATGTTATTTCTTTTATATAAATGCATGTCTTGAATGATGGGTTTTATGTATTTTTTTGAGGGCGTTACAACTTGGTATCAGAGCGTACCGGGTTTGAATACTTTGGGTACGTGGGAAGTGATTAGTATCATAATGGGTTTGTCTCGTTGGTTAGAGACTTGTGTAATGTTGTGTGCTTATGTGAAAACATGTTTACGTGACTATTTGGGTATGGGATTAACTTCTAGGATGTTGATTGGATCCTTGGGTTTCTGTGAGTCTTGTTGGAAAAACACTTGATCAATGCTGTTTCTAACCGGAACTCTAGTAACGCCTCGGGACTGTCATTATCTGAAAATGAAATTCGTAAGTGCTTATGTGATTATGTGCTTACGTGGAATGAGTTATTGTTGTCCATGTATTAGGACGCGGGTGTTATAGCTTCGGCACGTTTATGAATGTGCTAATGTTCTTTGTTGCCTTTAATAGGATGTCAGGACGAGGACGTGGAGGTAGGCGAGGTAGGCCTAGGAGGCAGGAGATGCCTATACCGGAGGAGATTCCAAGAGCAGAGAGGGGTTGGTTAGCCAATGTGGTGAACCAAAGAAGTCAAGAGAGCTATGGGCGCCTTAGCCCGTGGGATAGCCAATGCTTTGAGGGAGTCTATGGGTATTCTCAGAGCTGAGAATCCAGTTCAGGCCCAGATTGTGGATGCGGGACCTTCCTTTCTAAAGAGGGAGTTCTTCCGGTTTAATCCGGATGAGTTTGTCGGGGATCCGAAAGAGCCACTTAAGGCGGACGAGTGGTTGGAACAAATGGCGAAGACGTTTGAGATGCTTGGCATCGAGGACGGAGCATTGAAAATGACCTTGGCATCTTTCCAGCTTAAGGGGGATGCGGGTCAGTGGTGAAAGTTCATCAGGGGGCGTATTGGTGGCACTTGGGAGGCTTTTGTGGATGCTTTCCAGGGGAAGTTTTTATCTCCAGCTGTCAGGGAGAAGCTGAGATACCAGTTTTTCCAGCTTTTATAGCTGAGTTCTTCAGTGGCCGAGTTTGAGGCTGCATTTACTAGTTTGTCCAGGTTTGCACCTGAGCTCATGGCGTCTGAGGAACTCCGTTGTATCGAGTTTGAGAAGAAGTTGAGGCGCGGCCTCATGATGAGAGTTGGGGGTTCCATGACCCGAGACTATGGGCGCTTGGTTGATGCCGCATCCCATATGAAGATCATGATACAAGAGGAGAAGGGGCAAAAAGGCTCCAAGAGGAGTCAGGATGGTCAGGGTGGTGGCAGGAGACAGAGGGGTTCTAACCCTAAACAGTCTCAGGGTGGTTTTGCTAGATCGACCTTTCCAGTGCCGAGTGCAGGCTTGGGGAGAGGCAATTAGGGAGATATCACCTGTTACAAGTGTGGTCAGCTGGGCCACAAGTCTTCAGTTTGCCCACAGAGGAGAGGAGGTCAGCGAGCTACTTCTTCTTCGGCTCGACCCTAGGGCCAGAGTCAGGGCAGAGGCCAGCCTTTGTCTTGTTATCAGTGTGGTTAGCCAGGGCACCTGAAGAGGTTTTGCCCGCAGTTGAGTGCCACATCAGGAGCATCTGGTTCTAGAAAGACGCAGAGTTTTCAGCCAACACAGTCAGTTCAGGCCTCGAGGGCCAATCCGGGAGCTTCGTCGTCCCAGTCTGTGCAGCAGTCGTTTGCTCCGAGGGGTGAGCAGGTAGAGCAGAGACCTTCAGGGCGCGTGTATGCTGTTACCGCGCAGGACCTTGTACCTGCTCCATCAGTTGTGAGAGGTACCTTCTTGTTTTGCAACTCGGTTGCTAATGTGTTGATTGATACGGGTGCATCTTATTCTTTCATATCTGTTGTATTTGCATCTATTTTGGGACTGGAGTTGGCACAGTTAGCATCTCCTATATATGTTGTATCACCTGTTGGGGGTGAATTGATTTTGAAACAAGGATGTAGAGGTTGTGATATAGAAGTCGCCGATCGCCGGCTTCCGTTTCCTTTTGTAGTGATGCCCATGTCGGGTTTTGTTGTTTTTTTGGGTATGGACTGGCTATCATCATACCGGGCTGTTATCGATTGCTACCGCCAGAGGGTCACAGTATGTACCTTGAGCGGGGAGTGTTTCCATTTCTTGGGGGATCGGGTTGGTACTGTGTTGCCACCGGTGTATGATCCGCGAGGGCGGAGTGAGCTTAGTGGTCTTCTTGCTAGCCTTTTGAGTAGTGAGTGTGATGAGACCCCGATTATATTGCCGAGGGTGGTGTGTGAGTATCCGGATGTCTTTCTCGAGGATCTTGTTAGTTTGCCACCTCATCGAGAGATTGAGTTCTCCATTGATCTAGTGCCCGGCACGGCGCCGATTTCTATGGCACTATATCGTTATGCCCCAGTCGAGTTGGTTGAGTTGAAGATTCAGCTCCAGGAGTTGCTGGATAAGGGCTTTATTCGCCCTAGTGTTTCACCGTGGGGAGCATCGGCTCTCTTTGCTAAAAAGAAAGATGGTGCCTTTAGACTTTGTATCGACTACCGGAAGTTGAATCGGGCTACGGTCAAGAATAAATACCCTATGCCCCGTATAGATGATCTGTTTGACCAGTTGAAGTGTTCCCGTTGTTTCTCTAAGATAGACTTGAGATCGGGTTACCACTAGTTGAGGGTCAGGGAGGAGGATATTCCGAAGACGACATTCCGTACGCGGTATGGCCATTATGAGTTTTTGGTGATGCCATTTGGGCTCACCAATGCACCGGCAGTCTTTATGGACTTGATGAACCGGATCTTCCAGGAATTCTTAGATTGCTTTGTGGTCGTTTTCGTGGACGACATTCTGATTTATTTGCCTTCCGAGAAGGAGCACGAGGAACACTTGAGAGTGGTGCTTGAGTTGCTTAGAACCCATAGGCTGTATGCCAAGTTTGGGAAGTGTGAGTTCTGGCTAGGAGAAGTCAAGTTCTTAGGCCATGTGGTTTCTGGGAAAGGGGTGTCTGTTGATACATCCAAGATTGAGGCAGTGCAAGATTGGGCACCGCCTAAGAGTGTGTTTGAGATCCACAGTTTTCTGGGATTAGCCGGCTATTACCGTTGGTTTGTGAAGGATTTCACCAGGCTAGCTTTGCCGTTGACTAGATTGATTTGGAAGGGAGTCAAATTTGTGTGGAGTGAGACTTGTGAAAGGTCGTTTCAAGAGCTGAAAGTTAGATTGACCACTGCTCCGATCTTGATTATTCCAGAGAGAGGGTTGGGTTATGCAGTTTATTGTGATGCCTCACAAGAGGGTTTGGGTTGTGTGTTGATGCAAGAGGGGACAGTGGTGGCCTATGGCTCACGTCAATTGAAAATACACGAGAAGAATTACCCTACCCATGACTTAGAACTAGCAGCTGTGATCTTTGCCTTGAAAATCTGGAGGCACGACCTTTATGGGGAGAGATTCGAGGTGTTCTCGGATCATAAGAGTCTGAAATATCTGTTTACACAGAAGGACTTGAACTTGACGTAGAGGAGATGGATGGAGTTTATTGAGGATTACGACTTCGAGTTGCATTACCATCCGGGGAAGGCCAATGTTGTGGCCGATGCCCTTAGCAGGAAATCCATTAGTGATGTAAATTGTATAGCCATCCGGGAGTGGGAGATGTTGGGGGCACTTGGCGAGTTTGATTTGCTTCTGGGCGAATCCGTTGAGGCTGCGGCCTTGTTTTTTGTTGTTGCGCAGCCTACACTGGTGACTCGAGTGTTAGAGGCACAGAGAGGTGACCTTGAAGTAGAATCTCTCCAAGAGAGGATCTCCAATGGGAAGGTTGAGAAGGGTTTGACGGAGTATCCTGACTTGAGTGTGAGATACCGAGACCGTTTGTTTGTGCCGGAGTCTAGCCGAGAGGAGGTACTCCGAGAGTTTCACCATTCACACCTTGTGGTGCACCCAGGAGGCACTAAGATGTATCGAGATTTGGGTTGCCAGTTTTGGTGGAGGGGTATGAAGAGAGATGCGGCAGTTTTCGTGTCTAAGTGCCTTACTTGCCAGCAAGTGAAGGCTGAGCATCAGAGGCCAGCGGGTTTGTTACAACCCTTGCCTATTGCCGAGTGGAAGTGGGAGAATGTCACTATGGACTTCGTTGTAGGTCTTCCGGGGACTCAGCGGAGTAGTAATGCTATTTGGGTGGTTGTAGACCGGTTGACAAAGTCGACGCACTTCATTCCTATGCGCATGAGAGATTCGGTAGATCACCTTGCTGACTTGTATATTCGGGACATGGTGAGGTTGCACGGGGTCCCAGTGACGATCGTCTCAGATAGAGATCCTCGTTTTACTGCTAGGTTGTGGCAGAGTTTGCAGAGTGCCTTGGGCACTAAGTTGACCTTTAGTACGGCCTATCATCCTCAGACTGACGGGCAGTCTGAGCGTACTATTCAGATGCTTGAGGATATGCTTTGAGGTTGTGTCCTTGACTTTAGTGGGACGTGGGAGAGGCATTTGCCCTTGGTGGAGTTTGCCTACAACAACAATTTTTAGTCTAGTATTGGTATGGCACCGTTTGAGGCCTTGTATGGCCGACCGTGTAGGTCTCTAGTATGTTGGGCCGAGGTGGGTGATGCACCTTTGTTGGGCCCACAGTTGGTGAGGGAAATGACGGAGAAAGTTGAGCTTATCCGTAGGAGGCTTGTTATAGCCCAGAGTCACCAAAAGAGTTATGCCAACCGTAGGAGGAGGCCTTTGGCATTTGAGACGGGTGATCATGTTTTTCTGAAAATATTCCCTAGACGGGGATTGATGAGATTTGGTAAGAAAGGGAGGTTATCCCCTCGGTTTATTGGCCCTTTTGAGATCCTTGAGAGGATTGGCGAGGTTGCCTATCGTTTATCTTTGCTGCCGCAGTTGTCCGAAGTTCATGACGTGTTGCATGTGAGTATGCTTCGGAAGTATGAGCCGGATCCATCACATGTGTTGGATTGGACCGACTTAGAAGTAGATGAGGATGCCTCGTATGAGGAGAGGCCAGTTCGGGTCTTGGATAGGCAGGATCAAGTCTTGCGAGGGAAGACCATTCCCTTGGTAAAAGTTTTGTGGAAGCATCATAGAGTGGAGGAAGCCACTTGGGAATGTGAGTTGGAAGTCCGCGAGAAATATCCGGACATGTTTGTTGATATGTAATCATGTATTGAGATTTTGGAATGTTATCAAACTTTAAGAGCATTATGTATGTCTTAAGTTGTAAAACATTGAAAATATCTTGGTTTAATGGAAGTATTTTGAAACTTGCCTCGAAATGGAAGTTTAATGGAACATTGCATACGTTGAATACATTATAGAAATGGAAATGTATCATGAACATTGAATATGATGTGGAATTGTGAATCACATATATTGAAAGTTGTTGAACTAGAAAGAAAATGCATAATGATGACATAGGTTGAGATATATGTTGTTTTACATATTGTGAAATGCCTCTTGATAAGAGATGGAATGACCGGTAATGGGTCGAGTTGTTAATTATTGAAATGTCATATTGTTGGGAATTGAGAAAAACATGTTTTTTGAAAACTTGTGCTTAATTTCGGGGACGAAATTCTTTAAGGGGGGGAGGTTATAGTGATCCCGGTTTTCCCTTTCTTTATTTATTGTATTCCGGACTTAGGTTTCGTGGAGTTAATGGTTGTATGTCTTGTTGTCATTCTTTAATTCCCTATGTTTGAGTTTTAGGATGTGTTAGGCGTGTTTCGAACAGGTGGGTTGAGCCTTAGTTCAAATTCTTGTTGTCCAGTTTTTGAGTGATTCGCTCGAGCGGGTTCTTGGGCGCTCGAGCGGAGATTCCACACTCCCAGTATTTTGTGCCTCTGCAAAACTTCTGCAGGTGTGGTTTTCACGCTCGAGAAGGCATCCTTACGCTCGAACGGGTCGCGCTCGAGCAGGTCTGTTGGCGCTCGAGCGGGGTGTTCATTATCAGTGAAGATTCTAGAAAGGGAAAATCTATGCTCGAGCAGACTGGTTTTCACGCCGAATGCTGTATGTGTTTTGGTCTTTCGCCGAAAGGACTTTTTGAGCTCGAGCGGATCCAGTTTTCTGTTCTTAACGCTCGAGGGTCCTGTTCTACACTTGAGCGGACTTGTCGTATAACAGATATCAGCTGGGCACTTTTTGAATCATTTTTACACTTCCACTCTCTCTCTTACTCTCCCAAAAACGATTTTGAGAGCTCCTCTCTCTAGAATCTTCCTTCTCTCTAGGGTTTGATCTAGCTAGAGTGTTTTCCTAACCTTTGGCCTTTGTAAAAAGTGTGTTGATAGTCGAGGGCTTCGTTTTGATCCGAAAAATTTGGAGTTTGGAGCACTTTGAGTTTGGTCTTCTTCTCCGTTTGAGCTCTAACTTCGAGGGAGGGATATCCTACTCCATCTTATGAGCTTTGTCTTTAAATTTTGGCATTTTGATATATTGGGGGTCGTTGTGTAATTTTGGGAAAATTTTGGGTCTTTGTGTAATTTACGAAAGATGGGGGTTTTGTATATAATAATCCATATTCATGTATGACATAGAGAAATGGGGTTAATGTTGGATTATTGGGAAAAATGGAACCTTTGGGTTGATATGTGAGCTATGGGAAAATGCCCTAATTAGTTTGATAAATTAATTTGTATAATTAATTTCGAGAAATGAGAAATTGAGTTGTGAATATTCAAATTGAAAAGGTATGAAATTAAATGGTGTAGTTGGAATCAATTTATCGCTCACCTAGTTAAAATGTGGATAATATATCCTTTTGACGCATTTATTTTCTGTTTAGAAATAACTGCTTTGGGCTATCGGTGGAGGATAGTCTTGATTGTTGTAGACAATGTATGGGGATTAGGTGAACTAAAACTAATCAATTGAACGTGTCATCGAACATGATGGTTGGAATAATACATTAACTTTATGTATTGATTGATGATGTATACGATCTGTGTTTATATATATTGTGTTGTGTGGGAAGAGATAGGAGATGTACTCCACAGTTTAGGGGAAGATGGGGGATGGATCTCTAAACTGGATTTTGTTGACATTGATACAACACTAAAATGTGTATCATTTGTGAAGTATGGAAGTGTTTTTACATGTTTTGATACAGCACTAAAATGTGTATCATTTGTGAAGTGTTGAAGTGTTTTGCTTGAGGTTGTTACAGCACCAAAATGTGTATCTATTATGTAGTATGAGAATATTATTATGAGTTGAAATCTCACTGGAATTGGAAGTATTGTTAATAAGAGATGTAATCTCTGGCGAGTTATCTGGCCAGGTTTTGAGCCACATAGATGAAATGAATTGTTAAGTGAAGGAAAATGAAATGTAACATGGAACTAAAATGTGATATGAATGGACGTATAAGTGTTAACCATCTATCAACTACTAATCTTTTAGTCATTGTTTATAGCTGGTTTAGTATATTCCTATTGGGCTGTGGCTCACCCTTTATGGGACATCATGTTCAGGTACAGATGGTATGCCACCTCCAAGGACATAACTTGGGAGGCTAGAGGCAGACAGACTTTTTGGTTGTTTTGTTCTATTTTTGATGTATTACATGTAAATTCAAGCCAAGGGCTCAATATATATTTGAGTTAGCACTCACTTCTTGTATCCAAGTGTTGGCTTGGAAAGTTGTAAGCCCATAGGGCATTTACTTTTGATGTCTACATGTAATATTCTTGTAAAGAACTACTCTGATGAATTGAAAGATGTTATTTCTTTTATATAAATGCATGTCTTGAATGATGGGTTTTATGTATATTTTTGAGGGCGTTACAGGGGAGGTTGCTTACCGTTTGGCGTTACCGCCACAAATTTTCGGCGTTCATGACGTGTTTCATATTTGTACGCTTCGGAAATATGAGCCGGATCCATCGCACGTGTCGGATTGGACCAACTTAGAGGTAGATGAGGATGCCTCGTATGAGGAGAGAATGATAAGAGTCTTGGATAGACGGGATGAAGTTTTGCGAGGCAAGACAATTCCCTTGGTAAAAGTATTATGGAAACATCACGGAGTCGAGGAAGTGACTTGGGAACGTGAATTAGAAGTCCAAGAGAAATATCCGGATTTGTTTGTTGATACATGAGCATGTATTGAGAATTTATTGCATTAATGAAAACTCTAAGCATTGTATATGTTTTAACTTATGAAAACATTGTATATGTTATAGTTGTTTGGGAAGAACATGGATTCAATATAAACATTGCTTATGTTTTGAGAATTTGGAATATTGATGATGTTGTATCATTTTCGGAAGCATTGTATATGCTATGTACGATTTTTGAAAATTTTGGACCTTGGTTAAACATTGTAAATGTTTAGGGAAAATTGAAAATTTCATTTTAATTTGGGACTTGTGAATTGAGTCGGTGTGAATAGATGACCGAGGAATGGGTCATGGTGTTGAACTTGTGGGGATAACATGGTTGTGAATAGTTCAATTATGTTTTAGAGCCTAATTTATAATTTCGGGGACGAAATTTCCTAAGGTGGGGAGGTTGTAGCAATCCCGCTGATCCTTTTTATGTTTTGCCACTCGACTAAATTTTGGTGGGCTTGAGGGGCAGCGCCTCTTGGTGGGCTTGAGGGGCAGCGCCCCTCAAAACAAAAATGCAAAACGCATTCGAAGTTGCTGGTTCGCACATGCGGGAATGAGGTTGCACGTGCGAAAAACAGGGCAGCGATGGGGGAGAGGGGTTGAAGCACACTGCTAAAAAGGCAGGTGCGGTTGGAGGTGCGGGAAGTTAGGTAGATCTGGAATTTTTCGTTTTCTTCTCTCTTTGGGCTGATTGAATGTCACTTTTTGGTATATGTCTCTTTCTCTAAAAGCATTTCCTCTCCATTCTCTCTACGTTTCCTACCAAAAACCTCACAAGATCTTTGATTTCTCCAAATCCATTGGGATTTAGATCCAAGTCCTTTATCAAAGTTGGTTATCTAGGTGAGGGCTACGTTGTGTGCGGTGGAGATCGAGTTTAAGCATCGTTGATTTTTAGGGTTTCAACTCGTTTCTTCTTTAAACTTGAGGTAGGGATTTTTTACACTCTAATATGGTTTTTAGCTTAGTTATTTGCTATTGTGTATAGATGATGAGATTTGGTTGTAGTTTGGACAAATCTAGAATTTGGGTGTGAAATGAAAAGAGGGGTTTTGATGAATATGAGATAAACGAGTATGAGGCTTGAATATAAGATCATGTTGTGCCAAAATAGTTGATTTTGGTGTTTGGATTGATATTTGGTGAAAGGGGGATTTTTGCCCTAATTTTGATTAAACTATTATTTTGTATAAATAATTGGGATTAACATTGAAAACGTGAAATTGGAAGGTGTAGACACCCCATTTTTGATCGACCTTAAGACTCAGACGTCATCGTCTATGCACTCGGTGATTGTGCATATTTGTGCTCGTTTTGAGTTTCCGGAGCCTTCGACTGAGCGGCTTGTCTCGGGACCTCTTAACTTTCTCCACTTGGCCTGGTTTTTGAACCATGCCTTGCTGCCTTTGCCTAGAGGGAGACAGAGGCCTGTAGGCCACTTGTAGTGGCCCGTAGACTAGTTTTCGGGGCTTCCGGCTGAGTGCCTTGCCTTGCAGACTCTTGTCTTTGTTCCTTTTGGTTTGTTTTTGAACCAAACCTTGTTAACCTTTGCTTGGAGGGTGGAACAGGGGTGTAGACTAATTTTCCCCGCCCCCCTGTAGACCATTTTTCTTCCCTGTAAACCACTTTTGGTGGTCAGTCAGCTAGGGTGGGTGGTCGGTCGACCAGCCTAAGTGGTCTACAGCCTGCCACCACTTTCTCCTCTCTTTTTAGACCCTTTTTCTCCCCTGTCAGCCAGTTTTTTCCCTTGTAGACCACTTTTCTTCCCTGTAGACCACTTTTTGTGGTTGGTCGACTAGGTGGAGTGGTTGGTTGACCACTTTAAGTGGTCTACGACCTTTTTTCTGCTTTTGCAGATATTTTTGGTGCCAGCTGTGGAGCATTGGAGCCATCCTCCATACACGTGTATAGAGGGATTGCAACAAGCTTTAAGCTTGTCAAGCAAGCTTTTGCTTGCATTGCTTATATAAGTGAGGTGCTTCCCTCTTATAGAGGGTTTAGATTTTTGGCTGAGAGCAAGATATCCCTCTCTCTCTAGATTTTCCCCCCCTCTCTCTCTCTCCCTCTCTCTCTCTCTCTCTGTATTGTGCTTAGAAGTGCATTTTCTTTGCATTTTTGTACACAACCCTCTTAGCCAAACACCCTACCTTGGAGCTAAGGTTGCTTGAGGTCTTGTAGGAACTTCAAAAGCTGGTTTTTGGCTCAAAGTGGTGCTGTTGCTGCTGTGCTTCAAAGGTAATGCCTTAATCCCTCTTAAAGCTTTATTTTGATCATTAGCTTAGCCACCTTTGCATGCTGTTTTAGGCTTAACTTTCAACTACAAAAACCTTTGTTTTTAAGTGTTAAAAGTGGTTATTTGAGGCCTTGTTTGAGTTGGGGGTGGTCTACCCACTTTTGTGGCTTATTTTGCTTTGCTTTGAGCTATCTTTTAAAGCCTTCAGGATCACCTTTTCTTGGCCTTTTAACCACTGAATTCCAGAGGAATTTCAATGGTAGAAAACTTGTTTTGAGGTCCCAAATAGGAGGGGGGAGTCCCCCCTCCTTTTGTCTTGTTAGCATGTGTTATTGGCCTATCAAATGAGCATGTATTTCTATCCTCTTAAGGCTTAGTTTGAGCATGTTTTTGTGAGTTTTTGGGCCTGATATAACTCTGTCCATGGCTGGTTTGGTCACTACTTGCACGCTTTATACACTTGTAGTGCAATCCTCTTAGTTAGGCTAATATGCTCTATGCTTTGGACAACCATTTTAGCATGTTTTTGGCTCCACTCCAGCAGGCTTTTACTCATATTTTGGCATGCCTTAGCACTGATTTTGGTCGATAAGGTCACCTCTTGCATGGTTTATGCACTTGTAGTGCAAACTTGTTCACTAGCCTAGCTTGTTTGGTGTTTTGGCCTATCACTTTAGCATGTTTCGGCTTTGCTCTAGCAAGCTTTTACTCATGTTTTTCCATGCTTAAGCTCTGTTTTAAGTGGTTTTGGTCATGCATGCTTTGCTTTGTATAGCCATAGTGCAATCTTGCTCACTAGCTTTGAGTTTCAAAGTCTCTAGCATGCTTTACTTGAGTTGTTTGCATGCTTTGGCCTCATCTCTCACATGATTTCAGTGCATGTAGTGTAGGCATACTCTCACATGTTTCACTCTTTCAATGCTTTTGGAGAGTTGTGCCTTATGCTTCACTTATGAGCTAATTTGTATGCACGCTTGTCTAAGCTTTTGGGGCTACCATCTCAGCATGTTTTTGGTGTTATTTTACCATGTTACAACTCTGATTTTTGTTGGTGGAGTCACCTCATGCTTGCTTTTGGTATGTATAGTGTAATCCCACTCATTGGCCTTGCATGCGTCATGTTTTATGCCTCCCATTCTAACATGTGTTAGCTATACTCCATGCATATTTTGGCATTGTTTTGACCTTCCTTGGGACTGTTTTGAGTCATCTTAGCCCTTTAGGGCTTGCTTGATATGGCTATGGTGCAAGTACCTTAGCTAGTCTTGAGTTTTGAACACCTTGGCATGCTTTATTTGAGCTATTTGAATGATATGGTATCATTTGGCATGGTATTTTAGAGTATATACTTCCATCATGCACTCATATATATCTCTCTTTAATTGTGTTTGAGAGTTGACCCTTATGCCTAGTTGATGAGCCATTACATGAGCATGCACATCTTGCCTTTTTGTGCCTGTGTCTTAATGTGTTTTTGCCACTGTTTTGAGATGTCTTAGGTCTGTCCATAATTGGTTTGACCATTTGAGCATTGTAGTGCATGCCTCTTGTGTAACACACTTCACTAGCTTTGATGCCTTAGCTTCTAAACATGCCATGCATGCATTGTTTAACTAATAGAGTCTTGTGCATGCCACTTTAACATTGAAGGATAAACATCTTGTTTGTATTGCATTGTGTTTGGATCGGATGTTAATCCAAACACGAGGAATATGGCACGTTTCATACTTAAAGTGATGAAACGTGTAGCATTTCTTGGTCGCCGACCCTCTTGATCAAGCTTGATAGAGGTGGAGGCCCTTATGTGTTATTTGTGCATTCAATGACATTGACTTGTGCAAATTTGGCTTCTCGGTCATTGTGCGTTGCAATGCTTGGTTGGTGGCCCGAGAGTTGAGTGCCACACTCCCTTGAGCTTGAGAAATAATAGGGAGGGTGGTTGTGCACACATATTGTAATAACCCGACCCTCGTACATGTTTTCTGATATATTTTCAGTCCCCTGTCCATCGCATTTAAATGCTTATTGTGAACTTCCATGTTAAATTAAGTTAATTAAGCGAATCCAATGTTTATGAATGTATATCTGTTTAATAAGAAAAGTATCTGTTACATTTAGAATGTCTGAATCAGAAATTGGAAGCCTTAAAGGCTTAATTATCTGAAATTGATTATATATATGTGATCAGCATAATTTTTAAGTAATATTAAGCGTGTTTACGAAATTTCAATTTCGGAATGATTAAACGATTGGATTTTGTCCTTATTCACATTTTATATAAGTGTCTATGCTTCTTGAACATTGACTTATACCCATTTCAAGAAAATCTCGTGAGAGAGAGAGATTAGGGAAGAAAAGGGCTTGAAAGGAAGTTCTTCAAGAAGAAGGTTAAGAAACCTTGTGAGGGTTATAGAATTTGAACTCAAGGTATGTTAAATTTACTCTACATAAGCTCTCTCTTGATCATGTATGAAATTTTCCTTTCCATTTGTGAGGAAGGGTTTGTTAGTTTCATATTTTTACAATTAGGGTCTGTAAGTGAGAATTGGGTGTGATTCATGTTTGATTACAAAGTTATTCTCATCAATTGATTGCTTTGAGATCTAATTTAAGTGTTGTGTGGGATTGACACTTCAATCTTTGGTTTCCATGCCAACCCATGAAATTATACCTATGTAATGTGTTATGAACTTAAGATTAATGATCTAAATTATATTAGGTTGATTATATGTATTGTGATTCCTATTCACATGATTTCTAAGCAAAATCTAGCAAGTTATGGATGTATTTTAAGCCTTGCTTTAAGTGAACAAGAGAGGGTTTTGGATGATTTTTTGGGTGAATTTCGGACTGTCAAACAGGGCCCAGGCCACATGTGCGGAGGCCATGGCCGCACGTGCGAAGAAGAGGGAAAAAAATGGGTTTTCATTCTGTTTTTGGGCGCTCCAGCGGTCGGGTTCCTCCGCTCGAGCGGAATTGGGCCGCACGAGCGGCCAAAGTGGGCGCACGAGCGGCCACCCCTGTTTCAGCATATACTAAGTAATTTTGAATAAGCATATCTTTTGCATCCAGACTCCGTTTTGAGTGATTCTTGAGCCTAAAATCAAGCCCCAGAAGTCTAGTTTCCATTGGTAGTGGTCTAACTCCAAAATTCTAAGTACAGAAATAGTTATGCCCAACTTAGTGACAACTGTTCACTTTCTATTTACTAAATTTATACCATTTCTTCGTCTGAACCTTTCTCCTATCGATTCCTCCTATTTTATGATAACCTATGGAGGACTAATGAGTCTAGAACCACCATAGCTATTGAGTAAGGAATAAAAAGATGTTGGTTTTATTCTCATAATTTGCTATGTGCATTATGTTTGTAGGTCAAGATGAGGACAACGTTCCACCGCTATCAGAGACCTACCACTGTGAGTAATAGTACGGCAAATGTACATTTTACTTACCGTTAATGACTATGGTTACTAACGCTCTGTTCTGTGTAAATGATTACATTAACATTTATATTGGTTGAGAATCAGTGTGAACTTGTATAAATGCTGGAAGATTTGCATACATCGGTATGACTTTGGAATCTTTTTGCTCTGTCACTAACGAACATTAACGCTCTGTTATAGATAAGCAAACTACGCCATTCTTAAGAAATAAATGGAATTTATGTTCATCCAGAAAGGATGGTACTCGTGTGAATTGAAGATTATTCGGTTGTATTATACATGAATCTAAGGTTATTCAGGACCTATAATATGAACACAAAGGTCTACCACCGTTATATGACCCACGTTCTGATATGAATTATTCTGTCTCTATTGACCATACTGTCATGATACATGAGTCTTCCGTTACTAAATGTTATGGATACTCTATTATCTGCAAGCTAGCTATATTGATTCACAACGAATAAATGGAATGTATGTACATTATTTATGGGACCTATGATACCTCCGTATCTTTGGAATGTGTTACCTTTTGCTAACAATTATCAGTAATGATCTGATAAACCTATATTACCGATGGTAATTCATGTGAATAATGGGAAGAATGTATGTAATTTCTGTAAAATGCTGAAGTTAATCTGTTCTGATGATTTCTGGTATGGAGCAAAGTGTTGTACGGAACTAAGTGCTACACTTTGGTGGGAGCCACCTCTAGAATCCGTACGAGCCACCTCTTGAGTCCATACACATGTTATTTCTTGGCCGGTAGGCCATTCTATATCTATTAGGCCTATGGCCGTTTTGTGAAAGTTATGAGGCCTATGGCCGTTCTGTCTGATCTGTTAGTATGAAACAAAGTGCTGTACAGAGCTAAGTGCTACACTTTGGTGGGAACCACCTCTAGAATCCGTACGAGCCACCTCTTGAGTTTATCCGTACATGAAAAGGGTTATATGCCATTATGGGCTTAATGTCGTTCTGTTTAAGGGCCAATTTGTGAAGTTATGAACCTATGAGGCTGAGGGCCAATTTGTGAAGTTGTGAACCTATGAGGCCGAGGGCCAATTTGTGAAGTTGTGAATCTATGAGGCCGAGGGCCAATTTGTGAAGTTAAGAATCTATTAGGCCAAGGACCAATGTGTGAATGTGTGAACCATTGGTCCGAGGGCCAATCTGTGGATTGTGAACTGACAAGACCATTCTGAACTTAAGAAAAAATCAAATTAATCATATGCTCTCTTTATTTATATAAGCATTGATACGTATCATAGTTCAAGTTAAGCATTGAATTGTTTAAGTACTATTATTCACTGAGATTGTCTCACTCTGTATGTTGTTTGTTTCTGTAGGTAGCAAGTCTGGAGGTTAGCGCTAACCCTCGATGCTCGCCTACCTTTCACCAATCTTTGTGTGTCCAGGCATTTGGGTGAAGCCTAATCATTTCTTTGGAATTTTGCTAAGTTTTAGCTTGCACTTTAATTGTCTATTATATGTTAAGTTTTCAATGTTTTTGTTATACGCCCAACAAGAGGCGGGGTTTGTATATGTGTATGTAAATATTTATCATTTGATGCACTGTTGGTGATCCTGGCATGATAGTGGTCGCTCAATGGATATAGTTCTTTTTATTTCATGTTATTTTATTATTACTTAATGCTTCCGTTCAGGCCCCCGTATGTAATGTATACCAGGTTAAGTGTCCGTTTTTGAGTGGGTCATGCCCAAACTTTTAGGGGCGAGTTTGGGGCGTGACACATATCTTGCAAATACACTGATATGTCCCTTGTTGTTCTCTGTTGCAGCAAAACTGGAGTTTGGCAAATTTTCTGGTCGGCCGACTAGTAAGGGTGGTCGACCGACCACTTTTTCTGGTCTACAACCAATTTTCCGGGTCTATAGCCCCCTTTTCTGGTCGGCAGCCCACCAGGAGGTCGCCATGTTGGAGCAGAAGCAATCTGGAAGTTAGTGCACTTTTCAGAAATCAAATCAAATGCAAACAGAGGCAATTCTGGGCATAACAATGGATTTCCGAGCGAGGCGATTGAGCATGCGTGCACCCCTCGCCCCGAGGACCTCTTTTAACTGCTTTAGTTGTTTTACTTAGTTAGCTATTCGTCGGTTTTGTACTTAATTAGTTAATGTGCTAAATTAATCGATTTGTTTTGTAATAATTAGTTAACTAGGAATAGTTAATTAGTTTTGGTTTGTAATAATTAGTTTAATTAGCGTAGCTAGTTAGCTAAATTCATTTGGACCTTCCGTCGAGAGGGCAAATGTTGTAATAAGCATGCATGTGTGTGATGCATGTCTTCCAACCCCATTTCTTGCTCCCTTTTACTTATCAGCTTTCGATGGTTAGTTTAGGGCATATTTCAATTAGCATCCTTATGCTTGCATGCGTGCATCATTCATTTGTTTTATATGCACCGGGCTCAATGCATCATACAAACTACATCGTATTTCAATACCTATTTGAATATATGTATCAAAGTGTTGCATTCATATGCCATTTTAGATAGCCAAGCCTATTTAGTTGCATTACTGCATGTGTTGCATTAGGCATTTTAACATAGCTAGGATCATGTACGATTTCTAACTAGTTCTCTGTTTTGGCTTGGAGTACACTGTAAGTGTTTACGTTTTAGCATACTTGCATGTGTGTGAGTGTTGCCATGATAGCATGCTTGCCATGAGGCTATTTGCTTAATTGCAATAACTGCATGAATGCCTGTGGATGAAGGCTTCATTACTTGAATTGGAACAATTCATCAAAATGTGCGTTTTAAGCCCACTTTGCGGAGTGGCAAAATCATGTTGTTTTCTAAGCCCACTTGAGGGTGGCAAATTCGCGCTTTAGCCTACTTGCGAGTAGCACTTTCAAACCACTTTAAAAAACAAACATGAGTTGTTTTGCTCCAATCCGCGTGATTGAGTCTATACTTGTGTGCTGTGCGCATCACGTAGTAATGTTAGCTAATAACCGGAATAAGAACACATGTGTTTTCAAAAACAACATATCATACTTAGTAGAGGCCGATCTTTGATCGGGCGAGTGGGGGTGCTCATTTCATGACCTTTCCCTCTCGTACCCAAGTTCCCGAGCCGAGGCAACTTTGGTGATGACGAACACGTGGCCTTAGGCACGAGTCAGGATTTCCTAAATTTCCCAAAACAAAATATTTAGGTAGCGACTCTGAAATCTGGCAAAGCAGTCCGTGTTTGGCACTTCTTAATTAAAATCGATTTTCCAAAACAATTTTCCGAATTTGGACTCTTTGGTGATTTATCAGTCTTACATTGCACTATGTGAGATTAGATTCAGAACCATGACAGGAGTCCGAATTGTAGTAGCTAGAACCCAATTCGCGCCCTCGCGGGCGGAACGGGGTTCGGGCGGTCTACAGAAGGTTGTGATTATAAATGGTGATATTGGTTATGTGTTATCTCACCTATGGAAGTTTTGAATAAACTATTTATTTTGATATTGAACATTTCTTTAGAAATAATTGCATTGGGCTATTGGTGGAGGATAATTATGATTGTTATAGAAATTACATGAGGATTAGGCGATTTAATGCTGATTCATTATTGGTGTCATTGAATATGACTATGTTATAAATACATTGTATATGTATGTTTATTGGGAGGAGAAAGGAGATGTACTCCATATGTGATTATGTTTATAAATACATTGTATATGTATGTTTATTGGGAGGAGATAAAGGATGTATTTCATATGTGATTATGTTTATAAATACATTGTATATGTATGTTTATTGGGAGGAGATAGGGGATGTACTCCATATATGATTATGTTTATAAATATATTGCATATGTATATTTGTTTGGAAGGAGAAAGGGGATGGACTCCATCTAAAGCAAGTTGGCCAGAGTGTCCTGAGTGAAAGACCCGAAATTTTATATATAAATGGGTGCCGATTCCTTCGGACGAAATATCCGTAAAATGGCAGGTTTGAAGTGTTTATGTGTATTTTCGCATTGTTGGAAAACCATTGAGTTGTAGTCTCATTTTGGTTGTTGAAAGATAATGAATTTAACTCATGAATTGAGTAGCATATATGAACTTGAAATGAATTGAAGGAAAATGGAAATGAGGTTTGGTCTTAGTAGCATATGAATATGCAGGCCTTTGGATACTTCCGTATCGGTATTGTTTATGTACGTGGTATTTATACCTTTGCTAAACCTCATAAATTGTGTTAGATTATTTCTACTAGGCTATTGGCTCACCCTATATGGGAATACCATTTTCAGGTGCAGGTGAGATGCTTCCTCCAAGGTAATAGCGTGGATGGAGTTTTGGGAAGCAAGAGCTTCTTAATTATGTCTTTTTGTGTGTATGTTTTTATTATTTGTAAAGCTAAGGGCTTAAGGTCTAATGAGCGAGACTCAATTTGTGTAACGAAGCAATGACTTGGAAATATGTAAGCCTACATGGCATTTAACCGTTTGTTAAACACTGAACTCTGATGAATGCAAGTATTGTATTTCTGTTATATTCTTCCGCATGGTAGATAGGGTTATTGTATTATTTTGGGGGCGTTACAAATAATCTATTATGTTATTCATTTTTTTGTATTATTTGTACATGACTCATAATTTTATACTTATCTCATTATTATTCTCATCGTATTGTTTCACATAAGTTTATTTTGGGATATTTAATTATTTTTCAATGATATTTTAATGATGAAATAGTCATAAATCCCATATCCGAGAGTGTTCAATTGTATGGAGATGTGTCACAATCCGCAAAGACAACAAACAATAAGATTGTTCCACAACAAGGTAAGAATTATTTTGTAATAATTTTGTTTAAAAAAATAATGCCAACTACTGCAATTTAAATATACATTGTCTCATTACATATGTAATAATCACTGTAAAAAATTTTGTGCTTTTATTTTTTTAACTGATTGTGTTTTTTTCAAATAAAAAAATATTCAGTTTGTTTGGTTTGGATTTTCATAATTCACTTTTCAAAAAATTAAATTTTTTTTGTTTTTTTTGTGATAGAATTAAAATTCTACATTGTTAATAGGTAATAGAATTATTAGATATCCCTATTTTGCTGATTTACATCCATATGCAAGTAATTGGAGCGTAAAAGCTCAGTTAGTCAGGTTGTTATCTGTGTGTGTCAATTTCCGACCACATTGCCAATCAAGCACTTAACTGGAGAACATTGGCAGAATAGATTAAGCCCGAATGACTTGTCACAAAAAGAAGAGATTTCGACGGTGGTTCGTCCACCCGGGGGTACTCCGATGATCAAGTCAGTTATCTCTCAAAGATAGCAAAAGTGCTTAGCTCATTATTCTTAGCATAAAAAGCATACCTTAGACCCATGCGGGTGCCTCTCTTTTATAGCCAACACAAATCTAGTCCCAATAGAAGCCTAGCTTCAATGGACTTATGATTACTGCTAATCTCGGACTCCCAGTAGGATTGGGATAAACTCTCTAAGAGTCTTATCTTTACCCAAACTGAAGTCCTCTCTCATTCTAGGACTCTTGTCCCTTATTCGCTTATCCCAAATTTTGGTATCTTCGCAGATAACATCGGCTTAGCCGAGACGATCTCGGCGTCATGACCAGGACACGTGGCACTTCGGTGACACCTTGGCCACGTGTTGTCATTCAAAAATTATGTCCCCACATTATCTATGACTAATTGTCTTGTGGGAAATATGACATTCAGAATGATTTTTATTGATGGACAGGTATTTACAACTCTTATCATAAGATAATTGTTAAATATTTTGTTTTATACTATGTTAAAAATGTGTACTTAATTACCTTTTTTTAAAGGGTGATGCCATTGAAGGAATTGTATGTTCTGAGAAATATGATTACTTCAAAGAACATTTAATTGATGGAAAACTATATTGTTTTAGAGAAGTTCATATTACATTGGCTGATGAGAAATTCAAGTTGGTGTCATATTATTATAAGATGTCTTTTACTAATGATACAACAATTGTGCACATACTTTATCATGATGATAATATAGCACTTAGGTGGTATTTCATTAAGAAATTATCAGACATTGGAAAATTTCTTCATCAAGATGTTCAATTAATAGGTACGTTACTTTTACCAAATGATACTCATCTAGATTACATACTTACATAGTTTATTACCAATACAAAAAATTTAAACTATCAAAACAATAAACATGTCAATGCTAAAGTATGCAGATGTGATTGTCTTGGTTGTTAGTGTAATTGAATGTCAAGATATTGCAAATCGTGATAATTACAAGAGAGAGATTCTACTATTTGATACAAGATATGATATCATAACATATTTCTGTGTATTTACCAAATTTGAAATACTCTACGAATTATATTTTTTTCCTAATCTCAACTTCTTTTTTTTTTTAATTGTAAAAACAGTTTCACATTAGTAAGACTAACTCTATGGGATGTGTTTGCAATAACTGATCACATGCAACTGTATCATACTCTAGAGAATGATAATATTTTGTTTACCACTGGATTAAGAATTAAAGATTACCATGGTAAGATTACTTTTTATTTACTTTTATAATATCTATATGCATATACACATTTTGATATTAATAAGTTATCTTTTCTCAACTTCTAGGTCCATGTCTCACTACATGCAAATATAGCAAGTTATATACTAATCATTCATTCCGTTATACAAATCATATTCGAGTGTTGTATGTTATGATTGTATAATATTAACCAATTATATACGACAATATAATTCTCACAATTATATATATAGACATGTTTATCTAGGCTTGCTATGAATCCTATATCACAAAAGTTGATATATTGGAATCGAAAAAATAAATTCTCAATTTCACAGTCATTGGTAATATCAAATGCCAAAAGAATTCAAATACGTGATTTTGCACTTATGCTGATGGTAAGAATTGTTATCATCCCAAGTTATGAAAATTAAACAATACATATATAAATTCCTTTATAGAGAGAGATTAATTTATGTTTTTTCAAATATTTTGTAGGTTTCATATTTTTGAATACTTAGGTACATTGAACAAATTGATGTTGACAACCTTTGGATTGATTTGTGCAAAAACTACAATAAAAAAGTTAAATATCATTATAGTCACATTATTTGTCGTCACTGCATACATGATGATATTTATATTATAAAGAGGTAATTTTCTTTAGGTAAATAATTGCTATGTAGAATAATAATTCAAACTTAACAAGTGTTTTAATTTTTTATTAGGTATAATATTTCCTTTTAACAAGTGTTTTTTTTTAAAAAAAAATTTATTAGATACAATGTTAACATTGTAGTCAAAGACAGTACTGGTTCAATAAATCTCACTGTTCAAGATAAGCAGATAGAGTTTATCTTGCGATATCAACCATCATATTTAAAGAATATGAGATCAAAGGTAGGAATTATAAAATTTATTATAAATAACTTATTCTTACATTTTCGAACACAATGTTATAATTTTAAAATTTTATCAGATAATGAACTTAGAATGATTAAAGATTATATTGCGTCATGCCAAGACCGTGCCTATGCATTTATCATACCTATACCAACAATGCTACGTCAATTAGATTGTGCACCGTGTGTGACCTTTGTTTTAAATATAAATTAGTCTGAACAATGTCTATACCTTTTAAAAGGTAAAAAAAATATAATATGTAAGTATAATATTTTTACTTTATAACATTTTATAAATACATAATATATGTGTTGTTCATCAATTATAATACTAGCTATCATGTTGACAATGCATGAATGCTGATAAAAGACCCATAACAATTTAGATTTTAGTTATAATATATTTTATTTATTCAGTGAATTTCGAGCAAATGTAATAAGTTTTTATTTTTATTACTTCAATTATGAAATGGCAACATTTTCTTTCAAAATTATGTATATTTTATGCTAACAATTTAAAAATATGTTTGACATAATCATAAATAAATTTTTTAAATCCAATCCCGTGCATAATACTGGTGATATGCTAGTTTAGTTAATAATACAAAATATTACATTAAAACTATAATCATTTTACCTTTTCTTTCACATTTATCAACTCCACTATAAAAAAAAAAAAAAAAAAAGAAGTCAAAATATAACTTTTTTAAACAAGCTAAAATAGATTTAAACAAAATAATTTAAAAAGATCAAGCTAAATTAGTTCATCTCAAACGAAGGCTTACAGTGATATATTGGTAAAAAAAATCACTTTAAAGATAACAAATATCAAATTAAAATTTTACTCTCTTTGAAAAATGACAACTTTATTGGGTTAAATTTCAGACAACAAATTAATTTTTTTAGGTAAATTTACACTGACTAACCTTTTAGATTTTAAAAAATTATACATAATCTTAAAATTTTGACATAATTATACTAAGTATTTAAATTTTTAGCTAAAAGAAATAAAAGATCAAAAATTTTATTTGTTATCGGTTAAAAAATTTAAAGAGTTAAATTCATTTTTATTTATAAAAAAATAATTTCTTTAGTCACTTTTTAAACTAATTGGAAAAGTATTAAAAAAAAAAAAAAAAAAAACCTCAACCACCTGCCTTCATCTTGGTTGTAGAGAGAGAATTACCATAGGCAACTAGAAGAGAAAATGATGATAGGGAAGAGTGAGAGGTTGAATTAATGGTAGTTTTTTTATTAAAAAAATTTAATAATTTCTTTAGTCAATTTTTAAATATAATTAATTCCAAACACCTTAAATTGAAAGTTAAAAAAAAAAAAAAAAAACGTCAACCACCTGCTTTAGTCGTATTGGTTGCAAAGAGAGAATTATCAGAGAAAACTAGAAGAGAAAATGATGATAGGAAAGAGTGAGAGGTTGGATTAATTGTATTTTTTTAAAATAAAAAACTACTAAAAAATAGTAGTTTTTTTATTAAAAAAAATTAATAATTTCTTTAGTAATTAATTCCAAACACCTTAAATTTTTTTTGAACTCCCAAGCACCTTAAATTGAAAGTAAAAAAAAAAAAAAAAAAAAAAAAAAACGTCAACCACCTGCCCTAGTCGTCTTGGTTGTAGAGAGAATTACCAGAGAAAACTAGAGGAGAAAATGATGATAGGGAAGAGTGAGAGGTTGAATTAATAGTAGTTTTTTATTTTAAAAAATTAATTATTTCTTTAGTCAATTTTTAAATATAATTAATTTCAAACACCTTGATTTGAAAGTCAAAAAAAAAAAAAAAAAAACCTCAACCACGTGCCCTTAGTCGTCTTGGTTATAGAAAGAGAATTATCAGAGAAAACTATCCGTCTCAAAACTTGATTATTTTAATTTGATTTTTTATGGTTATTTTAATATAGTTAAAAAAAAATTATTTGGCATGATAGTTGATTTTTTTTTTAGTTGATTTGATAGTTATAAAAGAAAAATAAAATAATCCTGATTTAGATGTAATATTATACCTTATTAATTATTTTAACATTTTTGTCTTTATTTATTATTTTAGCTAAACTTTGATATCTGAAAAGGGTAAACTACGGCAGAAGAATCACATTAACAAAACAATCATTAGTCCTAACTCGTGCCATTAGAGTAAGATGTGGTTTGGTAATTTATAATTAAGGTGTGGTTTGGTAATCATTAGTATTGATATTAAGGTGTGCTTTGGCAATATTTATAATTTATAAAAAAAATATTAAACATGTTTTTGTTTGTTTTGAATAAAAACAAAAATTGAAAATATGTTTTGTATAAAAGTATTTTAAAATTTCATTTTGAAAAAAAAAAAAAAAAGAAGCGAAAATGAGTGGTTGATGAAAAGTGTTGGAGGTGCTAATAGGAAGTGGTTGCCGGCTATGTGAAGTGATGGTTGAAAGTGGTTGTCATTGGTCAAAAATAGTGATAAGTCAGCCGCCTAAGGTGGTAGCCAAAGGTGATTACCACTTGTAGAAGTTGGTTGGTGTTAGCAATAGGTAAGCTAATAGAGGAAGTCATCGATAATGGATGGCGATGAGCAATGGATGGTCATTAAAAAGTGTGAGAGAATAGAGGAAGAAAAGAAAATTAATAATAATAATAAATGAAAAAAAAAATATTAAACAGGTGTAAACCAATTTTTTTGTGTTTATGAAATTTGAAAACAAAAATAGAAATCAAATGAATTTTTTTTACAATTTCTAAAAATTCAATAAATATAAATATAAACGTTAACGAATCCTAAACAAGTCTCTCTCTCCCCCTCCCATGGAGAGTGAGATTCATTCGACGCCTATCGTTTTCTCATAATAAACCTAGTTGGCCCACCAAGAGAAGTTGGAAGCAATTTGTCTGACTCACGAAATTGGAAGTCTAGTGGAGAAAAATATGAGGAAGACTTGGTATAAACAAATAATAAAGGATTTAATATTCTCTTTTTGACTTTAAACTGAGAAAAAAAATTAAGCAAGTGTAAACCAACTTTTCTATATTTATAAAATTTAAAATAATAATAGAAATTGAACGGGTTTTTATTTTTCATTTTTGAAAATTTTATAAATACAATTAATTTTTATTTAAAAAAAAAAATATAAACGCTAGCTCAAAACAATTGGACAGTGAAATTCATTCAACCCCTGTCATTTTCTCATTGGAGGAGGATCCCCTCCAATCTACATTTTAGACTGGAGGTGTTGTTCGGATCGGTAGGATCCATCGCGGATCCCGTTTTAATGATCCAAACAGTTTATTTTGTTGGGCATTTTGTATATGTCATCCACAAAAAAAAAATTAGGTTAATCCAATAACTGTAACTTATTCAATTTATTACGTTTGTCACTAAAAAAAATGTATGATTTATTTTTAAAAATACAATTGTTGTCTAGTTTTTTAGTGAAAAAATTAAACAAGTTACAATTATCGGATTGATCTAATTTTTTTGTGTGGATGAAATACATGAAGTACCCGACAAAATAAACAGTTCGAATTATCGAAATAAGACTCGCGATGAAGACTCAAAAAGCACCCTCCAGTCCAAAATGTGGACAGGAGGGGATCCTTCTCCTTTCTCGTTATAAAAATAGTTCGCCCACCAGGCAGTTGGGAAGTAAATTAGGCCAAGTTACCAAATTGGAAAGTCTAATGGAGAAAAATATGAGGAAGACTTGGTATAAACAAATAATAAATCCTTTGAAATTTTCTCTTATTGACTTAACTAATAAAAAAATGGATTGCTTGATTGATTCTATACAATATCATAAATAATTGTGCAGAAACTAAACAAGTCCTCAATGGATTCCATTACCAATCTACTACTCTCATCTTTTCTCTGTTCCATCTTAGTAGTCTCCACCACTGCAGTGAACACAATATCCACAACTCAATCCATTAAAGATGGTGACACAATAGTCTCCATTGGAGGAAGCTTCGCGCTTGGGTTTTTCAGCCCTGGAAGTTCCAAAAACCGATACATTGGCATATGGTACAACAAGATATCTAATGATTCCAGGACTGTTGTATGGGTTGCCAATAGAGAAACCCCTGTCATCGATTCCTTGGGCACTTTAATGGTTACCCAACAAGGCGTTCTCGTCCTCCTCAACAGTACAGAAAGCATCATTTGGTCTTCCAATTTGACAAAACCCGGAAAAAACCCAGTTGCAGAGCTCCTGGAATCAGGGAATTTTGTTCTGAGAAATGCTGATGATGATAACCCGGATAATTATTTGTGGCAGAGTTTTGACTATCCGACTGACACGTTTTTACCCGGTATGAAGTTTGGAATTCACTATGAAACTGGGCTTAGTATGAGCCTATGGTCGTGGCAGAGCAGTGACAATCCAGCTCAAGGAGATTATACATACAGTATGGATTCTCATGGATTTCCACAGTATTTTCTTAGGAAGGACACTGTCAAGGTGTTTCGATCAGGGCCGTGGAATGGTGTCCGGTTCAGTGGAATGCCTACTATATCTTCAAACCCCATTTACTATTTCACTTTTGTGTTGAATCCGAATGAGACTTATTTCAATTACGATCTTCTCAATAGCTCGGTTGTCACAAGAATGGTGATGAATCAGGATGGTGTTCTAAGGCGCATGACGTGGATAGAAGGATCATCCACCAGTTGGGTTGGACACTTGACTACAGAGATGACAAATTGCGATACTTTCGCATTTTGCGGGCCTTATGGTCTCTGTACTGTTAGTAACTCCCCAGAATGCGGTTGTTTGCAAGGATTTGAACCGAAATTTCCTAAAGATTGGGGTACAGATTGGTCAAATGGGTGTGTTCGAAGAACACCCTTGAATTGCAGTGGTGTTAATGGAGATAAGTTTTGGAAGTATTCCGGTGTTAAAGTGCCGGATACAGAAAATTCATGGTTCAATGTGAGCATGACCCTTAAGGAATGTGAGACCATGTGTTTGAAGAGTTGCTCGTGTATGGCTTATGCAAATTCAAATGTAAGTGGAGAGGGAAGTGGGTGTTTGCTTTGGTTTAATGAACTTGTTGATATCAGAGTCATTGAAAATGGCCAAGATCTTTATGTTAGAATGGCTGCCTCTGAATTTGGTAAGAATTTCTTACCCATTAAGAGCATTGATGCTATGAAATTTTTAGCTCTCTTCAAATTTAGTCCTCCAAACATATTAGGTCTCATTGAATCTGGATCAGCATGATCAAATTCATTATCTTGCTCATTCTTGATCGTACATCATACTATGTAACCTGTGCTTTTCTTAGTTTTCTATACTCATCTAACACTACACATAATGCAAACAATCACAGCTAATGCTAATATATGCATATTAATTTCCACAAAGAATCTTAATATATAAATTATCATGTCTGAATTTGGTTTCAAATTAACAAAAAGAGAGAGTCACAGTAAGTTTGCATCGTCTTTATTGATCATACATTTCATTTGAGTAGATGAATTGGGATGAATTCACCATAGATCCCTTATAACCCACTTGGAATTTCTTAGTTTCCCCAAATTTAAATGATTTTAACTAAATTGTTTTGGTATTAGGTCAAGCTGGCCACAATTGGAACAAGGCAAAGACGATCATAGTCATCTCAGTAGTCTCAACAGCAACACTTATACTTGGCCTGGCCATTTCATTGTACATTTGGAAGGAGTGGCAGAAGAGAGAAGGTAATAACAATTAGTCAATAATGCTTCAATATCTCACCTTTGTAGGTGTTCTAGCTGGCATGTATACTTGTTTTGAACAAATTGTTTCATTTAAATGTTCTCGACACCCCCTTTCTGCAGGAAGAACAATAGGTCATCCTGAACAAGGTTACTACCAAGAATCCAAGAACGAAGATATAGAATTACCATTATTCCACTTGGTTACAATCACTAAAGCTACGGATAACTTCGCAATCAACAATAAGCTTGGAGAGGGCGGATTTGGACCTGTTTACAAGGTAACAACATAGTTACACTAACAAGAGTTTTCAGTATCCGAACTCGTTTAAACAAACAAAAATGCCGTATAAATTTTCAGGGTATCTTGGAAGGGGGACAAGAAATAGCTGTGAAGTTGCTATCAAAGGATTCCAAACAAGGAGTCGATGAGTTCAAGAATGAAGTTATCTGCATTGCCAAGCTTCAACATCGAAATCTTGTAAAGCTTCTAGGATATTGCATTCAAGGGGAAGAAAGGATGTTAATATATGAATTCATGCCCAACAATAACTTGGACTCCTTTATTTTCGGTATGGCTTTCTTATACATACTCGAGAAGTTAACTACTAGCTAGAAGCTTGGTTTAACTTGGGTGAAAAATTGAATAGATCAATCACAGAAGATGCTACTGGATTGGCTTAAGCGCTTCCACATCATTAATGGAATTGCTCGGGGGCTTCTTTATCTTCATCAAGATTCCAGACTGAGAATTATCCATAGAGATTTGAAAGGAAGCAATATTCTACTAGATCATGAGATGAACCCAAAAATATCAGACTTTGGCTTAGCCAGAATCTTTGGAGCAAACGAGACGCAAGCAAATACGAGAAGGGTGGTTGGAACATAGTAAGAATCTTCAAACCAATTCAAATTTTTTCTCTTTCAACTATATAAATTGGTTTATTTGTTCATTTTTTTCCTGTAGTGGTTACATGTCTCCCGAATATGCAATTGAAGGACTCTTCTCAGTAAAGTCCGACATATTTAGCTTTGGCGTTTTGGTATTAGAAATAGTGAGTGGGAAGAGAAACAGGGGATTCTATCACCAGGACCACCACCTCAACCTTCTTGGGCATGTAAGCATAGAGTTGAATAATATAATCTTACAAAAGAAAGTTATAGAATGATGTAGCAATGATATCTCTAAAACTAATTTAGAGCCATTTCAAAGGTTTTTAATAGAAAGGCTCAATTCAGCAACATCATTCTGTATAAAAATTAAAACAATCGCTTAAAAGTGTTTCTAACTATTCAGGCATGGAGATTATACAAGGAAGACAAAACCAGAGAATTGATTGATGAACCAATACAAAACTCATGCAATATACTTGAAGTGTTGCGTTCGATTCATGTTGGTTTATTGTGTGTGCAACAACGGCCAGAGGACAGGCCTAACATGGCAAGTGTGATTCTGATGTTGGGTGGAGAGGGTGCACTGACTCGTCCCAAACAACCTGGTTTTTTCACTGAAAGGAATCTGCTCGAAGCAGAGTCAATAGGAAGCGAGGTTGAACAATGTTCAGCCAACATGGTCAGCACAACAGTGGTAGAGGCACGATAGAAGACAATTTCTAGTGATATTTTAACTGTTATGGTCGAAAACTTTTGAGTCTGTCTAGCTAACGAACACAATGTGAAAGGAATGTTTGTTTTTGGAAGTTTTTCATATAGCATGGATATTTTAAGGTTTTTGTCTTCTATACATATATATAGGTGTTATAATCGTTGTAAAGAGATCAGAGTTAATACATATAATATGTCGTGTTCTTCCATAAAACTTACAACATATTTGTAGCCTTTGAATGGTGTTTCACATATGTATCTGAATATAGAGAATGTGAAATCATATCTCTTAATCCCTACATATATTGCATATGACATTGTAATGTGTTTGGACTAAGCAAATTGAGAAATAAAAATGTTGAAATGAAGTTCCATTTCACATGTACAAGTAGGCAAACAAGAACTAGTAATGAAATAAAGAATAATGATATGCAAACATAAAATTATATAGAAAATTTATATAGAATGATGTGACAAATTTGTCTACAGAAAAGAGCGCGCATGTTGTCAATATGTATATTCCTGATATTTTGTGTGCATGTAAACTTGTAACTAGAAACGATGATTAAGGTTTCACCTTAATGATTGTATAATTTCTATCGACCACTTAACAGAGTAATAGTGATTTCATTGGCCGTAGTTGTTGCTTCCTTGCTTGACAAATAACCAAGCTCAACAACATTTCTTGTAGTGAAGAAACCAGGCTATTTGGCCTGAGGCAAGGCAACGTCACTACCCAACATCATAATCGCAAATGACATGCTCGGCCTATCCGCTAGACATTCTTGCACACATAAAAGACCCACATGGATTGATCGCAACATTTCAGTTTGGTTGCATGATTCCCATCGAGCCTCATCAATCAATTCCAGTGGCTTTTCTTCTTTATAGAGATTCCATGCCTGAACAATCCACTACAATATTAGCAGTATAAGGGAGGTATCAGATCCTCTCTCCCTAAATCCGACTGTCCCTTTGTCTCAAAATACTCAGTTACGAGAGTTTTGAAATGACGGGACAGAAAACTTTGAAGATAGAAGATCCTTGAACCTTATTGGAACACATGCATATAATATAAGAATACTTCTAAACTTACACTTACATGGCCAAGTAGGTTGAGGCGGTGCCCTAGATGATAGAAACCTCTGTTTTTCTTCCCACTTACAATCTCTAGCACCAAAACGCCAAAGATGAATACATCTGATTTTACTAAAAATAACCCATCTATTGCATACTCTGGAGACATGTACCCATTGCAACAAAACATAGAATGAAAAACTGGATTTTCAAGCAACCATATAAGTGAATTAGACAAAACATATTATAGAGATTCTTACTATGTTCCAATCACTCTATTTGTAACCCATCTATTGCATACTCTGGAGACATGTACCCATTGCAACAAAACATAGAATGAAAAACTGGATTTTCAAGCAACCATATAAGTGAATTAGACAAAACATATTATAGAGATTCCTACTATGTTCCAATCACTCTATTTGTATTTGCTTCTATCTTATTTCCTCAAAAACTTCTAGCTATTCCGAAATTTGATATTTTTGGGTTCATGTCAATATCTAGCAAAATATTGCTAGCTTTGAGATCTCTGTGAATAATTCTCAGCCTAGAATCTTGATGAAGATAAAGAAGCTCCCGTGCAATCCCATTGATAATGTGGAAGCGCTTCGACCAATCCAGTAATGTGCTTTGGCTTTGATCTGTCCAAATTTTTGGTCTGATTTAGTCTACACTCTTGCTAATCCAGTGGCTGAATTTAACAAGATTCCTCAATGGAAAATCCCAAATTTTGGAAGACCAAGTTCATGCAAATGCACATGTAATAAAAGCCACATATAATTTCATTCCCATTATCAAATAAAGCAAAAGGTTTATACGAAACTGAAAATAAACAAAAAAAAAAGTATAGGAAAAAAGAAAGAAAGAACGACTGCTGGTCGTGATCTCAGAGTGGAATAGTTGCGGTATATATAGTATTATAGTTTTGAAGAGAGCAAACCAAATATAGAATAGTCCAGGCTTTTGTTGGGCACGTATTCATAGTCATAGATTAACATCGTTTCTTCTCCTTGAATGCAGCATCCTAGAAGCTTTCATGAATTTTTGGTGCTTAAGTTTGGCAATACAAATAACTTCATTCTTGAACTCGTCAAGTCCTTGGCTAGCATACTTTGAGAGCTGTTTCACAGCTATTTCTCGTCCTCCTTCCAATATACCTTGAGAATTACCATTATAATTGATAGAATGATCTTCTGCTAGAATTAGCTTGAAAGCAACAAATTTTTTATTTTTATTTTTATTTTTATTTTTTTTGTTGCCATTCTTATTAATTGTATCTTTACTTAATGTTTTTATGTTGCTTTGGCTGACATTGTTCCAACTGGTGCAACCATGACCAGTGATTTACGTTACAACTACTTAAAGACAAAATTACAGACTTATGAAGTTCCATATGGAGAAAAGATGCATCAAACCGAATGTATTCTTTGAAAGCTGAAAGAAAAATATAAAATTCAGCAAAAGCAGGCATATTTATAAAAATTTTAGCTTTGGAATAATGGGGTCTATATCAAAAGATTTTACGGAACAGTAAGTTTAGGAATACAACTTTTTTTTTCTAAAAGTAGGGGCCCAAACACCAAGATGAATGCAGTGTTGCAGCCTGAAGAACAACATTCTATCCACTTTTTTGTAGAAAAATTTATGTGTTTGTAGCATTACTATTTATGAAAAAGCAGTGATAAAAAAGTTGAATGGTTTTATGGCTTCTAGATAGGCTCCATGAGATTGGGCATCAATCAGATTCCTATAGACTACATAAGAGTGTCTTTACATTGTTACCTTGTAAACAGCTCCGAATCCACCCTCTCCAAGCTTATTGTTGATTGAAAAATTATTTGTGGAATCACCTATTACAGTTAAGTCGAACAATGGTAACTCTAGATCTTGTGCATCAAAATTCCTGCAAAGCGGGGACAAAATGGATATCAATATGACAAGTAGTTCCAAAAATGTAACATACCAGTACATAGTTTCACACAGAATGACACGTATGGATATATACCTTCTCTGTTCAGCTGTGAATTGTTCGATCAGGCTTATACCCAGCAGAAGAAGTCCAATTAACAATGCCAAGGTCACTGCCACTATCTCTCTTTTCTTGCTATGGACTGTCGAATCCTCAATCCATTTAACAGAAATGGTCAATTGATCAGTTAGATAATACAATCATGAAAGCACAAACTTAAGGGATTGCTTTAGATTTCAATCTCTTGATGTATTGAAATTGTGATACCCCTGTTCTGTATTGTGTTAAACTGGTCCTTAATGTGTTTATGGTTATGTGTTTAGCATGATTTTGTGTGCTATTATGTGATTTTGAATTCATGTCTGTTCGCCGTAGGAATATCTGTTTGAATAGTCCGTTTCGGAAATTGAATTGAGGGCCTTATCGGCCACAGAACCCGGACTCGACTACGCCATTGTGATTGGCCTAATTTTTAGAGCCTACGGTAAAGTTTGATTGGAAATTTATTCTGGTCAATGTAAACTGATTAAAATGATGGATTAAGAGCCCAAATATTTTACATTTAATATTGTGTTAGTGGGACTAGTTGTTTAATTGCATTGCACTCTCCTTTAGCTCTCTTAGAACTCAAAAACCTGAGTTAGACAAGTGAGAGAGAGGGAGAGGCCGGATATAGAGAGAGAAGAGGGAGACTTGGGCAATTTTGGCTCTAGCTTGGGAAATTGAAGGTTTAACTCAAGAATTGACTAGAGTTTGGGAGATTAAAGCTCCTAGGTAAGTAACCAACCCCTAACTCATGAATTTGAGTTGTGATTTCATGAATTGAAGATGAATTTATAATCTAGAACATGAAAGGAGTTGGTTTTGATGAATTTGAAGACTATGTATGCATGCATGTAGGTATCGTTTTGAAATTTCATATTTGAGCTTGGATTACTTGACTCATGTTGTAAATTTGATTGAAATCCATGTATTTGACCATCTCTTCATCATATGAGATGAGAATAAAGGCTATATGTCACATGCATGTGTAATCCATGGAAGTAGAAGCTTTGAATGCATGAAATAGTTACATTGGTAATGAGTTGGTGGAAAATGGGCCATGCATGTAGATAAATTATGAAATTGAGCTTCCTAATGTTGTAATCTTGCATTGGTATCATGTTAGCATGATTAAATTTGAGATTTGGGCCATTGCATGCAAGTAGTGTGGCTGGGAATTCGAATTGAAGCTCAAGAACATCATCTGGAATTTCCAGACTTCGCTTCGGCCGAAGTGCCGCCGGAGCGGAGAAATCGAGCTCCCAGCATATTTCTGCAGACATGATGCCCGCTCGAGCGGGGAAGTTGGCGCTCGAGCGGGGAGCTATGTGACATGAAGTCCGCTCGAGCGGAATAATGCACGCTCGAGCGGGGATTGGAGGCAACCAGTACTTTCTCAGACTTAAGGGTCCGCTCGAGCGGGGAAGTCTACGCTCGAGCGGGGACCCTGTTTCCAGAAATTCTGTTCTTGCATTTCGTGTTCCGTTTTCCGTTCTCTTTCACTTGTGAGCACTCTTAGGCATATGTTAAGCATTGTAAATGAGTTAATAAGATAATAGTAAAGCCTAAAGAGGAGAATGTGAATTTTGAACGGAATGAATTGTTAATGACCCTCTTATGTTCATGGCATGTGTAGGGTCGAGTTCCAGGGCGAATCAATCAACCGATCACTGTGAGTAATATCATTAATTGAATGCTTGTAAATGTCCAATTATTTATTCCCTTTAAAGCCTTATGAATTGCTAATTGGGATTGTGGACGTAAGTCTGATATAAATGCATAAATGGACCCAAGGTCGTTTTGATAAGCATAAATGGACCCAAGGTCGTTTTGATAAGCATAAATGGACCAAAGGCCGTTTTGAAATGAATGAGTGGGCCGAAGGCCGTTCTGAAGCGAACGTATGGGCCGAAGGCCGTTTTGAAAGGAATGAATGGGCCGAAGGCCGTTCTGAAAGGAATGAATGGGCCGAAGGCCGTTTTGAAAGGAATGAATGGGCCGAAGGCCGTTTTGAAAGGAATGAATGGGCCGAAGGCCGTTTTGGAAGGAATGAGTGGGCCAAAGGCCGTTTTGACACCCACACGATTGGGCCAAAGGCCGTTTGGACATAATCGAATGGGCCGAAGGCCGTTTCGTCATGAATGTAAATCTGAATGGGCCAAAGGCCAGAATGGAACTATGGTTACTTGGTTTAAATTACCCTTATACATATTAACTACAGACGTGAATTGGGCCCAAGGCCGTTTGGAAAATGTTGTTCTACGTCTTGTTGCATAAATTCTGTATTTGATATTATTCACTGGGCTATCGCTCATACTCATTCATGTCTTTGTAGGTGAGCCAAGAGAAGCCCAGACCCAGCCTCAGTAAAGCCTGCGTAGAACAACCCAAGTTTTGGAGAGTCAGCCCTCGTGTCTCACGTGCGAGACCCGTCCTTGCCTTTTTGTCATATAGTTATATGTTGTTTTATTGGCAAGGGTTTTGTATACATTGTATGTAGTCCGATATGGGTTGGCTCAGTCTGATGATCCTGTTGTAAAGAAGTTTATGCTACTATACTTTGACGTGGGTTATTAACGTTTATGAATATGGTTTGCATGATGTGCATATAAGCACCGCTCTATGGACAAAGTTTAAAACTTTTGCTTCCGTTTGGCCCCTGAATACGTTTGGATCAGTATGAGGCCGTAGGTAATCTCATGATTACTGGCCGGTTACGTCCTTAACCCACGGGGGCGGGTTCGGGTCGTGACAGAAATTGTTATGGCAAAAGGGATGAATAAAGCTAAACAAAACAAACACACAAGCAAGCAAAAATTTAGAAGCTTATGTAGGGGCAAAAACAGAATTGCGACTTATTTTCACCAATCAGGGCGACTTGAGATGCCCTTGATAGAACCGAAAGGAGAAGAAAGATTTATGTAGCCGATCCTATTTGATGGGACTTAAGGCTTGGTTTGGTTTGGTTAGGGCGACTTGAGATAATTTGACGTCTAAAGGGATAATTTTAAATGAGGTTCTCTACAATTTTCAGTATTGTTTTAATTTTTGATCTTCTATTCAAATTTCATTAATATATTCTTTTACTTGATAATATGGCTAATTCACTTAATCTTTCTTGTGACAGACAATTTTAGGTAGAATTTTATCATTTTTAATTCTAGAATTGCTATGAGCAAATCTTTCTATAATTTTATGTAAGATAGACATAAAGTTATAAAAATCATATGGTAAAATATCTCAACAATATAAGTTTATTCGTTTGATGATGATAAGGTTTTGAAAATTTATTTTGAGATTTAAAGTTGACCAAAAGGAGAGTTCTCTAGTAGAAAGGCAGTTTAGGTGCTGATAAAAGTGAAGATGGCAGCCAATTGGACTTTTTTTTATCGCCATTCTTGTATTGATAAATAAATCTGGTAGTCATTTAGGGATGGCAATGGGGGTTAATGGGGTGGATATTAATTCTCCATCCCCATTTCCCTATAATTATTTTTCCCCATTCCCCATGGGTACTACCCTCCCCATCACTTAATGGGTTTGGATATTCCTCAACCCAACTTGACTTCTTCTTTTTTTTTTTTTTTTTTTTTTTTTTAAAGATTCACAACCAAAGTTAAATATACATTCAATTTTTTTTTTCTTTTTTTTTTTTTAAATTTTGTTTTTTTTAAGGTTCACAACCTTTTTTTTTTTTTTTTAGATTCACAACCAAAGCTAAATATACATCAAATCTTTTTTTTTCTTTTTCTTTTTTTAAATTTTGTTTTTTTTAAGGTTCACAACCTAAGTTAAATATACATTCAATCTTATTTTATTTTATTTGGCTCAACAACAAAATCAAATACACATTAATTAACATTGTCATATTATTCTTGTCAAATTTTATATATATCTAAATTTTTTTAAATTTATTTAGAAAAATTCTATTTCTACAAAAAAATTCCATCTTCTTTTTTAATTTTTTTTTGAATTTTATGTATCTCTTCTCCTCTCTATTAATTGATCTTCGATAATCTGAAGGTGGGTTATTGCTCTCGTTTCCATCTTCTTCTTCTTCCTTTTTCTTTTTTAAATTTTTATTTGCATTTATAGAATGAATTTTCTTGTTTCAATATCTCCTGCAATTGTTTTATTGGATTTCTCTCTGATTTGATGGTAACCTTAGATTGAATTTTTCAATTTTCATCTTAACTAACGATCACCTTAATTAAAATTTTGTACATTTTTGTCTTCAATTTTCATGTTTTGGTTATGATTAATTGCGCATTTTTGATCGATAGTCACAATCTTGTCACCGCTAGATTGTTGTCATCGCCAATTGTCGTTGCTGTAGTAAAAGGATGAGAAAGAGTGAGAGTTAGAACTCTAATTGTCAACAAAGTAGGGATGGCAATGGATAGCCTACCATGTGGGTATCCATGGAGACCCAACCCAAATACTTGGGTTTCTCCTTTTTTCTTGTCCATCGAGTAGGGTAAGTGATGTTCTTTAAATCTCAACCGGGGATGGGTACCCGCTAATTTTCCCATAATTTTTTTTAGGTACATCGGAAAATAATTTCTCCATATGTTTTCACTACTCTGTTGACAATTAGAGTTCTAATTATCACTCTCTCTCATCCTCTCACTACAGCAATGGCGATTTGCGATGACGACAATCTAGCGGTGACAAGATTGTGACTATCGATTAAAAACGCGCAATTAATCATAACCAAAACATGAAAATTGAAGACAAAAATGTACAAAATTTTAATTAAGGTGATCACTAGTTGTGGGGATATATTTTCTGAGCACCAGCACGTGGCCGAGGTGACGCCGATGTAGATGCTTAGGTGCCTCGTGTCCTGATTGTTATGCCGAGGTAATCACGGATAGGCCGAGGTTATCTCCGAAGATATCGGAATCCGAGATAAGCGGATATGGGACAAGAGTCCTAGAATGAAGAGGGAACTCAACCTGGATATGGAATAAGAGTCCTAGATTGGGAGAAGACTTCAGTTTGGGTAAAGATAAACTCTTAGGGAGTTTGTCCTAATTCCACTGAGAGTCCTAGCTTAGCAGTAATCCTAAGTCCAATAGGGCCAGGCTCTTATTGGGATTAGGATTGTATTGGCTATAAAGGAGAGGCACCCCCATGGGTCTAAGGTATGTTTTTTGGTACTCAAGCTTGTGAGTTTAGCACTTGATTATCTTTGAGAGATATACTGACTTGATCGTCGGAGTGCCCCCGGGTGGAAGAACCACCGCCGGAGTCTTTTCTTTCTGTGCGAGTTCTGAGCCGTCTACTCTGCCGGTGTTCTTCCGCTGAATCGCTAAGGAGGGCAGTGTGATCGGAAATTCACTCACACAATTTGGCGCCGTCTGTGGGAAAGAGAGAAGAGTAGATGGCCAGTAACACGCAGAAGGATCAGGTTGGGGACGGCACTCCAGTTGGGAGTGGAAGACCCGTCGACCTTAACGCAGAAGCGCACCTAACGAGGAAGCTCGTGATCGAATCACGAGAACGCCACGGCCAAGACGGTGGTACATCAAAGAAAGCAGACAGGGGCAAATACTATAACGAGGACGACCTCCAGACATGGAGAGACAGATGCCTGAGAAGGGATGAAGAAGTAAAGGAGATGGCAAATAAGTTGGCCGACCTTCAGTCAGTCGTCAACTTCATGATGCAGAATAATGTCATGCAGCCGCCATACCCGCTGCAGGACACACCAATGCCAGCAGCAAACGCCCAGAAGAAGGGACGAAAAGAAATCCCCGAAGCCCCACAACACACGAGGAGCGGAAGGTACTCTCACCGACCCTCCAGGAAATCGCCGAAAGAGCCGAGGAGAAGAGTCCCAAGGACATATCGCGAGAAGGAAGCGGACCCCAAAGAACATCGGCATGTTAAAGGCGGATATTGTGTTTCGATGCATCTGCGGAGAAGGATCAAGGGGCCACCATGAGGCCGAGTAGTCTTGTAGAAAAGTTGAAGCCCAATGACAGTGCGGGAAGAAGTAAAGAGGACTTAAGAGATTACCTCAAGAGGAAGCAGAGAATGCCGAGAAGTCACTTCCGGTCAAGCGAGGACTCCATTCTCGTGATTTGGACAGATTCGTCGCGCCAAAAAGATTCAAGATGCCTTGAGGCTCCGGATATATGATGGTAAGTCGGACCCTAACTTCCATGTTGGATTATTTTTGAATTCAATGGCACTGTACAGTGGGAACGAGCCGTTGCTCTGCAAAGTGTTCCCTTCATCCTTCGAGGAGATTGCATCAGACTGGTTCCACAAACTGCCAAAGGGGAGCGTGAAGAGCTGGGAAGGCCTGGCCGAGATGTTTGTTGCCAGGTTCATAACAAACAAACTGCAGCCACTGAGGGTGGATGCGTTGATGGCCCTAAAAATTAGCAAAGACGAAAGCCTTAGGGCTTATGCAAAGAGGTACTATGAGGTGTTCAACCGAATACCTGAATGCAACCAGGAGGTGGCGGTCGTATCTTTCAAGAACGGCCTGAAGGATGACTGTCCATTGCGGAAGTCTTTGGCGAAAACCCTGCCAAAGAGCATGGAAGAACTCATGGCAAGAATTGAGAAGTACGCACGAGCCGAGGAAGACACCTCGGGGAACAAGGAGACGAAGATAGAAAAAGGCAACGGCTCGCCGAAGCGAGGCCGAGGTAACAATGGACAAAACAAACAGGAGACAGAGTTGAGGGCTAAACAAGCAGTGACGACGGTGTTCCGAATTCCGGTTCAAAAAGTCCTTGACCAAATTCGAAACCAGCCCTACTTCAGGGCGCCGGCAAGAGCACAAGGAGAATTTATGGGGAGAAACCTTGGTAGGCGTTGTGCCTACCACAATGAGCAGGGTCACCCGACTCAGGGTTGCAGAGCCCTTAAAGCACACTTAGAAGATCTGGTGAGGCAAGGCCATTTAAGAGACCTTGTGGATGAGGCCAGAACCAGGGAAGAGCAGGCACGATTGCCTCAAGCACCAGCAGCCCCGCCCCCCCCAGCGCAGCAACCACAGGCAGCAGGACCTCGGGTGGTTAACGTGATCCACTCACAGGTGAATGAAAACGACATACGGGGGGAGACGCAGAGGGTGAAACATCTGCAGCATGTCAACCAGGTCGGACTGAAAAGACCTCGGCCCGAAGATTGCCAAGGACCAATGATAACTTTCACAGAGGCCGACCTTGACATGGTTCAGCATCCGCACAATGATGCCCTGGTAGTATCCCTCCAGGTTGGGGAGTGCCAGGTGAAACGCATCTTGATTGATCAAGGCAGCTCCTGCGACATCATGTATGTCAGATGCTACAAGGAGTTAGGCCTTCACCCTGATACCATGGAGCACTCAAAGCGGCCGATGGTCGGCTTCAATGGAACGCCGACATGGTAGTTAAGTAGCGCAACAAGCTTGGAGGTACAAGCCGCACGAAGAAGTTAAGGATGAATTTATTGTGATTGATACGCCGCCTTACAACATCATCTGGGGAGGCCGTGGTTGCATGCAATGGGGCGCCTCAACATTGCATCAAGCGCTACGATTCCCAACAGAACATGGGATTGAGGAAATCGAGAGGAGATCGATTCAGAAGTAAAAATTGCTCCATGGCAAGAATGAAGTTAACTGCGAGATTCGAGAACCAGAGGAAGCAGAGGTTGAAGAAGAGGACATGAAAGTCCTAGATGATGTCGGCAAGGAGCCGACCGAGAAGAGTGAAGAAGCATTAAAGAAAATCTTCGTACAAGAGGGCGATGCGGAACGCTTCTTTCTTCTCGGCACAGGATTAGCCGAAGAAGAAGAAAGGGAGTTGGAAGCCTTTCTGAGAAAAAATATAGAGGTGTTCGCCTGGACACCTTATGAAATGCCTGGCATTGACCCCGAGGTCACATGCCACAGACTCAATGTTGACAGGTCGGCCAAACCTGTAATACAACGAGCCAGAAGACCGACGTTGATGCACGTCGAAGCAGTAGAAGAGGAAGTAGCCAGACTCCTAGAGGCCAGGGCCATCCGAGAAGCCAATTATCCGACGTGGTTATCAAATACCGTGGTAGTAAAGAAGAAGAATGGCAAGTGGAGGGTCTGCGTAGACTTCACAAATTTGAACAAAGCCTGTCCCAAAGACAGCTTCCCTCTGCCAAAGATCGACCAGTTGATAGACGCCACATCTGGACATGGAAGGATGAGCTTGGACGATATAGGGGTATCACCAGATAGCCATGTACCCCGGATGAGGAGAAGAAGATTTATCACTCCGAAAGGCTCAGTATTATTCTGAGTCATGCCTTTTGGGTTGAAGAACGCAGAGCAACTTACCAAAGGTGGTGACCAAGATGTTCGACACTTGATTGGCGAATCGGAAGTCTACATCGATGATATGGTCGTAAAGACCAAGGAACCAAAGGATCATCTCACCGACTTAGAAGAGGTCTTTGACATACTCAAAACATATCGGCTCCGACTAAACGCATCGAAATGCGCGTTTGGAGTCGGATCCGGTAAATTCTTGGGATACCTGGTGACAAGAAGGGGCATTGAAGCCAGCCCAGATCAGATCAAGGCCATTCTGGAATTACAGAGCCCGACATCGGCTAAACAGGTTCAGATGCTTACTGGAAGGGCCGCAGCCCTAAACAGGTTCATAAGCCGAAGTTCGGACAAGTGTAAACCTTTTTTCAATCTGGTGAAAAAGGCCGCAGATTTTTTATGGACAGAGGAATGTGAGGCCGCTTTGGCCGACCTGAAGAAATACCTTACCTCGGCCCCAGTCCTCTCAACACCTCAACCTGGGGAGGAACTGTTCTTATACCTAGCAGTTTCAGAGCACGCAGTAAGTGCTGTGATCGTCCGAGAAGAGAAAGGAGAGCAGAAGGCAGTCTACTATGTAAGTAAAACCTTGGCCAATGCAGAAACAAGGTATTTACCACTGGAAAAATTAACGCTGGCCTTGGTAATGGCCTCAAAAAAGCTAAACCATTATTTTCAGGCTCACAAGATAGTGGTTCTGACAGAGCACCCATTAAAATCCTTGTTACAACAAGGAGACTTGACTGGAAGAATTACAAGATGGGCAGTAATTTTGGGCCAGTATGACCTGGAGTTCAGGCCAAGAACGGCAATTAAGGGCCAAGTCTTGGCCGACTTCGTGGCTGAGTTCTCGCCAGAATACATCGAACATCGGGCTCCGTTGAGCCGAGATGAACGATGTCCAAACAAGGAAGGAGAAGCCCAGCCAAAGGGTAAGGAACCGAGGAAGGAAAAACTCAGACCCTGCAGCATCTACATCGGCGACTCCTTTCAACTTTTTGTTGATGGGAGCTCAAACCGGCAGGGTGCAGGAGCAGGAGTAGTGTTAATTTCCCCCGATGGGGAGATACTGGAACAGTCTATTCGACTAGGGTTCAAAGCCTCGAACAATGAGGCAGAGTACGAAGCATTAATTGCTGGACTGAAGCTGGCAGTAGCAGCAGAGGCAGATGAGGTAATAGTTTTTTGTGACTCACAACTCATAGTGAATCAAACTACAGGAGAGTTTGTTGCCCGAGATGAAAGGATGTCGGCATATGCAAAGGAAGTCATCAGGCTGGCAGACATGTTCCAAAACTGCCGACTTCTTCAAGTTAGCCGAGATGATAACAACCACGCCGACGCGTTGGCCAATTTAGCAAGCTCAATGCAAACCGGAAAGACGAGGACAATCATGGTGGATTACCTATCAAGCCCGAAAGATAGAGTCACCACACACAATGCAAGAAGCATTATGTGTGGACTTGGGACAAAGTGGATGGATGCAATTGTTGCATTCTGAAAGAGGAAAAGCGCGAGAAGATCGAAGGAAGCACACAAGGTCGGTGAAGTCGGCAAGATTGATCTGCGGACAATGGACATCTGTCTGAAGATCCTTCACTGGACCCCTTTAAGGTGTGTACACCCTCTCGGTCGAAGACTTTTGTATGAAATTCATGAAGGAGTTTGTGGAAGCCACGCAGGGCGATCGTTAGCTCACAGGCCATTACCGGGGTATTGGTGGCCCTATATGGAAAAAGATGCAGAACCCTATGTGAAGAAGTGTGAACAATGCCAGAAGTTTGCACCACTGATACATCAGCCAGCTGCTGACCTGAACCCCGTTTCCAGCCCTTGGCCATTTGCCCAATGGGGCATGGATCTCGTTGGAAAATTGCCCCAAGCAACTGGGCAACGGAAGTACCTACTGGTAGCTACAGACTACTTCACAAAATGGATCGAAGCGAGCCGCCACAAAATCCGAGATGTGGACATGAAGAACTTCATCTGGAAAAGCATCATCACCAGATTTGGGATTCCAAGAGCAATCATTGCCGACAACGGAACACAGTTTGACAGCAAACTCATCAAGAATTTTTGCGCCAAGTTCAAGATAAAGAATTATTTTTCAACACCAAGCTTTCCCCAAAGTAATGGGCAAGCCGAAGCATCAAACAAAGTCATTCTAGATGGAATAAAGAAGAGGCTGCAGGCAGCAAAAGGAAAGTGGGTAGACGAATTGCCCAACGTACTCTGGGCCTATCGCACTACGCCGAGAAGATCAACAGGGGAATCCCCTTTTGCCATGGCTTATGGCACAGAAGCAGTCATTCCGTTGGAGATCGGCATCCCTGGGATCAGAACGCAGGGAGTTGAGAACGGGTCTAATGATGTGTTCTTAGCCCGAGATCTGGACCTACTAGAAGAAAGAAGAGAGAAAGCTGCAATCCAGCTTGCAGCATACCAGCAACAGCTTGCCAAAGCTTACAACAAGAAGGTCAATCCAAGGGATTTCCAAGTCAACGACCTAGTCTTGAGAAAAGTCGCAATAAGAAGGATCCCGAGAGGGCAAGCTTGGCCCAAATCGGGAAGGCCCTGAGAATCACCTCGGTGTTAGGGAATGGGGCATATCGGCTCGAAGATAATGAGGGCAAAGCATTGCCTAGACCATGGAACACTTGTAATTTAAAGTTTTTCTATCATTAGATGTTCTTTGACTTTTCTCGCCGGTATGATCAATAAAATCTTAGCAGAATTTCTCTGAACTTACATAACTTTGCACGATGTTGTTTTTTGAATAATGGGAACCCAAGGAGAACTTAGGTTCACGAAGAAAGAAGACATTAGTAATGCTTAGCCGAAGTTAAGCCGAGATTATGTTTAAATAAGCCGAGATAAATTCCTTATCTTTACTTGTTGAAATTTGTAGCAATTTACAAGTTAAAGTTAAGCTGAGATAAATTCCTTATCTTTACTTGTTGAAATTTGTAGCAATTTACAAGTTAAAGTTAAGCCGAGAAGATTCCTTGACCTCGCTTGTTGAAATTCGTAGCAATTTACAAGTCGAGTAAAGATTATTGTTTAACACTTGTTAAGAGTTGAGTAAAGTTTACTGATTATTTTTGAAATTTGTATCAATTTACAAGAAAGGCAAAACTGAAATTGTTATTTGAATGGTCTTTGGAACTTGAGAAAAGTTAACATTGAATAGTATTTGTTTATACTTGTTGAAATTTATGAAAGAATGCGAGATGATCTCTTAGAAGTGAAATTTGCGGTGTTTAATGCCCGAGGTATGTTACCCGAGGAGATTGTGCAAAGAAGGAAGAATCTAAAATCATGCAAAATATTCTAAGTATAGAATCATTGAAGCGAAGAAGAATTAAAAGTCTGAAGCATTCAAGAACAAACAGTTGCATAAATAAGTTGTTTACAAGCGTGAGAGGCACATCGCCACAAAACGACTTACAAAGAAAAGAAACAAAGTACAAAAGAAAAACAAAAGGCATTCAAGTTGTTTCAGCTTCAGGAGTTGGTTGGGCCGAGACCTCGGGGGCCCCTTGAGGAACAACTTCAACATTTTCTTCTGCCACAACCTCAGTCCGCCCTTCCACCACCACTTCAGCTTCTTTATTCCCCGCGACCTCGGCGACTTTCTGCTGCAACTTCAGCGTCGATCCCGGCCAAAGTTTCACCAATACTTCTCCCCACTAAAAGAAGGTCAGAAGATAAAGTGCCGAAGTCTGCCTTTTTGGGAGCAGCTTCAACCTCTTCATCTCCAGTCAGGTCGATCTGGAGAGGAGATTTGGTCTTCCTCACCAAAGCTTCATTTTCATCTTCGTTGTCGGCAGATTCATCTTGACTTGGCTTGGAGATGGAGGAAGAAGAGCAAGGAAGACCTGAGGTCTCGGTCTTGCGCCATGGCGAGTCGATTGGAAGATCAAGCTTTTGGCGAGCATTCCAACCTAGGGCGTATCCTTTGTTGCAAGCTTGCTTGACTGAAGCTTAGTCTTCAATGACGTCTGCCATGCCTTGGTTGTAGGCGGCTTCAATTTGACCTTTTTGGCGGAGCATCCCTAAGCTCTTTCTCGGCTTGACCTTCTTAGCCTCGGCTTCCTTTTTCTCGGCCACTTTCTTGGCGTTCTTGACCTCGGCCTTTTGAAGGGCAATTGATTGGGCCTTTGTGGCACTCGGCCTACTCTTCGATTTTTCATCCTCAATTGATCTCTTTTTGGGTCTTTTGAAGGCGACAAACTCCTTCTTTAACTCGAGAGCTCCTCCCTTGTTTCAAATGCCTTCACAGAGAAGCGTGGGGCGTGAGCGGCACGGTTCATAAAGACAAAGGTTATTACAAAGTGAAAATGACATTTTACAAGTATGAAGATAAGGCAAGATTATCAAAGTTACGAAGGCTTACTTGGACGAGCGTTGCAACATGAGGGCATAGTTCTCGTATTCATCGATCTTGGAGTTTTTTCAAGATCACCTTCGATGAAACGACCATCTTTGAGTGCCACGCCGACGTTAACGTCGAGGCGCTTTCATTAGCATAAAGCGCCTCTCCTCAAGTGTAATTTTGGGCTCCCGAGGAACTTTGGAAACCACGGATCGAGGTTGAAGGTTTTTGCTTCTTCGATGGAAGCGAGATCGAGAGGGCTGCGTCTCGTGACCTCTTCACAGGCGAAGTGGTCTTCTGCTCTCACTTCATGGAGATTAGCGAGGCATCTTGACCTCGGCTTCATTCGCCTTGGCCTTTGGTTGGGCCTTCTTGGTTCTCTTCGGTTTTGGTGGGGGCACAGTTTGGGCTGGTACATCATCCATATCATCAGGAAGATCGGCCAGAAGGTCTAGCACCTTTTTGACTGGACGTTCCATTTCGGCTGTTTTGACGAGTCTGCGTCGGCGCCTCTTTTCTTGGGCTGGGACCACATTTGGTGCCGCAGTTGATGGTCGGTTTTGGTTCGACGTGGAAGCAACTTGTTCTGTGGAGGCAGTTGATGAGGAGGTTCTCTTCTTCTTTTTCTTTGGAACGTCGGGCAACTTTGATGTGTAAGTAGGGATGAAATTTAGCAGGAGTGGAGCTTTGCGCTTTTCAACAGGAAGGTCCAACAGCTTCTTCAGGTCTTTTCCAGGATGGTAGGACTGGCGGAAGTCCTTATGAAATTTGTGACGTCTGCAAAAGCAGAACAAAACATGAAAGCAGATAAAATTTTTGAAAGACATGCAAAATTTTTAAAAGAAAGCAATAATAGCGAGTTGACGTTGGGCTCTTACCCTTGCCCTCTCGACTGCGTGGAAGGGAAAAAGATGAACTTCTTCATCTGGGCGAATTCGGTTCGAAGCGATCAGATAATCATCCCCAGCCCCTTTGTTGGAGTCTGGAAGGTCGACTATTAGTTTGTAAGCTGTGGACCTCGGCTTGAGGTAATAGACATAACCTCTCTCCTTAAGGTTTAGGGGGCACATGGTGTAACAATATTGGATATCGGCAAGAGTGATTCTAACACCCTCCTGCCGAGCTAAAGCTATTATCCCGATGAGTGTCCTAAAGGCGTTAATAGAAAGTTGCATGGGGTTCAGAGTGTAGTAGTGAAGGACCTCGCGGAAGAGGGGATCAAGGGGAAACCTAAGTCCACACTGGACGAAGGCTACTATGGGGAAAGGCATCTTGTCACCATCGGGCATAATGGAGTCGTTCTCCCAGCTAACCGAGGTGAACATCGTCTGAGATAGAGAACTCTTGCCTAAAGTTTTGAAGCTTGGTTGGGGTGTTCACTGTCTCTCCACACCCATGGTCTGATAAAAATAAGCGTTTGGCTCTGGCGAGGATTCCTAAAGGTTTTAAAGACCTCGGCTAAAACCTAGGTCTTGATTGTTTGATTTTTCCTAGAGATTGATGGTTCTACAACAAATCCCAAACCTAAATCTCTGAATAAATGAGAATGGAAGGCAGAACATTTGGAAAACAGGAAAGCAAAAAGAAGTTTCAGATTCAAGAACACAAGAAAGTGGAAGGCCAAAAACAGAAGTGAGATGGTGCAAGTGTTCAGATGCAAAATCAAGAGATGATTCAAAAATTACATGACAAATGTAACGAGCAGAGGCGAGAAAAAACCAAGAACGATCAAAGAAGCTGGAAAAGAAGGGAGCAGGGCTTACGGAAAGGATGAAGCCGAGATGAGTTCTCGCGAGGTCGGTGACGTAGCAACTTGAGCAGGCTTCACGAAATGGCAAAGGCGGAAGCGATCTGAGCTTGAGCTTGGGACAATGGAGGATTCGAAGAAAGAGCTTCAGAGAGAGAGAGAACAAGAATTTCGAAATCGTACGAAGTGAAGGAGAGAGAGACAAACGTTTTTGTCAAAAGTGAAGCGGGGGGAAAACAAAGCAATAATTGTGACAAGGGTAACGCACGCCTCAGACGGCGCAAGCGCTGGAAAGACGCCTTGCTGGCGCGTCACCAGCACGGACCAATAAGGGAAAAACGCGTCGGTAAAACGGTTGAAAAATGGTGCATGACAGCTCATACACACAATAAGGGAATTGATTTGAATCTGAAGAGGACATGCCATCCTGGAATGAATGATCTCGGCTAGTAAGTTCTTAGGCCGATGTACGAGAAAAAGTTCGGAGATAGGTTCCATCACCTCAGAATGCCGAGGTAATAGAACCTAGGGGGCAGTTGTGGGGATATATTTTCTGAGCACCAGCACGTGGCCGAGGTGACGCCGATGTAGATGCTTAGGTGCCTCGTGTCCTGATTGTTATGCCGAGGTAATCACGGATAGGCCGAGGTTATCTCCGAAGATATCGGAATCCGAGATAAGCGGATATGGGACAAGAGTCCTAGAATGAAGAGGGAACTCAACCTGGATATGGAATAAGAGTCCTAGATTGGGAGAAGACTTCAGTTTGGGTAAAGATAAACTCTTAGGGAGTTTGTCCTAATTCCACTGAGAGTCCTAGCTTAGCAGTAATCCTAAGTCCAATAGGGCCAGGCTCTTATTGGGATTAGGATTGTATTGGCTATAAAGGAGAGGCACCCCCATGGGTCTAAGGTATGTTTTTTGGTACTCAAGCTTGTGAGTTTAGCACTTGATTATCTTTGAGAGATATACTGACTTGATCGTCGGAGTGCCCCCGGGTGGAAGAACCACCGCCGGAGTCTTTTCTTTCTGTGCAGGTTACAGGGAGCCGTCTACTCTGCCTGTGTTCTTCCGCTGAATCGCTAAGGAGGGCAGTGTGATCGGAAATTCACTCACACTAGTTAAAATGAAAATGGAAAATTCAATCTAAGGTTACCGTCAAATCAGGGAAAAATCCAATAAAACAATTGCAGGAGATATTGAAACAAGAAAATTCATTCTATAAATGCAAATAAAAATTTAAAAAAGAAAAAAGAAGAAGAAGAAGATGGAAACGAAAGCAATAACTCACCTTCAGATTATCGAAGATCAATTAATAAAGAGAAGGAAATACATAAAATCAAAAAAAAATTAAAAAAGAAGATGGAATTTTTTTTTTAGGAATAGAATTTTTCTAAATAAATTAAAAAAATTCTAGATATACATAAAATTTGACAAGAATAATGTGACAATGTTAATTAATGTGTATTTGATTTTGTTGTTGAGTCAAATAAAATAAAATAAGATTGGATGTATATTTAGTTTTGTTGGTGAATCTTAAAAAAATATATATATAGATATATATATATATATATATGGTTGTGAACCTTAAAAAAGACAAAATTTAAATAAAAAAAAAAAGAAAAAAAAAGATTGAATCTATATTTAGCTTTGGTTGTGAATAAAATAAAAAAATAAAAAAATTTGGTTGTGAACCTTGAAAAAAAGAAAAAAAAGAAAAGATTGAATGTATATTTAGCTTTGGTTGTGAATCTTAAAATAAAAAATAAAAAAAAAAAAAAAATGGGGAAATTAATGGGTACCCATCCCCAACCCATCCCCTGTGGATATTTAAAAAATATCACTTATCCTACCCGACGGTTAAGAAAAAAGGGAAAAACCCATATATTTGGGTTGGGTCTCCATGGATACCCACAGGGTAGGTTATCCATTGTCATCCCTAGTAGTCATGTCTTTTTTTTTTTTGGCCAATGCATTTTTTTTAAAAAAAGTTGACTAGCTTAGTTGATTTTCAGTCTTCATTTTTAAACCAGGGTCTTCATTAAAATAAAAGTAAGGTTGTGTTCTGATCAAGAATTTGACAAAAGATTTGTGGAGAGAAACGAAAAGGGTAGGGAAAAGTAAATGATCCAGTTTCACTTTGAGTATAGAGATCAAAGATAATCATAATTCTAGAACTCTGAAATAACACAATATAAACGAAAATTTAAACGACAATAAACAAGGGTAAAAATTGGCTCAAATACAAATAAAAGTATAACCTACTGCGGTGGGCATGTGGGTTTAGATGGGTAATAAGTATCATCCAGATTGAATTCCCACAACAAAAATCAACATTCAAGATGAAACCAAAATTAACTCTCTTTTTGCTAAACTGTAGTTAGATCCGGAAAAGTAATATAGCGAGGAAATTTTTAAGGAAGAAATGCAAAGGTTCAGTATAGTTAACTACATGGTTCTTACATATGTATAATCTAATCAATCTATGTTCACTAATTTATGTGTTTGGTATGAATTCTTACCTAACTCAGAGGAAGCCATCCTTATGTAAACGTCTTACTCATTTGCATTTAACTCTCTCATATCAATCAACTCATCAAACCAAAGTAAGCAGCCACTTCCACCTCTTCTTATGTCTAAATTTGCGTAAGCCATACAAGAGCAGTTTTTCAAGCATACTATCTCACATTCCCTGAGTGTCATGCTCCTGTCAAACCACGAGTTCCGTGTGTCCGGCATTTTATAGCCCAGATACTTGACAAATCCATCTCCATTATGGCAATCCAACGGTGTCCTCCGAACACACCCATTAGAACAATCTCCATTTCCCCATTGCGTTTGGTTCTAGGGCACAAATTTACTCAAACAACCACATACCGGATTGTTTCCAACATTACAGTTACCATTCGGACCACACAGTTTATAGATATCACAGTTATCTGCCGGTGAAGTCAAGCCAATGATCATGCGCTGCAAAATGCCAATATGACTCAGAACCATCCTTGAAACAACTAAGCTGAGGAGTTTATAATCATAATACACTTCCTCCTTGGTGTAAACCAATTCAAATGTGTAGATTGTATTAGATTGAAGGTTTGGTCTCGCACTGAATCTGATACCATTCCAAGGCCCAGTTCGGAACAGCACATTAGGACCACTTCTCAGAATATTTTGTGGGTATCCTTGAGGGTGACACCGGTATGTAAACTCACCTGGAGCTGGATCATCACTGCTCTTCCAAGAGGAGAGGTGGCGCTCTAGGCCCGTTACAAAGTTCTTTCCAAGCTTCATGCCCAGTAAAAGAGTATCACACGGATAAGCAAAACTTTGCCACAGAAAATGCCCAGACTCATCGTTGGCATCTTGCACAACAAGATTTCCAGACTCCATCAGTTGTGCAATAGGGTCCCGTGTAGATCCTGTCATATTGGGAAACCAAATGATGCTTCTAGTACCATTGACAAGGGCATGAATGAATTCCAGGGTTGATTATAGTTAGGACGCTTGACAAATCGAGGAGTGGGATTTCTCTATTGGCAACCCATACAACGGTCCTAACAGAAATATTCTTGTACCATATTCCTAAATTGATTCCGGGAACTGCCAGGGCTGAAAAAACCCATCTCAAAGCTTCCACCAGAAGACACTATGGTGTTGCTGCCTGTAATGGAGTGAGTTTTAGTTATGGTGTCTACTGTACTGGAGACTATTAAGATGGAAAATAAAGAGGAAAAAAATTAACGTATTTTAAGGCTTTCCATTGACAGTCTCCTCTTCAATCCATATTTGCAATAAATCTTGAGTCATTATTTAGAAAAGCATACTTTTCTAAATTTTAAATGTACCTTTCAATTGGAACAGCTAGATATTGGGAATCTTGGATAACAAAATTCGTAGATCATACAAATTTTTTGTCTCCTTGTTTGCTTGTCTGTTGTTGATTGCATAAATGGCTTGATATCTTTTCTGATGGAGCATGGAGAAGCTGCTCTCACTGAAACTGAAGAATTTCAAACACATATTCAGTCATCCCTGCAATGTCAACTTCAGAAATTGTCATTTTTTTTTTTCTACTGATCAGTTTATTTATTTATTTTCATTTAATCTATAGGATAAGCATACAGATAACAAACTCTGATATCACAATCAGCACACCATGCCCTTCTTTTTCTCTCTATTAGACACTAAATTGGAGAGCAGGTAAAGATTCCTTTCAATTATTGGTCCAAAGGGTTGGAATACCATTGAGGGAATCCCATTGCGTATAAACAATCAGTCATGCCCATCAGAATAGTCTAAACCAACTTGGCACTAAATTCAGCTGACCAAATAAACAATCGATCTGGACATTTTTAGAAAAGTAAGGCATTTGAAACTTCATAAGACAGGAAAAGTAAGCTAGTAAATAGAATGAAAATCATTCCAACAACTCTTCAATGGTCTAGTTTCTTCTTCTTTTACTTTTCTTTTAACGGAATATTCTAGCTTCTCAACTGAACAACTGCATTTCATGCATACTACTAAAGGAAAATAAAAGTCCAGTCTGTTATCACTATCACCTTCTTTATTACCATAGATTTTTGGACATCTCATCATGTGCAGCTTCAAACAGGGGCTTCCTAAGCATTATGTATGAGATAAAAGGAGCATCAATTGATTCTATTTCACCGAATTCTTTCACCTTCTATGCGGCTGCTTAGTAATATAGTGGGCCTATTATTTTCCCTTCACCATAAAAATAAGAGGGACAAAGAAAGATTAGTATTAGAAGTCTATTATGGATAGGGTAAATTCCACTGAATTTCCCTCGAGGTTTCTAGCTAAAACATTAGTACCCCTGTAGTTTTGGAAATTACATGCTCCTCCCTATGTTTTTTAGTCGCACTACAATTTCCTCTATCTATTAATCAACTGTTTGGTTAACTAATACATAGGGATGATGTCAGCTATTAAGAATTTTAAAATTCCAATTTTAACTCTAGTAACATATTTCATCTCTTGTGTTCCCTTTGATCTGTCACTCCACTGCCTTGTAACAAACTAACAACAGGCATGAAAGCTCAACAAAAAGAATGCTTCTCCCCAAAGCTAATAACACAACAATCTAAAGCCACCCAATTTTATAAAAAGCATCAAAGACTTAAAGCCCAATTTACCAAATAAAGCCATAAAACCAATCCATTAACACTGACTGAAGATTATGGTTCACCAGCCATGAGTACTTGAAGGGAAATCTGTTGGTCAACAAATCACCAATTGCCAAAAAAAAAAAAAAAAACAGAAACCCATCACCAGAATTGTTGTAAAACACACAATACAACAATAAATTTATAAAATTATAGAATTCAAAGAAAACGGAGACAAAGTTGAAGAAGCTTACAACAAATGTGAGTATTATAGCTTGGCCTCTGGTGCAGACTGGTTAATAAAACTCATTGTGGAAGAAATTTTTTTTTTTTGATCAACATAGTGGGAGAATTTCCAAAGTAGATATCACACTCACAGCTGGTGGCCGCAGAACATGAGTCTAGCAACTGTTGAAAAACAAACCTCAATTCACACAAGGAATAATCCAGAATGATGAAGAATGTTAAAGAAACCGGAAGAATGAAGATTGTAGAAGGAAGGAGAAGCTTCATGGAAGCTCACCATTGTTGACCGTCAAAACCTTCGTCATGAAGGAAATGAAGAAAACGTGAGAATTGAGCTGGTCACAGCACACAACCATCAGATATTCACACTTGAATGGAAATCTATAAATAGATGATTTAGGTTGTTATATTGAATCAATCCAATTTGTAAAAGAGATACTACATGTATCCAAATTCATTTTAGAAATAAAAAACAGAGTGTTTGTTCTTCAATTAAATTCTCAAAAAATACATTGGGATCCCATTCCCATTTTCCATCAGCAGCTCATAATTCTTGAAAATCAGTACAATTACTCAAAATAAGTTTTTCAGCTTTTCTTAATCTCCTCATCCTTCACTAACTCCTTCAAATCCTTTCTTATAATACACTTAACATGATTGAAGTTTCTTGTTTTCCCTTCTCCCATTTTAGCAAGTTTGTAAACATTCTTTTCTTTTCTCTATCTTTTCTATTTAATCTAGTATAAAGATCATCTTAAGACCTCTTGCAGTAAGTCTTTCCCCCTCATTGGATCATTGGATCATTATTTGCAATAAGTTTGCCTTTCCCCCTCATTGGGTCATTATTTAGAAAAGCATACTTTTCTAAATTCTAAATGCATTTTCATTTGGAACCATCAGATATTGGGAATCTTGGATTACAAAATTCATGGACCATACAAATTCTTGTTTGCTTGTTTGTTGTTGATTGGGTAAATGGCCTGCAGTGCCAGCTCAAGTGCACAGCCATTAACGCCATTGCTTTTGGCCCCCAAATAGGGGAAGTCCTCATTTTTTGTAATGCCCATATAATAATTATATATTTGTTGAGTCTTGTTAATGAGTGTCCTAAAATAGTTGGTTAAGAAAATTTAAAATGGTAGGGCATTTTATTTGACACACTTTTATAAATAATGCATAACCATTTCAAACTTCTTAACAAGTGTCTTTAGGGAAACCATTTACAAAATTCATATTTTGAATAATTCTTTTGTAAATCCCAAGTTTTTTATTTGTGACAAGCTTTAATTATCCTTTTATTTTTTATTTAATTTAAAAAAATTAAAATCACTAGATGATAGTTTGAAAAAAAATATTGTCCTCATTTGAAAGCTTTGATGATTTTTATAACATGACGGTTTAGATTTATTTTCCAAATTAAAAGTTTTAAAAGAATTCACACAAATATGAGGAAAGGAAAATACACTAATTGACATACTAAATTATATTTTAAAAAATCTAGATTCTTTTTCAAATGCATGTATTGCTTATAAAATATTATTAACAATACACATAACAATTGCTTTTATAGAAAAAAGCATTTCTAAAATTTATAAAGTCCTACCTATGGTTCATTATATCACAAGAAAGATCGAGTGTATTTGCAATTTATCCTTGAAAATGATATGTTTAGAAACTTGATTACAAAAGCTTAATTAGTAATTTTGCATCACAAAAACTAACAAAAATTAATTTTTGATGAAACTAAAATAATAAAAATTAAATATTTAAATATAAAATGTCTCATTTTTAAAATTTTGCATCCAGCCAGCTAAAGGGTTGGCCACCCCATATGGCTTGATATGTTCTTCTCTGATAGAGCATGACGAAGCTATTCTTAACACCGAAGAAGTTTCAAACACATATCAAGTCATCCCTCTCAAAGACTATCAAATTCGAGAGCATACCATTCTTTTGGGAAAGTTATACAGATTCCTATCAATTAGTGGTCCAAATGGTTGAGTATGAACAATCAGTCATGGTCAGTAGAATAATCTAAACCAAATTGGCACTAAAATCAAACAACCTAATTCCCAGTTGAACTAGACTTTTTGAGAAAGGCAAGGCATTTGAAACTTCATAAGAGGATGAGTAAGTTAATAAAATAAATAGAATGCAAATCATCTGTATCACCCTTTCATTTTATTTTTGTATATTTTTTATTGGAAATAGTCTAGTTTCTCAAGTGTACAACTCCATTTCATGTATACTACTAATGACATGTTTAGAGTTTGTTATGACTACCACCTTCTTTATTACCATAGATTTTCGGATATCTCATCATGTGCAGCTTCAATTAGGGGCTTGCTCAGGATTATGTATAAGAGAGATAAGAGGAGCATCACTTGATTCTATTGATTTAAAAGACCAACAATTTTACAATACCAATTTTAACCCTAGCAATATATTCTCTCTGGTGTTCTCTTCTCTCTAATCTCTCTCTCCACTGCCTTTACCAAAGTAACAACGGGCATACAAGTGGAAGAAAAAGCATGCTTCTCCCCAAAGCTAATCACACAACAATCCAAAGCCAGTCAATTTTATACAAAGCATAGAAGACTAAAAAGCCCAATTTAACAAATAAAACCACAAAACCAATCCATTAACATTGACTGAAGATCACGCATGTTTGAAGGGCAACCCATTGATCAACCAATCACCAATTCCACAAAACAGCAAAAACCCATCACCAGAATTGTTGAAAAACACACAATACAACAAGAAAATTATAGAATTCAAATGAAAAGGAGACAAGGCCGAAGAAGCTTACAATAAAATGGGTTATAGCTTGGCTTCTGCTTCAGACTGATTAACAGTGGTGGCATTGAAGAGAGAGAGAGAGAGAGAGAGAGAGAGAGTGAGTGAGTGATGAGAGAAAGTGTGGCACGGGTTTTGCTACCCGCCCTATTCTACCCGACCCAATAAGGAAGTGGGGCAGGAACCAATTTTGTTACCTGTACTGTTTTCCTGTCTGATTATTAAATATATTAATAATAGTATAGATAATATATAATTTATTTTTTTATTATAATAAACTTAAAATATTATATTTAATATTAATTTTTACTTATTTATTTTTTATATTATATTTTTTTTGCTCATATCTTATATCTTAGAATTCTTATGAAGTATAAATTGTTATCCGTAATATACTATATTATTCATAATTTTTTGTTAATATTTTTATTCTTTAACTTATAAAATTAATCCATTTCTTGTCTGCACCCATCGCTCCCGATTTGTCCCGATCTTAATTTGATACGGGCCGAAAGTAAATTACTACAAAAGCCTATTTTGTCAACTTGATTAAGTGTCAGTTTTAGTTTTTTGATTTTTTTTTAATCACATCACTTTTCTATTTTTTGTATACATTATTTATTAAAAAAAATCAAAATAATAAAAAAAAATTAATTTTTAACCTACTTCTGAAAATAACTCATCCCAAGCCCAACCTGTAAAGCAAAGGACTAAGAGTAAAATGAAGGTGAGTGTGATATATAGTAATTTCATTTATTTCGTTAATTTATTAAGATGACTGTTACTCCCTTGTCTCTCCCAATTTCTCTTTTGGTAGCTTCTTCAAAAAAAAAAAAAAAAAAAAAACTCTTTATATCTATTGTTTAATTAAAGAATTTAATCAAACCCTCTTCATAAAAAAAACTTCATATATTAAGAACAAACACAAATTTTTTTCTTTTAAAAATCCACCACACATCATTATTATCAAAATATTCTTCATAAGTAATTTAATATTTTAAATTTTAAAATGATATAACTTTTTATCTAAATGTTGTTTTTTAATAAAATTAGTATTTTTAGAATTCTTTTATCAATATCTACCAAACAAGTTTTATGTTGGTCATGAAATTCTTTAAAAAAAATATAATCTAATTTTTACCGTTGAAATTAACGTCAACAGTAAAATTTTACTCTCATTTACAATAAATATTGTTGTAAAATTTTAATTTTTAAATAGTAAAATATCATCATCAACACTAAGCACTATAGTCACTATAATTATTAATAAATAAGGGAGTTTTGGCCAAAGTAAAAGTCTACAGTCATTTATAAATAGATTGTTACTAAACAAAACTCAAATAAAATTTTTATATCACAAAAATGGTCCAAGGAGAGGGTTTTGGCCAAAAACACCCTTTTTAATTACGCTACCTACAAAAAAAAAATAAAAAAAATAAAATTAAATTAAATTACAAAAAAAGTATTTTATCTCCTTACACTTCAAAATTCCACTCATACCCTTATTTCTCTTTTTAAAAATGTGTGTTCCTAATATGTCTCTTTTTTTAAATGAAAATAAGTCAAATTTTCAAGCCAAAATATTCTGAAGTGAACAAAATCTGACAAAAATTTTGAGAGAAATAAATGTAATTTATCTGTCTAAATATAATAATTTTTATACATATATATATATATAACATTTATTGTATGAATGAAAATAAAAAAGAATTTGGACATGTTTACTGAGAAACAATATAGATACACTTTTCTTATTTTCAAAACTGGCTAATGATGAATAGGTGCCAAATTCAGTCTCTGATTTATTATGTTTGTAGAAACTACCCAATATATCTGTTGGAACAATCTTCTGTGTAAATAAAATAAATCGAAATTAATTCAAACAAAATAAATAAATAATGTACCGAATTTATTTATCGAACCGAATTAAAAATAAAAGACTACGTCGAGTGTGTGACACTCTGTCCTTAAGACAGATTTGCCCCGCTACAGTGCTTACGGTTAAGTGGCGTCTATCTCCTGGGATACAATGATCTTAACTAATTTGTAGTAGCACTCCAAAACAAATTGTTCGGCGAACCAAACCTGTAATCTAACTCTCTGAATATTTATTCTAAAACTAATATATGAAGAATAAATGCACAAAAACAAAATGGACAGCAAAGGGACAAAAATTTCAGACTGAATTTTTTCCGATCCCTAAGACTGCTGGAATATGGCTCTATTTATAGGCAAAATTTACACAGCTCGAACAGGTGCTTTTTGACAGAACAGGTACAAAAGAATTTGAACTCAAAAAGAGGTTCTGTCCGTTAGCACATTTGAATACCAAAATTCAAACAATTTTGAAAAATTTGTCCGTTGGTGGACAAATTTTCAACCAATTGGAAATAAAAGTGAACCGTTGGAGAACAGTGTTGGATCCTTATTCTTAAACCAATTGAAAAAAATATATATATTAAACTATTTGAATATATAATAAATAAAGGAAGAGGTACAAACTTTAGGAAACTAAAATTTGAATTTAGAATTAAATTAAATTCCCACAATTACAAACTTTTAGGAAACCACTTAGGAACTCAAAATTTGAATTTAGAATTAAATTAAATTCCCATAATAATTTTTATTGAAAAAATTCAAATGAATTTTATCTAAAAAATTAATGTTAGACCCAAAAACGACATTAACTTCCCATTCATTCATAAATGGTTTTGATGTTCCGTCTTCACCATGTGACTTGCCACGCGGCAAGGAACACTTCACCTCTTCGGACCCACCCCAAAAGACGTTTTGGGCCCACTCAAATTGGGCTAAAAAATATGCCTATATTAAACCATTTTTTCCAACAATATCTAGTAGGAAAAACATTTATTCACTGTCACACGTGACAATAACGTAATCATGTCACAAGTAGATTTAAATTGTCCATTTACATAGATCTATAAATAAAGAGTTCAAATCTATTTTTGACATGACCACTTCTGACGTGAAAAGTTTTTCGTCATAGAAGACAATGCATGGTGATGTTTAATTGTTGTGGTCCAAGACCCGTGAGTCTGTTTAGCAAATTAACACAATGTTAAGGCTGGCTATTTTTCTTGGCAACCAGCATCAGAGATCATGTATAAGAACAATGTTAAGCCCTATTTTCTGCTCTTACAATCTCACCTAGCTAGGTCTTTTGCTTAGTTTGGTTTGGTTGATTTTCCTTGTCCTGTGTTGACTATTTGAAGCCTTCGAATGTTGTTCCACGTACATATCTGAATCCCAATAGCAATTGTATATAACATTGTAATGTGTTTGGACTGAGCAAATTCACAAATAAACAAAGATTTCGTGCTAAGTTGTGGATACACATGCTCATTCTCAAAATGAAGTTCCCTTTCACATGTACAAGTAGGCAAACAAGAATTAGTTACATAAAACAAAGAGTAATGATATGCAAACATGAAAACCAAATTTGTATACAAAAAAAGAGTACATATTCTTGATACTTTTTTATTTAATTTTGTGCATGTAAACTTTCTTTTTTGGGTGAATCATGCATGTAAACTTGTAAACAGAAACAATGATTAAGCTTTCACCTTGTACATGGTATAATTTCTATCGAGCACTTAACAGAGTAATGGTGATTTCATTGCACGCAGTTGTTGCTTCCTTGCTTGATAAAGAACCAGTCTGAAGAACATTTCTTGTAGTGAAGAAGCCAGGCTGTTTGGCTTGAGGCAATGCAGCTTCACTGCCCAACATTAGAACTACAATTGACATGCTTGGCCTATCCTCTGGACTTTCTTGTACACATAAAAGACCCACATGGATTGATCACAACATTTCAATTTGGTAGCATGAGTCCCATAGAGCCTCATCAATCAATTCCAATGACTTGCCTTCTTCATAGAGTCTCTATGCCTGAATAATCCACTACAATATTAGCAATACGAGACATAAGATCCTCTATCTCCAAATTTCTTTGTTCTCCTTTCTCAAGACACTCAGTTAGATTACGCCTCAATATACCCGTACCTCAAGATTCTCAAGGATCCAATGACTGAGTGTTTCGGAACAGAAGGCAGAGATGATTTAGGTATGAAGGATCTTTTATCCTTATTGGAACACATGCATATAAGATTACTTCTAATCAGTACACTTACATGGCCAAGTAGGTTGAGGCAGTGCCCTGGATGATAAAAACCACTGTTTTTCTTTCCACTCACAATCTCTAACACCAAAATAAAATCCACAGGTCTCGAGTTCGAGTCACCCCTTGGGGCCACTGGAGGTTTGCCCAGTCGTTAACTTCAGGGCCCTCAAGATTAGTCCTGGCTTCTCTTAAAATCAACGGGTTGGGGATACCTGAGTTATCAAAAAAAAAAATGCCAAAGCTGAATACATCCAATTTTACTGAAAATAACCCATCTATTGCATACTCTGGAGACATGTACCCACTGTAACAAAAGCACAAAATGAAAAATTGGATTTTGAAGCAACAATATAAGTGAATTAGATAAAACATATTATAGAGATTCTTACTATGTTCCAATCACTCTATTTGTATTTGCTTCTGTCTCATTTCCTCCAAAACTCCAAGCTATTCCAAAATCTGATATTTTTGGATTCATGTCAATATCTAGCAAAATATTGCTAGCTTTGAGATCTCTATGAATAATTCTTAGCCTAGAATCTTAATGAAGATAAAGAATCCCCATGCAATTCCATTGATAATGTGGAAGCTCTTCGACCAATCCAATAATGTCCTTTGGCTTTGATCTATCCAAATTTTTTGTCTGATTTAGTCCACACTCCTGCTAATCCGATGGATGAATTTAACAGGATTCCTCAATGGAAAATCCCAAATTTTGGAAGACCAAGTTCACGCAAATGCACATGTAATAAAAACCACATATAATTTCATTCCCATTATCAAACAAAGCACAAGTTTTATATGAAACCAAAAATAAACAAAAAAAAAAAAAAGTACAGGAAAAAGGAAAGAAAGAACGACGGTTGGTTGTGGTCTTAGAGTGGAATAGTTGCAGTATATATACTATTATAGTTTTGAAGAGAGCCAAACCAAATATAAAATAGTCCAGGCTTTTGTTGGGCATGTATTCATAGATTAACATCGTTTCTTCTCCTTGAATGCAGCATCCTAGAAGCTTCACGAGATTTCGGTGCTGAAGTTTGGCAATACAGATAACTTCATTCTTAAACTCATCAAGTCCTTGGCTAGAATTCTTTGAGAGCCGTTTCACAACTATTTCTTGCCCTCCTTCCAGTGTATCCTGAGGATTACCATTATAATTAATAGAATGATCTTCGGCTAGAATTAACTTGAAAGCAAACATTTTTTTTTATATATTTTTATTATTAATTGTATCTTTGCTCTGGCTGACATTGTTCCAACAAAGTACCATGACCCGATGATTTATGTTACAATTACTTAAAAGATAAAATTACACAGATTTATGAAGTTTCATAGGGAGAAAGAATGCATCAAACCAATTGTCTTCCTTGAAAGTTGAAAGAAAAATATAGAATTCCTCTTCTCAAAATCAGGCATATTTATAAAACTTTTACCTTCGGAATGGTGGGGTCTGTATTAAAAGATTTAGTACATTTAGGAATGCAATTTTTTTTTTCTAAAAGTGGGGACCCAAACATCAAGATGAATGCAGTGCTGCAGCCTGTAGAACAACACATTCTATGCACCTTTTTTGTAGAAAAATTTATGTGTTTGTAGCATTACTATTTATGAAAAAGCAGTGATAAAAAAGTTGAATGGTTTTATGGCTTCTGGATGGGCTCCATGAGATTGGGCATTGATCCTATAGACTACATAAGAGTGTCTTTACATTGTTAGCTTGTAAATAGGTACGAATCCACCTTCTCCAAGCTTATTGTTGATTGAAAAATTATTTGTGGAATCAACTATTACAGTTAAGTCGAACAATGGTAACTCTAGATCTTCCTTTTGGGCTTTGTTAGTGTAACATTGTTCAGACTTGTACATCAGAATTCCTGCAAAGCGGGGACAAAATGGATATCAATATGACAAGTAGTTCCAAAAATGTAACATACTAGTACATAGTTTAACACAGAATGACACGTATGGATATATACCTTCTTTGTTTAGCTGTGAATTCTTCCTTTTCCTTTTTCGGAGATACACGATCAGGCTTATATCCAGCAGAAGAAGTCCAATTAATAATGTCAAGGTCACTGCCACTATCTCTTTTTTCTTGCTATGGACTGTTGAATCCTCAATCCGTTTAACAGAAATGGTTAATTGGTCAGTTAGATACTACAATCACCAAAGCCAAACTTAAAAGGATTGCTTTAGATTTCAAACCCTTGATCACCCTCCTATGTATTGAACTTGTTATGGCAAAAGGGATGAATAAAGCTAAACAAAACAAACACACAAGCATGCGAGAATTTACAAGTTTACACAGGGGCAGAACCAGAATTGTGACTTGGGGCAGAACTAGAAGAAAGTATTTCCACCAATCAGGGTGACTCAAGATAATTTGAGGTCTAAAGGGACAATTTTAAATGAGGTCTTTACAATTTTCAACATTGTTTTCTTTATTTTTTTATTTAAAATTCATTCTCTTTTAAGAAGGAAAAATAACTAATAATTAAAACTTATATTCAAATTTCATTAATATATCATTTTCACTTGATAATATGGCTAATTCACTTCATCTTTCTTGTGATAGAAAATTTTAGGTAGAATTTATCATTTTTAATTTTAAAATTGCTATTAGCAAATCTTTCTATAATTTTATATACCATAGACATAAAGTCATAAAAATAATAGTAATAAAATATCTTAACAATATAAGTTCAGTTGTTTGATGATGATAAGGTTTTGACAATTTATTTTGAGACTTAAAGTTGACCAAAAAGCTATGTTACATGGACTCAGGTATGAGTATTGGGTGCAGATGTGTATCTAAGTGTCAAACCTTCATAAATTTAAATATTAGGATCTTGGGGTACGTATTCAAAATTGGATATGAGTACGGAGACACGTCATATACACATATATATTGCATATTATATAATATTCTCGGATGAGATATTTTAAATTATGTAAAAATATATTAGAAAGTAAATAGGATTTTAGAAAAAATATGAAATTTTTATATCTAATTCATGTGGGAGCCTAAAAAAATTACTTTACTAACAAATGTGAGTTTCTTTTTCTTCATGTATTGTCACAAATTAAAGGATCTGAGTGTCTAAATTGGGTACGAGCGTTAAACACATATCCCACACCCTTACCCATGTCATATTCGGAGGACATGGGTACTATGGGGGAAATAGAAGAGTCCATGTAAAAGAGAGTTTTGTAGTAAAAAGTGTATGTGCTGATAAAAGTGAAGATGGCAGCTGATTGGACTTTTTTATCGCTATTCTTGTATTGATAAATAAATCTAGTAGTCGTTTTTTTTTTTTAAAGTTAACTAGCTTAGTTGATTTTGAGCTTTCCTTTTAAACCAGGATCTTGGGTAAAATAAAAGACTAAGGTTGTGTTTAGATCAAGAATTTGACAAAAGATTTGTGGAGAGAAAGCAAAAGGATAGAGAAAAATAAATGAAATATAAGCTAAATTTTTTACGTTCCCTTTCCTTTTTATTTCCCTCCACAAATCTCCTTCAAATCCTTAATCCAAACACAACCTTAAGTGGAGCTCACTTTAAGGATCTATGTTTTTTTGAAAAAATATAAATATATTATTTTGTTTTATTGCCATGCCCCCTCCCGTCCCTACACAATTCTGCTGCCAAGCCTACATCCATGGCGAAGAATGATGCAGTGTCACTTTGAGCATAGAGATCAAAGATTATCACAACTCTAGAACTCTGAAATAACACAATATATTAAAAAAAAAATCCAAAAGATAATAAACCGGGATCAAAATAGGGTCAAATTCAAATAAAAGTCGGACCTACTGTGGTGGGCATGTGGGTTTAGATGGGAAATAAGTATCATCCAGATTGAATTCCCACAACAAAAAATAAGGTTCAAGATGAAATCAAAATGAACTCTCTTTTTGCTGAGTTGTAGTTAGATGTAGAAAAGTAATATAGTGAGGAATTTTTAAAGGAAGAAATGTAAAACTTCAGTATAGTTTACATAGTTCTTACATATGTATAATCTATTCAATCTATGTTCACTAATCTGTGTTTGGTATGAATTCTTACCTAACTCAGAGGAAGCCATCCTTATGTTCATTTGCATTTAACTCTTTCATATCAATCAACTCATCAAAAAAAAGCAAGCAGCCACTTCCACCTCTTCTTATGTCTAAATTTGCGTAAGCTATACAAGAGCAGCTTTTCAAGAATACCATCTCGCATTCCCGAGTACTTTATACCCCGAATACTTGATAAATCCATCTCCATTATGGCAATCCAACGGTGTCCTCCGAACACACCCATTAGACCAATCTCCATTTCCCCATTCCGTTTGGTTCTGGGGCACAAATTTACTCAAACAACCACAGGCCGGTGAGTTTCCAACGTTACAGTTACCGTTCAGACCTCACAGTTTATAGTTATCACAGTTATCAGTTGCTCCAGTCAAGTAATGGACCCATTCCTGTGTTCGATCAATCCATGTCCAGCGCTCAACAACACCATTGACTCAGAGCATACCTTGAAACAACTGAGCTGAGGAGTTCATAATGATAATACACCTCCTCCTTAGTGTAAACCACTTCATATTTGTAGATTGTATTAGGTTTAAGGTTTGGTCTCCCGCTGAATCCGATACCATTCCATGGTCCAGTTCGAAACAGTTCAACAGAACCCCTACTCAGAATATTTTGTGGGTATCCTTGAGGGTCACACCAGAATGTAAACTCACCTTGAGCTGGATCATCGCTGCTCTTCCAGAAGGAGAGGTGGCACTCTAGGTCCGTTACAAAGTTCTTTCCAAGCTTCATGCCCGGTAAAAGAGTATCACATGGATAATCAAAACTATGCCACAGAAAATGCCCAGACTTATCGTTGGCATCTTGCACAACAAGATTTCCAGACTCCATCAGTTGTGCAACAGGGTCCCGTGTAGATCCTGTCATATTGGGAGACCAAATGACGCTGCCAGTACCATTGAAAAGGGCAAGACTTCCAGGGTTGATTATAGTTAAGACACTTGACGAATCGAGAAGTGGGATTCTCTATTGGCAACCCATACATCGGTCATAACAGAAATATTCTTGTACCATATTCCTAAGTATTGATTCTGGGAACTGCCAGGGCTGAAAAAATCCATCTCAAAGCTTCCACCAGAAGACACTATGTTGTTGCTGCCTGTAATGGAGTGAGTTTTAGTTATGGTGTCTACTGTATTGGAGATTATTAAGAAGGAAAACAAAGAGGAAAAAATAAACGTATTTTAAGGCTTTCCATTGACAGTCTCATCTTCAATTCATGGACTACCTTTGTTTTTCCATTATTTGTTCAATTTATAAGAAATGTAATAAATAAATAAGAAACAGAAAAAAGGAAGACTCAAGACCTCTTGCAGTAAGTCTTCATTCCCCCCTTGTGGTTGTGTCATTATTTAGAAAAGCATACTTTTCTAAATTCTAAATGTACCTTTCAAGATATTGGGAATCTTGGATAACAAAATTCATAGACCATACAATTTTTTGTGTCTCCTAGTTTGCTTGTCCGTTGTTGATTGTATAAATGGCTTGTATCTTTTCTGATGGAGCATGAAGAAGCTGTTCTCACTGAAACTGAAGAAGTTTCAAACACATATTCAGTCATCCCGGTCAATGTCAACTTGAGAATTTGTCATTTTTGTTTTCTATTGATCATTTTATTTACTTATGTTCATTTAATCTATAGGATAAGCATACATATAACAAACACTGATACCACTATCAGCACAACATACCCTTCTTTTTCTCTCTATTAGACACTAAATTGGAGAGCAGGTAAAGATTCCTTTCAATTAGTAGTCCAAAGGGTTGGAATACCATTAAGGGAATCCCACTGAGTATGAACAATCAGTCATGCTCATCAGAATGGTCTAAACCAACTTGGCACTAAATTCAGACGACCAAATTCACAGTCGATCTGGAATTTTGAGAAAAGGCATTTGAAACTTCATAAAAAAGGAAAAGTAAGCTAGTAAATAGAATGAAAATCATTCCAACTACTCTTTCATAGTCTAGTTTCTTCTTCTACTTTTCTTTTAACAGGAATAGTTTAGCTTCTCAATTGAACAACTCCATTTCATGCATACTACTAGAGGAAAATAAAAGTCCAGTCTGTTATCACTGTCGCCTTCTTCATTACCGTAGATTTTTGGACATCTCATCACTCGCGGCTTCAATTAGGGGCTTCCTAAGGATTATGTATGAGATAAAAGGAGCATCAATTGATTCTATTTCACTGAATTTTTTCACCTTCTATGTGGCTGCTTAGTAATATAGTGGGCCTATTATTTTCCCTTCACCATTAAATAAGAGAGACAAAGAAAGATTAGTATTAGAAGTCTACCATGGATAGGGTAACTTCCACCGAATTTCCCTTGAGGTTTCTAGCTACATTAGTACCTCTGCGTTCTGGAAATTACATCCCCCTCCCTATGCTTTTTAGTCGCATTACAATTTTTCTCTATCTGTTAATCAACAGTTAGGTCAGCTAATACATAGGGATGATGTTAGCTATTAAAAGTTTTAGGATACCGATTTTAACTCTAGTAACATATTCCATCTCTTGTGTTCCCTCTGATCTCTCATTCCACTGCCTCGTAACAAACTAACAACAGGCATAAAAGCGGAACAAAAAAGATGCTTCTCCCCAGAACACAACAATCTAAAGCCACCCAATTTTATATAAAACATCAAAGACTTAAAGCCCAATTTACCAAATAAAGCCATAAAACCAATCCATTAACACTGACTGAAGATTATGGGTGCCATGAATACTAGAAGGGAAACCCATTGACCTACAGATCACCAATTGCACATAACAGCAGAAACCCATCACCAGAATTGTTGTAAAACACACAATACAACAATAAATTATAGAATTCAAAGAAAAAGGAGAAAAAGCTTGAGAAGCTTACAATAAATGTGGGTATTATAGCTTGGCCTCTGGTGCAGACTGGTTAATGCTTACTCATTGTGGGAGAATTTCCACAGTAGATATTACACTGACAGCCAGTGGCCGCAGAGTGTGAGTCAAGAAGCTGCATAATTCTTGAAAATCAGTACAATTACTCAAAATAAGTTTTTCAACTTTTCTTAATCTCCTCATCCTTTACTAAGTCCTTCGAATCCTTTCTTATAATACACTTAACATGATTAAAGTTTCTTGTTTTCCTTTCTCTCATTTTAGCAAGTTTGTAACATTCTTTTCTCCATCTTTACTATCTAATCTAATATAAAGATCATCTCAAGACCTCTTGCAGTAAGTCTTACGTTCCCATCATTGGGTCATTGGATCATTATTTGCAATAAGTCTGCCTTTCCCCCTCATTGGGTCATTATTTAGAAAAGCATACTTTTCTAAATTCTAAATTCACCTTTCTTTTGGAACCGCCAGATATTTGGAATTTTGGATTACAAAATTCAGGGACCATATAAATTTTCATATCCGCTTGTTTTCTTGTTCATTGTTGATTGGGTAAATGGCTTGCAGTGCCAGCCCAAGTGCAAGGCCATTAACGCCATTGCCTTGGGCACACAAATTGGGGAAGGGCTCATTTTGTGTGATGCCCAAATAATAATTATAAATTTGTTGAGTCTTGTTAATGAGTGTCCCGAAATAATTGGTTGATAAAATTTGACATATTATTCACACACTTTCATAAATAATGTATAACATTTTCAAACTTCTTAACAAGAGTCTTTAGGGAAACCGTTTACAAAATTCATATTTTCAATGCTTCTTTTGTAAATCCCAAGTTTTTTATTTTTTAAAAAAATCCTTTTATTTTTTATTTAATTTAAAAAAAATTAAAATTAGATGATGGCAATTTGAAAAATATTGTCTTCATTTTGTAAGTTTTGATGATTTTTATAAAATTGATAGTTTTTCCAAATTAAAATTTTTAAAAGAATTCATACAAATATTAGGAAAGTAAAATACACCAATTGACATACTAAATTAAATTTAAAAAATCTAGATTATTTTTCAAATGCAAGTATTGCTTACAAAATATTACTGACAATATCCATAACAATTGCTTCTGTCGAAAAAAGTACTTCAAAATTAAAATTTATAAAGTCCCACCTATGGTTAACTATATCACAAGAAAGATTAAGTATATTTGCAATTTATCCTTGAAAATGATATGTTATAGAAACTTGATTACAAAAGCTTAATAACTAATTTTGCATTACAAAAAGTAACAAAAATTAATTTTGATGAAACTAAAATAATAAAAATTAATATTTAAATATAAAAGATCTCATTTTAAAATTTTGCCTCTGGCCTCCTAAAGGGTTGAGCCACCCCCAAATGGCTTGATATCTTCTTCTCTGATGGAGCATGATGAAGTTGTTCTCATTAACACCAAAGAAGTTTCAAACACATCAAGTCATCCCTCTCAAAGACTATCAAATTCGAGAGCAGACTATTCTTTTGGGAAAGTTATACAGATTCCTATCAATTAGTGGTCCAAAATGGTTGAGTATGAACAATCAATCATGCTCATCAGAATAGTCTAACCAAATTGGCACCAAAATCAAATGACTTAATTCACAACTGACCTGGACTTTTTGAGAAAAGTAAGGCATTTGAAACCCCATAAGAGGACAAGTAAGCTAATAAATAGAATGCAAATCATCTATACCACCCTTTCATATTCTAGGTTCTTCTTATTCTTTTTTATTTTTTGTTGGAAATAGTCTAGTTTCTCAAGTGTACAACTCCATTTCATGTATACTACTAGAGGACAATAACATGTTTAGAGTTTGTTATCACTGCCAACTTTATTTCCATAGATTTTCGGATATCTCAACATGTGTAGCTTCAATTAGGGGCTTGCAAAGGATAATGTATGAGAGAGACAAAAGGAGCATCACTTGATTCTATTGATTTTTATTTTACTTTTTTTGGGAAGAAAAAAACAATTTTGAAAGAGGCTGCTATAGGTATTTCACCAAGAGTATTTCACCAATAGTATTTCACCGAATTTCTTCACCTTCTATGTGGCTACACATTTGCCATAAACTAAGAGACAGAGAGTGACCTGCCCTAAGGTTTCTAGCAAATACATTAGTATCCTTGTGGTTCTACAAATTATATCTCCTCCCTATGGTTTCCAATTGCATTACAATTTTCTCCCTCCGTTAGTCAATTGCTATGTCAACTAATAGGTAGGGCTGATGCCATCAATTAAAATTTTGAAAATACCAATTTTAACCCTAGCACTATAATCCCTCTGTTGTGTTCTCTCTAATCTCTCTCTGTCCACTGCCTGTACCAAAGTAACAACAGGCATACAAACGGAAGAAAAAGAATGCTTCTCCCCAAAGCTAATCACACAACAACCCAAAGCCAGTCAATTTTATAAAAAGCATAGAGGACAAAACAAAAATCCCAATTTACAAAATAAAGCCATAAAACCAATCCATTAACACTGACTGAAGATTACGAGTCACCAACCATGATTGCTTAAAGGGAAACCCAGTGATCAACCCATGACCAATTGCACAAAACAACAAAAACCCATCACCAGAATTGTTGTAAAACACAAAATATAACAAGAAAATTATATAACTCAAATGAAAAGGAGACAAAGCTGAAGAAGCTTACAATAAAATGGGCTTTATAGCTTGGCCACAGTAGAGACCAGACTCACAGTCTGTGGCCGCAAAACACAAGTCTTGAAGCTGCGTAATTCTTAGAATCAGTACAATTACAGAGAAGAACATGAAACTTTACATAGAGTCGCCATTATCGCAGAAGATTCACATTTTCTTTTCAATTTTCATTAATTTCTGGGCATTTAAACAGAGGGTAAGAATGGAATAAACGAAAGGGCATTTCAATCAAACACTACTCCCTGTAACAAATACAACAACTATTCTGTGAAAGTTTAATCTCAGAGGTGAGGCATTACATTACCCATAAGAAACGCTTCCAGCATAAAATTTTCCACGAGAATCGGCATCAATTGAACTGTAATAATGGATCTTCATGATAATATAATATAAATGCCGTACACCAACACGAAAGGAAGTGAAGATGGGTTTCGAATTCTGATGGACCAGCGGTGTCGGGGTTGGGAAGAGAGATTGGGGGGGGGGGGGGGGGGGGTTGGTTTCGTGTGTGAGGGATGAGGACGAGGGTAATATAGTAATTTGATTTATTTTTGTTAATTATTGGAGGGCCACGTTTCCGGATAAACTAATTTTTTTTAACAATTTGTTGCCGTTCGATCCGATGATTTTACTTTATTTTAATAAAAAATTAGTTGGAGCTCATTTGTGAAGTGTTTGTTCTTTGATACATTGTTATACAAATTAGATTATTTGTTCAGCTACTTGTTGCTTTATGTGCGTTGTAGATTGTCTTTATTGTTGTTGCATTTAGTGACGGAGCTAAAAATTTTATGTGAGGGGATACCTATTAATTACAATCTCAAAATTTTTCTTTCCTAATCAATAACAATAAAATAATCATAATATTTTGAGCTAATATTAATCATAAAAACTTAATATTCATTACAAAAATGTCACTAAACTTTCACAATTGACTCTGATGAGTTTTCATTCATTACAAAAATATCACTAAACTTTCACAATTGACCCTGACGAGTTTTCATTTTTTGAAAGTTTTTCATAATAGTATCATTATCAACACCATCAAAAATGTCTCCTTCTATGCAAACAACCAAGCTATTATTCATCCATTCATCACTCATTCGGTTTCGCAACCGATTCTTTACAATAGTTATAGCTGAAAATATCCTCTCAACAATAGCAGTTGCAACAGGCAAGATCAATGCTAAAGTCAGGCGCAAATAAACCAATGGATATACTTTATCTTTTCCAGTCTCCATCATTTTCTTAGCAAGATCGACAATTCCATTCAACCATGAGAACTCAATACTAGAGAGTATGTCGACAATATATGTATCAAGTTGATCATTAAGCACCATGAGAGCTACTGTAGAAAATTCATTTGGATAAAATTCAGCAAGATGAATTAAACTTTTCTTATCAAAATGTGACGACCCCGCCGCGTATAATATTTTACATTTAATTAATCAAGATGATTTGGATTTTAATTAATTATTATTCTGATTTAATTGCAGAATTGATGAACAATATTGGTGTTGATTCGTATATAATTTTATAAAAGAGCTATTTTGGAATGAGAAATTAAAAGCTTAAGTAGTTTAAGAAGGTGAAATTGACGAATTAAATTATTTTAATTTAAAGTATCAGACCATATGGGAGTTCAATTAAGTATCTGATTCAGTTTAGTAAAATTGAGATTTTATTAATTGGGTCCGAATTAGAGTTGATTAAGTCATGAAGATTGGAAATTAAGATTATTATGAATTAAATTTACTTATGATGTGTTCAATTGAATATGTAATTTATTGACGAAGATTTTGAAGTTTAATTTGAAATTGAAGGCCTTAATGATTTAAAAAACCAAAATTGAGGATGGAAATAAGTTTAATTTAATATTTAGAGCCTTTTGGGAGTTTGATTGAAAATCTGATTTAGAATGATAAATTAAAATATAATTAATTGGGTTCTAATGGAAGTCAAATTAGACAAATTAAATTATGTGAGATTTATGATTAGGTATGATTACTTTAATTATGTGTTAATCAAGATTTATTAAGATAAAGTGTTGCTCAATTAAATTAAGCAAAAACATAAATTGAATTAGCGAAGAATCTAGAATTAGGGGTGTACGCTGAGAAATCTGGATGTGCAGAGAAATTCTGTGTGTACTGAGCAAATTTATATATGTGTGTACATGTGAGTGATGTGTTGGAATTCAAGGATGAGTGCACGTGTGAAATGTAAAGAGTGGAGTGTGTGTATATGAGGAGGGAGAGTAGGCAACTCTATTTTTATTACTTTTTTTTGAACAGAGGACTATACAAAAGAATAACACAGCAAAAACAAACAGAAACCCAGCATAGCAAAATAAAGCTAAACAGAAGCAAGACAAGCCACAAGCCCAGGAGGTGGGTTAAAGACCCAGTCAAGAGGGAGACTGTTCCGAAGATGATGATAAGCCACCAAATGGGCCACTTTGTTGGCTGTCCGTGGCCTTCACAAAAATAAGAAGTCACCTGATTGTGCCATCAGTTTTATATCAGCAACCACAATAGCACATTCCCACGGAGGGACAGATTTTGAGACACTGAGATGAATTACCTATTTGTTATTGCCTGCGATCTCAACACCAGAGAGGTTTAGGGAGGAGGCAAGCTGACAAGCTAAACGACAGGCCAAAGCTTCGCCTTGAAGCACATAAAACTATAGAAACTTACTGTGTTAAACCATCAAGGATGCTCCCCTGTGAATCTCGTAAAACAGCCGCGATAGAAGCTTTGTCAGATCCCTTAAGAGTAGCCATATCACAGTTAATCTGAAAACTCCCACTAGAAAGGGGATGCCACTCAAAATGTTGGGAGATATGGTTCAAGAACTAGTGCCGCATGAGGTTTGAATTCGCTGTAACTTGCAAAAACTCGTCTCTAGCCCATTGAGCTCGCTGAATGGTGTACAAAGGGTCTACGGGTGAGGAATTAAACACAAAAGCATTGCGCTCCTTCCAAACAAACCAGCTAAACCAAGCAACTGAGCTAAAAAAATAGATACAATCCTCCTTGTGAAGAAAAGACTCTCGAACCGCACATTCCCAATGAAGAACTAAGGAGATAGAAGTCCAGTCCACTCTATAATTCAGGTCACACCCAAACCAAACAGCCTTGACCCATTCGCAGCCAAATAGCAAATGCTCTATCGATTCCACTGCAGTCTTGCAAATAGGATACATATTTGATGGGCTGCATTTCCTTCTAAATAAATTTTCCTTTGTTGCCAAAGAATTCTTGCACACTCGCCACCAAAAATGGCCAATCTTTGGAGGAACCTTGAGAGACCATACAAATTGCCAAAAATCCCATGGAATCTGAAAAGAGGAGAAGGGAAGTTGATCGTTTGGGTTATTCTCCATCTTACCCGCAATGTGATAACCCGATTTGACTGTGTAATCCCCCGATTTCTCATAATGCCAAATCAGCGTATCCTCTTGGTGAGCCAAAGAAATGGGAATCAAACAGATTGCTTGGACTTCGGCCACCGAGACCAGACCCTACAGATCTTCGACTTTCCAAAGGCCATGAGTAGCATCAATTGTGTCCACCACCGCGTTAACCCAGCTGATGGGTGGTTTTGGGGAGGAAATTTTAAAACCCGGGAGAGAAGGGATCCATTTATCATCCCAAAAATTGATCGAAGCACCATTATACACTTGCCAACGGACACTATTGCACAAGATTTTTCTACTTTGAATCAAACTTGCCCAAGTCCATGAGGCGCACTGACCTCAAGAGGCTTCCATGAAATTAGAATGAGAAAAGTAGATTCCCTTAAGCATTCTAGCACAGAAAGAATTAGGATACTTTACCAGGTGCCATCCTTGCTTTGCTGCCAAGGGTAGATTGAAGTCATGAAAGTCTCTAAATCCCAACCCCCCTTCAGATTTTGGCAGAGCCAACTGGGCCCAATTTACCCAATGAATGCCCTTACTCTCCTGGTCACCATTCCACCAGAATTTTCTTATGAGAGAATTGAGCTTGGCACAAAATTTCTTGAGGAAGATAAGGCACGCCATGGCGTAAGATGGGATGGCTTGCACCACAGCTTTAATTAAAGTTTCACGCCTTGCATGAGATGACAGTTTAAGTTTCCAACCCTGCAATTTAGCTTGTACACGCTCAATAATAAAACCATAAGCCTCCGCCTTTGACCTCCTCCAAAAAGTTGGAAGGCCTAGATACTTTGCATCAACCGGAGTTTCTCGAAACCCAGAGAGATTTCTAATGCTACTCCGAAGGGGGAAAGGGACATTGAGTGAGAATTGGACACTAGACTTGTCAAAGTTGACCAATTGACTGGTTGCATTACAATAGGAACTCAAGATATCCAAGATCTTCAAACATTCAGACTGATCTGCTTTGAGGAACAATAAAACGTCATCCGCAAAGAGCAAGTGAGAAAGAGTGGGACAGTGTCTATTGATCTTGAAACCCGAAATTGGTCCCATGTGAAGATTGTGAGTGATCAATTTGGATAAAACATCCGCAACTAGGATAAAGAGATACGGAGAGAGAGGGTCTCCTTGTCGTAACCCTCGAGACGGAGTAAAAGCAGCCCGCTTTTCACCATTGACAAAGACAGAAAAGATGACCGTAGTGATACATTAGGAAACCCACTGGATCCATTTCATAGCAAAACCCATTCGGCGTATAAGCTCCAATAAAAAATCCCATTTAACTCGATCGTAAGCTTTATTGAAATCTAGTTTAATTGCCATAAACCCATCATGCCTCGTCCTCTTATGTTTTAAAAAGTGAAAAGCCTCATGTGCTATGATAGAGTTATCTTGAATCATTCGTCTTGGCACAAAGGCCGATTGATTGGGAGAGATTAGAGATTTCAGAATTTGTTTCAGCCGGTTTGCAAGGATCTTGGTGATGATCTTCAGAGTGAAATTACACAAGCTAATAGGCCTGAACTAGGATAACTTCACAGGGTGACTCACTTTGGGGATAAGCACCAAATTGGTGTGGTTTAGTTCTTTGAGGAGATGACCACTTAGAAAGAAACTGCGAACTGCAGTGCATACATAAGGCCCAACCACAACCCAGTACTTTTGATAGAAACACCCAAGAAAACCATCGGGCCCTGGAGACTTAACTGCAACCAATTGAAACACTGCAGCCTTTATTTCCTGATCGCTGAGGGGTCGCACCAGAAGTTGATTCATAGACTCAGAAATGACTGGAGTCACCATAGATAAGACGTCCTCCACATTCTTTTGCCCGACGCTATGAAACAAATTTGAGAAATACCCCGAGAGATGCTGATTGATTTCATGTTCTGTGTGTAGCCAAACTCCTGCCTCATTCTGAAGTCTCAAAATCTGATTTCGTTGACGACGTTGAATCATTGAGGCATGAAAGAAGTGGGAATTCCTGTCACCATAACTCAATCATCTAATACAAGACCGTTGATGCAAATACATCTCTTTGCGGGATAAGGCATCCTCTAAATCCACCTTCAACTAACGTAGCAAAATAGCATTATCCTCCGAAAAAGGGTAAGATTGAAGAGATATGACTTGGGATTTCAGAGCCAAGAGTTGAAGCTGATTATTTCCGAAAGTCGCCTCCACACCTTGAGTCCGTCCTTACAAGATTTTAACTTAGAGACTAGCTGAAACATTGGAGAGCCAAAGTGTTGACCATCCCAATTTGACCGAATGACATCTTCACAAGCTCGGCTTGTTGTCCACATGTGTTTCAAATTTGAAAATTCTAGGAACCTTCTTAAGCGGAACACAACAACTGAGAAAAAGGGGACAATGATTAGAGTCAAATAGGACTTCGTGCAAGACTTGGGCACATGGATACAAGGATCTCTAACCCACTGTGTCTAAAGCTCGATCCAATCGTTCACGGATATTACCTGTACCCACCTAGTTATTTGACCATATATAGGGTGGACCCTTAAACTCGAGGTCCATAAGGCCACAATCAGAAAGGAGTTCTTGGAAGGCTTGTAGTTGACTCATACGACAATGTACGCCGCCTTGTTTCTCCAACTGAGCCCCAATCTCATTGAAATCTCCAATGCATAACCAAGGATAATGAGATTCAGAAGCCATATTTTGAAAGAGAGACCAGAAAGCCTTACGAAGAGTTTGTTGAGGAGGGGCATAGACAAATGAGGCAGCCCAAACCGTAGATTTATCCAGAGGAGTAATGATGCCCCTAATCAAATTTTTTGATTGATACCTGATGTCAATTTCTACATCGTCTGTCCACCAAAGCGCCAGGCCTCCTGAAAGGCCAGTTGGTTTCACATAACTCGAATATGTAAAATGCAAACGCCTTCTGATTCTTTCCAGACTACCCGTTTTATTTTTTGTCTCCATGAGGAAGACCACCATAGGCTGATGGGTTGACACCAACCCTTGGAGGATTCGGACTGTCAGGGGTCGGCCTAGCCCCTGACAGTTCCAGTTGAGAATCAGCATGGGGGCTGTGGCTGCTTGGGGCCAGCCACCACAGCCCTATCAACATCAACAGAAGATAATTCCTCAGAAGGTGTGCTTGGGACCTGTGAACAACAATCATCAAATGGAGTCGAAGAGGGACAAACCTCATAGGTGGATTCCAGGGGTGAAGATTGGCTCGCAACCACCTAGACTTCATAAAGAGTCTGAGAATCATGTTGATGTACCCTCTCCAGTTGTTTCTTTCTTCTCTCGCGACGGAAAGGCCTAGAATTCGTAGAAAGAGGGCATGGAGGAAGGGTAATCAGAGTTGAAACAGTGCTAGCAGAACCCGCAACAAGGATGGGGACAAATGGCTTGTCCGAACGCTTAGGAACCTTGCGTTTCGGGACTGGTCTGTCCTCCTCCTCGTTGGCTTTATGTTTGATGGAGAGACTGTGAAAAACTTGGGACATACAATCATCCACCACTATGGTTTTAAGATCCAAACGAACTGGGCTGGTAGATAGACTGAGCTCTTCAATATTCACTGGGCTTGATGACTGATTTCCATGGGCCATAGGAAGATAAAAGGCCTGGATACAATCAGTTGGTTTAGTTACAAAATAACGTGGTCCATTAGAAGGAAACACTCCTGCTGATGTTGGGCCAATTGGACTCTCCTGATGGGCCAACTCCTCTGCCAATAGCCCAGCAGATTGATCCCAAATATACCCAACCAAGCTGGCCCCCGTTTCCGCATGCGGCTTCACCAGAGGGAGGTTTTGGACCGTTGTGTTACACCCTGCAGACCCAGCTGTTCCATTCCTCTTTGCCGAAATCTTCGTAGTACAGACATTAGGACGTGCATAAGTACTCGTTACTGCCTCCACTATTCCAAGTTGAGTACGAAACCCACGCGTCTCAGTCGTACTCACATTTCTAGAATCCGTCATCTTGCCCGGCAAACTTTGCTCCGGTGACCCAGATCGGTGTCACAGAGGCCTTACGTGTTCATCAAATTCATCCACCTTCTTCCGATAATACTCGACGGGGAAACCAGTGTTACGAGCTATCCCAGTACGTAAATGTGGCCCATAACCAGACTTACTCCCTGTTTCTCTCGACACAAACTTACAAGAATATCTATCATGGCCAAGACGCCCACAATCAAAACAAAAATCGGATAACTTCTCGTATTTGAAAGGGACCCATGGGGCTGCTTCACCCTCACCACGTGCTTGACCAGTATGGAGAAAAAAAACCTCTCGGAATGGGTTTCGTAACATCAACTCCCACTCTAATTCGAAGGAAATTCCTGTAAAGAAGAAGACCCTTACAGTGAGCTTTCACTCGGATAAGGCGGCCAATCTTAGCCCCAATAATCTTCCCATTCCTCTTAGTCAGCTTTTCAAGAGGAAGCCCATGAACTTGGACCCAAAAAGGGCACCGGGAGAAATCCATGTCTGTGATTGGGACGCCTAAGACAAGGGGATTGAGAACAAGTAAAGACCCCATAATAGACCAGGGGCACTCCCGCTGGACCCACTAGAGATCCTCCTCAGTTTCAAAGTTGAAAATAAAAGTATTGTCATTCTAAGAAGAGATGGTAAAGGAATTTCTAACCTTTCACGAAACATGGAGGATGTTCGAGACCGCTTGTTTGTTGAGCTTCTTGGAGGCCAGAATCCTACCAACTAAGCACCGGTGAGGTATTTCTTTGGAGCCTAGCAAACCATCCTCTAACTCAATGGTTGCCAAATTAGACGCAGTGCTCGAGACAGTCGCTATGTAAGAAAAGCACAACTCAAAGAAAAAGGAGGCTCAAAGGATATTCTAGAATAGCAGGTGAGAGAAAAAAGACAAAGAAGAGGCTACAAAGACCCTCACAAGAGAAAAAAACACAGAGACTGGGATTGACCCAGAGAAATCCACTCTAGAGTAGAGAGGCCCTCATCCTAGAGAGAGAAAATCGGGCAAAAGACCATGACTTCACTCTATTTTTATTACTTGCTGGCAACATTCTTGTACTAGAAAGAAATTGAGAACAAAAAGGAGTGTAGCTTCATATTTATTTTGGGCAAACCTGAGAGAGAGAGAGAGAGAGAGAGAGAGAGAGAGAGAGAGGGAACTCAAACTACTTTGCTGGAGAATTCAAGTCCAGGGCATGGAATACAAGAAGAGAAGTAATGAGAGAAAGGAAAAGCTCAAGAATTTCAGGCAATTAGAGTTTAAGGTATGATTTTTGTAGAATTCTTGTATTACACTTGAATTAAAGATGAGATTCAGTTCAATTTCATATAATTTGGAAGAAATTAGGAAACAAAGATGAAGAAATTAAGTTAGGTTCATGATTATGGAAATTAATTATTTTGGGTTTGATGATGTAGTCTCGCATGAACTTAAGCCTCATTGTTACATACATGGACAAATTCTACAAGTTTAATACTCTAATTAAACATGCATCGTAGGATTTCAAGGGTTTGAGATGTTAATTAATGTTTAAAACGTTTATGGGTTTGATATGAAGAAAATTAATAAAAATCCAAATTAGAGCAATGCTAATTATAATTAGTTAGTGTTGATCTTAATTTCATACATGCAAAGTTTCATAACTCTAATTTCATGATTTAGAGGAAAATAGAAAAGAGTTTAAGAATCAATTTTATGTAATTTAAAAGAAATTAGTAAAAGGATGAAGGAATTGAATTAAATTCAAATTGAGTTTAAGAATCAATTTTATGTAATTTAAAAGAAATTAGTAAAAGGATGAAGGAATTGAATTAAATTCAAATTGTAGAAATTAAATTAGAGTTGACCATATTGTGGGTTTGCCTTTTGTTGTCTTGCATAAATTAGAATTTTAATTGCGCATGCATCACGAAATTTAAGAAGATTTGAAGCTTAAAAATGTACAAGCTTTATGAACTTTCATTACAATATAAGATTTGAAGCTTTTGCATGGACAACTTTGCTTTGATTGAAGTTATAATTTTGTTTAAAGCTACATATGTTAAGTTCACTATGTTCATGAAAGGTTTTGGGTCTTGAATTGCATGAAATTAGAGTTGGAGTTGTAAAATTGAGACTTCAAAAATGAGACAGATTTTCGAACCAAACAGACCCAAAACCGCACGTGCGGCTTGGGGTCCCGCATGTGCAGAAAACAAGGCAAATTTGAGCTTCAATATTGAAATAATTGGACGTGCGGTGGTGGTTTCGCATGTGCGGCCAATGCTGCCGTACGTGCGGTTGTTAAGGTGGTCTCGGTTTTGTTTTCACTCCATTTTTCTACCTTTCGGGCCTCCGTTCGCATGGTTTAAAGTGTTTTTCATGTGCATTCGCATCTCATGAACTCGAATGAAACGAAAGAACAAAATGTTAGAACCGAATGAGTGTACAACGACTAGAAACTGAATAAGTGAATAAAACTGATTGAATAAATGAATTGTGTATTGAGTTTTGTGCTTGACTTGTTTGTTTAGGTTAGACACCGCATCCTTAGTGCATTGTTAACACGTGTTTCAGGGAGCCACTGTGAGTAACACTGTTGTTAAGCTATGTTCCATTATAATTATTTTCTAATTGATAAAAATGTATTGTTTTACTGAATTGATAATTTTTATTAATGAATGATTGTCCTATTTTCTGAACTGTACTCGTGGCATCCATAGCATATTGTTATTGTTATTGTTACAGAGATCTCTGTCAGTTCCAATTCTTGGAACTATTGTTATTGCATTGATGGCCATCAAATGATTGTTTGGTCTTTAAGACCTATCGATTGTTCTGCTATTGGATGTACCACATATGACTATTATATATTGAAATGAATCAAAATGATTGATATGATATGAAACATTTATTGAGAAATTGATCTATTAATGAATTGATTGTTTCAATTATTGTAAGGACATCATTCATAACCCCTTTACACAGTTGTTATTCATTGGGCTTTAGCTCATTGTTTATTATATGTATGTAGGCGATCGAGCAGCGGATCAGAGTTAGCGACGTCGACCCGAAACCAATTTTTGTCAAGACAACTACTGTCCCTCATTGCGAGGTTCAAATTTTTGCATATCAAGGCTTATTGGGTGATTCAAATTCATCCTTTTAACATTGTGTTTAAGAAATAAGAATGTTTATTGAGTTTTCTTAACTATTTTTGGCAATGGGATTTAATTCCCTAGCTTGTACAGGTGTGTTATGGACTTAAGTATTTGTGTAATCACAAGTATGTGAAATTTGTTTTGTTCATTTAAGTCTTCACAGCTCATTAGACGATATTGATTGGCTTCTACCAGCCCTTTTTATTAGTTTATTGTCTTATTGATAAACAGGCCTTTGGTAATCACAGATTGCTGGCTAGTTACGACGCTAAACCTATAGGGGCAGGTTTGGGTCATGACACAAAACTAGAGAATGAGTTGGATGGATTCAAACATGCCACACAAAGTAGCAACGCAGTGTTTGACTCAGTGAAACGAGCATTTAGTTATTGAATTCGCATATCCAAAATAGTGTAGAATAACTCGGCGTGATAGTGATATAAATTTGTAATTTCTTGAGCTTTACACATTCTTTTCCCTTGAGCTACAAACATACCATCAATTTGGGGAACATCAATTTCATGCTTTTCACAACAAGATGAAACATTATCAAGTAAAGAGGTCCACCCACTCTCCCTTATCATTTGGAGTCGCCTTTTAGAAACTTGAACCAAATTCATAACATTAACAATATCTTGATCTTTCCTTTGTAATGCTTGTGATAACTCGCTTGTAATAGCCAATATCGTTCTCATCAAATGAAGATTGAATACAAATTCAAAAGATTGAATTGAGTCCAACAACACATTTGCTTCTACTCGTTGTTCTGAATTTGAACCATCCCCTGAAATCATTTCAAGCACATCGATCACTGTTGAAAACATACCAGTCAAGCTGACTAAAGTACCATAATGTGAACCCTAACGTGTATCACCAATACGTTTGAGATTGGTTTCCTGATTTAAAGCCATGCCCACTTGATAGCTCTCCCATATTAAGTGCCTCAACAACTTTTGCTGCTTGTTTATCCCTAAGAATATCTCAACGTTTACATGATGCTCCAACAACATTCACCACATTAGTAATCAAAGTGAAGAGTAAGGCAATTTGATCATGATTCTGTGCCACGACTATAAGAGCCAATTGCAATTGATGAGCAAAACAATAAACATAATACACACAAGGATTCTCCCTCAATATAAGTGTTTTAAGACCATTTAACTCACCTTACATATTACTAGCCCCATCATATCCTTGACCCCACAATCTAGAAATACTCAATCCAAGTCTAGAAAATAAATTTTCCATAGCTTGCTTGAGTGAAAGAGCAATAGTATTGGCAACATGCTCGATACTAATAAAACGCTCGATCAGTTGGCCTATTTTGTCTACATATCGTATTACAATTGCCATTTGCTTGATTGATATGTCACGGGCTTCATCAATCAAAATAGAAAAAAATGCATCACCAAGCTCTCTACAAATCACATTGATAGTTTCAAACACAGCCACACTAACAATATCTTTTTGAATATCAGGAGCTGTCAACTTAAGATTTTGTGGGGCATTGCTTAATGCAGCTGCTTTGACATCTTCATTGTGATTAGCAAGAAACTTCAAGAATTCAAGAAAATTTCCTTGGCTACTTGAGTTTTCAAATTCATCATGATCACGAAATGCACATCCTTGTCTTAGAAGAAACCTAACACAATCAACCGATGCATTCAAGCGAGTTCGATACTCAATTCGAGCTTGGTCAGGTTGTTTGGAAAAAAACGTTTGAATATGTTGCTTTTGGTTTAAAAAGTCTTGACATTTACCCCAAGCTTGATTATGAGCACTATTGGGGACTCCCACATGAGTTTGAATTTTTTCTTTTTTCTTCCAATTTGAGAAACCCGCACCAACAAAAGCTTCACCACCCGCTTGATCTCCAATATCAGGCTTGAAAAGATAACAACATAGACAAAATGCCGCCTCTTTCATTACACTATACTCTAACCAATTAGGAAATTCACTGAACTAAGATTGATTAAATCGTCGAAGTTTTTGTCCAAATGCTTTTTGTGGGAAATTATGATCATGAGGTTGACAAGAACCCTTTTGTAGATATGCTCTATGGATTTGGTCTTGATCATTAGGTTATAGTCCATAATTCGAGGTCGTTATCCTGGATCTGCAGGAAGGTCTGTCAAGTTGATTTCTATACGACTTCGTTTTGCAGAGGAAGAATTATCATCTTCTTTTTAAGGAATAGATGACTCCAACTTTGATTTTCTTTTGAAATATTTCTCCATGTCTATTTTAAAATAAAAATAAAAACCCCTAATCAAAAACCCTAATCTCCAATTTTAACACAAATCAAAATCCCTAAATTTAACACAAATAACAATAAATCAAAATCCCTAATTTTAGTACAAATCACAACAAATCAAAATCCCTAATTTTAATATAAATCACCGCTAATCAAACCCCAAATTTTAGTATAAATTAAATCTGTAATTTTAGTACAAATCACCACAAATCAAATCCCTAATTTTAGTACAAATCACAACAAATCAAAACTCCAAATTTCATATGACTCACCACAAATCGAGATTCCTAATTTTATTGTTAATTTTAAATCCTTAACAAATCACAACAAATCAAAAACCCTAATTTTAATATAAACCACCACAAATCAAGATTCTTAATTTTAGCATATCAAAATCTCTAATTTTAACATAAATAATCACAAATAAATCTTTTTCTAAATTTAACAAATCAAAACATATCATTTTAACCCTAAATAACCATATAAATCAATACATTTATTTTTCATTTAAGAGTAAAAGATTAGAGAGGGAAATTGCTTGTAAACAATGGAGAGAAAAGGTTGAGAGTTGTAGTGTGGTCCCATGTGTAGTGTGGTCCCGATTCGCCATGAGTCAAAGTAGCAGTGAGTCAAAGAGTCGAAATGAAGACTATAGCAGTAGCAGAAAGCAAAGTGATGTGATATGAATAAAGAAATGGGGGACAGGATGTATGTATATACATCTTAAAGTTAAAGATTGAGTGGAGGGCAGGGCCCATCGCATGTGTTTGGTAAACACTTTTCTTTTTGCATTTTCTTTTTTAAAGATAAGGCCACATCTGTTTTGTGTTTAAAAAAAAAAAAAAAAAATTCAAAAACCCCCCTGGTCCCTTCTTAAGTCCCCTTCTGGTCGCATTAAAGGCATTCCTTCGTTTGAATGTGATCAATATCTCTTTTGGTCGCACCATATTCTTTGACATGTTAACTAATGAGGATATTTCCTCTTCAGATAATCTACCAGTAAATGAGTGTCTTTCAAGATGTTCAATAGTCAGATGATTGTACTTGCATTGCTGCAATGAATAAAAGTATAATCCTTTCAAGAAAAAAAATATAAAATATAAAATATAAAATAAATATAAAAACTGAAACTGGAAATGGACGGTAATGGATAACCAAACAAATTAAAAAAGTTCAGCCTTGGGTTATTTGAAATGTATCTTTTATTGGGCCGTGGGTTACTGAACATATATTTTTTGTTTAGCAATGTAATTCTGAACTATTTTATTTTATTCGATTTTGGTACACCAAACAAAAGTTGAAGAACTTTCTCAAAAAAACAAACGAAAACATATTAAACAAATTAAAAAAAATTCACCATTTCACTTTTTTCATGGTTCTTTACTACCATTTTTTTCATTCATTGCTTTATTCTAAGATTAAAACACTATGATTTTCACTTTTTGAAAAGAGATATGTAGCAGAGAAGAAAAACTGAGAAGAGAAGAAGAGTAGTAAGAATTAAAGAGTAACGGGTGTAAGGGTATAATAAAATATATTTAAATTTAGTCTTTTGTCCTTAAAAGTAATTTCACACATGAATAAAATTTGGAAAAAAAAATCTCATACAGAGGGTATAAAGAGATAAACTAGTGGTGTAAATAGAATCACTCAAAATAAAATTAAAAAAAGCTCATTTTTTTAAGGGGGAATTACATTCACTCAAGAGGGAATTTTTTTTTTTTTACAAACTTGCACTCACTCCGCAACTTTTCACTTGCACCTTACATATTCTTGTAATTTTTTTTTATCTACCCCACTATTTTAAAATTTTTCCTTTTTAATTATCATTCCTTTTAATTTTTTTTTTTAAATTTTATCTCGTCACACTTTTCAAAATTCCACTCATACCCTTATTTTTAACCCCCAACTTCTTATCCCACTCCTATTCTTTTTAACAAAAATATTCTCCAAGAAAAAAAATAAAAATAAAAAAATAAAAACAAAGAGTAACAAATTAAAATATAAATGAAAAAAATTGGTGAAAAATTCAGCCTTTGGAAGTATAAGACATTAGATCTAAAGTAAAATATTGTTAGGTAATAAGGACACACCGAAAATGTCGTCAGAAAAAGATGTCGGAAAAAGTCATTGGTGCTGGAAAAGTCACCACTAAATTGGCCGAAAAAGTCGCTGGCAGCGACAGGTGGTGGTGGTGTGATAGAGAAATATGTGATATTTAACAAATAAGTTGTTGAATGAGTGATATGTGTCACATTTCAATATATAGTTCGGTAAATTTCAATAGATAAACAGATAGATTGATTTCAATAAATAGTTATCCTTTTGGCCCAAAGAGATTAGTCATGGCCTGAGTGCCAAAAAAAAAAAAAAATTACAAATTAGTGAAAATTTTTATTAGGAGTGATCATAAATTTTGAGAGAAATAAATATAATTTATCTGTAAAGACCCAAATAAAATAAAAATGTGGTGGAAACTTTTTTGTAAGTGACTTGCTCACTTTCGGTGGAAAGTGTTTAAGAAAAATAAAATAATATAAAAGAGAGAAGTGAGTGCTTACACAAACCAGTATGTAGATACTTTTATTATGAAAGGGGGACACACGTGTTCCACGAGTTCAGATCTTCGGCCGCATTTCCCAGCAGCACTTCCCAACAGCACTTCAAAACGACGTCGTTTTGTGTATATATATATATATATATTTTTTGCCCTTTCTTTGCTTCTTATTCAGCTTTCCCCTTTCCATTTTTGAACCCTAGACAGAGGCGCAATACAGGACGAAGGAGAGGAGCGATACAGGACGAAGGATCTGGACGATCTGGAAGAGTGAAGAGACGAGGTTCGTTTCTCTCCCTATCGATTTTTCCATAGATTTTCCATTCTTTTTGTTGCCAAGGTTGATGAACATACTCTTTTTGGTGAACTGGGCAAATATTAAATATGAAAGAATGGAATGGAAAATCTGGGCAAATATTCCTTTTTGATGAACATAGATTCCTTTTTTTGTGAACTGTGACAATGTTAACGATTCTGGGCAAATATTTACAAATATTCTGAAATTATATTTTTTTGCCCATACTCTTTTTGGTGAACTGACGAGGTTCATAGATTTTGGGCAAATATTAAATATGAAAGAATGGAATGGAAAATCTGGGCAAATATTCCTTTTTGATGAACATACTCTTCTTGATGAACATAGATTCCTTTTTTGGTGAACTGTGACAATGTTAAAGATTCTGGGCAAATATTTACAAATATTTTGAAATTATATTTTTTTGCCCATACTCTTTTTGGTGAACTGACGAGGTTCATAGATTTTTCATTCTTAAATATGAACATATTTCAGAACCTATTCTTAAATATGTTAACTTGACTTCTGTTTTGGAACATAGATTCCATTCTTAATTTAATCTATGTACACATTCTTAATTTAACAATGTTAACTTGACTTCTATGAAATGTGCAAAATATGTTCAAGAGTTGGAATCTATGTTTAACAATTGAACAATGTTAACTTGACTTCTATGAAATGTGCATAATTTAACAATGTGAACTTGACTTCTGTTTTGAACAGAATTTGATTAAACAGGGTGAACATGGAACATATTTCATAGATTCCAGAATAGTTGTAATCAAATATTCCATTTTTAAATATGTTCAAATAAAACAGATTTCCTTGCTCATATTTCTTAACATATTTAAGAACAGGATTACAAATATTTTTATTTGAACAGGGTGAACAAATTCTTATCTCTCAGAACATATTTCAGTTGAACATAGATTACAAATATTCTTATTTCCTGTTTTGATTATACTCTGTTCAAATATTTGATTCTGTTTTGAACATTTGACTTCTGTCATTGAATCTTGAAGCTTGAATTTGAGAATGAATCTTGAACATTTGAAACTTTATAGAGAATTTGAAACATTTGAAGTCCATAATCAAAATTTGAATCTTGAATCTGAAGCTTGAACATTTGAAACATTTGAAAAATTTGAAACTTGAAGTCCTCAATGAAAAATCTGAAACTTGAAGTCCTCATTGAAAAATTTGAAACATTTGAATCTTGAATCTTGAACATTTGAAACTTTATAGAAAATGGTATGAGAGTTAGCTATTATTAGATGGAATCAGAAACTAATGAGGAAGTCTGTGATGCTTATAATTGTAATAATGCAGATTAAAGGAAAGTGATTTTATTATGATTTTTTTGTATTGTCTATCATAACCCATCATGGTAAATCTCTCAAATTTTATGTTAAAGTCCGTATCTAAACTATCATTTCTAAATTTGAGCTATTCTCATTGAACAATTAGTGCCCAAATTCTTGCATTTCAAATCCACAAAGCCAAATGCCACTCTATACTATAGCATCTGTGATTGAAGTTGAATGTGTATATAACTTTACCTATGAATTGTGTGCATAATTTTGCAGATGTCAAGTTCAACTGTTAACGGAGATGCCTCAGATCAGTTGACATTCTGCAACAGAAATTGCCCGAAATGTCATAGGAAAGCAACTATTCAAATTTCAGAGACGGAACAAAATAAAAACAAATTATTTTATTGTTGTAAAAATTGCGGCGATTTTATGGGATGGTGCTTGCCTACAAATTCACAAGCTAGAGGTGAAAGAATAGTGCAAATGGAAAATATGTCAACTGTCACCGAACAACAATTTCGACTTATGAACGAACAACTTGGATTTCAAAGCGAAGAACTTCAATTTATAAGGGCGAAGATGTTGAAGTTGGAAACTGACATAAATCAAAATTCGAGTTGTATTTATGGGTTGTGTATCTTGCTTGTAATTGGGATCGTGTTAGTTATAAAAATGTAATAGTTTTGTAATCTTTGCGACCCATGGGAGCTAGTGGCAGTTTGTATGGTTATGTGGTTATGTCAACTATATCTTTGTATGGTTAACCGGACTTGTTAATTTTGTATGGTTATATAGTTATGTAATGACACTTGATTATGTTGTTCATTTTGTCCAGCAGAGCTGTGTAATCTGTGTAATCACTTTGTATGGTTATGTTGTTCACTTTGTATGGTTATGGTTATGTTGAACTTGTCCCAGCATATGTCCATTACAGGGTGTACTGAAAACAGGGAATAAGTGTATTTTGTCCATTACATGGTGCAATCAAAACAGGAAATAAAATCAAACCTGTCCATTACAGGGTATAATCAAAACAGGAAATAAGTTTAACATGTCCATGACAAGGTGTAATCAAAACAAGAAATAAGTGTAATATGTCCATTACAGGATGTATCAAAACAGGAAATGAAATGAAACCTGTCCATCATAGGGTGTAATCAAAATAGGAAATAAGTTTAACCTGTCCATGACAAGGTGTAATCAAAACAAGAAACAAGTGTAATCTGTCCAGTACAGGGTGTATCAAAACAGGAAATGAAATGAAACCTGTCCATCATAGGGTGTAATCAAAACATGAAATAAGTTTAACCTGTCCATTACAAGGTGTAATCAAAACAAGAAATAAGTGTAATCTATCCATTACATAAAAAAGATGTCCATAAAAAATATCCAAATCCCACCAAACTTTACAAATACATAAAAAAGATATCCATACAAATTATACAAATCCCACAAAACATTACAAATACATAAAAAAAATTGTCCATCAAAAATATCCAAATCCCACCGAACATAAATAAAATACACCCAAATCCACAAATATAATAAGATCATCGTTTCTCGCAAGCCTTCCAGGATGTCCATCCACATGACCGCTGCCAGGACTATGTGAGGCTTGTGACAGTTGGACTGCAGTAGTATCTCGAAGCAATTTCTGAAACGATGTCGGAGTGGGATACACTAAAGGCATTGAATGAGGCGGCATTGAATGAGGCGTGTTATTTCCCTGCAATAGTGATACATGTATTAAAATATTTTTAAAATCTATACTACATTTTCAATGTAAAGTATGTAAACAATTACAACTCACATCATATGTAGGATACAAGACATGATGAACACTTGTACATTGGGGTTCAGGTCGAGATTGGGATTGAGGTTGAGAAATATAGATTGCACGACCATGACCCTGAGGTAAACAACATACGTAAAGAAGTGACATGAAAATATAGTAATAATGCATTTTCATTTTAAAAAACATACATTATGAAAATATTACCTCAACATAATTACTATGACCCATGGCAAAAGGAGGTCGAGATTGACTTTGTGGAGTGTAAAGCAAACCAACATAAAGCAAAGAATAAGACAACGTATGGCAAAAAAAGTTCATAATACATTTTCATGTTAAAAAACAAACAATATTTTATAGTACCTCAACATAATTACTACGACTCATGGCAAAAGGAGGTCGAGATTGACCTTGTGGAGTGTGAACACCCTAAAGTAAACCAACATAAAGCAAAGAATAAGACAACGTAGGGAAAAAAAAAGTTCATAATCCATTTTCATGTTAAAAAACAAACAATATTTTATAGTACCTTAACATAATTACTACGACTCATGGCAAAAGGAGGTCGAGATTGACCTTGTGGAGTGTAAACACCCTAAAGTAAACCAACATAAAGCAAAGAATAAGAGTTTATGTTCATTATGTGAATGATTCGGCTGTCTCATCATACATCAACGCTGCACCGAATACAACAGTTTCTCGATGATGATTAAATCCCACAAAGGTTCCAAAAGGTCTATGTTCATTATTTAATTTGTAAGTAGTGTCAAAGGTCACTACATCACCAAATTGAGCATAGTCCATTATCATTTGTGCATCCGCCCAAAATATGTTACTTATTTGCTCTTCACAATCTAATTGGACTGCATAATAAAATGATGGATTTTCTAAACTTTTCTTACGAAAGTATTGAAACACACTACCCGCTTCTCCATATTCCAAATCTTTTTGTCTCTTCGATCTCAAGTAATTTTTTTGGTCCAATTTGGTGAAGCCAAGTGATGCTCTTCCACCTGATTCCCTACCAAATAGCTCATAAGCAGACCTAAGAGGAATTCCAGATTCTGAAGCCAATTCTACTTCAATTGCTTGGGTGGTAGATATTTTTCTTTGGGATGGCAACATATGAATGCACTCTTGAGGCACAAAATCATGATTATGATTTTCAACAAAATCAATGGCAACATATTTTCCTAAATTTCTATCTAACTTGATACTAAATCGAGCACCACAACCACACCTCACCTCTTGTCTCGGAAATTTTACTAATGGATCTCGCTTGTCAATACCCCGAGTTCCCTCTTTGTAACATACAAAAGTCCGTGAAGTTATTTCCTTAGTATGTTTGTTCTTGTGTGCATATAGCTTCTTAATACTAAACCCCACCTTTCCGCCATAGGTATTGTAAAAATCATATGCAGCTTGTTCAGAGTCAAATAACATGCCTAATTTCGGCTTCCAACCACAATTAGGCAACTCATTAACAACATTATTTTCTTCGATTACCTGCAATTCGATTTATAGGTTGAATGAATCAATTTATATTACTTCGATCTATGCTTGCAATTCGATTTATAGGTTCATTGAATCAATTTATATTATTCGCTTGATCATTTGATGAGAATTAAAATAATTTATTATATTTCTTGCAAGTTGCCCCCCACCAAGTGCTATGCTAAAGATGCTGAATGACCTTAATACCCTTCCCTTCTCTATATTTTGACCTTGGACTGGCTATCTGGATTTTGTTTCAAGAATATGAATATTTAGTAGCTGATTTTATCACTTAAAAGTGAAAAACAAACAGAGATGAAAAGCTTATTGGAGTCTTTCAGAAATATTTCAGTGATTATTTCAGTGATAATCAATGTATACATATATTTCAGTCTATATACCAGTGCTATAATTAATTTGTATATATTAATTTTTCTATATACATTTCTCTATATTAATTTTTATATATAATTAAGGATTTATATATAATTAAGGATTTTGTTAATTCAGAAATTACTAATTAAAAAACATATAATAAATTAAATTGTGGAAGATTCTGAGTTTTGGGATTCAATGTTAACAACTAGACAAATCATTCAGTATAAATTGCCCACATTAAAAATACCCTCAGATTTTTAGTTTTGAATAAACTTCCCAGCCTCATTATGACCAAATCCTATTCTAAGCCAGGAAATTCACAAGGACCCAAAATAGTGAAAGACTTTACTATTACTTCATCATCTCAACAGATATGCTCTATTAATGACTGTGTCCTTACCAATCAAATGTATATTTGTGTATTATTATGGTTTTGAAACAAATCTCGACATATATATCATCAAAATGACTTCTATCATGCAAGTCCAGAAGAACCAGACTCCAATAAGCTTTTCATCTCTGTTTGATTATCCAAACAAAATGAAAATATAGAGACTGAAATATACATATATACATAACACAGAGACTGAAATATACCTCCGCCATCGTCGCGTCACAGCCGGACTTGAGTCCCTCTGCCAACCTCTCTCCATTACCGTCGCTTCCGTCCACCATCGTTCTCCGTCTTCGCAGATGGCTCCGACCCCTCTCCGTTCTCCAGCGCCTCTTTTCTCTCTCTCTCTATCCAGCTGGCTGCGTCGTTAGGGCAAAAGAGAGGAGGCAGGGACGAAGATGAGTCAAAATGAGGGTTGCAAGTTTAGGCGGGAAATTCGAATTTTCGGAATTAAAAAAAAAAAAAAAACCCAACTAAACAAAACGACGTCGTTTTGCACTACAAAACGACGTCGTTTTGTAGTGTTGCTGGGACTGCTGCTGGAAAGAGCAGCCGGTGATCCTTATTCCATGTTCCACCATCAAAACCCACTGATACTTATTAATATATATAAAGTTGCTTTACAACTGCAATTGGATTCTTATTTTTGGTGCTCTTGCTCTCAACGTTGCTCTCAACTTGAAAGGTTTTGATTATGAATACAAAGCAGTTACTTTACTCAAGGGAGAGCAGTTGAGTCCTGAGTTTTTAGAGTAGTGAGATCCTACACTGATAGAGTTGAGTTGAAAGTTGAACTCTGAATATTTGTTAGATTCACCATTGAAATTCAATGTCGAGCTTTTCTCGTCAAATGAGACCATGTTCTTCGTCTCTGATCAAGCGTTTTGAACACTGAATCACAAGATCTTTCACCACTACTGAAGGCCATCGTCCTTCCATTGTCCACAAGTGCAGTCTCGATATTCTTTACGATTCCTGGTTCAACAAGGGAACGTCATTCTCCATGACAGAACGAGATCGTCTTGATCTTCGCGGACTTCTGCCTCCAAATATTATGTCCCTTGAGCAACAAATTGAGCGCTTCATGGAAGACCTGAAGAGGTTTGAATTGAATGCTAGGGACGGACCATCTGATCCAAATGCTTTAGCCATGTGGCGGTTACTTAACAGGTTGCATGATAGAAAGGAGAAGCTCTGGTACAGTGTGCGTGGAAAGAAGCCATTTCCTGTGACTCCTAATGGATTGTTACGGTTTAATATCAAGGGGCAGTGTGACGTTGATAAAGAATTTAAAGAGAGGAAATCAAGAGGAGCTGCTGAGTTTACTTAGGGCATTCTCAATTTCCAGAAAGACCAAGATATAAGGCTTAAGGTTGGGTATGAAGTCTTTGACAAGGTTCCATACCTGCAGTTCAGGGAAAATAACTGGATGCTCAATGTTGATGTTAATGGCAGAAGGAATGTGAGATATGATTTGTGAGAAGGGGAGAGCTTGATATATTCATTTGAGGCTCGCGAGGCTGCAATGAGTATATAAGGAAAATTAGTGGATTTCCAGTGTAAGAAGAGTAAAGATTAACATTCTAGGATTTCACTTGCAAACTTTGGTTGTTCTTTGATACCATCACATGCTACAAGCTTAATACCAATCCTCAAATGAGGATGTAAGAAGATTCATTGAAAGCAATTCAAGAAGGAAAGGAGCAGAGTAATTCTTATGCAGGGCTTGAGCCTAACAGTTCTGCAGGGGTGGAGGATATGTCTAATAGTAATGGAATTGTAATTCATTAGGTGAATTATTGTGTAATTCATTAGGTGAATTATTGGATAGAATACGTTCTAGAGGTGGAAAATACTCAGAAGAAGGTGGCATCAAACTCAACTCAATTTTGAACCCAAGGTTTTAGACCATAGTTCTTGAGGCCAAAGTGAAGGGCTTGGTGAGAGCAACGTTTTGACTGGTGGAGATCAAAATCCAATAAAGTTGGAAATTGGAGTTTTCGCGTGTTTCCTCGTCAAACTTGAGGTAAGGATTTTTTACACTTTAATATGGTTTTTAGCTTAGTTATTTGCTATTATGTATAGATGATGAGATTTGGTTGTGGTTTGGACAAATCTAAGATTTGGATTTGAAATTATAAAAGAGGGGTTTCTCGGTTTTGGATTCTATTGTGAATATGGGGTTTTGAAATGGGGTTATTCGTGTATAATTGATGAAATTGAGCCTTGGGGTTGTTATTTGAGAAAGAGGGAAAAATGCCGTAATTGGGATTAAATGAATTGTTTGTCAAAATAATGAAATTAATTATGGGAATATATAATTGGATTGGAAATGATGAAATTGGGTGGAAATGTAATTGAATGGTGTAGTTGGATTGATAAATCACTTACTTATGGAAGATGTAATAATTTATCTGTTGATAGATTTATTTACCTGTTTAGTGATAATTGTTTTGGGCTATCGGTGGAGGATAGCCATGATTATTGTAGAACTGCATGATGATTAGGTAAATTGAAACAAATCAATTGAATTATGTCATTGAATATGATGGTTGGATTAACACATTGAATATGTGCTATAATTGATCATTGTATATGATAATGTGTTTAAATACATTGTATATGTATGTTTATTGGGAGGAGATAGGAGATGTACTCCATATGTGATTATGTTTTTAAATACATTGTATATGTATGTTTATTGGGAGGAGATAGGAATATGTGATTATGTTTTTAAATACATTGTATGTGTATGTTTATTGAGAGGAGATAGGGGATGTACTCCATATGTGATTTTGTTTATAAATACATTGCGTATGTATATTTGTTTGGGAGGAGAAAGGGGATGGACTCCATTTAAAACAAGTTGGCCAGAGTGTCCTGGGTGAAAGATCCGAAATTTTATATATAAATGGGTGCTGATTCCTTTGGACGAAATATCCATAAAATGGCAAGTTTGAAGTATTTATGTGTGTTTTGCATAAATGGAAAAACTATTGAGTTGTAATCTCATATTGGTTATTGAAAGATAAAAAATTTAACTCATGAATTGAATAGTGCATATGAATTGGAAATGAATTGAAGGAAAATGGAATAAGATTGGCTTTAGTGGCATATGGATATGTAGGCCTTGTGGATGCTTCCATATCAGTATCATTTATATACGTGGTATTTATACTTTTGCTAAACTTTATAAATTGTGTTAGATTATTTCTACTGAGCTGTTGGCTCACCCTATATGGGAACATCATTTTCAGGTGCAGATGAGGTGTTTCCTCCAAGGCAATAGCGTGGATAGATTCTCGAGAAGCAAGAGCTTTTTAATTATGTTTTGTTGTGTGTATGTTGGTATTTGTAAAGCCAATGGCTTAAGATGTAATGAGCGAGACTCAATTTGTGTAACCAAGCAATGACTTGGAAAGATGTAAGCCTACATGGCATTTAATTGTTTGTTAAACAGTAAACTTTGATATATAAAAGTATGTTGTTTTTCATATTTATTCCTTATATGAGTTATCTTTATTGTATTATTTTGGGGGCGTTACATTATCTTTTTAAATATAATAAATTATATATATATATAGGGGAAATTACAATATATATATATATATATATATTAGAGTTTGACCCTTGTAACAAAATAAATCTCGAGTTTTTAATTTTGTCAATTTAAACCCTATATATATATATATTTTTAATCTAAACCATTTGCAAGTTTTCGTTAAGTAAAATTAATACAAAAAAATGAATATTTTAGTCATTAACTCAATAAAAAATAATATTTCAGACATTTTATGTACAATTCCAATTTGTAGCTCGAAAATACTGAGGCTCGAATGGCCCGAGTTCCAAAACGACGTCGTTTTGGAATTTTTTTTTTTCCCTCTCTTTTCTCTTTGAAGCAGAGGTGAAGATGAAGAAGATGAAGAAGAAGAAGAGAGGAGAAAGAGAGCATCAACCAACTCAGATCATCATTATCAACCGAGAGAGAGCATCAACATCAAACAACAACACATCATCATCATCATCATCATCACACAACAACTGTAGACGTCCCCGAATGTCCCGGGAGAAATCCCGTTTTGTTCATTGGGCTCACTACAGTTCGGACTTAAATGTCACGGTTCTGAATCTAATCCCACAAAGTGCAATGCGAGGCCGATAAATCACCAAAGAGTCCAAATCTGGCAAATCGTTTTGAAAAACAGATTTTTAGCAAGAAGTGCCAAACATGGACTGCTTTGCCAGATATAGAGTCGCCACCTAAATATTTTGTTTTGGGGGAATTTAGGAAACCTTGACTCGTGCCTAAGGCCACATGTCCATCATCACCAAAGTTGTTTCGGCTCGGGAACTTGGGTACGATTGAGGAAGGTCATTTCATGAGCACCCCCGCTCGCTCGATCGAAGATCGGCCACTACTAAGCATGATATCGAGTTTTTGAAAACACATGTGCTCTTATTCCGGTTTATTAGCCTAGAATTACTATGTGATGCGCAGAACATACAAGTATAGATTAGATTGCCTAAGTTGGAACAAAGCATCGCATATCCTTTTGTTTTGAAAATGGATTGAAATTTTTTACTCGCAAGTAGGCTAAAACACGGGTTTCGATGAATTATTCCAACTCAAGCAACCCAACCTTCACCCACAGGCATTCAGGCAGTTATATCACATAAGCACGTAGCCTCATGGTAAGCATGCTATCATGGTAGTCACTCACACGCATGCAAGGATGCTAAAGCATAAACACTTACCGAGTACTCCGAGCCAAAGAAAGAAGTTAATTAGAAAATATGCATGAATCCTAACTATGCTGAGATGCCTAATGCAACACATGCAAAAATGCAACTACAATAGGCTTGGCTATTCTAAGATGGCATATGAGATGCAACAATCGATACATGTATTCAACTTGGAATTGAAATACAATGCAGTTAGCATGATGCGCCAAGCCCGGTACATGTAATACAGATGAATGAATGCAAACATGTGAACATATAGATGCTAATTGAAACATACCCTAAAACTAACCATCATAAACTGGTAAATAAAAGGGAGAAAGACGTGGGGTTGGAAGACATACATCACACACGCGCACACTTATTTACAACCGTTGGCCCTCTCGGGGAGGGTCTGAATGAATAATACACAACCAACTAGCTAATCTAAGCTATTTAAACTAATTATTACACAATGCTAGCTAATTAATCAAATTAACTAAATAAGCAAATAAACTATCATGCAAGCTACAAAGAATGGACTGCCTTAGCTTGGTTCCGAATGATAAAGGATGCATGCATGCTCGAATCACCTCATCAGGAAATGCATCGCGATGTCTCAACTCGCCTTTGTTTGCAATTGAACTCAGAAACTTGCACGAAGCTCCAGAGAGATGAAACTCTACCCTAGGAAACTGTTGGAGGGCTACCAACTAGCTTATAGGCATGGGAGACCAACTAGGACGGCCACCGACCAGTTTTTGCTCACAGGGTGGTTGGCCAGCCAGAAAACCTGGTCGGCCGACTAGTTCCTTCTCGTGGTTTCTGTTTTCTGCAACAAAGGCAAGAGAGATAGAAAGCAAAGTATTTTCAACATATGTGTGCCTGACCACTCTCCCCGTCATTGCATAAGCTCTAGGGAGTGTAGTCCTCGATCCTCATGCCATCAATCACGCATCCCGATGCATGATGGCCGAGAAGTCAAATTGCACGACTTAATGTGAAATGAATGCACATGTAAACACCTAAAGCCAACAACTTTATCATCGATAGTCAAGAGTGTTGGTGACCGGGAATCGAGGCACGTTTCGTCACTTTGAGTACGAAACGTCCCTCGTTTCCCGTGTTCGGACTAACTCCTATTCCGAACACCATTCAACAAACAATGGCACGCACAATGCGACTCTAAGCATGCAACCTAAATGTTATGCAACTAAGTGATGCAAACATGCAAAGGATGACATGACAACATGCACAATGCCAATATGAAATGCAACGTGGACAACCTAACAAGGCTAATGGCATGCACAATGCACAATGCTAATGCTCACATACTCAATGCAAGATAACATATGCAACAATATGGCAAGATGCGGCTAGCATACACGATGCGGATATCAAATAGCATACTCAATGCGACGAACTCATGGCATGCGCAATGCTATGAACTACAATGGCATACTCGATGCGAAATGGACTTAAACCAAAATGAGTGGGCCTCAGCCACACTCAAATCAGTGGCCAATCATGATGAAAATGAGGCAACAACACACGCACAAACATGCAAGGTGTAATGGCTCCGAGTCTAGGGCACAAAGCACAACTCTACAAGTGCATTGGAAGGATGAAATATGGCATACAATAGCACAAGTTCCAGCTCTGAAATGGCATACAAGATGGTCCTGAATCATGCAAACAACTCACACAATGCATGTTAGATGGCTCAAATATCGAAACTAGTGAAGCACATTACACTAGAGGTATGCAAAGCAATGCACAAATGACCAAACCAGCCCCAAACAGTCCCTATACAGGCCCAAAACAGTGGCAAAATGGACTAAGATGATGTCTTGAGGTGCGCAAAAATGAAGCTCATGCAATGGCTCATAAATGAGCCATACAAGCACAACTCTCAAATGCACTTAAAGAGTAATAAACATGGGAAGATGGCGAATGAATAAGCTCTGAAATATCATACATAATGATACTAAAACATGCAAACACCTCAATATAAGCATGCAATAGGCTTCAAAACTCAAAGCTAGGCATGGCTATTACACTACAAGCATACATGGAAAGCATCATTTGACCATGAGGCCCAAAAACAGAGCTAAGGCAGTCCAAAACATGCACAAAATCAGTTTAAGGCATGGCCAAAAAGTGCTAGAATCAAAGACCAAAATAGTATGCTATACAAGCTAGTGAAGAGGGCTTACACTACAAGTATATGAAGCATTCAAGAGGTCACTAAACCAATAAAAGTTAGAGGTATGACATGCCAAATAAAGCCCAAAAACTCATTGAAACATGGTCAATGCATGCAAGAATGACATGCTTCTTTGATAGGCTATGAAAAGGGTTGTTCTACACATGCAAGATGCACACCTAATATGGAAAAACAAGCTCTGGATAGAGCCTATGCAGGTCCTAAAACTCACCAAAAATGGTCTGAAACATGGCTTGGAAGCATGCAAATAAGGGCTCCTTTGTTAGGCCAAATATGCTAGAAATCAAAACAAGGAGAGATAGGGTCGCCTCTCTCTGATTTTGGCTCTCAAAAACACATAATAACCACTAAAAATTCTCTGGATTTCAGTGGTCAAAAGGGAAAACAAAGCTCAAAACAAAGGCCTTAATGCATGGCTCAAAACAAGGTGAAATGAAGCATGCGAGGGGGTAGATGACCCCCAACAGAAAAATGATCTTAAACAGACATGTTAAGGACTTCAAAATAAGACTTTTTTCAGTTTACACCAAAGCTCAAAAATGCTTGCAATTATGGCTAAAAGATAGAGCAAAATAAAACTCAAAAGAGGGATAGGATGTTACCCTTGTAGCTTAGCAACTCCAGCAGCTTATGGACAAAAAATGCAGCTCCTTAGGACCTCTCAAGACCCTCCAAGAAGCTTAGGTTGGTGTTGGAGGTGTTAGGCTAAGAGGTAGTGTGCAAAGGGGCAAGAGCTTAGCACTTTTGAACACAAAATATAGAGACAAGGGGGAGATGTATGTGTGTATGCTTCAGCCAAATTCAGAACCCTCACAAAGGAGGGGTAGGCCCTTGTTTATAGCCAAAAGGGACCAAAGCTTCTGAAAGAAGCTCAAAAATAAGGTTGAAGATCTTCCATATACGTGTATGAAGGATCCATTTTGTGCCTTCCAGCTGGCACAACTGGCAACAACTCATGGAGACAAAACTGGAGGGGCCGACCAGTTCAGGTGGTCGGCCAGCTACTTTAGGTGGTTGGCCAGCCAGTTCAAAAGGGTCAACTCATCAAAAACTAGTCAGCAGCCCCATTTGGTGGTCTCCCAACTGAATGCAAGCTAGTGGTGTGGTGGGAGACCACCAATTGTGGCCCAAAAATGAGGGAGACCAGTTACTTGACAAGAAAACTAGCTGGCGGGAGAAAAGTGGTCTCCAAGGAGAAAAGGTGGTCTCCCACCCTTGTACCACCTTCCAAACAATGAAAACAAGGTCCATGCCAAAAATGAACCAAGACGGATGCAAAACGAGGGTTCGGGGGTCAAAACGCGCAGCTGGGTGCCTCGAAAACAGGTTGTTAAGCATCGAAAGTGGTGTGCGACCACAAAGGTGGTCTCCTGTGCCATAGTGTCCCTCTAGACAGAGAAAACAAGGTGTGTGCCAAAAACCATGCCAAACGGAGAAAGTTAAGCGGTCCCGAACCGAGGCGCACGACCGACGGCTCCGAAAATCAGAAACTGGTCTCCAAACGGGAAAAGTGGCCTACGACCACGAAAAGTAGCCTACGGCCATTGAGAGATGGTCTACGAGAGCTCTCCTTCCCTTCGGGAAGAGAAAACAAGACCTGGTTCGCAAACCAAGGCAAAGCACAAAAGGGTCCCGAGGTCCGAGGGTAAGGCTCTCAGTCGAAACTCCGAAATCTCAGAACGAGCATAACATGCACCACCACTGAGCGCTCAATCGATGACGTCTGAGTCTTAAGTTCTGTCAAAAATAGGGTGTCTACAACAACACAAGTCATCATCATCATCATCATCATCACACATTATCTTTTCTTTCTCTGTTTTTTTTTTTCTTTTCTTCTTCCATAACTCAGAACAGAAAGAGAGAGAGATAGATCTATATACATAGATCATCAACAGATTGGGAAAAAGAAAGAGACACACACAGAGATCATCAATAGAACGGGGAACACAGAGAGAGAGGTACACAGATATGTGTATACACACACAGATCTATTTGTGTATACACACAAAGGATGGCGACGCTGATGATGGGTGGAGCCTCTCTCTCTCTCTCTCTCTATCTCTCTCTGTTCTCTCTTCCTCTCTTTCTTTCTCTTTCTCTTTCTCTTTCTCTTCCTCCCTCTGTTTCAGAGATATAAGATGAAAAAAAAAAACTACCCAAAACGACGTCGTTTTGGGCAGTCGAGCCATTCGAGGCAAAGGAATTTCGAGCTACGAAGTATTATTGTTTTATGTAAATCTATATTGAGTTTAATAATTAACAATGGAGGGAGGAGCTCTAAAGGAAGGATTTGGAGCTTGTTGAACTTACGGGTCATTCGGCTAGTCACTAGAGGATTTGACTGCATCTAACCTGCCGGTTTGTCACGACCCAAACCCGCCCCTATGGGTTTAATACCGTAACCGACCAGTAATCCGAGATTACCGAAGGCCTACTTAACAGTAAGATAGTAATACAGAGTACAGGGGTATGGCGGAAGCCAATACATTAATTAAACAATGTCCAATGAGCTGTGTCAGTCTGTATGCAAAAAGACTTTTCATTCGAATGCACATTCATGACAAGGCAGTCTATGCATATATGTACAAACATTCAGAACGGGGACATAGCCCTATTATAATAGTACAGTGCAGTGCTATCAGTCTATACAATATCACAAGACAGATATAGAGATAGACGGGGGAAATTAAAACACCCCTAAGCCATAGCTTGGCAGACTCGGAACCTCGCGGTGAGGCACGGTGGTTGGCTTGACAAAAAGGGGAGTCTAACCCACGCTCCTAGCTCCGGTCTGGTGCTTGAACACCTATATATATATATATATATATATAAACAGTGAGTTAAAGCCTAGTGAATAACATAATGCGTAAAGAGGTTAAGAATGAATGTCCTTCCAATAATGAAAATAGTTCAATTGATTCAGTATATCAGTAATTCAGTCATTCAGTCAAAACAGTCATATGTGGTACATTCATTAGCATAGCAATACAGTAAACAGTAGGTCTTAAAAGACCGAACAGTCAATGATGGCCATCATATCAGTAAATAGTAGTGGTTTCAACATGGGAACCGACAGAGATCTCTATAACAGTAGCAGTAACAGTAAACAGTAGTTGCTATGGATGCCACAATATAGTTCAGAATAGAGAACAAACATTCAATCAGTAAACAGTATCAGTTTAGAAACAGTACAGTTTAAACAGTCACATTTGAACATATTTTTACACAATTGTTACTCACAGAGTTCTGGGCTATAGTTAAGCTAGAGCGCGTCCCCAGATGCTAACCCTACACAGTTACAGATTGAACACACACTAAGCTACACAGTTGGGAAAAATAATAACTTAATCCCTAATTTGCCTCGGTATGGTTCTACATCTATATCCTTATTAAGATGCCTTAAACTAGGTCTAGGAATGCCTAGGATGGAATGAGGATGCAAGGATGCACTTTTAAATACTTAGCAAAAATTTCAGAAAAACAGGGTCCTGCTCGAGTGTGTCTTTCCCCGCTCGAGCGGACATGCAGACAAAGGCTCCCCGCTCGAGCGTCACTTTCCCCGCTCGAGCGGACTATAGAACATGGCAAAAGTACTGAATGCATGAAATTTACGCTCGATGGGCGCTCGACCTACGCTCGAGCGTGTGACTCAGGTTCCTGCTCGAGCTTGCATTCTTATGCTCGAGCGGATTGTAAAACAATGCAAAGTACTGGATGCTCGAATTTCACGCTCGAGCGTGAGTCCAAATTCTGGAAATTCCAAATTGAACATTCAAGCTCAAAACCAAGTTTTAATGCATCAAATCCGATCCTCTTGGACTAATTTTCTAGAAAACACTTCAAAACCCATAATATTACATGTTTCAAAGATCAATTTGATAAATCAAAGCCCAAGGGTGTTTCAATTAAATCCAATTTCAAACCAAATTTCATAAACATGATTTCAAACATGACATGCAAGAGTTAATCCATTTTCAAGCTTCAAATACTTGCTCTATTGAGCTCATTAGCCTCAAAACAAGATGAAATCAAGGCCCATTGTAAAATTATGAACATGCATGTGAGGAATTTATGAACAACACCTCAAGCAATGTCATCTCTTTAATATTTTTCTGTCAAATAAAAACTAAATAGATTTTATAATAATTTGTGCTATAAATGATGTGTTTTTATTTTTTAAAATTAGGAATTTTGATCCATAATTTTTTGTGCTAAAATTGCAAACTTACATGATTATCCCACACCAAGCTATTCCACACTATTATAAAATTTTGATTTGTCCTTATTAATAATGAGCATGTAATTTTTATGTTTAAATTTATCTCATAAAATTATGATTATCTTAATGTTGCTCATGATTATTTTAAATAAAAAATTATAATTAATAAGTGCCCCTCTAACCTGATTTCCTAGCTCCGCCATTGGTTGTGAGGTCTTAAAAAAAAAGGGATCCCAAGCATTTTTCCAATTATATATCCATCCATTAATTAATAATAATATAGAGAGTTTATAAAATTCTGGAGAGTTTAAATTTGAAGGGGTTTATGTGTAGGGTGGTGAACCTGAGTTGATGACAGCAGCAAAGATGGTCCTCCATGATTGGCAGAGAGGGAGGTAGGAGACCACCATTCTTGTTTGTTTCTCCACCACAAGAAGAAGATAACTCTTCAGAGAAAGGAACCCAATGAACATGATGATGTGTAGATAAAGACATGGCATAATGACCATCAGATCAGACCTCTGCAGCTAGAAGTGCCTTTGCAAATGTCATTTCATCCCAGCACCAAAAAAACATGGCCCTGCTCATAATAATTTTTGAGAAAAATTATATTTAAGTGGTACTTTAAAAAAAATTAGAAATTGATGAAAAAATATATGACTTTTATTTTATTGTTGTTGTTGCAAAGTTCATCATTAATACGAAAATATTTTTTTAAAAATTTACACTATATTTTCTCATAATTTTTTTACCAAGAAATGTAAGGAAAACGATATTTCATGTGCATGCGAGATTGCAAAATGTAACTCCTAGATAAGTTATGATATGAGATTTAGGAGACAATAAGAAGTCATGACATTTGATGATTGGTTTAGAACATGAGACACATGATATTCTATGAGCGCTGAATAATTTTTAAAATGTAAAGGGCTAGAAACATAGCATAAACATCCGACCACTAACATAATCAAGCAATTTGCACGGATGAATATTATATCTAAATTACAATAAACAAGGATATATAATTATCATGCAATCATTTTTTAAAGACTAAATAAATAAATAAAATAAAATAATTCACACAGTAATAAAATAAAATAATTCACATAGTGTTATGCGTTAAGTAAAAACGAGATTGGTAAAATTGTTATCAAGACTTTGGTGCAAAATTTTGTAATAGAGAAGAAAATGATAGTAATTAATGTCACAAAAAATTTCACCAAGCAACAATGAGAACATTTTTTTGGAAGTATAATAGCACATTATTTGTTTAATTTTAAATTAAAAAACAAAAACATAAAATGGTTAACACCCCATATTTCCCCATAGATTTTTGTTACCTTGTCAGGTCCTGGGATGGGATGTCTTCCATTATTCATCTAATTGTTTCTTTCAGCTTTGGCACTCTCTTCTTTTAGGTTTTCATCTAATTGTCTCTCTTACCTTTTTTGGTGAGAGAGAATATCATAAAAAGCTATGCTGATTCCGACTTAATCTTTGTTACAAGATAATAAAAAAGTAACAGAGTGATTCCAACTTTCTTGATGGATTTGAGCTACGAACCTGTGATCTTATGACATGTTGAACTCTCTGTTTTAGAATGAGACCCTCCCACCACCATGCTTTATTATTATCTCCTAAATTATTGTGTTAATGATCCCAGAACACAATCTCTTTTACTTTGTTGTAATCCAAATTTTTGTTTTGCATAAATTCTTATATTGATATAATATATTGGGTTTGCGGGTATGTATCGTTAAATTTTCCTATATAATTGTTTGTTCAATTTGATAGTTGCAAATAATTTGCAATTGATTGACCGAAAAAGTAAATAATTGTCGCATAGTACTAAAAATACAATGAGAAATAGAAAACTTTAAAGGAAAATAAAATATTATCAGAATTTTTATATATAATTTATTTCCAAAACAATGTGATAGTGGAAAGCTTGTAAACATAGGGTGTGTTTGATTGAACAGACTAGATAAGGGAGGATTAGAATCCATCAGACTAGAATCCTGGGACTGTGAATCCTTGGATTATTTGGTTGGATTGGATGTATATCCTGTGTTTGTTTTCTCATGAGATTAGATATCTAGAAAGAATTATTTTTAGTGAATCCAATGTTTGGTTGGACGGACTGGATATGATAAATGCGCAAAAGACTATTTTATCCCTTTTCAATTGTTTACCAAGTAATAGCAATATTAAACATATCTTTAATATTTTAATTATTTTTAGCTAGATTAAATAAAATTTTATTTTTTACACATTTAAATAAATTTATTTTTCAATAATTAAATAAATAAAATATCAATAAAAATATATGTTATTTTTTTAATTAAAATTTTAAATGAATTTATTTTAAAAAATAATAATAATTAAATAATGAAATTAAATAAAACATCTATTAAAATTTAAATAATGAAATTAAATAAAATATAAACAAAAATTTAAAATAAAATATCTATAAAAAATTATTTAAAAAAATTAAATAAATAAAACATCAATAAAAAGTTAAATAAAATTATTTTATTTTTAAATTGAGACATTTAAATTTTATTGAATTTTACAAAATATAATATATAATTAAATAGTAGAGGATCAAAATGGTCATTTTACCACCTAATCCCAACAGTAAATTGTCCCATAAAAATTGTTCCCCCCCTCCAAATGTTCATTTTATCACCTAATTCCAACAGTAAATTGTCCCAACCCCCCCTCCAAAATGGTCATTTCATCACCTAATCCCAACAGTAAATTGTTTCATGAAAATTGTCCCCTCCCCCCCGGCCCCCGGGAAAGTATAATCCCACATATGGGGATAAGGAGTCCGGCGGACTAAAAAAAAAAAACAAACGCTGGATTATCCACTTCTAATAGATTACAATCTAAATAGTAAATAGTCTTCCTCTTATTCTCCCAATCAACGCACCCTCTATGGATTTTGTGTCTTTAAGAGTGAAACATTCACAGTAAGCTATTTCATTTTATATAAAAGTTATGCACAATATTCTATTTTTATAGCATTAAATTTTATATTTTATAGTGCTACAAAATTAATTCAAAATTATATGATGATGGCATTTTAACAATTCAATCTTGATAGATGTTTTATTTTAAAATTTAAAAGTCCAATGATGGCACGTATTTTATTCAAAATTTGAATAGTATTACTCTAACAAATGATAAATGATACAATCAGAATTATTTACCCTCGAATCGAACACATTTATAAAAAAATAAGTAAAAAAAATCGAGTGAGTAAGACCCCATACATTTACGTAGAACCCACACTCACTTTGGGTGTTCAAGTGATTGTGATTGCAGCATTGATGCTAACAAATAATAGGACATGCTGAGTTGTATCCATGGTTGAATCATAATGTATTGAAAGGAAATCTTTTTGGAATATGTGGTGACTTACATATTTTGCTACTGCATAGTGTGGTCTAATATAGAAAAACTAGCGTATGCCCGTCCCTGAAAGCATGGTGTAATTAATAATGAGATTAAAATATAAATCAAAAGAAAATTATTAAAACATAATATTAAGATTTTCCTTTTCAATAGTGGTGGATAGTCACAGAGCGGAAGTGGCGATGAATCCCTTAGTTCAACACCCATTTCAAAAACTTTTTCAAATTTTCTTAAGTTTTGTGAGAAAATTTTAATTTCTGCTATAATGCTATTATATGTATTAAAAATTCAGCTCATTAAATTTTTTAAAATTTTTATTAAAAAATTATATAATTAAATGTTAATATTTTATGATGAAATGTCTTCAAATTATTCTAACATCAAAGTTAATATTTTTTATAAAAATTATTAATTTTATTGATTGTATATTAAAAATAATACATGATATAGCGGTTTGATTTGATTTTTTAAATTATTTTTTGATTTTTTTGCAAAAATAGAAATAAATTTGACAAAAATAAATTGTTTGGTTTGATTTTTCAAAAATTGTTTTCAAGGTATTTTCATTTATTTTATTGGTTTTTTTTTGTTTGTATTTTACTCATTTTTTCGTACTTTTTAAATGCACCTAATCTAAATATATTTGAAAAGTAAAACAAATTGACTAAAATATTAAAAAATTCTAACAATAAAAAAAATGCAAACAAAAATCTGTACATTTTTATTTAAATTTTTGTTTTTTTTAATGATTTTTTTTCGTATTTTACTTTTTAAATGCATCTAATTTTGATATATCTAAAAAGTACAAAAAAAAGGACTAAAATATGGAGAAAAAAAAAGTTGAGTAATAACAAACGAAAACCAGTCTCAAAATAATTTCTGAAAAATTAGACCAAACAAATATATTTTCAACACCCATTTCAAAAACTTTTTCAAAATCATAAAAAATCAACACTCATTTTCCATTAAGGAATTAAATCTATTTCATAAATCAAACTAAAATCAAAATCCATTTTATGAAGATCAAATATTCTAAAACATCTCAGCTACATAACTTGTATGTAGAGATTTGCACTTTGTCTCTCTCTGAAAAAAAGAAAGAAAAAAAAAAAGCAAAAGCAAAACAAATACAGATTTTTAAATTGTCTAACCTTTATTAACAGTAATCACATGGACATAATTCCGCAACAACACTACCAATCTCACCAACCACCACACAACAAAGAAAAAAAAGGTACATGATTTTTATTTTTTTATTTTTGTATTTTACTCATTTTTTTGTACTTTTTAAATGCACCTAATCTAAATATATTTGAAAAGTAAAACAAATTGACTACAATATTAAAAAATTCTAACAATAAAAAAAATTCAAACAAAAATTTGTGCATTTTTATTTGGATTTTTTTTAATGATTTTTTTTCGTAGTTTACTTTTTAAATGCATCTAATTTTGATATATCTAAAATGTACCAAAAAAAAAGGACTAAAATATGGAGAAAAAAAAAAAAGTTGAGTAATAACAAACGAAAACTAGTCTCAAAATAATTTTTAAAAAATTAGACCAAACAAATATATTTTCAACACTCATTTCAAAAACTTTTTTAAAATCATAGAAAATCAACACTCATTTTCCATTAAGGAATTAAATCTATTTCATCAATCAAACTAAAATCAAAACCCATTTTATGAAGATCAAATATTCTAAAACATCTTAGTCACATAACTTGTATGCATAGATTTGCACTTTGTCTCTCTCTGAAAAAAAGAAAGAAAAAAAAAAAAGCAAAATAAACCCAGATCTTTAAATTGTCTAACCTTCATTAACATTAATCACATGGACATAATTCCGCAACAGCACTACCAATCTCACCAACCACCACACAAAAAAGAAAAAAAAAAAAAAAAAAGGTACATGATTTTTTTTTTTTTTTTTGTATTTTACTCATTTTTTGGTACTTTTTAAATGCACCTAATCTAAATATATTTGAAAAGTAAAACAAATTGACTAAAATATTAAAAAATTCTAACAATAAAAAAAATTTAAACAAAAATCTGTGCATTTTTATTTGGATTTTTTTTAATGAATTTTTTTCGTATTTTAGTTTTTTTAAATGTACAAAAAAAAATGTCTAAAATATGGAGGAAAAAAAAAAGTTGAATAATAACAAACGAAAACCAGTCTCAAAATAATTTCTGAAAAAGGAGACCAAACAAATATATTTTCAACACCCACTTCAAAAACTTTTTCAAAATCATAAAAAATCAACACTCATTTTCCATTAAGGAATTAAATCCTTTTCATAAATCAAACTAAAATCAAAACGCATTTTGTGAAGATCAAATATTCTAAAACATCTCAGCCACATAACTTGTATGCATAGATTTGCACTTTGTCTCTCTCTGAAAAAAAGAAAGAAAAAAAGAAAGAAAAAACAAAACAAACCCAGATCTTTAAATTGTCTAACCTTCATTAACAGTAATCACATAGACATAATTCCACAACAACACTGCCAATCTCACCAACCACCACACAAAAAAGAAAAAAAAAAGGTACATGAATTTGAAAAAGAGACACAAAATTAGAAGGTTTGATTGATGCAGAATAGTAGTAGGGGAAAGAGTTGGATGAGCATGGGTGTTTTGAAATTTGAAAATTGTGAGTGAGACTGAAAGAAAAAAAAGATGAGAGTTTATAGAGAGAGTTCGATAAGCATGGGTCTTTTTTTTGTAGGGAGTGGATGGGTATGTTTTGAAATTTAAAATGTGGAAGGGTGAGGTGAGAGAGTTCAATGAGCGTGGGTCTCTTTTTTGTAGGGAGTGGATGGGTGTGTTTTGAAATTTAAAATGTGAAAAGGTGAGGTGCGACAGATAAGGATGGGTGGTTGCAAAGTTTGTGGCTCTTAGGCGGGAAATTCAAGTAGAGTGAGAGATAAGGTTTTCATCTCAGCTGTCCATCTAAATATAGAAATGAATCAGGACCATTAAAATGTCCTAGTAGGACAATTGTCTCTAACATATTTTCAAAAACCTAAGGTGCGACAGATAAGGATGGGTTGTTGCAAAGTTTGTGGCTCTTAGGCGGGAAATTCAGGTAGAGTGAGAGATAAGGTTTTCATCTCAGCTGTCCATCTAAATATAGAAATGAATCAGGACCATTAAAATGTCCTAGTAGGACAATTGTCTCTAACATATTTTCAAAAACCTAAGGTGCGACAGATAAGGATGGGCTGTTGCAAAGTTTGTGGCTCTTAGGCGGGAAATTCAGGTAGAGTGAGAGATAAGGTTTTCATCTCAGTTGTCCATCTAAATATAGAAATGAATCAGGACCATTAAAATGTCCTAGTAGGACAATTGTCTCTAACATATTTTCAAAAACCTTTGTGCCTTATTATATAGATATCAAAATGCTCAAGTCTTGCCAAACAGATTTAAAGAAACTTGGGACTGAACACTCCATATTTGTAACAAAATATGAGGCACTCAAAAGTAAATAGGTCAAGGTTGCATTGGGAATCTAGTTAGGTATGCCAAACGCGCAAATACTCAAAAATCATGTTTCTCTGTATTTAATATACTAGCCCCACTACAGACTCTCAAGACCACCACACCCCCACACATTTGGGAGAGATAGGGAGGAGAGAGGGGAAAATATATATGTACATATACAATGAGTGATCATCAATCAATTGGGGATTGTGGGGGTCACAAAATTTGAGGGTTCTAAGTATTTTCCTTAATATATTTTCAATCGTATAACAATAACAAATCTCAAAATATAGTTATATCTTGGGAAAGTGTATTGAATATAGCACTCTATTTGTTTAAAGTATAAAAGATTTTTCAATCGAAAAGATTTGAAAATTGTGAGTAATTTTTTTTTCTTGTTTAGTTATGTCCCTCAAACTAATTAGTACTAGTTGTATTATTGGTGGTGGTGTTAGTGGTTGTGGTGGCAGTCTCGTCGTGGGGTGATGGTGGTGTTGTTGGTAGTGGAGGAGGAGGAAGTGGTGGTGATAGTGACGATGACAATGATGGAGTTGATGGTGGAAATGTTGTGGAGTTGGTAGTGGTAGTGGCGGCAATGACGAAGTGATGATGGGGTGGAATTGGTGGAAGCAATTGCAACAATGGTGGTGACAAACGAATTAATTTTTGAAAAAATTACACGTAAGTGGGATATTTACAAAATATTTACAAATGATGAATGAAATGTTTATAAATTTAATTATTAATATTTATAAAGTTTACTATTAATTTGATTTTTTTTTTTTTTTTGAAAAGGTACACAGAGTTGTAATTCCTCCTTAATTTTTTTTAGTATTACTTTTTTCATTGGTTTACTTTTTAATCTATAATTAACTTGGGAGCTGTTATTCACATTTCACTTTGCTCCAAAAAATATACTTATTTCTTTATCTTTATTATATATGGTCACATTAGTACCCTTTTTTTACTTTTGTACATATACCTCAATTATTGAACTATTTTAGTAATTATGTGTGGGTGTAAAAGTAAAAAGGGTTCAAATGTAACTACGTATTAATAAAGACAAATAAAGAAGTGTATTTGAAGTAAAATAGAGTAGGAATAACAGTTCCCATTAACTTTTAACAAAAACTCACAAAGGAAGTTATAGTGCAGTGAGTAACATTGATAAAATTTTAGTTTTGAAAATATTTTTTGCCTAAATAAATTTAATTTCTATTTTTTGTTATATGAAATACTAAAAAATACTTTAAAAATAATAATAATATTTTTCGTCTAAAGGATTAATAGAATAGGAATTTTTACAAGCTGGCAAAGCATGGAGATCCCCTAATGAAGAAATGAGATGAACCAGGAAGTGGGTAAAACCGCGTTGAGGTGGTTGGTGCGTGAATGAATATTGGTTGTTGTTTGGCGATTTAATTCATGATGACGGTGATATAATTAAATAAATACTAATAAATGGTGATGAATCTTCTAACTACTACTATTCTATCGTGGTAGCCAGGGGTACGGGATAAGGATGACAATTTAAACCCGGCCCGACAGGGACCCGATCCCCCGACCCCGATTTAAGTGGTTTTTTCCCGAAAAATATCCCCAACGGAACGGGGATGGTATTTAAAAATCAATCCCCGATCAGTTTTGGGCCGGGGACGGGGATAAGTGTCCAAGCCCTGTACCCGGCCTGTCTCCGTCCCCGTTGGTCCCCGAATTGAAATTACCATTTTACCCCTCTGTATATATATACATAAAAACCAAACCCTCCTCTCACAGACACACTCACTCACTCACTCACCGTGTCTCTCATATCTCCCTCCCTCTAACTCTCTGTGTCCCTCTCCCTCTCCCTGCCCCTCCCCCTCCCTCACTGACTTTGATTCCTTTCACTCTCAGTCTCACTCTCTCACTTCTGATCATCATCATCATAATCATCATCCAGATCCACCACCGTGAACCCGCCGATCTGAACCTTCAAGCCACCGATCTAACAGATCGTGGTCCGTAAACCATCAAGCCACTGATCTGAACAACTCTCTCTCTCTTTCTTTCTTTCTTTCTCTCTCTCTCTCTCTCTCGATATATATATATATATATGTGTGTGTGTGTGTGTATAATGAACAAATCTTTTGTTGTTGAACATATGTTTTTATTTTTATTTTCATTTTTATTTATTTATTTTTTTTAAAGTTGATTGTTGTTTGTATATATAGATTATAGTTTTTGATGCTTCTTGTTAATGAACAAATCTGTCCAAATCTATTGTTTAATATATAGATTAAATTTTTTTAGATATGTTGTTGATTGTGTGTTCTAGATCTGTTGTTGATTGTCTATATACAGAATTTTTTTTTTGTTGAACAGATTTGTGTGTGTGTGTGTTGAACAGATTTGTGTATGTTAAATAGATCTGTCGGAGATTGTTCAGGGTCGGGGAAACCCGATCCCCGTTAGGGGCGGGGGTGGGGGAGATGATGCGTTCCCCGTCGAGGATCGAGGCCGGGGACGGGGAGTTTTTAATCTTTGGGGATTAGGGACGGGAAGGGTCATCCCCGGCCTCACCTCGGCCCGTTGCCATTCCTAGTACGAGATGCTGCTATGAGGTTAATTAAAAGCTTTTTTGAAACATATTTTGATAATTTAAATTATTTATAGAGTTAATTAGTTAAAAGTTTTATTTATAAATATTATGGTAGTTCAAGTCATATTTAGGATTTTTTAAATTAATAAATCCTATTTAGTAAAACTGAAAATATTATCAGTTTTTTTTCAAATTATAAAACTAAGAATATTATCAATTTTTGCATAGTAATGCTCAAGATAATTGTTTCACTAACTGATATAAAAAAAATTAGACCAGAAAATTAAACGTTTTTGCCCTTCTACTTATTCGTTTGTTTTAACTATCCAATAAAACCGAGAATATTGATAGTTTTTTTTTTTTTAGTTTTAAAACTGAGAACTTTATTAGTCTTTTTATTTTTAAAGTTTTTATTTATTTATTTTATTTTATTTTATTTTATTTTTTCAGTTTTGCACATCAATGTTTCATCGTCATGCTCTTTTACAAACATAAAATTTTCAATAATGCACAAAAAAAATAATTCAGTTTTTTTTACTTTTTTCAATTTCTTTTTTGCAGGTAATTTATTATTATTATTATTATTTTAGTTTTTTAAATTTTAAAGTCGATATTTTAAAGTTTTAAAAATCAAAATATATGCCAAATCATCATATTCCTTTATAGATAATCATAAATAATAAACAATAATTATTTGAAGAGTAATTCCAACTATTAAAAATTTAATGGGACTTGAAAGTTCAAAATATCTTAATTAAGACTTAATAAAGTATAAATTCATAAATTAGAACTTGTGCATAAATGCTCCTTATTTATATTATAAAGTTTGTGAAATATATTATTCATAAAAAGAATTAATTTAATTATAAATATATAATCTCATGATTAAGTCTTTATTATTTTTTTAAAACGTATTAAAATCATACTAATCATTGTGGACTCGCCTTTTTTGCGCCCCCTTTTTGGAAGGTTTGAAAAGAAAGGCCTCATTGTTCGGACTCCCGTGGTTCCAAATCTAAGGTTCCGAATCTAATCTCACAAGTGCAATATGAAACAGATAATCACCAAAGAGTCCAAATCCGGCAAATCTTTTTTGAAAAATCGATTTTAAATCAAATAATGTCAAAATTGGACTGCTTTGCCAGATACAAATTTGCTACCTAAATATTTTTTATTTTGAAAAAATTTAGGAAACCTTGACTCGTGTCGCAGGCCACGTGTCCGTCATCACCAAAGTTGCCTTGGCTCGGGAACTTAAGTACGAAGGGGGAAGATCATAAATTGAGCACCCCCCGCTTGCCCGATCAAAGATCGGCCTCTACTAATCATGATATGATGTTTTATAAACATTATGCATTCTTATTCCAGTTATTAGACTAGCTTTATTATGTGATGCGCACAAGCAAGTATAGACTAGTTTGCAAGACTTGGAACAATTCAACTTATGTTTGTTTGAGAAAATAGTTTGAATTTGCCATCTCAAGTGGGCTTAAAACATAATTTGCCACTCAACAAAGTGGGCTTAAAACATACATTTGTTGAATCGTCCCAATTCAAGCAACAAGCCTTCATCCACAAGCATTCAAGCAGTTTAGCATTTAAGCACATAGCTTCATGGCAAGCATGCTAATCATGACAACATTCACACTTTATGCAAGTATGTTAAAGCGTAAAACTCACATAGTACTCCAAGCTAGGAAAACATGAGTTAGAAAATAATGTATGATTCCTAACTATGTTAAGTGTCTAATGCAACACATGCAATATGTAATTAATAGGCTCGACTACTAATATGACATATGATTTGATTTGAACAACATGCAATTAAACACGTATTTAAAGAAGATATTGAAATTGCAATGCAGTTTGAATGATGCGCCGAGCCTCGGTGCATGCAATACAAATGAATGGATGCTAGCATGTGATATGTTAATTGAAATATGATCCCTAATCTAACCATCAAAAGCGATTAAGTAAAAGGGAGAAAGACGTGGGGTTGGAAGACATACACACACGCACGCACACTTATTACAACATTACGCCCTCGCAAAGGAGGGTCCGAATGAATAAGCTAACTAACTAGCTACACTAATTAAGCTAACTAATTATTACAAAACTGAAACTAATTAACTATTTTAGCTAACTAATTAAATAATTACATCACATCTAATTAACTACTTAGCTAATTAATGGATTACAAGTCAATTGCAAGTAAACTAAGTAATCAACTACTTAGCCTCGGGAAGTGATGGATATGCATGCGCATGCTCGATTCTACACCCGAAAAGCCACTGCCCTGCTGCTGCAAGCCTTTGTTTGTACATTTGATCACTGAAAATTCTGCTAGCTTCCAGAACACCTCTGCTTCATCTTACCAACACACTGTGCAAAAATCACTGATGGCCGACAAGAGGGACAAGGGGCCAATCGGCTACCAATGGTGGCCGGTCGGCAACCATTGTTGGCCGGTCGGCCACTGCTGGTTAACACTTGCACGCTGCAACTGAGAGCAAAACAGTGTATTCTCACGGGTTGTTTGTACTGTTTACCTTCCTTATCATCACACAAGCTCAAAGGAGAGAAACTCTTGGCCCTCTAACCATCAATCAAGCAATTTCCATACATGATGGTTAAGGGCCCAAGTTTGCACAAGTTCAATAAATGCACAAACAAGACCAAAATGTCCATGACCCTATCATGCATAATCAAGGGCAATGGAGAGCAAGAAAAGTGGCACATTTCATCACTTTTGAGTATGAAATGTTCCATTTTCCTTGTGTTTAAATTAACGTCCGATTTGAATACATGCAATGCAACACAAAGAGATGCTTATCTTGCCTCTTTTACTTGCCAATTTTGTTTACTCATTTTAATTACCAAACCATTCATTAATCCATTAAGTTCATTGGTGAGTGTCCTCTAATGGAAAGAGGGCTCAAACGACAAGTTACTTTGGGTATGAAAGAGGCATTACACTGTTGGTAATGAACCCCCTAAGGGATTATACCATTAGGTGTAACACCTTAATTTCACACTTAGGCAACACAAATGGTTTGAAACCGCTTTCAAAGCAAATCAAAAGTGAAGAATTGAGGGGGATTGCAGAGGTGATTAGGTGCTGAAAATGAGTACCAGAAGCAGTGAAACATGTAACCAACTCACACCAATGAGAGTTAAAGCCTTAAAACACTAAGCTAGTGAAAGAATCAACACTAAAACGATGCCATAGAAGGCTCAAATGAAACAAATGACCAAAAACAAAGACAAAACAGCCCTGAATATGGTCTAAAACATGTTGGACTCAAGACACCAAAAGCCAAAACGTTAAGCTAATGCATGGGGTCGCACTACAAGTATGCAAAACAAGACTCAAACAAACTAACCAGCCCAAAACAGAACTAAAACAGGTTATTTCAGAGGCTAAGACATGCTGGACTAGAGCTAAGTTAAGTTAGAAAAACATGTTAACATGTGAAGCTAACTAGGCATGCAAATAAGACATGAGGAGGAGAGGCTAACCTCTCCAATTTTGGACTTCAAAATGAGTTTTTTACCACTAAAAAACCTTTGAAATTCAGTGGTTGAAAGGCCCAAACAAGTTGATTTGAAAGTGATGAATAAAAGCACAAAACCTTAGCAAACTAGTAAGCAAGAAGGGTGAACCACCCCTAACTAAAAGAAAGGCTCAAACCACCACTTTTAAGTCACAAAAATAGGGATTTTTTTTGGTTCAAAACCAGCCTCAAAACAATTAAAGTAGATGGCAAAACAAGTATACTAAACAAGTGAACAAAACAAATAAACTACCTCTTGAAGCAAAGAGCAACTCTAACCACAAATCTAAGCTAAAACCACTTGCTAGAGCTCAAAACAAGTCTCAAGGAACCTCAACTCAAAGAGAAGTAACTTTGATCAAGGTAGTGTATGTAAAAGTGTAGAGAAAACTAGCTATAAAGCACAAAATTATATAAGAGAGAGAGAGAGAGAGAGAGAGAGAGAGAGAAATCTAGAGAGAGAGAAAGAGAATTTTGTTCCAAAATTGCTAGCCTATCAAAATGGGAGAGGAACCCCCATATTTATAGAAAAACACTCTACAAGCTTAGAAATATCCCACTATACACGTGTAGGGAGATGCAGCTTATTGTGTTAACAGCTGGCATAACTGTCAACAAATATCTAGGAAAAGGCATTGGTGGCCGTCGGCCACCATTGGTAATCGACCGGCCACACCTCTGGCCGACAACCATTATCCATGGCCGACAGCCTGTGGTGGTGGCCAATAGGTCACCAAAAAGTTATAGGCAAGAAAAACCAAGGTTTTGGTCCAAAACAAGGCACAAAACAGATAAGGTTTCAAGACTCAAAGGCAGGGCACTCCACCGAGGACTTTGAGCACTCAAAACGAACACATGCAATCATAATCATCGAGGGCACAAGCGATGACGTTCGAGTCTTGAGGACGATAAAAAATGGGGTGTCTGCAGTTATCCCTCTTTGACAGAACTCGGAAGTCATGAAATGACGGGAGTGAATGTCAAAGCCAGAGATGACCCATTTTTGACAAGGCCGAAGACTTGGACAAGCAAACTAACAAGACAAAACAAAACAAATGGTTGTGCCCGCAACTGCCTATATATCCCTTTGCAAGGAATCAAACCAACGTAGTTGTAGGACAAGATGCAAATGATATGCATGATGCAGAAACATAACTTATGATCACGCAATGAGGCTGTAATGAAATATTTGAATGCAAAGGCAATGCAAGCAAACCGAAACAAGGTACAGCAATCTCAATCATAAGAAGGAGTAAGAAAACACGCTACGTGTGGGAATTACAAACCAAACCACATTTCATGCAGAAAGGATGTAAGAAAATTATGCAAGCTTAGCTACGTGACGTGCAGGTAAGACGAAGAGCAACTGTTGGGCGCATCTGAGGTCTCAACCAAGATCCTAATGTGTTGCACATGGAAGAAAAGGGGAGTGTGTACACCGCAGCACACCCGAATGTTTTTAACTGGAGGGCAGTGATCGAAAGAGGGTATAAACATTAGGACGTACACAAATGTTTTTAACCGGAGAGCGGTGACCAAAAGAGCATATAAACATCAGGACGCACACAAATGTTTTTAACCGGAGGGCGGGTAACTGAAGGGTGGTTGTGGACTAGCCTTTTTCTCGCGCCCCACCATTTGGAAGGATTTGAAAAGAAGGCCTCACAGTTCAGACTCCTACAGTTCTGAATCTAGTCTCAGAAGTGCAATGTGAAACTGATAAACACTAATGAGTCCAAATTCGGCAAATCGTTTTGGAAAATTGATTTTCAATCAAATAATGCCAAAATTGGACTGCTTTGCCAGATTACAGAGTCCCCACCTAAATGTTTTGTTTTGGGAAAATTTAGGAAACCTTGACTCGTGCCAAAGGCCACATGTCCGTTATCACCAAAGTTGCCTCGGCTCGAGAACTTGGGTATGAGAGGGAAAGGTCCTGAAATAAGCATCCCCACTCGCCCGATCAAAGGATCGGCCTCTACTAACCATGATATGTCATTTTATAAACCTTATGTGTTCTTATTCTGGTTATTAGCTAACATTACTAAGTGACGCACACAAGCAAGTGTAGACTAGTCGCAAAACTTGGAACAATTCAACTCTGTTTGTTTTTGAAAATGGTTTGAATTTGCTACCCTCAAGTGGGCTTAAAAATGCGGATTTGCCACCTCTAGAGGGCTTAAAACATGATTTGCCATAACAAAGTGGGCTTAAAACGCACATTCGTTGAATCGTTCTAATTCAAACAATAAGCCTTCATCGATTGGCACTCATGCAATTTAGCAAGTAAGCACATAGTCTCACGGCAAGCATGCGAATCATGGCAATATGGCAATCACACTCATGCAAGTATGCTAAAGCATAAAACTCACTGAGTACTCCAAGCTAAAAAAAAAAAAAAAAAAACTAGTTAGAAAAATGCATGATCCTAATTATGTTGAGAAGCCTAATGCAACACATGCAATATGCAATTAATAGGTTCGGCTACTTAATCATGGTATTTGCAACACTTTGACAGCATGCTTTGAAACACGTATTCAAAGAAGTATTGGAATTAACAATGCAGTTTGAATGATGCGCCGAGCCTTAGTGCATGCAAGACAAATGAATGGATGCAAACATGCAAGCATAATGTATGCTAATTGAAAATGTCCCAAATCTAACTATCGAAAGCGATTAAATAAAAGGGAGAAAGACGTGGGGTTGGAAGACATACACACATGCACGCATACTTATTACAACATTATGCCCTCGCAAAGGAGGGTCCGAATGAATAAAAGCCAACTAGCTACGCTAATGAAGCTAACTAATTATTACAACACAATATTTAACTAATTCTAAGCTAATTAATTATTACAAACCGGAATCAAAGAACTAGTTACACTAGCTAATTAATTACAACACTTGCATTAACTAGCTATTCTAAACTAATTAAAGCGATTAAATGGCTTCGAGGGGTGAGGGACAAACGCATGCTCGGTTGGTTTCCTCCCGAAAATGCCACTGCCTTGCCATTGCAGCCTCTGTTTGCACACTTGAACACCAAAGAAGCCACTAACTCCCAAAATGCCTCTGCTTCACTTCAAGAACAGATTTTGCAAAATTTTCATTGTTGGCCGGTCGGCTACTGCTGGTGGCCGGTCGACTAGCCTTGCCCTGAACTTCTTTTTTTGCTGCAATAGAGAGCGAACATAGGCAAAGCAGTGTATTCTCAAGAAGTGTATGTACTGCTATCCTCCTTATCATCACATAAGCTCAAGGGAGTGTAGTTCTTGGCCCTCAAACCATCAACCAAGCATTTTCCATGCATGATGGCTAAGGAAGCAAGCTTGTACAAGCTTAATGAATGCACAAACAAGACTAAAACAACCACCACCCTATCATGCATGATCAAGGGTGACAGTGACCAAGGAAAGTGGCACATTTTATCACTTAGAGTATGAAATGTCCCATTTTCTTCGTGTTCAAATTAACATCCGATTCGAAAACATGCAATGCAACACGAAAGATGCTTATCTTGCCTCTTTTACTTTTTCATTTTTGTTTACTCATTTTAGATTACCAATCCATTCTTTAATTGATTAGTCCAAAAGTGAGTGTCCTCTAATTGAAAGAAGTGTCAACAAAGGGGTAATTTAAGGCATGAGAGAGATCATGTCGTTGGTAACGAACCCTCAAAGAGGATTAAACCATTAAGCGATGAACTCAATCTCAAGCTTAAAGGATCCCACACTTGAAACCACTCTCAAAAGCAAATAAAAGAGTGAAACAAAAAAGTATGTGACAGAGCTTATGATGCTGAAATTACATGCAAACTAGCACTACAACATGCAAGCAACTTAAGCAATTCATGTTTAAAGGCCTAAAATCCTAAACTAGTGAAGCCCTTTACACTAGAACTATGGAAAAGACTACTCATACAACACAAACAGACCAAAACAGAGCCAAAGCAGAGGCAAAAACATGCTAGAAATAAGCTAAGTTAAGCTACAAAAACATGCTATCATATGAAGCTAACTAGAAACGCAAACAAGACACAAGGAAGAGAGGCTATGCCCACCAATTTTGGACTTCAAAAGTAGGTTTTTGTCACTGAAAATCCTCTGAATTTCAGTGCTTTATAGGCCCAAAAGGTTTGATTTGAAGGTGATGAAAGATGGCACAAAAAGTTAAATAATTAAGCAACAAGAAGGGTGGACTACCCCTTAACACAAAATAACCTCAAACCACCATTTTTAAACCATAAAAATAGAGTTTCTTGGAGTCCAAAACCAGCTCAAAGATAGTGTAAAAATATGGCAAAATGAGTATTTAAAACAAGCTTAAAATACAAGTATTATACCTCTTGAAGACAAGATGCAATTTAGAGCAACAAAACAAGCTAAACCAAGCCAAAATCCTCTTCTAGAGCTCAAAGAGGGCCTCAAGAGACCTCAACCCCAAGGTCGTCAAGTTTGATCAAGGGTTGATGTGCAAAATTGTAGAGAAACTAGACTTTAAGGCACAAAATAAGGAGAGAGAGAGAGAGAGAGAGAGATTTTTGGTCTAAAATGTCTAACCCCTCAAAATGGGGGAGGACACCCCCTATATATAGAAAAACAAGGTTTGAGCTTGTATGCATCCTACCATACATGTGTATAAAGATGCAGCTCAGTGAGCAACAGCTGGCATAGTTGGTAAAGAAATATCTGAAAAAGGGGACCAATGGTCGTTGGCCACCACTGGTGGCCGTCAGCCATCACTGGTAGCTGACCGGCCACCACTGGTGGCCGTCGGCTACCACTAGTGGCTGACAGGAACAAGCTAGGGCCGATATGTCCCAGGGTTGGCCGACAGGTCACCCTCCTCTCCAAGCAAGAGGCAACAAGCCCTTGGTCCAAAAACATGCACAAAACAGCAAGGTTTAGAGGCTCAAAGACAAGGCGTTCCACCAAGGATCTCAGGCGCTCAAAATGAACACAAACAAGCACAATCACTGAGTGCACAAACGATGACGTCTAAGTCTTGAGGACGGCCAAAAATGGGGTGTCTCTGATTGGAATAAACCTCGGGGCACTTACAAATGTTTTTTAAGCAGAAGGGACGGGTAACCGAAGGGTGGTATAAATATCAGGACGCACACAAATGTTTTTAACCGAAGGACGGGTAACCAAAGGGTGGTATAAACATCAAAACGCACACAAATGTTTTTAACTGGAGGACGGGTAACCGAAGGGGGTGTAAACATCAGGATGCACACAAATGTTTTAAACCGAAACAAACAATCCTAATGCGTCTCACGCATGAGGGGAAAAGGTGGTGTAAACACCGGGACGCACCTGCATGTTTTTAACCAAAGGACGGGTAATCGAAGGGTTGTATAAACATCAGGATGCACACAAATGTTTTTAACTAAAAGGAGTGGTGTAAACACCGGGTCACACTCGAATGCTTTTAACCAAAAGGAGTTATCCTAACATGTCACACGCGAGAGGAAGGAGAACAAAAGGATATGATTCGAAGGGCAGGAGTGATTTTACCTGGAACTCCTCTGAATGAACCGTACATACAATATCGTCTAGTTGCACCAACTTTGAATGAACTATACATACAATATCGTCTGCATAAGAAAGAAACTTGATAGGTACAATACAGTAAGAATACAAGTTCTACGCAAGACAAATAGCCAAAATACAACGTTTATGTTTTATGCAAAACATGCGAGAAACAAAACAAAAGCATATTCTATGAGACGAGAGCCAGAGCATGTTCTATGCCACAGTGGGATGCATGTGCAATGCAACAGTATAAAATACATGTTTTATGCACGATCAGTAGTACAAAATGCATGTTCTATGCAAGATTAACAGCATGTTCCATGTTAAATACCAAATGCATGTTCTATGCGAATGGAAATAGAAGCATGTTCTATGCAAATGTGAGAAGTGCACATTCTATGCAAGATCACATGTGAAATGTACCTTCTATACATGCACATGATGTATATTCTATACGAGGATGAAAGAGTATTCTTAACAAAATGAATTAAATGGCAACTTTCGATTTACTTCTTGGAAGAGTTGCGACATGTTTTCAAAGGATACACCTCATTCATGTTGACTGACAATGAACGTCACATATTAAAGGCGCGGTTTAAAGCTTCTGCAGAGGCAATTTGAACTTAAAGGTGAACTTTCCTTGCACTTCTTGAGAAATGAAGACACAAAACAGCATCAAGGCTAAAAGGAGTTACATTGGGCATTGGATGGCCACCAGAGGAGGGTGTCAATCACCTGTTGGCCAACCCTATGCATTGTCGGCCACCAATGGCAGATCGGGGCCAAATGGGTCATTTCACCTCCGGCCTTTAAGTATACTCACCTGATATTTCCCCATAGATTTGAACCTTCAAGCCACCGATCTAACAGATCGTGGTCCGTGAACCATCAAGCCACTGATCTGAACAACTCTCTCTTTTTTTCTCTCTCTCTCTCTCTCTCTCTCTCTCTTTATATATGTGTGTGTGTGTGTGTAATGAACAAATCTTTTGTTGTTGAACATATGTTTTTTTTTTTTAAAAGTTGATTGTTGTTTATATATATAGATTACAGTTTTTGATGCTTCTTGTTGATGAACAAATCTATCTATATACCCAAATCTGTCCAAATCTGTTGTTTAATATATAGATTAAATTTTTTTTAGATATGTTGTTGATTGTGTGTTCTAGATCTGTTGTTGATTGTCTATATACAGAATTTTTTTTTTTTTGTTGAACAGATTTGTGTGTGTGTGTGTTGAATAGATCTGTGTATGTTAAATAGATCTGTCGAGGATTGTTCAGGGTCGGGGAAACTCGATCCCCATTAGGGGTGGGGGTGGGCGAGATGATGCGTTCCCTGTCGAGGAGCGAGGCCGGGGACGGGGAGTTTTTAATCTTTGGGGATTAGGGACGGGGAGGGTCATCCTCGGCCTCGCCTCGGCCCGTTGCCATTCCTAGTACGAGATGCTGCTATGAGGTTAATTAAAAGCTTTTTTGAAACATATTTTGATAATTTAAATTATTTATAGAGTTAATTAGTTAAAATTTTTATTTATAAATATTATGGTAGTTCAAGTCATATTTAGGATTTTTTAAATCAATAAATCCTATTTAGTAAAACTGAAAATATTATCAGTTTTTTTTTTAAATTGTAAAACTAAGAATATTATCAATTTTTGCATAGTAATGTTCAAGATAATTGTTTCACTAACTGATATAAAAAAAAGCAGAGCAAAAGATTAAACGTTTTTGCCCTTCTACTTATTGGTTTGTTTCAACTATCCAATAAAACCGAGAATATTAATAGTTTTTTTTTTTTTTAGTTTTAAAACTGAGAACTTTATTAGTCTTTTTATTTTTAAAGTTTTTATTTATTTATTTTATTTTATTTTATTTTTTCAATTTTGCACATCAATGTTTCATCGTCATGCTCTTTTACAAATATAAAATTTTCAATAATGCACAAAAAAACAATTCAGTTTTTTTTACTTTTTTCAATTTCTTTTTTGCACGTAATTTATTATTATTATTATTATTATTATTATTATTATTATTATTATTATTTATTTTATTTTTTTTTAGTTTTTTCAATTTTAAAGTTGATACTTTAAAGTTTTGAAAATCAAAATATATGTCAAATCATCATATTCCTTTATAGATAATCATAAATGATAAACAATAATTATTTGAAGAGTAATTCCAACTATTAAAAATTTAATGGGACTTAAAAGTTGAACATATCTTAATTAAGACTTAATAAAGTATAAATTCATAAATTAGAACTTGTGCATAAATGCTCCTTATTTATATTATAAAGTTTGTGAAATATATTATTGATAAAAGAATTAATTTAATTATAAATATATAATCTCATGATTAAGTCTTTATTATTTTTTTAAAAAGTATTAAAATCATACTAATCATTGTGGACTCGCCTTTTTTGCGCCCCCCCTGGAAGGTTTGAAAAGAAAGGCCTCATAGTTCGGACTCCCGTGGTTCCGAATCTAATCTCACAAGTGCAATATGAAACTGATAATCACCAAAGAGTCCAAATCCGGCAAATCTTTTTTGAAAAATCGATTTTAAATCAAATAATGTCAAAATTGGACTGCTTTGCCAGATACAAAGTTGCTACCTAAATATTTTTTATTTTGAAAAAATTTAGGAAACCTTGACTCGTGTCGCAGGCCACGTGTCTGTTATCACCAAAGTTGCCTCAGCTCGGGAACTTAAGTACGAAGGGGGAAGATCATGAATTGAGCACCCCTCACTTGCTCGATCAAATATCAGCTTTTACTAATCATGATATGATGTTTTATAAACATTATGCATTCTTATTCCGGTTATTAGACTAGCTTTATTATGTGATGCGCACAGGCAAGTATAGACTAGTTTGCAAGACTTGGAACAATTCAACTTATGTTTGTTTGAGAAAATAGTTTGAATTTGCCACCTCAAGTGGGCTTAAAGATGTGGATTTGCACCAAACATAGTGGGCTTAAAACATGATTTGCCACTCAACAAAGTGGGCTTAAAACATACATTTGTTAAATCGTCTCAATTCAAGCAACAAGCCTTCATCCACAAACATTCAAGCAGTTTAGCATTTAAGCACATAGCTTCATGGCAAGCATGCTAATCATGGCAACATTTACACTTTATGCAAGTATGTTAAAGCGTAAAACTCACATAGTACTCCAAACTTGGAAAACATGAGTTAGAAAATAATGTATGATTCCTAACTATGTTAAGTGTCTAATGCAACACATGCAATATGTAATTAATAGGCTCGACTACTAATATGACATATGATTTGATTTGAACAACATGCAATTAAACACGTATTTAAAGAAGTTATTGAAATTGCAATGCAGTTTGAATGATGCGCCGAGCCTCGGTGCATGCAATACAAATGAATGGATGCTAGCATGTGATATGTTAATTGAAATATGATCCCTAATCTAACCATCAAAAGCGATTAAGTAAAAGGGAGAAAGACGTGGGGTTGGAAGATATACACACACGCACACACACTTATTACAACATTACGCCCTCGCAAAGGAGGGTCCGAATGAATAAGCTAACTAACTAGCTACACTAATTAAGCTAACTAATTATTACAAAACTGAAACTAATTAACTATTCTAGCTAACTAATTAAATAATTACATCACATCTAATTAACTACTTAGCTAATTAATGGATTACAAGCCAATTGCAAGTAAACTAAGTAATCAACTACTTAGCCCCGGGAAGTGATAGATATGCATGCGCATGCTCGATTCTACACCCGAAAAGCCACTGCCCTGCTGCTGCAAGCCTTTGTTTGTACATTTGATCACTGAAAATTCTGCTAAGTTCCAGAACACCTCCACTTCATCTTACCAACACACTGTGCAAAAATCACTGATGGCTGACAAGAGGGACAAGGGGCCAATCGGCTACCAATGGTGGCCGGTCAGCTACCATTGTTGGCCAGTCGGCCACTGATGGTTAACACTTGCACGCTGCAACTGAGAGCAAAACAGTGTATTCTCACGGGTTGTTTGTACTGTTTACCTTCCTTATCATCACACAAGCTCAAAGGAGAGAAACTATTGGCCCTCTAACCATCAATCAAGCAATTTCCATACATGATGGTTAAGGGCCCAAGTTTGCACAAGTTCAATAAATGCACAAACAAGACCAAAATGTCCATGACCCTATCATGCATGATCAAGGCAATGGAGACCAAGGAAAGTGGCACATTTCATCACTTTTGAGTATGAAATGTTCCATTTTCCTTGTGTTTAAATTAACGTCCGATTTGAACACATGCAATGCAACACAAAGAGATGCTTATCTTGCCTCTTTTACTTGCCAATTTTGTTTACTCATTTTAATTATCAAACCATTCATTAATCCATTAAGTTCATTGGTGAGTGTCCTCTAACGGAAAGAGGGCTCAAATCACAAGTTACTTTGGGTATGAAAGAGGCATTACACTGTTGGTAATGAACCCCCCTAAGGGATTAAACCATTAGGTGTAACACCTTAATTTCACACTTAGGCAACACAAATGGTTTGAAACCGCTTTCAAAGCAAATCAAAAGTGAAGAATTGAGGGGGATTGCAGAGGTGATTAGGTGCTGAAAATGAGTACCAAAAGTAGTGAAACATGTAACCAACTCACACCAATGAGAGTTAAAGCCTTAAAACACTAAGCTAGTGAAAGAATTAACACTAAAACCATGCCATAAAAGGCTCAAATGAAACAAATGACCAAAAACAAAGACAAAAAAACCCTGAATATGGTCTAAAACATGTTGGACTCAAGACACCAAAAGCCAAAACGTTAAGCTAATGCATGGGGTTGCACTACAAGTATGCAAAAGAAGACTCAAACAAACTAAATAGTCCAAAACAGAGCTAAAACAAGTTATTTCAGAGGCTAAGATATGCTGGACTAGAGCTAAGTTAAGCTGGAAAAACATGTTATCATGTGAAGCTAACTAGGCATGCAAATAAGACATGAGGAGGGGAGGCTAACCCCTCCAATTTTGGACTTGAAAATGAGTTTTTTACCACTAAAAAACCTTTGAAATTCAGTGGTTGAAAGGTCCAAACAAGTTGATTTGAAAGTGATGAATAAAGGCACAAAACCTTAGCAAACTAGTAAGCAAGAAGGGTGAACCACCCCTAACTAAAAGAAAGGCTCAAACCACCACTTTTAAGTCACAAAAACAGAGATGTTTTTTGGTTCAAAACCAACCTCAAAACAGTTAAAATAGATGGCAAAACAAGTATACTAAACAAGTAAACAAAACAAATAAACTACCTCTTGGAGCAAAGAGCAACTCTAGGCACAAATCTAAGCTAAAACCCCTTGCTAGAGCTCAAAACAAGTCTCAAGGAACCTCAGCTCAAAGAGAAGTAACTTTGATCAAGGTAGTGTATGTAAAAGTGTAGAGAAAACTAGCTATAAAGCACAAAATTATAAGAGAGAGAGAGAGAGAGAGAGAAAGAGAATTTTGTTCCAAAATTGCTAGCCTATCAAAATGGGAGAGGAACCCCCATATTTATAGAAAAACACTCTACAAGCTTAGAAATATCCCACCATACACGTGTAGGGAGATGCAGCTTATTGTGTTAACACCTGGCATAACTGTCAACAAATATCTGGAAAAAGGCATTGGTGGCCGTCGGCCACCATTGGTAATCGACCGGCCACACCTTTGGCCGACAACCATTATCCATGGCTGACAGCCTATGGTGGTGGCCGATAGGTCACCAAAAAGTTCTAGGCAAGAAAAACCAAGGTTTTGGTCCGAAACAAGGCACAAAACAGATAAGGTTTCAAGACTCAAAGGCAGGGCACTCCACCAAGGACTTCGAGCACTCAAAACGAACACATGCAATCATAATCATCGAGGGCACAAGCGATGACGTCCGAGTCTTGAGGACGGTAAAAAATGGTGTGTCTGCAGTTGTCCCTCTTTGACAGAACTCGGAAGTCATGAAATGACGGGAGTGAATGTCAAAGCCAGAGACGACCCATTTTTGACAAGGCCGAAGACTTGGACAAGCAAACAAACAAGACAAAACAAATGGTTGTGCCCGCAACTGCCTATGTATCCCTTTGCAAGGAATCAAACCAACGTAGTTCTAGGACAAGATGCAAATGATATGCATGATGCAGAAACATAACTTATGATCATGCAATGAGGCTGTAACGAAATATTTGAATGCAAATGCAATGCAAGCAACCCGAAACAAGGTACAACAATCTTAATCATAAGAAGGAGTAAGCAAACACGCTACGTGTGGGAATTACAAACCGAACCACATTTCATGCAGAAAGGATGTAAGAAAATTATGCAAGCTTAGCTACGTGACGTGCAGGTAAGACGAAGAGCAACTGTTGGGCGCATCTGAGGTCTCAACCAAGATCCTAATGTGTTGCACATGGAAGAAAAGGGGAGTGTGTACACCGCAGCACACCCGAATGTTTTTAACTGGAGGGCAGTGATCGAAAGAGGGTATAAACATTAGGACGCACACAAATGTTTTTAACCAGAGAGCGGTGACCAAAAGAGCATATAAACATCAGGACGCACACAAATGTTTTTAACCGGAGGGCGGGTAACTGAAGGGTGGTTGTGGACTCGCCTTTTTCTCGCGCCCCACCATTTGGAAGGATTTGGAAAGAAGGCCTCACAGTTCAGACTCCTACAGTTCTGAATCTAGTCTCACAAGTGCAATGTGAAACTGATAAATACTAAAGAGTCCAAATTCGGCAAATCGTTTTGGAAAATTGATTTTCAATCAAATAATGCCAAAATTGGACTACTTTTCTAGATTATAGAGTCGCCACCTAAATATTTTGTTTTGGGAAAATTTAGGAAACCCTGACTCGTGCCAAAGGCCACGTGTCCGTTATCACCAAAGTTGCCTCGGCTCGAGAACTTGGGTATGAGAGGGAAAGGTCCTGAAATGAGCATCCCCACTCGCCCGATCAAAGGATCGGCCTCTACTAACCATGATATGTCATTTTATAAACCTTATGTGTTCTTATTCCAGTTATTAGCTAACATTACTATGTGACGCACACAAGCAAGTGTAGACTAGTCGCAAAACTTGGAACAATTCAACTCATGTTTGTTTTTGAAAATGGTTTGAATTTGCTACCCTCAAGTGGGCTTAAAAATGTGGATTTGCCACCTCAAGAGGGCTTAAAACATGATTTGCCACAACAAAGTGGGCTTAAAACGCACATTCGTTGAATCGTTCCAATTCAAACAATAAGCCTTCATCCATAGGCACTCATGCAATTTAGCAAGTAAGCACATAGCCTCATGGCAAGCATGCGAATCATGGCAATATGGCAATTACACTCATGCAAGTATGCTAAAGCATAAAACTCACTGAGTACTCCAAGCTAAAAAAAAAAAAAAAAACTAGTTAGAAAAATGCATGATCCTAATTATGTTGAGAAGCCTAATGCAACACATGCAATATGCAATTAATAGGTTCGGTTACTTAATCATGGTATTTGCAACACTTTGACAGCATGCTTTGAAACACGTATTCAAAGAAGTATTGGAATTAACAATGCAGTTTGAATGATGCGCCGAGCCTTGGTGCATGCAAGACAAACGAATGGATGCAAACATGCAAGCATAATGTATGCTAATTGAAAATGTCCCTAATCTAACTATCGAAAGCGATTACACATGCACGCACACTTATTACAACATTATGCCCTCGCAAAGGAGGGTCCGAATGAATAAAAGCCAACTAGCAACGCTAATGAAGCTAACTAATTATTACAACACAATATTTAACTAATTCTAAGCTAATTAATTATTACAAACCGGAATCAAAGAACTAGTTACACTAGCTAATTAATTACAACACTTGTATTAACTAGCTATTCTAAACTAATTAAAGCGATTAAATGGCTTTAAGGGGTGAGGGACAAACGCATGCTCGGTTGGTTTCCTCCCGAAAATGCCACTGCCTTGCCATTGCAGCCTCTGTTTGCACACTTGAACACTAAAGAAGCCACTAACTCCCAGAATGCCCCTGCTTCACTTCAGGAACACATTTTGCAAAATTTTCATTGTTGGCCGGTCGGCTACCATTGGTGGCTGGTCGGCTACTGCTTGTGGCCGGTTGGCTAGCCTTGTACTGAACTTCTTTTTTTGCTGCAATAGAGAGCAAACAGAGGCAAAGCAGTGTATTCTCAAGGAGTGTATGTACTGCTACCCTCCTTATCATCACATAAGCTCAAGGGAGTGTAGTTCTTGGCCCTCAAACCATCAACCAAGCATTTTCCATGCATGATGGCTAAGGAAGCAAGCTTGTACAAGCTTAATGAATGCACAAACAAGACTAAAACAACCACCACCCCTATCATGCATGATCAAGGGTGACAGTGACCAAGGAAAGTGGCACATTTTATCACTTAGAGTATGAAATGTCCCATTTTCTTCGTGTTCAAATTAACATCCGATTCGAAAACATGCAATGCAACACGAAAGATGCTTATCTTGCCTCTTTTACTTTTTCATTTTTGTTTACTCATTTTAGATTACCAATCCATTCTTTAATTGATTAGTCCAAAAGTGAGTGTCCTCTAATGGAAAGAAGTGTCAACCAAGGGGTAATTTAAGGCATGAGAGAGATCATGTCGTTGGTAATGAACCCTCAAAGAGGAATAAACCATTAAGTGATGAACCCAATCTCAAGCTTAAAGGATCCCACACTTGAAACCACTCTCAAAAGCAAATAAAAGAGTGAAACAAATAAGTATGTGACAGAGCTTATGATGCTGAAATTACATGCAAAACAGCACTACAACATGCAAGCAACTTAAGCAATTCATGTTTAAAGGCTTAAAATACTAAACTAGTGAAGCCTTTTACACTAGAACTATGCAAAAGACTACTCATACAACACAAATAGCCCAAAACAGAGCCAAAGTAGAGGCAAAAACATGCTGGAAATAAGCTAAGTTAAGCTACAAAAACATGCTATCATATGAAGCTAACTAGGAACGCAAACAAGACACAAGGAAGGGAGGCTATGCCCACCAATTTTGGACTTCAAAAGTAGGTTTTTGTCGCTGAAAATCCTCTGAATTTTAGTGGTTTAAAGGCCCAAAAGGTTTGATTTGAAGGTGATGAAAGATGGCACAAAAAGTTAAATAATTAAGCAACAAGAAGGGTGGACTACCCCTTAACATAAAATTGCCTCAAACCACCATTTTTAAACCATAAAAACAGAGTTTCTTGGAGTCCAAAGACAGCTCAAAGACAGTGTAAAAATATGGCAAAATGAGTATTGAAAACAAGCTTAAAATACAAGTATTATACCTCTTGAAGACAAGATGCAATTTAGAGCAACAAAACAAGCTAAACCAAGCCAAAATCCTCTTCTAGAGCTCAAAGAGGGCCTCAAGAGACCTCAACCCCAAGGTCGTCAAGTTTGATCAAGGGTTGATGTGAAAAATTGTAGAGAAACTAGACTTTAAGGCACAAAATAAGGAGGGGGAGAGAGAGAGAGAGAGAGAGAGAGAGAGAGAGAGAGAAAGAGAGATTTTTGGTCTAAATGTCTAAACCCTCAAAATGGGGGAGGACACCCCCTATATATAGAAAAAAAAGGTTTGAGCGTATATACATCCTACCATACACGTGTATAAAGATGCAGCTCAGTGAGCAACAGCTGGCACAGTTGGTAAAGAAATATCTGAAAAAGGAGACCAATGGTCGTCGGCCCCCACTGGTGGCCGGTCGTCTACCAGTAGTGGCTGACAGGAACAAGCTAGGGCCGATATGTCCCAGGGTTGGCCGACAGGTCACCCTCCTCTCCAAGCAAGAGGCAACAAGTCCTTGGTCCAAAAACATGCACAAAACAGCAAGGTTTAGAGGCTCAAAGACAAGGCGTTCTGCCAAGGACCTCAGGCGCTCAAAACGAACACAAACAAGCACAATCACTGAGTGCACAAACGATGACGTCTAAGTCTTAAGGACGGTCAAAAATGGCGTGTCTACAGTGGTATAAACATCAGGACGCACACAAATGTTTTTAACCGAAGGACGGGTAACCGAAGGGTGGTATAAACATCAGGATGCACACAAATGTTTTTAACCGAAGGACGGGTAACCAAAGGGTGGTATAAACATCAAGACGCACACAAATGTTTTTAGCTGGAGGACGGGTAACCGAAGGGTGGTATAAGCATCAGGACGCACACAAATGTTTTTAACCGTAACAAACAATCCTGACGCGTCTTACGCACGAGGGGAAAAGGTGGTTTAAACACCGGGACGCACCCGAATGTTTTTAACCAAAGGACGGGTAATCGAAGGGTTTTATAAACATCAAGATGCACATAAATGTTTTTAACCAAAAGGAGTGGTGTAAATACCGGGTCACACCCGAATGCTTTTAACCAAAAGGAGTTATCCTAACATGTCACACGTGAGAGGAAGGAGAACAAAAGGATATGATTCGAAGGGCAGGAGTGATTTTACCTGGAACTCCTTTGAATGAACCGTACATACAATATCGTCTGGTTGCCCCAGCTTTGAATGAACTGTACATACAATATCGTCTGCATAAGAAAGAAAGTTAACAGGTACAATACAGTAAGAATACAAGTTCTACGCAAGACAAATAACCAAAATACAACATTTATGTTTTATGCAAAACATGTGAGAAACAAAATAGAAGCATATTCTATGAGACGAGAGCCAGAGCATGTTCTATGCCACAGTGGGATGCATGTGCAATGCAACAGTATAAAATACATGTTCTATGCACGATCAGTAGTACAAAATGCATGTTCTATGCAAGATTAACAGCAAGTTCCATGTTAAATACCAAATGCATGTTCTATGCGAATGGGAAATAGAGGCATGTTCTATGCAAATGTGAGAAGTGCACATTCTATGCAAGATCACATGTGAAATGTACCTTCTATACATGCACATGATGTATATTCTATACGAGGATGAAAGAGTATTCTTAACAAAATGAATTAAATGGCAACTTTCGATTTACCTCTCGGAAGAGTTGTGACATGTTTTCAAAGGATACACCTCATTCATGTTGACTAACAATGAACATCACGTATTGAAGGCACGGTTTAAAGCTTCCGTAGAGGCAATTTGAACTTAAAGGTGAACTTTCCTTGCACTTCTTGAGAAATGAAGACACAAAACAGCATCAAGGCTAAAAGGAGGAGCATTGGGCATTGGACGGCCACCAGAGGAGGGTGTCAATCACCTGTCGGCCAACCCTATGCATTGTCGGCCACCAATGGCAGATCGGGGCCAAATTTCACCTCCGGGCTTTAGGTATACTCACCCATACTTCATTTCCACATTTCTCTGTGCTCGAAAATCCACCCTCTTCCTCTCTAGACACTTTCCCTCTCTAGATCTGAGCCTTATACACGTTTTCCAACGCCACATGCACGTTTGATTCGCTAAATCCTCTTTGTATACTCCACTTTGAACCGATTGAAATTCAGTTTCGGTGTTTTTTCTTGGAGTTTCATCACTTGAGGCTTGTTTCCCTCGAGTTCTTCTTGGGTTCTATGCCTTTTCCCGGGCTTTGACTTTTTCTTCCCTTTTTCTCTCTCCTAGGGTTGACTTGAGTTGACTCTTGGTATTTTCCACCTATTTCCCTCATTTTCAACCGCTTTCTCATCTTCTTTCCAGATGGCGGACGACGTTCCTCATGACGGAGCTTCCCTAGAGCTTTCATCCTAGTTTTCCCCAAAGATAGAGGCAGAGCCCGAGCCTGTGCTACTACCACCTAGGGTTTGACCCTTCGACCTGACGATATATGATCCTCAAACATATGTGCTACCATCTGAGAGTGTGCGACACTTCAGAGGGTTTGAGCGAGGTGCACCAGATGATCTCTTGTTACGAGAGTCGGCCTCTCATTTATCTTACGGCGCCACCGAGGTATACACTGTATTCTCATGTTTTCTTCACTGTACCTTGCATTTCTTGCTTAAACTGTACTCTTGTACTGTATTTCTTACACTGCTTTTCACCTGCTCGTTTCAAACATATTCTTGCACTGTATTTCTTACACTGCCTTTCATCTGCTCGTTGTGATCACAGAAGAATTCCCACTCTATCAGAGGCTACGGAGCCACATTCGCGAGGGAGTGGTATATGGAGCTCCTTGACGGTGTCCGCCACATTGTTGATGAGGCCGGCTTCGGCTTGTTCTGCATGGGGCTATCACGCCTTATAGCGAGTCGACCTCTACTTGGAGCTTTGGTAGAGAGGTGGTGGGACACCACCAACTCTTTCCACTTCTCTACCGCGGGAGAGATGACAATGACTCTATATGATTTCTCTATGCTTACAAGGATAGAGGTAAGTGGTCGTCTGATCGGGGATGGTACGGTACAGCTGGTTTGCAAAGCAGTTTCAAGGGATGGAGCTAGTGACCCCAGAAGAGATCAAGCACTATGCCCGAGGCTTTTTGATGTTCCTTTTCACTACCACTTTGTTCGCAGATAGAGCGAACACTATTGGGTTATATCTCCTGAGTGCACTGGTGGACTTGTTTCAGGTCCGTGTTTATGATTGGGGCAGTGCTAGCCTTGCCACATTATATGGATATATGAGCTCGACATCCCGTAGGAGCGATAACAAGGTCGCGACTACTGGAGAGCCTAGGAGGTATGCTTTACCTTTTTTTTCTTTGCATTTCCTGTAATGCTTTCTGCTTTGTAGTTGTACTTTCTGTATATTGCACATTCTGCTTTCTACACTCACACTTGTACTTTTTGTACACGGCACACACATTCTGCTTTCTGCATTTACACTTGTACTTTCAGACACACACATTACATTCTCGCTGCATTCACACTTGTACTTTCTATACACTGCACACATATTATGCTTCAGACTGCACTTCTCGTGATTCTTTAGGCATTGCATACACATTCTGCTTTCTATATTCCTTGTGTTTTGCTGTATACTCAATATGGCCCTTTTTCTTTTTGCAACTTTGGGTATATACCTACTTCTCGACCCTTGTCCCAGAGCTAGAGGTGGAGATGCCTCTTGTCGTGTCGTACTCTCACCGGTATGACGGGAGATGTTTGCGGAGGACCTGAGAAACTTTTCCATTCTTCCGCTAGTACTTCGACACTGTGACTGCAACAGAGGTAACTCGAAATTCATAATTAATGTTATTCTGCTTCAGTTCTGTTTCATTTTGTAATATTCTAATGGCAACTAACAAGCTGTGCATTCTCTGTTTATAGATCACATGGCAGCCTTGGGCGATGATGCCTGAGGGAGTCGGGGACTAGTTTGCTAGAGCTCGGGGGGCCACCCATTTCTGGCTTCTATTCGAGGGTCCGGTTTGCCAGGCCTGGTTTCTAAAAGTGTGTTTTGTATGCTAGACCCTGGGTTTGCCGCAGCCGATAATTCCCATGGCGCACCCACCATCTATGAGAGCCACAGAGCAGCTCACCTCCTAGGAGATGATCTAGTTTACTAGGGGCTTGGACACCGATTACTTTTTGGGAGAGGGCGATTATGCAACATTCATCGAGACACACCTCATGCATCCTTTGACCAGTATTTGTGGAGGTGAGGAGATGACAGCTCCAGCTACGAGAGAGAGAGAGAGCCAGAGTGCCCAGGGCGACCAGGGCGCATGGTAAAGGGGCCACGCAGACTAGGTGAAGGACCGGCTAGCCAGAGCTACCTACTGCACTCACATGCTGGCGATATACTGAGGAGGTATACCAAATCCCGATTGAGCTTGCCACAACGGGACACAGATACGTTAGAGCTCCTGATGTGCCCTCGGTATGTACCCCATTCTTCAATTTTCTCATTTCTTTCTGATATTTATTCTCTCTGGACATTGATCTTCTCCAATGCATTTGTAGGCATCTCCTGGATACACTAAGGACCTCTTAGAGCTGTTAGCCTCATTCGAGGGCATGATCTTGAGGAGAAAGGCACTGCTCAGCGTCCACGACATTCAGGTTATTTCTTTAGTTTTCTTACGTTCCAGTCATCACATTTCCACTGACATACTGAAACTGACATTTCAACTGAAAATTTCCCCATGCTGCACTGATACACTGCATCTGAATTCATACACTATACCTAACTTCTGCATATACTCATTTTGCACACCATACTTGCATCTCTGATACACATCTTGGGTCGACATATGACAAGCGCCTTTTCAGTCCGTCTATACCTCTGACACCGGACAAGACCAGACCATCAATACCTCCTCCGGCAGCAAGGAGATAGAGACAAGCTCCAGCATGTAGCCGAGGCCGAGCTAGGAGCGCCCAAGCTGAGAGTGGCCCTTCAGAGCCTGATCTGAGCGAGGATGATACTGAGACCAGCGAAGCCGAGGAGGCAGCAAGTCAACATGCTGAGTCGTCTGAGAGTGGAGATGATGACGCTGGCTCGAGTTCTGAGAGTGGGGATGCTGGTGCTGAGGAGGGCTCTGAGGCGGAGAGTGGAGACGACTTTAGTTCAGATTTTTATCCGGATTCAGATAGTGGCGCCAATGGAGATAGTACATCAGAGTCCATTTCTCCGAGGAAGAGGACGAAGTGGGCCTCTAGATCCTAAGATGGATGGCGCTGATTTTTGTATTTTTTGCTTAGTTTCTTTTGGTTTATAGTGTTAGCACTTTGTACAGCTTCAGATGAGTTTTATTTGCTTTAAAAACTTGTACTGCACTTTTTGTAAAAACAACCATGATTGGAATGGAAACCAAGCTTTTTTTGAAAAAGTGTTGTATTTTACATCATGAGCATCACATTGCATGAAAATGAGATTGAATTTGACATTGAAAACCAAATACTTTTATTGTCACAACAGTCTGAATCAGGTAACAAACTGACCAACAACTGAAATAAACAAAGTAATACAACTCGATAATCAAAATAACAACAACTCAATAAACAACAGAACAATTCGATATATGACAAAACGACTTGATAAACAACTCGATGAACAAAAAAGCTCGATAAACAACTTAAATACAACACAGCAAACTTGCTAAAACTAAAAGGACTTAAAACAGGACCTTAACATAAACAAAGAGCAGAACAAAACAGGGTTCTCAACACTCTCAACACAAAGGTGGATAGCAGATCTGCAAAAAAGGGCTGTCGGCCATGAATGGATTCTGTCGACCACCAGTGGTGACTGGTCGGCTACCAAGGTGGTCTGTCGGCCATCACTAGTGGCCGATCGGCCACCACTAGTGGCCGATCGGCCACCAATGTGAGGAACCTCTAGAATGTTGACACATGGCTTCCACTCACTACCTTATCTTCTACAAAAGGTTTAGACTTCGTGTTTTCTTCATTTCAGCTGCAAATTCTTACAAATGGAGCCATTCTTTGTCGAAAAACTCTCGAATTGGATTGCGACTTTAGATGGCTCGGAAAAGGTGAATTTTCAGGGTTTCGGCATAAATGCACTATTCCAGCTGAGTCGTTCTCCACTTTGTTTTCCGTTCCTACATGCCGTGGCTAGATGTTGGAACCCGATTATGCATGTCTTTAGCTTCGGGGGACAAGAGATATGCTGGACAATCGAAGAATTTCAAGTGCTAATGGAGTCCCGGCGTGATGAGAAAATCTTGCCTCAGCCCCATTTTGGTAACCTCCAAGCTTTGGGAAGGATGTGTGGGTTCACTTTACACGATGCCTAATCATTGGTTCACAATGGAGAGTTGGATATCCCCAGTTTAATTCATCAATTTTCTGACACCGGCGACCGGGAAGATCTTCTTTGGCAAGGTTTTCGACAACACGCCCTTTGTTTGTGTATGTTAGCACACTTCCTTCTTGCCCCTAATTTTGGTGGGTCTAGCATTTGGCTAGTTGAAGTGGCACAGGACTTGAAAGAGAGCAAGAGTTGCATTGGCTTGGTACTAGCTGAGACTTTGATGGGTTTAGACGGCGAGAGACAAACAAATTTGCATGAAGTCCATTGCTTCTTCAGGTAATGTTTCCCACCCTTTCTCATATGTGTTTCTCACATCACTCGACACTCATGCTCTGATTTTTTTTTTTTTCTCTCAAAGCCCTTTTCTCACTTTTTCTCTCAACATATACCTCTCTATTCTCTAATCTCTCTTTTCTTTTATTCCTCCCCAGATATGGCTCATGGACAGGTTGAAGGTAGTGGACTTTTGCCCTGCATATTCAGCACGGGGTTATTTCTTTTGCCAAAAGCTAGTTGATTTCTCGAACGAGGGGTGGTGGTGCCATTGGATGTGCAATAGATCTACTACTGACATTGCTCGGCGTAGCCCCTGGTTTGATTTGCCTGAGATGAGCTACAACATGGCTGGGCAACGCAGCATTTAACAGATTGGCCTGACACAATGTGTATTCTACTTTCCGCTCCGATTCAGGCGTCAGTTCAAACATGACCAGACTTGCCTAGAAGAGGTGGTAGAGTACCCGGCTTCATACCTAGTCCGAGGTTCATAATTAGCTCAATACCCCAGTGCTTGGAGGACAAGAGAACTTCTTGCTTCCGTCCTTAGTTTCAACTGCGCACTTTTTGGCGAGTGCTTGACTTGCCTTGAAGATGAGGCACAATTCGGGCCCACTTTAGTGTTAGGAGCTTCCAGAAGCACAAGCGGGGGACGCCGAAACACCTGACTCAGCTATGCCCCAAGTTTATTGCTTTGATCTTACTTTTCAAGTTTTCTTTTTTGAATGTAGTAAAAAGCAACTTTGATGTGTATCAAGAGTTGGAGAACTTTGTATTGAAATCAATGAAATTGAAGTTGTAGGCATTGAAGATTTTCCTTTTGGTCCAAAAATGGTCTAAGTTGTAAAAAGATTAATTTGAACAAAATCAACTTTTATAAAAACTTTTCAAAACCATTTTCAATAAGGATCACAACTTGACATGCGCGGAATTTATCCTTGAGATGTACAAACCTGAATCAAGAAATGGAAAATTGCCCATAGACTGAACAACACTGCTCAACACTGTAATCAGCTCTTCTCTCAGGGTAAGGATCGCTACCGATCTTTCAAATAACGAATAGAGAAGGATGCCTTGATCAAACACATGGACACAGTTGATTTAGAGGTGTTTACGACCGGACTTCAGAATGAAGTTGCCTACGTATCTTGAAGATGGGAATCAGGCCTTACGTAGTTCGGTTCGGGTTTACTCAGGTATTAATGCTCTCCTTTTACACTCTAACTTTTGCCAAGGCTGCCATTTCTGGGTTTTCAACCTTGCGAGCTCAGTTTTTCTTTTTTCTAATTTTTTGTGCTCTAACTTTTGCCTAGGTTGCCCTTCCGAGTTTTTGGCCTAGCGAGCCTCTCGGGGGTAATATTTTTTCAACTTGTCCATGTTGATTGGTTGGGAAAATTCTAGGCCATCCAGGTTTATAAGAATAACAACTCCACCCGACCAAATAGTTTTGATAATGTAAGGACCAGTCCAATTGGTTCTGAACTTGCCCCTAGGGTCATGGATGGGAGCTCAGTTGTCTTTTAGTACCAAATCCCCTTCCTTAAGATTCTGAGACTTAACTTTCTTGTTAAAAGCCCTGGCAATCCAGCGTTGATGTCCTTGAACATGGTACAGTGCTTTCAGCCTCCTCTTATCGAACAACATTAGTTCTTCGAACCTACTCTGCTGCCAATCTGCTTCTGTTATCTGGCACTCAGCCATAACCTGCAGCGATGGAACCTCTATTTCAATCGGCAGAACAGCTTCTATCCCATAAACAAGAGAGTATGGAGTTGCCTCAGTAGATGTCTGAATTGAAGTTTTGTAGCCCTAGAGAGCAAATGGCAATTTGTCTAGCCAGTCCCTGTAGGTCTCAACCATTTTCTGCAAAATGTGCTTGATATTCTTGTTGGCAGCCTCAATAGCTCCATTGGTTTGTGGCCGATATATAGATGACTTTTGAAAAGCCACGTTGTATGTCTCCAACAAGTTGATCACTTCTTTCTTGAAATGGGAGCCATTATCTGAAATGATCTCATTTGGGATTCCATAACGGCAAATGATGTTGTTGCAGATGAACTTAGCCACATACACTGCTTTCAACACTGCATAAGATCGAAGCTTCCACCTACTTCGTGAAATAGTCAATTGCCACCAGAATGTACTCGTGCCCATTTGACCCTTTCGGTGTAACTGCCCCAATGACGTCGATTCCCCATACTAAGAAAGGCCATGGTGAAGTCATGTTGTACAGCTTCGACGGCGGGATATTCATGCGATTGGCATGAATTTGGCATTTGTGGCATCGCCGAACAAAACCAATACAATCCTCCTCCATGGTAGATCAGTAGTAACCTTGCTTGAGAATCTTCTGGGCTAGCATTACTTCATCCATGTGTGCTCCACACTCACCTCCATGGATGACCTCCATTAAGCGCTTTGACTCTTCTACATCAACACACAGATTGTGTATTCCTAGATGACCACTCTTATACAACTTACCCCCGCAGATGATAAATTGAACGGCCATCCACCATATTGCCCTTTTATCTTTGGTATTTGCCCTTGGTGGATAAACCTCCTTTTCTATAAAGTTCCAGATATCATAATACCAGGGGTTTTGATCTTGCACTTCATCTATTGCAGCAATAGTCTCATAGACTGGCGTATATCGCTGCTCAATCATGATTGGACGCATTCGAACTCCAAATAAGATGTCTATCATAGAAGATAGAGTTGTTAAAGCGTCAGCGAACCTATTGTTCTCTCCTAGTAGATGAGTATAGGTTAGCTTCTCAAACCTAGGAATTAGAACGTCCAGAGTTTGGTGATAGATTTTCATCTTTACTTCTTTGACCTTCCAGTCTTCTTTTGCTTGAGACACAACCAGGTTCGAGTCCCAATGACGTCCAACCTTTTTGCCCCTAGTTCTAGGGCGGCTTCCAATCTAGTGATACACGCCTCGTATTCTACCTCGTTGTTGGATACTTTGAACCGGAGTTTGAAGGCTAAGGGTATATGGGAATTGTTGGGTGGTATTAGCAACACCCCTATCCCATAACTGTACTAGTTAGGCGCTCCCTCAAAGTACATTGTCCAAACCACTTCTTCAACCTGCAGAATAGTTTCATCTAGGAATAGGTATTTTACCGCTTCATCCCCTTCCACTGGGTGATCTGCCAGGAACTCAGCTACCGCTCTCCCCTTGACAGACTTGCGAGTAACATATTTCAAATCGAATTCGGAGAGAAGAAGCAACCAAAGGACTAGCCTACCCGTAAGCATTGCTTTCTCAAAGAGATATTTGATGGGATCTAATCTCGAAATCAGAATTAATGAGTGAGCTAACAGGTAGTGCCTCAACTTCTTGGTAGCCTATACCAAGGCCAAACAAGCCTTCTCCAACGGGGTGTAATGGGTCTCATAGTCCAGTATTTTCTTGCTTGAATAGTAGATGGCTTTCTTCACACTATCCTCAGATTCTTGAGTAAGCATGCATCCCATCGTTGTGTCTGTTACTAGCAGATACAGAATCAACGGCTTCCCCGGCTCTGGAGGTGACAACACGGGTGGGTTCTTAAGGTACTTCTTGATCTACTCAAAAGCAAACTGACATCGGTCATCCCATTAGAATTTCTTTCCTTTCTTCAGGAGACCAAATAGTGGTTCACAAGTCAAGGTTAATTTTGAAATAAACCGTCTTATGAATTGCACTTTACCCAGAAAGCCTCGTACCTCCTTTTCAGTCCTTGGTGGTGGCATTTCTAGGATGGCCTTGATTTTGGAAGGATCTACTTCGATGCCTCTCTATGTGACCAAGAAACCTAGCATTTTCCCTGCTGTTGCGCCAAAAGTGCACTTCTGTGGATTTAGCCTCAACCGATATTCTCTGATCCGTTGAAAGAATTTCTTTAAGGTGGTATAGTGGCCCTCTCTTTCCTTGGACTTGACAATCATGTTGTCCACGTACACCTCAACCTCTTTGTGGATCATATGTAGAATCGTGGTTGTAGCCCGTTGATATGTAGCCCCAGCATTCTTCAACCCAAACGGCATCACCTTGTAGTAGTAGGTTTCCCACGGCGTAGTGAAGGCAGATTTCTCTCTATCCTCGGGTGCTATCAAAATCTAGTTATACCCAAAAAATCCATCCATGAAGGAGAGCAATACATGGCTTGTGGTGAAGTCCACCAATTCATCGATGTGCGGAAGAGGAAAGTCATCCTTCGGACTAGCTTTGTTCAAATCTCTGAAATCCACACACACTCGAATTCTGCCATCTTTCTTCGGCACTGGAACAATGTTGGCCAACCAAGTCGGGTACTCAGATACTAGCAAAAACCTTGAGTCTATCTGCTTGGTGACCTCTTCTTTAATCTTCAAAGCCCAATTTGGGTGTATCCTCCGCAGCTTCTGTTTAATGGGTCGGGCCTTGGGGTTAAGAGGGATCCGATGTTATACAATGTCAGATTGATTCCAGGCATGTCTTTGTAGGACCACACGAAAACATCTTTGAAATCTTTTAATAAAGCAACTAAGCGCTCACGTTCGTCTGAAGACAACGTGGACCTGATCTGGACAAGACGCGGATCCTTCTCAGTACCCACATTACTTGGAATGATTTCATCAACGAGGGGTTTTACAAACCTCTCCTCCTCTCGATCAATCAAATGTTTCAAAACCAGAGGAATTCCTTCCTCGTCGTTTTTATCAAAATTTTAAAAATCATCATCAATGCAATACACAAGTGGCACAGAGAAGTACTCAGAAACTGCAGTGGTATTCACATTCAAAAGATCCAGCTCATCCAATTCCTTGGTTACAACCAACTCAAAAGAAAAGGAAAAATACGACCTGGACAAAACTTCGGCATCCGAGTTATCAACCCCAGGAATACCAGACTCCAACTCAAACGAACTAGAATATGATTCTGACTCCACAGACTCTGTGGAATCAGATTCTGGTTTACTACCTGACTCAGAGCTACTGGACTGGAAGCCCTCCTCCAACTGCAAAATGAGGGGCGGTGCGTCAGATGCATCTATAATACCACTAAAAGGGTTAGCACCGGGTTGGTCTCCAATCATGGAAACAGTTAGGTCATTCCCCAAGCTCCCTGGATCAATCGAAGGATCTGAAAGGAGACATGCCAGTGCTACCTTAAGCTCGCTGCTGTTGGAAACACTTTCTGCGCTCTGTTCAGCTTCAGCAGTTAGTTCAATTTGTTCCTTTGTGTCACTTTCTTGCAACTGCTAGTCAAAGAAAATCTCAAAGTTGGCAACTCGCTGCTTCTTAGAGTTGAACCATGGTTCAGGGAAATCGCAGAATGGGAAGTCTTCTCCCTCCTAAACAAAATAGTCATTCAGGGTTTCCTGAATTGTTCAGTACACAAGCTCGTAGTGTTTTCCGCTTTGCTTTGCTCTGGCTCTTCCGGCCATTTATTTCCTTTTCATCACCCAGTCTTCTTTGGTGGGCATATAGCCAAGACCAAAGGCATGAGGGTTATGTGGCACATTGGCTAATGCAGTAATGCCCTTTTGGCCACTTCTGCCTAATCTCATTCCGAGCATGTGCTGCAATTTATTCATGAAGTACACAGATTGGGCACTGACATAGAAGCCCTCATCGATAGCCAGGATATTCTGCACTACTCAGGCCTCAGCCAAGGTAAACCCCGAAATGAAAACATCCTCTTCGCCATGCACAATCTCCAGTACAGGTGTAGTGACCTCTGACGAAGGATGTATAGATGAATTCCCGAAGACTATCGCCATCCCTTTTTCATAGGGGTACTTCAGCATTTGGTGGAGAGTGGAAGAGATAGTTTTTACTTGATATAGCCGGGGTCGCCCAAGTAGTAGGTTGAAGGTGGCCAGCACATCCAATACATGAAATTCAATGTCCTATTGGGCTGGACCGACCTGCGTTCTGATCTAAACTATTCCCATCACTTCTCTGCTTGTATTGTCATACGCCTAGATCATCTGGGCCGTAGGCACAAAATCTATCGGTTTTAGGCCAATAGCATAAGCCCGCATGGACAGACATTGATCGTTGAGCTAGTGTCAACTAATACGACTGGCACCCACATTTCCTGGTACTCTACGGATATGTATAGAGGCTTGTTGTGTGTAGAGCCGTCCTGCGACAGTTCCTTGTCGAAAAAGGTCAAAGTTGGCGCAGCGCCTCCCGGGAAGACTACTAATCCCACCAGTTGTTCTGGGGTAGTCTCAATGGACAACTTTGCTTTATCCATTGTTGACAGTACAACTTGCCTATGCACGCGTGAAGCCATAAGCAACCGCCAGATAGATATGTCTGCTTGAATATTCTTTAAATGTTTCAGAACAACCTTTTCCTCTAACAGTTTTTCCCTCTGTTTCTATACCTCTTTGTCCTTCCCAGATACCTCGGGTTGGTCCAGATGCGGGGGTTTGAAATATTGGCCACTTCTTGTCATGTGGTCAATTTCTTCCGCATACCAGGTATTGTCAGGAAGGCCTTTACCCCAATTCTCATTAGTGTGGGCAAGACGCAGGTGATCATCTTCCTACCAGATACCTCCTGCAATTGACAAGCAATTGTCCGGTTCTGGTCGAAGTGTTCTTTCAGCAGTAATATTCCCCATGGGGTGTTGAGCTATTCCAGCTTTCTAATCACTTTCACTCATTTCTTGTCCAAACCACTCTAGCGTGGCTTCTTGTTCTGTATGTACAGTGCTAACAATGCCCAGCTCTTGAGCCACTTGTTCTGCACCGGTGTTTTCCGGCAGTTTACCCCTTTCATCAGCCGTTCCGACCATTGTCGCAGTTCCCGCTTTTTGTTGTTCCAGTTTTAGTTCAACTCCCTCATCTACATTGGGCTTATCACTTAGCCACCCTGAATTGTCTGTTGACCCATTAAGATCAAACCAGCCAATATGCACGTCTCCTCAATCTTGCTCATCAAAGAACTGCATATTGTCCATATCTTCCTCCAGGTCAGCTAGATCATCTAATCCCTGGTTTGGTCCATCTTCTCGGACTACACTAACCTCCATCCCAGTCGACAATACCACCTCCGACTCTGCTTGATTGATTGGCGCAATATAGAAGCTCGGGTTGTACACCTGTAGACACCCCATTTTTGACCGCCTTTAAGACTCAGGCGCTACTGATTGCTTACTTGCTAATGAAAGTTGTGCAGTGCAAATGTTCAATTTTTTCGGCAAGGAGAGGGTCAAATCCTAACCTTACACCCCATTTTTGGACCAAAATGATTTTTAGACTTTAAAACCCTCTCTTTCAAACTAATTTTGAAAATGTTTCTACAATGTTCTGAGGCTCGCATTTTGTTAAATGTTGTGCTTTTTGGTAAACCGGGCAAGGACAAAGTGGAAATGAATATAAGAGAGGTGAACTCTTTGAAAAATATTTCAAAACACCTTATTTAGGGGTTTGGGGTTGAAGAAAAGAGGAGAGGAGGGAAGAAAACTGGCTGAGGAGAAGTTAGGCATAAATCCGGTTAAACTGAAACTGAGCAGTCTTCACTAAAAGAGGCATATCTTCTTGCACACTTGGAATTTTTATGCGAGGCTGCCACCATTGGAAAGAAGACTTCTAGGGCTTCAATTTAGACTCAATAATAACTTGCAAAAGAGTCCATATAAAGGTGATATGTCCATTTGAAGTTGGGCCCAAAAAGCAGATTTTTCTAGCCAACCAGAGGTGGAGGTTGTTGGCCATGGATGGGATTTTCTGGTCATGTGCCGGCCATGAATGGCCATTGCCGGCCACGTGCCATCCAAGAGTGATCCTTACCAGCCAAGAATGGACATGTGCCAGCCATCAATGATCCCTTGCCGGCCATTGATGCAAAAAGTCAGATTTTGGTAGATATTTGTCTTTCAGTTGTTCCAGCTGTCCATTTTGGGATATTTTCAACCTGAAGCCTCATTCTTCTATATATAGAGAGCTTTCTCTATGGTTTTGAAGGTTAGAACATTTTAGGACTGAAAAATTTTGGAGTCTCTCTCTCTCTCTACATTTCTCTTTCTCTCTTGAACTTTTGTGCTTAGAAGCTTGCATACTTCGAACTTTAACCTATCAACCCTTAACCAAAGTGGTTCATTTTTGGGCTGAGGTTGCTTGAAGCTCTCTTGGAACTCTTTATGGTGATTTTAGCTTGATTTGGTGCCTCATTTGTGCCTAAAGTGTGCTTGGCTTCAAGAGGTATAACCTTTACCCTTTAAACATGTTTTACATAACTTGTTTTGCCATCTTTTTGTACTATTTTTGGCCTGGTTTTCAACTACAAAAACCTCTATTTTTAAGGCTTAAAAATGGTGGTTTGAGGCTATTTTGGAGTTAGGGGTGGTCTACCCTTCTTGTAGCTTGCTTGCTAAGTTGTTGTGCCATTTTTCAAAGTTCTTTAAATCAAAATTTTTGGCCTTTCTAACCACTAAAAATTGGAGTTATTTCAGTGGCAAAAACTCTATTTTGAAGTGTTTATGCCTTTGGAGCTTTGTATTGCATGCCTATAGTGTAGTGATCTTCACTAGTTTGGTGTTTTGGGCTTTTAAACATGATTTGCATGAGTTGTTTACATGTTGTAATGTCATTTTGCATGTAATTTCAGCACATACAATCTCTACAACCTCCCTCATTTCATCACTTTTTCATTTGCTTTGAGGGTTGGTTAGCCTTTGGGTTGTGTTTAAGCTTGAGATTGAGACTTGTGCTTAATGGTTTTAATCCTCTTTTGAGGGTTTCTACTAACCAACGGCATGATCTCTCTTATGTCTTAAGTCATCCCTTGGTTGACCCCTCTCTCATTAGAGGACACTCACCTTGGACTTAACCGATTAAAGAATGGTTTGGTAACGTAAAATGTGTAAACAAAATTGGATAAGTAAAACTTGAGCAAGTTAAGCATGTTGTGTTGCATTGCATGTGTTCAATCGGACGTTATATTGAACAGAAGGAAGATTGGAGCATTTCATACTAAAAGTGATGAAATGAGCCAATCTCCTTAGTCACCATTGCCTTTGATCACACATGATAAGGTGATGGTCTCGAGTTTTGTTTTGTGCATTTATTGAAATTGTACTCCTTGGATCTTTAGCCATCATGCATCGAAGATGCTTGATTGGTAGTTTTGGATCCAAGAATGCCACTCCTTCGATGTTTTGAGATGATGAGGAGGAGCACAGTACAAACATATCCTTGCAAAACCCTTCATGTTCCTTTATTTGTGCTCTGTTGCAGTGTGGTGATTCAGAACACCAGTGGCCGGCAGTGGCTCACTGATGGCCGGCAGTGCCTCATTCTTAGCCGACAAGGCATCCTTTTGGCCGGCAGTAATCCACCATGGCCGGTAAGCCATTGATGCAATCCTCAGCAGAGATTTAGTAAGGTGGAGCAGAAAGATTCTGGAGTATGGTCAACCTTGCAAACAGAGCCTCTCAAGAGCAAAATGGTGGCTTTTCGGAATAAAACCGCGCATGCATCTTTCACTTTATATGCGGGCGATGTCAGCATAGTTTAATGCCTTGCATGTTTAGTTAGTGCGCATTTGTTTTAATTAACTAGTTTGCTAATTAGTTAAAGTGTTGTAATAATTAGTAATTAGTTTACTAGTTATTCGTTTGGTTTATAGCTTATTCATTCGGACCCTCCCTCGCGAGGGCATAATGTTGTAATAAGTGTGTGTGCGTGTGTGCATGTCTTCCAACCCTACGTCTTTCTCCCTTTTGTTTAATCACTTTCGATGGTTAGTTTAGGGTCATGTTTCGATTAGCATACCTTATGCTTGCATATTTGCATCATTCATTTGTCTTGCATGCACCGAGGCTCAGCGCATCATTCAAACTGGATTACAATTTCAATACACTTCTTTGAATACGTGTTTAAAAGAATGTTATCAAATTGAATCGTATGCCATATTAGTAGCCGAGCCTATTAATTTCATATTGCATGTGTTGCACTAGGTATCTTAACATAGTTAGGATCATGCATTGTTTCTAACTAGCTTTTGTTTTGGCTTGGAGTACTCGGTAAGCTTTTACGCTTTAGCATATTACATGAGTGTAATTTCCATAAATGCCATGTTTTGCGTGCTTGCCATGAGGCTATGTGCTTATTTGCTAAACTGCATGAATGCCTGTGGATGAAGGCTCTGTTGCTTGAATTGGAACAGTTCAACAAAATGTAAGTTTTAAGCCCACTTTGTGAAGTGGCAAATCATGTTTTAAGCCCACTTGAGGTGGCCAATCTGTGATTTAGTCGACTTGAGGGTGGTAACTTCAAACCATTTTCAAAAACAAACATGAGTTGTTTTGTTTCAAATCTTGCGACTTAGTCTATACTTGCTTGTGTGCGTCACATAGTAAAGTTAGCTAATAACCAGAATAAGAATACATGAGGTTTATAAAACAACATATCATGATAGTAGAGGCCGATCTTTGATTGGGTGAGCGGGGGTGCTCATTTCAAGACCTTTCCCTCTCGTACCTAAGTTCCCGAGCCGAGGCAACTTTGGTGATGACGAACACGTGGCCTTTGGCATGAGTCAGGGTTTCCTAAATTTTTCAAAAATAAAATATTTAGGTGGCGACTCTGTAATCTGGCAAAGCAGTCCAGTTTTGACATTATTTGATTAAAAATTGATTTTCCAAAATGATTTGCCAAATTGGACTCTTTGGTGTTTACCAGTCTCACATTGCACTTTGTGAGATTAGATTCAGAACCATGATAGGAGTCCGAACTGTAGGACCAATTCGAGCTCTCCGAAAAGGAGGCGTAAAGAAAGTCAAGCTACAACACCCCATCAGATAAGTTCTTGGAGCCCTCGGGCAATGGACTAACATTCTCCACCAAGACTTACCTCCCTTCATCTTCCATTGTCACCACCACGGGTTTAGTTTGGATTGTTGATGTGTTCAACATGCACAAGTCTATGCTCTCAGGAATGAACAACGCCGGCTTAGGTAGGTGGGAGGGGGTGATGTATATATTGGGGTCGTAAGAGATGGCCAGTATGTGAATGAGGTTTATTTGCCGGGGTGGAGGGGCTTGATTATGTGATGGGAGAGGATTTGTAGTGACATTAGGTTTTTCAAGAGGTGCTATCACCTTATTGTCAATGAGATCTTGAATCTCATGACGCAGTTTGAAGCACTAATCAGTATCATGACCATGCTGTTGGTGAAAAGCATAGTATTTGGCCGGGTTAATGTTTCGGAGGGAGAGGATCGGGCAGTGGGCGTTGTTCTAACGGCTTCAGATGTCCTTTTCTAATCAGGACTGCTCAGGCTTTAGATAAGGACATGTAAAGTGGGGTGAAGACCCTCTGGCCTCGGGCTTGATGGCTGGAAGTTTGGGAAGTTGTATTGGCTGTGCCAACAAAGGGGTTGGCAGTCTTAGGTGTGGTGGTGACTATGCTCACATCTGAAGGCCGCGCGAGGTGTCACCAGTAGCGGCTGTATTGGAGCTGCATGTAAAGGGCCTTTTGGGCTATTCTTTCTCGTGGTCTATCTGACCCTGCTTCATTGCGTCCTCTATTTGCACCTCTATTTTATCGAACTCAGCAAAAGTAGACAAAGGTAAGACTATCATCTTCTATAATAATCTTCATAGCAAGTTACAGACCACCATTCTGATCAGCTTCTTTTCAGACGGCCATATAGTCATCATAAAGGCCTTGGCCCTCTACTGGGTCACAAAATTCGAGAAGCCCTCCTTTGGCTCCTGGCGAGTTGCTTCGAGATCACGAGTAGTGACCTCGATTTGAGTATTGTAGGAGTACTATGTTATGAAGGCCTCGGCCATTTCCTCCCAATTTCTCTTCACAGAGTCTTCAAGCTTGGCATACCAAATGGCCGCTATACCCAACAGTGTTCGGCTAAAGAGTGACAACTTCTGTAGTCTGGTGAGACCCATTGGTTGTAGAATGTCTAAAAATAACCGTAGATGGACCATAGGATCCCCAAAATCGTCAAATCGGTCTATATGCGGCATCTTGAATCTGTCTGGCAAAGTCACTGCCGAGTCAGTATAGCCATCCTCAATATCAGAGATTGAATTCACACCCTGTGCCCATTTGAAGAGTTTTTCTAGTTTGCTGACCTTTAATGCAGTAGGGTCAACCTCGAATTCAAACGGCGCCTCCATTTCGTAAATTGGTGCCTTGGAGGTCTGAGGTGGGATCGGATCTGCCTGAATGCTCGCATTTTCCTAGACATTAATTGTGACCCCGGGTACCGGAATTCCCACTGGGGGTGGATGGGATACTGAGGCCATTGCTGGTTGTGGCTGCTGTTGTTGAAGCCTTTCTATTACTTCTGCTTGGCAGGCTACAACCTCGGCTTAGCGGGCTGTGGTCTCAGCTTGGTGAGTAGCGTCTAGCTGCATAGTCTTAATGGTCTGCTGGAGTTGGTGAAGCATATCTTCCATGCTGACTGGAGGGTTTTGAACTACTGAAACTAGCGAATACTCTCTGTCTGGAGTAGAAGTAGATGATTGGGCCTGACTGGGCACAGGCGAAGCAAAAGGTGATTGCTGGATTGGTGAATTGTGCCTAATCCTCCTCCATCCGTAACCAAGGAGTGAAACAAACACTGGCTGTCCCTTGACTAGATGCCTGGATCTACAAATCCTTCTAACTTGGGTCTAGAGTGCTTGGGAAGTAACATAATCGTCTGAAGCAATAGTGAAAAAGTACCTTGCAAAAAGAAAATAAAGCAAAAAGAAATAAAAATCAGCAACCGCACAGCACCTTGGCTCAGATAGAAACAACACACAGTTGCAATCATAAGCTAGAGAACTGTACTCAACACTAATTTATGCCTCAAAACTGATACCCTGACTTGCAACTGATGCATACATTCCGATAAAGTTTCACTCTAAAAGCATATATCAAGCAAGTGAGAGCCAAAACACCCCTATGATGGGGTAGGGTTTCTCTGTCCTAATTTCATCAGGAGCTAGGGGTTCACTACGCAAAGCAAGTGATTTTATAAAATTCCTGCATTCGGGTAAGCAACCTGTCCTAGTTTGGAACAGTCTCTATGGCCTCCGAAATCCAACTAGGCCGATTGGTCAAAAAGGGTACCTCAGTAAGACTACCTAATATACCTCTCACACCTAACACCGAGAAGTAAAAGGAGGATCAAACGGTACAGCGGTAGTCCAGATCCAAGGGTAGTGTTCCCATCGTGGCAGAGCCCGCAACAGATCAGCCTTTTGGCAAGCTTTTCCAAGCAAGCCTCTGACAAACCATTCAGGAATAGTAGACGGCAAACACAGTAACTTAGGCGCACCAATGCAAATGCAAATGCAAAGAAACGCATAAGTGTAAATAAAACGTCATATCATGAATTCGAATCAAGTTCTCTAAAGTCCCTAGTAGAGTCGCCAGAAACTACAGACTCACCTTTTTCGTGCCCCCATTCGAAAGGTTTGAAAAGAAAGGCCTCACAGTTCGGACTCCCATGGTTTTGAATCTAATTTTACAAGTGCAATGTGAAATTGATAATAACCAAAGAGTCCAAATCTGGCAAATTTTTTTTGGAAAATCGATTTTTAATCAAATAATGCCAAAATTGGACTGCTTTGCCAAATACAGAGTCGCCACCTAAATTTTTCTATTTTGGAAAAATTTAGGAAACCTTGACTCGTGCCGTAGGCCACGTGTTCGTCAGCCACGTATCCGTCATCACCAAAGTTTCCTCGGCTCGGGAACTTAGGTACGAAAGGAGAAGGTCATGAATTGAGCATCCCCCACTCGCCCGATCAAAGATTGGCCTTTACTAATCATGATATGATGTTTTGTAAACATTATGCGTTCTTATTCCGGTTATTAGACTAGATTTACTATGTGATGCACACAAGCAAGTATAGACTAGTTTGCAAGACTTGAACAATTCAACTCATGTTTGTTTGCGAAAATGGTTTGAATTTGCCACCTCAAGTGGGCTTAAAGATGCGGATTTACCACCAAACATAGTGGGCTTAAAACATGGTTTGCCACTCAACAAAGTGGGCTTAAAACATACATTTGTTGAATCGTCCCAATTCAAGCAACAAGCCTTCATCCACAAGCATTCAAGCAGTATAGCATTTAAACACATAGCCTCATGGCAAGCATGCTAATCATGGAAACATTCACACTTTATGCAAGTATGCTAAAGCGTAAAACTCACCTAGTACTCCAAGCTAGGAAAACACGAGTTAGAAAATAATGCATGATTCCTAACTATGTTAAGTGTCTAATGCAACACATGCAATATGCAATTAATAGGCTCTACTACTAATATGGCATATGATTTGATTTGAACAACATGCGATTAAACACGTATTCAAAGAAGATATTTAAATTGCAATGTAGTTTGAATGATGCGCTGAGCCTCGGTGCATACAACACAAATGAATGGATGCAAGCATGCGATATGCTATTGAAATATGATCCCTAATCTAACCATAAAAAATGATTAAGTAAAAAGGAGAAAGACGTGGAGTTGGAAGACATACATACATGCACGCACACTTATTACAACATTACGCTCTCGCGAAGGAGGGTCTGAATGAATAAGCTAACTAACTAGCTACGCTAATTAAGCTAACTAATTATTACAAAACTGAAACTAATTAACTATTGTAGCTAACTAATTAAATAATTACATCACATCTAATTAACTACTTAGCTAATTAATGGATTACAAGTCAATTGCAAGTAAACTAAGTAATCAACTACTTAGCCCTGGGAAGTGATGGATATGCATGCGTATGCTCAATTCTACACCTGAAAAGCCACTGCCCTACTGCTGCAAGCCTCTGTTTGCACATTTGATCGTTGAAAATTCTGCTAACTTCCAAAACACCTCTGTTTCATCTTACCATCACATTGTGCAAAAATCACTGATGGCCGACAAGAGGGACAAGGGGCCGGTCGGCTACCATTGGTGGCCAGTCGGCCACTGATGGTGGCTGTCGGCCACTGTTGGTTCAGACTTCCATGCTGTGACAGAGACCAAAACGTTGCAAAATAGTGTATTCTTATGGGTTGTTTGTATTGTTTACCCGCCTTATCATCACACAAGCTCAAATGAGAGAAACTTTTGGCCCTTTAACTATTAATCAAGAAATTTCCATGCATGATGGCTAAGGGACCAACTTTGCAAGAGTTCAGTAAATGCACAAACAAGATCAAAATGTCCATCGCCCCATCATGCTGATCAAAGGCAATGGAGACCAAGGAAAGTGGCACATTTCAACACTTTTGAGTATGAAATATTCCATTTTCCTTGTGTTCAAATTAATGCCTGATTTGAACACATGCAATGCAACACAAAGAGATGCTTATCTTGCCTATTTTACTTGCCAATTTTGTTTACTCATTTTAATTACCAAACCATTCATTAATCCATTAAGTCCATTGGTGAGTGTCCTCTAACAGAAAGAAGGCTCAAACCACAAGTTACTTTGGGTATGAAAGAGGCATTACAATGTTGGTAATGAACCCCCTAAGGGATTAAACCATTAGGTGTAACACCTCAATTTCACACTTAGGCAAACAAGTGGTTTGAAACCACTTTCAAAGAAAATAAAAAGTGAAGAATTGAGGGGGATTGCAGAGGTGATTAGGTGCTAAAAATGAGCACCAGAAGCACTAAAACATGCAACCAACTCACACCAATGAGAGTTAAAGCCTTAAAGCACTAAGCTAGTGAAGGAATTAACACTACAACCATGCCATACAAGGCTCAAATGAAACAAATGACCAAAAACAGAGACAAAATAGCCCTGAATATGGTGTAAAACATGCTAGACTCAAGACACCAAAAGCCAAAATGTTAAGCCAATGCATGGGGTTGCACTAGAACTATGCAAAACAAGACTCAAACAAACTAACCGGCCTGAAACAGAGCTAAAACGGGTTATTTCAGAGGTTAAGACATGCTGGACTTGAGCTAATTTAAGCTAGAAAAACATGCTAACATGCGAAGCTAACTAGGTATGCAAACAAGAGATGAGGAGGGGAGGCTAACCTTTCCAATTTTGGACTTCAAAATAAGTTTTTCACCACTAAAAAACCTTTGAAATTCAGTGGTTAAAAGGCCCAAAAAAGTTGATTTGAATGTGATGAATAAAGGCACAAAAGCTTAGCAAACTAGTAAGCAAGAAGGGTAAACCACCCCTAACCAAAAGAAAGGCTTAAACCACCACTTTTAAGTCACAAAAATAGAGGTTTTTTTGGTTCAAAACCAGCCTCAAAATAGTTAAAATAGATGGCAAAACAAGTACACTGAACAAGTGAACAAAGCAAATAAATTACCTCTTGAAGCAAAAAGCAACTCTAGGCACAAATCCAAGCTAAAACCACTTGCTAGAGCTCAAAACAAGTCTCAAGGAACCTTAGCTCAAAGAGAAGTAACTTTGATCAAGGTAGTGTATGTAAAAGTGTAGAGAAAACTAGCTACAAAGCACAAAATTGTAAGAGAGAGAGAGAGAGAGAGAGAGAGAGAGAGAGAGAGAGAGAGAAATCTAGAGAAAGAGTGAGAGAATTTTGTTCCAAAATTGCTAACCTCTCAAAATGGGGGAGGAACCCCCATATTTATAGAAAAACACTCTATAAGCTTAGAACCATCCCACTATACACGTGTAGGGAGATGCAGTTCATTGTGCTAACAGCTGGCACAGCTGTCAACAAATATTTGGAAAAAGGCATTGGTGGCCGTCGGCCACCACTGGTAGCCAACCGGCCACACCTCTGGCCGACAACCATTATCCATGGCCGACAGGCTATGGTGGTGGCCGATAGGTCACCAAAAAGTTCCAGGCAAGAAAAACCAAGGTTTTGGTCCAAAACAAGGCACAAAACAAATAACATTTCAAGGCTCAAAGGCAAGACACTCCACCAAGGACTTCGAGTACTCAAAACGAACACATGCAATCATAATCATCGAGTAAACAAGCGATGATGTCCGAGTCTTGAGGACGGTCAAAAATGGGGTGTTTACAATCATTTTATGAATATTACGATATAACAATTTGAATCATCAAAATAGACTCGATACAAACCACCAAGGACACTTAGGCTACAATGTCTTACGGCACAACAGTATGCTAACTCCAGTAGGCAGCCATCACCTCCTTTTAACCTCGTACTATTCTGTTATGTTTCTACCTTTTAAAATTCCTATAACACACCATTCAATTTAATTGATGAATCGATCAATGGGATTGTTTGATATTGTTTGTAATTTTTTATTATTATTTTGAAAGTTTATTGTTTGGTACAATTTGTATTTATAATAAATAATGTAAATAAGTTTTTTTTTTTTTTTTCTTTTAAATCTTTGACGACCATGGAAGAAGGTTGTCACGTAAAATAAAATTTAAAAAAAAAATTAAAAAACCATTTTTATTGATGTATATAACATTAAGATACCGTTAAAAAATATATATTAGTGAGAAATAGAAATTGTTATTTTCAAGAGTTTTTTATTTTTAATTTGTACTTTTATATTGTTACACTCACACATTATTGTCAATTACTGACTATTGCCGATTGTAATCACCGTCACTCAACGAGTCACTAGAAACTCATCGTTGCTAACATTAAAGGTTGGTGACGACAGATAATGGTAATAGATTAGTGGAGTAATATAGTATTTCAAGTTAGAATAGCTAGTTAATTTGTGTTGTAATTAATTAATTAGGATAGATAGTTAGAATAAACTAGTTAATTTCAGTGTTGTAATAATTAGATAGCTAAAATAGCTAGTTAGTTTCATTCAGATCCTCTTGTGCTAGGGCCAATATGTAATAATGCATGTATGTCTTCCAACCCCCGTTCTTTTTCCCTTTTATTTATTTGCTTATGATGGATAGAATAGAACATCATGTTTCTTTTAGCATTTCCCATGATTTGCATCCATTTGTCTTGCATGCATAAAGTTCGGCTCATCATTCTAACAACATTGTCATTTATTACATCTTTGAAAATGTGCTTAAACTGCATGATATCAAATTGATTCACATGCTATATTAGTAGTCGAGCCTATTTAAATTGCATATTGCATGTGTTGCATTAGTCATATTGCATTAGTTAGGGCCATGCATGTTTTCTAAATCTTTTGCTTTGATTGGCTTACCTTGGAGTACTAGGTGAGCATTTATTGCTTTAGCATATCGCATGCGTGTGATTGTTCACATATCGAGCATGATTACCATGAGGTTAATTGCTTACGTAATATCTCTGTTTGAATGTCTATGGATGAAGGCTGATTGCTTAAATTGGACTGATTTGATTAAATGTACATGTGAGCTCACTTTTTAAGTGCCACGTGTTCAAAACAATTTTTAAATAGACATGAAATCATAGTGTTCCAAATTTTGCAAATTAGTCTACACGTGTGTATGCATCACATAATAAATTAGCCTAATAATCGGAATAAGAGCATATAATGTAAATAAGAATCACATCATGATTAGTAGAGGACGATCTTTGATTGGGTGTGTGGGGTGTTCAATTCATGACCTTCCCCTCTCATACCTAAGTTCCTGAACCGAGACACTTTGGTGATGACGAACACGTGGCCTTTGGCACAAGTCACGGGTTTCCTAAATTTTTCAAAAATATTTAGGTGGCGACTCTGTAATTTGGCAAAGCAGTTCATTTTTGGCATTTTGATTCAAAATCAATTTTCCAAAAGATTTGCTGCATTTGGACTCATTTGTGTTTATCTATTTCACATTGCACTTGTGAAATTAGGTTCAAAACCACAGGAGTCCAAACTGTAGGGCTATCATATCCTAAAAGAGCACGAAAAGCAAGCTACACTATTCTATCATGGACCTCACTGACCATCCTTTCAAAAAGTTATGCAACAACCAGGGTCATCAGGCAGGCTCATGCAATGGTTTGTTGAATTGAGCCAATATGAAATTTCTTACCAACCTCAAATAGCTATCAAAGGCCAAGCCGTTACAGACTTTATCTTGGAGTTCACTAATCTCACCCCAGACATACCTCCTCCATTGGTACACGTGATTCCTAAGGAGGTTGACCCCCACTCTTGGACTCTTAATGTTGATGGCTCATCCATAAAAGAAGGCAGTGGAGCTGGCTGAATCCTCACCACCCTAGAGGGCGAGGACTTCAAGTGTGCCCTCTGATTCTAGTTTGACGCAAGTAATAACGAGGCTGAGTATGAGGCCCTGGTAGCAGGTCTCCTACTAGCCAAAGACAATGGGGTAGACCATCTCCAAGCGTTCAGTAATTTCCAATTAGTTGTTGAACAGATAACTGGGGAGTTTGATGCAAATGAGGAAAAAATGAGATCATACAGAGACATCGATCTTCCCTCACCCTCCTCTTCAACAATTTCCACATCAAGCATATCCCATGGTTAGAGAACTTCCAAGCAGATGAAATGGCCCAGTTAGCCTCGATAGACCAGTCAACCTCAGTCATGGAGTCAAAATCAAATACCAATCGCACCCAACAATTCCACAAGATCAACAAGAGGTCCACTTACTCCAGAATGAGCATATTCCATGGGAACAACATATTATCTCGTTCTTAGAACAGGGAGCATTGCTAGAAAATAAGGAGGCCGACAAGATCAGAGCTCGATCGTCTAATTATGTTATCTTTGAAGGCATCCTGTATAAGCATGGATTCTCATAGCCATACCTCAAGTGTCTAAATGTTGATCAAGCTACCTATATGATGAGAGAAATACATGAAGGAGTTTGTGGAAACCATTCAGAAGGACGGTCTTTGACCCATAAAATTTTTTGTACGAACTAATTTTGGCCCAAGCTCAGCCAAGACGCCAACGATTTTGTGCTCAAATGTGACAAATGCCAACATTTTGCCAACATATCTCATGCCCCTCAAATAGAACTGATCACACTTAGCATTCCTATGACTTTACCAAATGGAGAATCGACTTGATAGGTCCCTTGCCTACTAGAAAAGGCTAAGTCAAGTTCGCTGTGGTTACCATTGACTACTTCACTAAGTGGGTGGAAGTAGAGCCTCTTGCCAAGATCACCGAATGAAAAACTACCAAGTTCATATGGCAATCAATTGTGTGCCAATTTGAGATTCCTCAAGCCATTGTGTCAAATAATGGCAAACAGTTTGACAATGCCAAATTCAGGGAATTCTACGAGGGGCATAGCATCAGGACATGTTTTTCCTCTCCAGGCCATCCCCCAGCTAATGGGCAAGTCAAAGTCACCAACCGTTCTCTGTTGAAGATTATCAAGACCAAGTTGGTGGCCGCTAAGGGATTTTAGGCAGAGGAGTTACTGAATGTACTCTGGGCCTATAGGACGATAGCAAGAACCCCCATTGGGGAGACCCTTTTTCGTTTAACATACAGCGCTGAAGCGATCATCCCCATAGAGATCGGTCTGCCGACCCCTCGGGTAATGCATCGAACTAATCGAAGCTTGCTGAACAAACGTAAGAATCGCAGAAATTTCAGATAAGATAAAGAACTACGAGAATCAGCCGCTATCGGACTGGCCTCATATTAGCAAAGGATGAGGAAACATTATAACAGTGGAGTAAAACCCAAAGAATTCGCTGTAAGGGATCTAGTTCTGTGGGAGGCAACTCTAGCCACCAAAAATCGGCTCAAGGCAAGCTAGCAGCTAAGTGGGAGCGGCCTTACATTGTCAAATCTAGGTTATGCTCAGGCACTTACCGCTTATAAGATATGGAAGGCAGAGATCTCCTTCACCCGTGGAATGCCGAGCATTTGAAGCAGTATTTTCAGTAAAATAAAGTCTTTTTCTCTCATGACATTTATTTTGCTATCTTGTTCAATCTAGATCGCTTGTTCAATTTTTGTCTTTTCAATGCAATGTATAAGCTCACCATGGTAAGACTTCGTATTAATGAAAAAGATATCCAGCCTTTGTTATCTGTGTTGCACATGAAGACCTCAGTTAGACTGAGTTCAATAAAGCCTCAGCCAGACTAAGCATGAAGACCACAGCCAGACTGAGTTCAACAAGTCTTAGCCGGCCTGAGTTCGGACCAGCACAACCGATTAGGAACATTTTGCAGATATTCATTCGGCATAGGCTAGTTGACTGATCGGGACACCCGACCATTGCCCAGGACACCCGAACATTCTTAAATCCAACAACACAATGACAAGCAAGGTCTGCACCCTTAGTTAAGTCATTTTTGTGAGTTTTAAATCTCCCTTTTTAACCAAAATTTTCCTCAGTTACAACAATATTCCATTAATTAAAATTTGCCCGCTCGATGGTCAGCCCAATCTACTTTTTATTTACGATTACATTTTTCAAGTTCAAATTCAATGTTGGCAATGCCATTTCCTTTTATATGAGTTCAAGTGCTCGGCAGTGCTAGTCGACCAGCTTCACCAATTCAACCTCTGCTTTTCGCACAAGTCCAGTTTTTATGCAGTGGTGTGATTGATGGCCACCCTGGCCAACCTTCTTAAAGAGCACCATAAACTTTCACTTTTCAGTTTTACTCAAAGTTTTTTTTTTTATTTTACTTTCAAGTTTGGACCCTTACCTTCACCCTTACATTTTACATGTTACATTTTTCAAACTCTATTTCATCCTTCATTTCAAGTAATTCATTTTTCAATGGACACACACATTGAAACAAACTATTATAACTTAACAATTTCCAAGACCAGTTTTTGTATTATACACAAGTTTACTACAAAATGTACAAGTCTTTACAACGAAAATTCAAATAACACTCCAATTACATTTGATAAGTTGCCATTGAGCTTGCCCCCCCCCCCCCCCCAGTCTTCTTCTGCCTCGCTGGATAGAAGGTCTTTTTCTTTAACCCCCTCATCTAGCGGCGTGCTGGCAATGGCTTCATCCCTTGGCTTTATCACGGTAAAGTCAATGTCTAGGAAGGTCATCTGCACTCTTTGCTTAAACCTCACCTAGTTGCCACCCCAATACTCGCTCAGCAAGTGCTTGTAATAGTCGGACTATTGGAAGTTCTGGATCATCTCCACTTTTATCTGCCCCTTCACTCGATCGGCTGCACTCGAGCTTGATGGACCAACCTCAAATCCTCCATCTCTGGCCAAGCTTGAGGCCATAGCAACGTCTATCGCTATATGGAATTCGGTAGACTACTTGAATTGTTCCACTGTTGTGGCATAGAGGTCAAGGTAAGCCGCTCTTTCAGATGCTATCGCTCTAGCCAACTCTGCAGCCTTGCTCCTCTCCTCTTCAAGAGCCTTCATCTCTGCATTGAGCGCCCTCTCCAACTCAACGACTCGTGCGTCAGCCTCTTCCTTCTCCTTTAGAGATGACTCACGTAGCTCTTCATTGTTGGTCATAGCCTCTTCCAGTCTTTTGTTAGCCATGGTACAGGCCTACTGGGCGTCCAACACTTTCTTTCACTCACTCGCCATTTCGGACTCTAGCAACGTTGTCCTTCAGTGAATGCCCTTTAGTTCGTGCTTAACCTGGCCCAGCTAAGCCTTAACACCGACCAGTTCAGCCACAACCTCAGACTGATCTATCTTCGCCCAGTCGGCTACGTGGCCCTGCACCAAGGCTAGCACTTGCATCCCTTTTAAACTTTGCTCATACACAAGCCCTTTGGTGCAGGCACTTCGTGCTGCCTTTCACCACTTAACAATCTCTAGTCTAGCCACTTCCAACTCAAAGTGCACTTTCTCTAACTGGGCCTTCAGCGGCTTAGTCTCCATCTTCACCACCACTCCTTTGCCCAGCAGAGCAGCCACCAAGGTCAACAACTCCATTTGGGTTGAGCACAATGCCCTCATAAGATTGGCCTCCTAAATCGAGAAACGTCCCTGATGACCACATTATTTATGGTGCCTAATTGGCGTTCAATAGCGACTTTGGCATCGTGCAAGATGCTGGCTCACTCACTTGCTTCAAGTAGTGAGCAACCAACCACAACACTTAGATGGCGAGCGGCGGTGCTCACTAATCCGAAGGCAGAGCTCTCCCCAATTCTACTTGTCCTTACTGGGGTTGGGCACTCATTCTCTGCCATTGGCTCTGCATCCCTTGTTTTCTTTGCTGGAGGCAAGCCAATCATTGGCTCCTTTGTTTTCCCCTCCTCTGCTTCATTCTAGTCTACCAACTTTGCAATGGGTGGTCAGCCTCGCCTCGCCTCCCTCAATGACCATTCTTGGCCTTGCCTGCACTATCTCCACGCCCCCAGTTGGCTCAGCCCTTGGCTCAAGCACGCTTTCTTTGGCCCTCTTTGCCTTTCTTCCCTTTTGCTTGCCCTATCTCAACTCTGCTTCTCTCCTTGATCGGAATAACCAGTGCCTTCAATGGCACAATAGCTTCTAGGTCATGCTCCCCTAAGGCTTTAGGTTGTTGACGAGCGACCATGTGCATGTATGGCTTGGGAGTTGGGCCCAGCTCCTGCTCCTTCAATTTTTTCACCGCAGGGAGCGCTCGACAGTCGTCATCTTCTTGGGCCTTCCTCCTGGCCTCAATCTCCTCTGGGGTGGGGTCCCCACTACATGTTTAGGGCCCAAACCGGCTGCAAAGAGGACAGAGGGCTTAGCTAAATCATCTCACTTAAGCCCCTCTTTCTCCTATCATTGTTTCACCTTCTTCATTTCCCTCTTCTCTACCGCAGTTAACTTCGACTTTATTGACCTAGTGGGGATCTTCCAGATTGTCCTTGCCCCTTTCCCATCATTCTCTAAAACAAAAAGCTACTTCGTCCTCCACTCTTTAACTGACAAGGGAAGCCTAGCCACCAATTCTCTGCCTGGCACCATTTGCAGCGATGCCCAGGTCTCCTATTGGCTCGATGCCTTGTAGCACGAGAAGAACTCGTTGACCATCATTTGTCGCCCTCTGGTCACTTGTAGCTAGGAGATCGCACTGGCAAATAGTATTTCCACGCGTTCGGCACCAACTAGCCCAACGCCATCTCCAGCCGATTCAACATGTCCACAACCAGTTGGGAGAGCGGCAACCTCAACTTTCTGAACAACGCCTTGTAGACACCCCATTTTTGACCGTCCTCAAGACTTGGACGTCATCGTTTGAACACTTGATGATCATCCGTGCCTGTGTTCATTTTGAGTTCCTGGAGGTCTCAGCCGCGTGTCTTGCCTCAAGATCTCTCAACTTGTTTGTTTTGTGCTTGGTTGAGGACCAAGCACTTGTGTTTTTGCTTCTAAGGGAAGAGGGTGGCTTGTTTGCCATACCCTCAATCCACTGGCCAAGGCCTGAAGCCATCAGCCCTGTTTTCTCGCTATCGGCCAAAAGTATTGGCCGATCGGCAATATATTTGGTTGGCCGGCACTTATGTTGGTCAATCGGCTATTTTTGGTGGCCGAACCCTGTTCATCTGCTTTATGCAGATGTTTTGTGCCAGCTGGCACAGCTGACATCCACAATTAACCCCCTCCATACACGTGTATGGAGAGATTTTCCCTTTGCTTAGCTTCTCCAAGAAGCTTTGCAAATTGAACTTCTATAGAGAGGGAGCCCCTCCTCCCTCCTCAGGGGTTCAGAAAAATCACCTTTGAAGGATAGATATAGCCTTATATCTATCTTGCCTTGTTTCTCCATTTTTGTGCTTCAAAAGTGTAGTATTGTCTTATTTTAACACACAAACACCTAGCATTACACTATCCTTGGTTGCTGAGGTTCTAAGGAGTTGTTGTTAGAGTTCTTGGAGTGGTTTTGATCAGAGAAAGGTGCTGGTGTTGTGTTTTTGAAGGTGTTCTTCAAAGGTGAGCATTCTTGCTTTAGATACCCCTTTCTTGCTTAGGCTTTTAGCCCTTCTTTCTTATTGTTTTAAGCTTAGCTATTAACTAATAAAAGTTATGTTTTTACTTGCTTTTGAACTTTGTTTAAGGTCATTTTGAGGTTCGGGGTTGTTTACCCCCTCCAAGGCCTTGTTAGGCCTTGTTTTAGGCCATCCCTTTTGGCCCTTTCTTTGAGCTTTGCATGGCCTCTCTACCACTGAAATCTAGAGAATTTTCAGTGGTGGAGAGGTGGTTTTGGTGTCCTAAATAGGAGAGGGTCACCCCCTCTCCTTGTTGTCTTGAATACTAGCATAAGTGGCTTATGTTGGTGGCATGTGTACTTAGCTTGTTTTAGCTTTATTTCAGCAAGTATTTGGTGTTGTTTTGCCATTATTTACCTCTATTTAAAGTTGGTTTAGTGGTCTCTTGCACGCACCATATACTTGCCTTGCAATCCCCTCATTTGCCTTAACATGTATCTAGCATTTAGACTACCATGCTTGCATGTTTTGGCTAAACTCCATGAATCTTTTAGCCTTGTTTCACCATACTAAAGCTCTATTTTTTCATTGTTTTGGTCATGCTTGCATTGTTTTGTATAGCTACCATGCAATCTAGCTTGTTAGCTTTGGGTGTTTGAGTCACTAGCATGCTCTATTCGGATCATTTCGGTGGTTTGGCATCACTTGAAATGTTATCTCAATCCATGTTTCATGCTCAAACACTTGCACTTATTACTCCTTTAATGTTTTAAAGGTTTTTGTTTTTAGGCCTCTTGAATGGGTCATTGTGTATGCTTCCATGCCTAGGTCATTTGGATGCCATTTCAATGTGTTTTTGGGCTCATTCTAACATGCCATAACTCTAATTTTGGTTGCTTAAGTCATACCATGTTTGGTTGTGTTAGGTGTAGTGTAACACCTTTTTTGTGGCCTTGCATGCCTCGTGTTTTGGCATTATGTTCTAGCTTGTGTTGGCCAGTGTTGAGCTCACTTTTGGTCTTGTTTAGACCTTGGGACTGTTTTAGGTCCCCTTGGCCCTTTCGGGCTTGCTTCATGTAGCCATGGTTCGAGCCCCTTCACTAGTTTCAAGCTTTAAGCTTTCTTGCATGCTTTGCTTATGTATTTTGGTTGATTTGGCATCATCCCTTGCATGATTTCAGAGCTCAACATGTTTGTCACATGATGTTTATCCTCTTTTAAGTGTGCTTAAGAGTTGCTCTACTATGCTCAAGTGTTAGGCCAATAGGCATGCATGTTTGTATGTGTTTTTTGTCCTCATTTCCATTGCATTTTGGCCACTGATTTGGGCCTATTTGAGAGCTGTCCATTTTGGTTTAAGCCCATCCTTTGCATGTTGTTGCATGCTTGCCTTGCATGTTGTTGCATACGTGGCCTATTGCATGTTGTCGCATGCTTGAGTTATATCGCATTTGGCATGCCTTTTGTTAAGTTGCTTTGCATATTTGCATGCGTTGTCCCTCGCATGTTGTTGCATGCTTGCCCCACATGTTGTTACATGCTTACCTATCCTTGAATGTTGTCACATGCCTTGCATGTTTGCATGCTTGCCTAGGTTGCATTGCATTTGGCATGCTTATTATCATTAGCCTTGTATGGCATTGTCCTTAACATGCTCATGTTGCATTAGTTTTGCTTGCATGATTGCATCCCTTGCCTCTTGATCAACCATGATAGAGGTTGGGCCCTCTTATATATTTTTGTGCATTTCATCCCATATTGAATTGCACATTCAGCTCATTTGGCCATCATGCATTGAAATGCGTTATTGGTGGCCCGAGGGTCGAGGACTATACTCCCTTGAGTTCATAACATGATAGGGAGGGTGGTCGTGTAAACATTGTCTTGTAAATATATTGCCATGCTCTGTTTGTCCTCTGCTACAGTAACACAACATTCTGCAGGAAGATATGGCCAGTCGGCCATCTTCAGTGCCGATCGGCTAAACATTGTTGGCCAAGAGACTTAAATTTGGTCGATGACCAATTTGCCATGGCCGATAGCCCTATCTCTTGGCCGATGGACTCTTAGAAAGTCCCCAAGGTGGTTCAGAAGTGTCACAAAAGTTGGCACAGTTTTTAGAGGTACAGAGCAGTGTAAACAGAGGCAACATGTGACATGGCAATGGATTTCCGAGCGAAGCCGTCCGAGCACGCATGCATCCCTCTTCCGGAGGCTATTTTTACTATTTTCATAGCTTAATTGATTTGCTTAATTAGTTAAGTGTTGTGTAATAATTAATTAGCTTGTTAGTTAGTTAATTATGTAATTTGTATTATTCTTTCTATCCCTCCGTTGAGAGGGCGCAATTGTGTAATAAGCGTGCGTGTGTGTGATACATGTCTTCCAACCTCCACTTCTTTCTCCCTTTTACTTAACTGCTTATGATGGTTAGTTTTAGGGCATATTTCATTTAGCATCCTTATGCTATACATGTTTGCATCCATTCATCTGTATTGTATGCAACAGGCTCGACGCATCATACTAACTGCATTGTATTTCAAATTCCAAGTTGAGTACATGTATCGAATTGTCGCATCTCGTATGCCATCTTAGAATAGCCGAGCCTATTTCTAGTTGCATTTTGCATGTGTTGCATTAGCCATCTTAACATGAACTAGGATCACGCACGATTACTAACTAGTTTCTTGTTTTGGCTCGGAGTACTAGGTAAGCTTTTATGCTTTAGCATCTTGCATGAATGTGAGTGTTGCCATGATAGCATGCTTGTCATGAGGCTATTTGCTTATGTGATATAACTGCCTGAATGCCTATGGGTGAAGGTTGGATTGCTTGAATTGGAACAATTCATCGAAATGCGAGTTTTAAGCCCACTTGAGAGTGGCAAAATCATGCTTTTCTAAACCCACCCGAGGGTGGCAAATACACGTCTTAGCCTACTTGCGAGTAGCACCTTCAAACCATTTTCAAACAAACATGAGATGTTTTGTTCCAACTTAAGCGATCAAGTCTATACTTGTGTGTTGTGCGCATCACATAGTAATTCTAGGCTAATAACCGGAATAAGAACGCATGTGTTTTCAAAAACAAGATATCATGTTTAGTAGTGGCCGATCTTTGATCGGGCGAGCGGGGGTGCTCATAGATGACCTTCCCCAATTGTACCCAAGTTCCCAAACCGAGTCAACTTTGGTGATGATGGACACGTGGCCTTAGGCATGAGTCAGGGTTTCTTAAATTCCCCCAAATAAAATATTTAGGTGGCAACTCTATATCTGGCAAAGCAGTCCATGTTTGGCACTTCTTTCTTAAAAATCAGTTTTCCAAAGCGATTTGCCGAAGTTGGACTCTTTGGTGATTTATCGGTCTCGCATTACACTTTGCGGGATTAGATTCAGAACCATAACATTTGAGTTTGAACTGTAGTAGCATGAGGCCCTCAGGGTGCATCTACACGCCTCTTCGTAGAGGGTGAACTATATGGGTCTAGAATCTGATGCCCTTTCCTCCGTTGTCGAAGCGCTCAACTCCACATTCTTGGGGATCTGATACTTGTTTTAGATTTTCTCCGGATCTTCAACTATCAACGTCGACTTGTTGGCATTTGTATGCCAGTGATCAGGGGCCACTTGGCTAATTGGTTATGCGGCAGAGATCATTGTTGACAGTAACGGACAAGGAGGCCTTCTGGTTTCTTTCTCCACCATTTTCTCTACCTTGTATTTATCAGCCAAGGCAACCCTATCATCATCCCCCAGTGCTTCAGTCCTTAGGACAGGATTTCTCTCTTAGGCCATCTCTCTCTCGTTTCTGGTGATTGCTTCAGTCAAGGGAGCCAAGAAGTCAGAAACATGGAAGATATGAGAATCACACGAAGTGAAAGAGGTAAATTCTGGAATGTGTCAATTTTTTGCAAAAAGATATGTGAAATGCACAAATGCAACGGCCCAAGGTTTACCTTTTTTCCACGGATCGCAGTCACAATTCAGATTTGCCAGTTTGGAACTTTGCCAAGGATTGAGGAAAAAGAGAAAAGCCAAAAGGGTTTATTCCTGAAACCCTTCAACTCTATGCACTTTAGCGACTTTCACCTCCGAAATAATTCAAAATCTCCATCAACGATCTAGATTGCTCCATGTGGACAGCTGGGATTAATTTCTCCACCGACCATCTCTCTTTTTCCACTCCCATGTCACATCCGCATAATGTCCTCACATGCATTCCTGCTCCTTCAGTCCCGCGCCCCGTAGAAACATTTAACCCTTCACCCTCCCTCTTTTTGGGCAGTTTGGTCTGCCGCTCAGCCACCCTTGGCCGGTTGACGTTGTCACTCAGTTAGACACCTCGCTAGTCAGACACCCTCGGTCGATCATCTAGACGGTTGGACACCTCACCGGTCAGACCCCATCGGTCGGCCATCATGACGATCGGCCACTCTGTTGGTCGGACACCTTTGCTTGGCCACGTTTTTATAGTTTAGAGGACGAAGTGATACTTCTCAGTAGTGAGTCCATTTATACATTTTTATTATGTAAGGGTCAAAATGATATTTCTCAATATTTTAAGGAGTCTTCGTGCAAATAACACAGCAAAAAAAAAAAAAAAAATCCAAAAATAGTAAATTTTATCATATAAATTTTGGGATGAAACTGTGAAATTTCATCCTATTGATATTTTTGCAAAAAGATCAAGAAGTTGAAAATTTTCTCCATGATTTTAGAAACATGGAAATTTTATACAAACTTAGGAAATTTGACAAATGAAAATGAGAAATTCTTACCAAAAAATTGCAAATTTCATCCTAATAAGCGAGAAATTTCATCTCGAAAAGGAAAATTTGGAATGAAATTGCGAAACTTTATTCAAATTTCTGAATTTTAGAAAACTAAAAATTTCTCAATTAAATTTTATAAATTTCACTTCTATGAAATTAAGAAAATTTTCATTTTAGAACTTCTTAGTTTGCAATAGTCAATTGAAAATTAAAACAAATAAAATATCTCACACAATTTTCATAATTTTGAGAAGTTTCACAATTTTGAATTGGAAGTCGCTCAATTGACAAACTTTTCAATTTCCAAAAAATATTTTCTAATTATTCATGAGCATCAATTGATTCTATTTCACCGAATTCTTTCACCTTCAATGTGGCTGCTTAATATAGTGGCCCTATTATTTTCCCTTCACCATAAAAATAAGAGAGACAAATAAATATTAGTATTAGAAGTCTATTATGGATAGGGTAAATTCCACTAAATTTCCCTTGAGGTTTCTAGCTAATAAATTCGGTTCTGAAAATTACATGTCCCTCTGTAGACACCCCATTTTTGACCGTCCTCAAGACTTGGACGTCACCGTTTGAACACCCGGTGATTATCCATGTTTGTGTTCGTTTGGAGTTCCCGGAGGTCTCGGCTACGCGCCTTGCCTCAGGATCTCCGAACTCGACCGTTTAGTGTCTGGTTTTGCACCAAACACTTGTGTTTTGCCTTGGAGGGGCAGGGGATGCCTTGTGAGGTCTCCCCACACTCCACCGGCCGTGGCTCGAGACCACCGGCTGTTGTTTGTGTCCATCGGCCATATATTTGGCCGACTGGCCAAAAATTTTGTCAAAATGGCAATTTTGAGCAGCCGACTATTGTTCATCTGCTTTTGTAGATATTTTAGGACAGCTGTGTGGCATTTTGTTCCCCTTCATACACGTGTATGGAGGGATGCTCCTCTTGTAAGCTTATTGAACAAGCTTTACAAGATTGTTTGCCTATAAGAGGAGGGCTCTTCTCTTGGCTTTAGGGTTAGAAATTTTGGTTAGAAAAGTGTGGAAGAAGCTCTGGTTTTAGGGTTTGACTTCCATACATAACCTATCTCTATATCTCTCTTCTGTGTGTTCTAGGTGTAGTTGTCCTTACTATTGCACACAAACACATAGTCTTTCACCTTCTCTTGGTTCTTGAGGGACCTGAGGCTTGTTCTTGCTGTTCTTGGCTGGATTGAAGCTCAAGGAGGCAACAAGATCATCTTTTGTGAAGAGGTCTACAAGGGTGAGACACTAGTCCCTTTTATCCCCATTTTTGCATAGCTTGTTAGCCTATCTTAGAACTGTTTTTGTGCTTAGTGTATAATACAAAAAAGTTCTGTTTTTGGGCCCTCTAAATTGTTTATTTAGAGTGTTTTGTGGTTTGGAGGTGTTTGACTACCCTTAGGTCTTGAGAGGTCCCATTTTGTGCCATTTTTGGTGAGCTCCGAGACTTTGGTGCTTGGGCCTCCTCACCACTGAAATCTTGAGGGATTTTAGTGGTGAGGATGGTGCCTTGAAGTCTCAAGAAGGAGAGGGCCACCCCCTCTCCTTGTTGTCCTTGAAAAGGACCAATTTTGGCCTCTTGAGGGAGCATTATGCTTAAGGGTTTGTTGATCGTGCCATGGCTGTATTTCATGCTTATATTGCCATGATATAACATTATTGTGTGTTGTTTTTGGTACACCATGCATGCTTAGCATACCTATCTTGTAATGCCATGTTTATGCCTTAATATGCCTTAGGTTATAAACCCTTGTTCAAGCATGCTTTAGGTTTGGCCTTGTGAAGGTTTTGTGCTTATTTTGCCATGTTCAAGGTTTGTCCATAGTTGTTTGGGTCGATCTTGACATGCATTATGTGGCCCCTTTGTATTTTGGCTTGTTGGCCTTAAGTATGTAAGTGTGTAGCATGCCATTCTTGCATGGACTTAGTGGGTTGGGATCATTTTTCATGCTATTTTAGTCCCTCTAACATGCTTGTATGCTTGCCTTAAATACCTCTTTGATGCCTTATGAGCTTGTGTTGTATGCTCCTTGAAAGTGTATTTGTGCATGCCTTCATATTTGAGCCACTTAGATGCCATCTAAGTAGTCTTTTGGCCTTGTTTTAACATGCTAAAAATCTGTTTTTAGTTGTTTAATGCATGCCATGTCGGTCTTGCTAAGTGTGGTCCAATACCCCTTTAGCTTGCCTTGATACTTGGACCATTTGCATGCTAATGTTTGCTTTAGTTGAGTTGGTTTGGCACCATATTCTAACATGATTTTCAGAGCTTGTGTTGCATGCTAATTATCCATGTTATGCCTCTTTTAAGTGTGCTTGAGAGTGGCCCCTTTTGATGCTTAAGTGTTGGACCATAACATGTGCATGCGTGTATGTGTGTTTGGCCTCACTTCCTTAGCATTATGGCTACTGTTTTGGGCCTAATTAGAGCTACCTAATTCATGTTTAAGTCCACCCTCTATTTGGTGTGCATGCTTACTTTGCATGTTTGCTTGCATGCTTGCATAAGTGTCTTGTATTGCCATGTTGCATCCTTAGCTTGTATGCCTAGGTTGCATTTCATCTTGCATTCATGTCTTGTCCCTTGATTTAGTGATAGGGATTGGGCCTTTGATTGTTTGTGTGCATTGCATTACATTTGAAATCGAAGTTGCACACTTGATTCTTTGGGCCATCACGCATGGAAATGCGTGATTGGTGGTCCGAGAATCGAGGTACATCCTCCTTTGAGTCCTTAACATGATAAGGGGCTTGTTTGGTGCATATATTGCTTGAATTACATTGCCATGCAAGTTCGTCTCTTTCTTTGTAAGTTGCGTGTTCTATGTGCTTTACGACCGGCCTAATATAGTGCCGACCGGCCATCCATTGGTAGCCGATGGATGCATCTTGTGCCGATGGCTATATCTAGCAGCCGGTGGTAATTCTACTCACGTGGTATTCCCCGGTCTGTCGAGAAGCAATTCAGAGACTTTGGCAGTCCTCAGAGGAGCAGAGCAGGGAAAACAGAGGCAGTCTATGCATGGCAGTGCAATTTCGAGCAAGATCGAACATGCATTGCATCGGACCCGCTTCCCGAGGACTTTACTGCTTTCCTTAGCTTAGTTAAATTTGTAAACTAATTAGGTAATTTGTAATAATTAATTAGCTCGTAGTTAATTAATTTGTATTATTCTTTTGGTCCCTTCGAGCGAGGGCGAATCTGTAATAAGCGTGGGTGCATGTGTGTGCATGTCTTCCAATCCCCGCTTCTTTCTTCCCTTTTATTTACCTGCTATGATGGTAGATTAGGACATGTTTAAATTAGCATACCTTATGCTATGCATGTGTGCATCCATACACTTGCCTCGCATGTACCAGGCTCGGCGCATCATGCTAACTGCATTTGTACTTCAATTCCAAATTGAATACGTGCATCAATTGATTGCATTTCACATGACATGTTTAGGTTAGCCGAGCCTACCCTAATTGCATTCTGTATGTGTTGCATTAGTCAATTTGACATAAACTAGGACCATGCATATCTGCTAACTAGTTTATTGTTTTGGCACGGAGTACGATGTAAGTATTTTCATGCTTTAGCATACCGCATGCGTGTGAGTGCTACCATGACAGCATGCTTACCATGTGGCTAGATGCTTATGTGATAAACTGTTTGATTGCCTGTGGGTGAAGGTTGGATTGTTTGAATTGAAAAAACTCGTTGAAATTCGTGTTTTAGCCTACTTGCGAGTAGCAAATTCCAAAGCATTTTCAAAACAAACGGATATGCAATGCTTGTTTCCAAATTAGGCAATCTAGTCTATATTTGTTTGCTGTGCGCATAACATAGTAATTCTAGGCTAATAACCGGAATAAGAACATGTAATGTTTTCAAAATCGGATATCATGGTTAGTAGAGGCCGCTTCTGACCCAGGCGAGAGGTGCTCATAGTGACCTTCCCAATCGCATTCTAAGCTCCCGAGCCGAGGCAACTTTGGTGATGACGGACACGTGGCCTTTGGCACCGAGTCAGGGTTTCCTAAATTTCCCCATTAAAAAAATATTTAGGTGGCGACTCTCTATCTGGCAAAACAGTCCATGTTTGGCACTTCTTTCAAAAATCTATTTTTTCTCAAAACGATTTGCCGAATTTGGACTCTTTGGTTCAGACTTAGAACCACAAACAAAATCGAGTCCGAACTGTAGTAAGCCCAATATGAACAGAACGGGGGTTCATCCCCCCGGGGCGTTCGGGAGGGCGCTTCATGCGACTTCTATTGGGAGTTTTAGAGAGCTTGACTCGAACTCGTGATATCCTGTTTTGATTTCATTTATGTGTCTCTTTGCATTGCATGTGCATTGGTGCACCTAGGACACCGTGTTGGCCATCTGCTATTCCTGAGCGGTTTGCCGGAGGCTTGACTTTGTCAAAGCATGCCATAAGGCTAACGGTTCGCGAACTCGCCAGTATGGGAACACAAACCCCGGTTTTACCGGGGCACCCTTTTCGACCATTCGACCTAGTGCATATTCGGAATCCATAGTGACCATTCCAAACTAGGACAGGTTGCTTACCCGATGTTAGGTTGTCTGAAACCGCTGTGTGCGTAGTGAAACCCTAGCTCCTGACAAAATAGGACAGGGAAACCCTACCCCAACATAGTGGTGTTTTTGCTCTCTTTACTTGTTATGTGCTTTTAGAGTGTATCTCTGCAGGAACGCACATATCAGTTTGCAAAGTTTGAGTATCAGGCCCGAGGGCACCAATGTCAGTATTTGACAGAATCAGTTATATTTGAGGGTATCCGATTCAGTGTTTTGGACAGTAATTTCTAGGGACAATGATCGAGAGTAGGGCAGTTGTTCTTGCACTGTGTTTGATCCGCTTTTGGTGAAATGTCGCTTGTTTTTCCTTTCAGTCCAGAAAGTTCCAGAATAGTCAGTGTTCCCTCTTGCCGAGGCAAGACCTATGACGACGCAAAATTCAGAAGAGATCGTGGTTATGACAGCCGCGTTAGGTCAAGGAATCACCCCACAAAGTGAGACCAATATTGATATGCCGCATCCACCTAGGTCGCCTGCTGCGCACCCGGTTTGGACCCCTCAACTATATCAGGCTCGCGAGCCTACTACATTTGAACTGATGGCGATGATAGGTGATCTTCAGAGATCTGTGGCGGATCTCGCCTATGGAATGTCTGCTTCGCCACCAGCCGCACCATATGCCAGAGGCTTTGTACCCCAGGAGCCCCTGCTGTTGGGACAGATCGTGATTGAACTCAGCCAACCGGAGATAACCTCCAGCTATGGCAACGACGTACCAACCCAAATCCTAGATCAGGCTGAGGCCAGAGACAAAGGCAAAATGAAGGCAGATGCCGATCCTATTGAACAACTGCTGTGGGCAGTCGAGGCTTTGAAAGCCGGAGGGATGAACAAGCAATAGATATCTGCAGTTGCGACAAAAGCTGTGGATGATGGTTTTCCCACTCCACCTGCGGGTAGTTTGAGCCAATCGAACCGACAAGCCCCGCCACGCTAAACAGCTTTTTCTTCCCAACCCCGCACCGGAAGGACCAGAAGTTAAGGCAAGGTGCCGACCCGTTCGCTAGTGCGTCTAGCAAAAATGCTCAGACTTCAAAGTACCTGCCCCGAGGACGCAGAGTCTTTCATGCTCTCTACATGCCATTGTCCAAGGCACTTCAGATCCTTGCCGAGAGGGGACACCTTAAACCCCTGGAGCCTCGGCCTCTCTCGAAAAACCTCCCTGCTACACATGATGTCTTTGCAGGTTTGTCGTACCACCAAAGAAACCGGTCATGCTACCGATAATTGCTTCTGCCTTCGTCATGAGGTACAAGATTTGATTGACAACGAGGTTATCCTCCCACCCACCTCAGCCAAGTCCGTTACTACTCGGCTGTTGGACTTTGAGGACACTGATACTGCAAGTATGTAATCAGAGAGTGAACCACCTGCGGGCGGTGCTTGGTATGTTTTTGATGTGGCGTCTGGCACGCATTTTTGAGCATCTGCGAATATTAATTTTGTAAATTCTGGCTTGGGTGTCGAGTCAGTCTTTTGTTTTGTTTTGAGTCTGTCTCATTGTCTTGAGTCAGTCCTTTTGCTTACGGGTTTGTCTTGTTATAGCAAGTCAACCCCCCCTTTTGTATAGAATGCTAGGTGATTCCGGGGTTGTTGCCTCGAACACCGTTTTGTCTAATAATTACTCATTTTTGGTTTTTGAGTCTGCCTCAGCCGAGGGGCCAGTTATACCAACAAATCTGAATGAAACAACTGTGGCTATCTCATTTTCATGCTTGCTTTCAGTGTGAATTAGTTGTGCCAGAGGAGGCGAATGGAACGACAGTACATTCTACCTACTCTCTTGTGCCTTGAACATCATTGTAATGACCTAAGTTTTTCAAAAAACAAAAAACTTTTTGAACACTGCGGTGAAAACAAAGGGGAAGGAATTCCTCGGGATTTGCAAAACTTTGATCAACTGAGAGAAAGAGAGGCGTGCTAAGCCTTTTTATGAATGAAATCATGCCTGTCGGCGTGAGTACTGAGAAGGACCCTAGTTCAATCCAGACTGGTTCCACACTATCTTCTGCGCGAGTGATTTGTCGCTTTCTTAAAAACTTTCAAAAACAAAATGTTTTGCGCGGTCTTGTGAAGACCTGTGTGGAATCGCTCTTGAGATTGTGCAGCCTAGGATCACTCTCAGCCTCAAGATTCAACCTATCTGTTTCAAACCTGGAATCCGTTCAAAACGTTCAACAGTTAATTGTCATGAAAGGCCTGTGTGGCCCAATTTGAAGCTGCCCTCAAGCAAGAGGTATCAAATTCAGATCAAGAAGATTAGATCTCACCGGTAGAGGCTCGTGAAGCGACCGTGATGGATCCTTCCACAAATCAGTACAACAGCCATTCTCCTGGACTCAGGTGACGTCAGGATCTCAAAACCATTTGGCATGGACTATGCTACACTTTTACCCTTTGAGAGGCTCGCTGGGCCGAAAACCCGGAAGGGCGACCCAGGCAAAAGTTAGAGCAAGAAAAGAAAAGAGAAGAACAAACAACAAAAAGAAAAATGCAAAAAAAAAGAAAAAAATTGAAAAAGAAGAAATAAAAAAATTAAATTAAAAAAAAAGAATTGAAAAAGAAAAGAAAGAACAAAGCTCGCAAGGTCGAAAACCTGCAACAGGCGCCTTGGCAAAAATTAGAGCCTAAAAAGTGAAGGTTAATACCCGAGTGTACCTTAATCGGAACTACGTAAGGCTTGATTCCCATGTTTGGGATACGTAGGCAACTTCATCTTAAAGTCCAGTCCCCATCGCTTTCACAGCGCCCCAGTTCATGTAATGGCTTTGATCATCCTTGCTTCCTCTACATCCGACAATCTGGTTGTAACAACCTGAACTACGTAGGCTTGATTCCCATGTTTGGGATGCGTAGGCAACTTCATCCTGAAGTCCAGCCACCTTTGCTCTTACAGTGACTGTGTCCATATATTGGTTCAGACCGTCACTTCAGAGTTCAGTTTACAGTATGCTGCGGCACCATCCAGACAAGGGGCAACTTTCCGTTGCCGCGAGTTACCATCCAAACCAGGGGCAACTTTCCGTTGCCATGTCCCCCCCTTTGAGCAAGGGGCAATTTTCCATTGCCTCCGATCCGAGGTTGCACGTCTCGAGGGTAAGTTCCGTGCTCGTTGAGCATTGATTGTTTGCAAAAAAATAGTTTTTAAAAATTTTTACTAAAGTTGACTATTTTCTCGAAAACTATTTCATTTTCCAAAAACCGGACCATTTTCTTGGACCCAAAAAGGAAAAATTTCAGTGCTCACAGCCTGACTTGCATGATTTTCAAATCAAAAATCGAACAAGTGTGTTAATCCGACTCGCATTTTGGTCAAAACTGTTTTAAGGAGAAAACAAAAAATGGTCAAAGTGATGAACTAGGGGCGCAATTGAGTCAGGTCTTCTGTCTTTTCCCCGCCGTCAACATACTCGCCAGAAAGGCACTCTATCCGCCAGAAGAAATAGCCGTGGGCTAACGGTGTTGGGCATGAACCCGCAATTCCCTATTCATTCATCAATCACCATGGGGAGGGATGAAAAAAAAATGAGAGAATAAAGAATAGAGAGGTGTAAGCGGAAAGAGAAGTGAGCAAGAGGGTTTTGAGAGAAAAACCGAGCCTGAGGGCCGAGCGATGTGAGAACCACAAATCAGAAAAGGGTGGGAATATACCCTGAGGAACTGGCTCCCCGAGATCTGAGGTCTTTTATTTTTATAAACACGTCCGTGTGTCGTGTCTTTTGTCTTGTTTACCTCAACTTTCATCTTGAGTCTTTTCCGAGCGTGCCTCGTTGTGTCCAGGCCGCTCACCTTTTGTTTGAGTCTTTCCCGCTGTGTTCGGTTTTAGGCTCGATAGCCCGGTTGTAGAACCCCTCTTCAAAAGATTGAAATCGTTTATGCTCAGAGTGCTGTGCCATTCTCTACATAGAAAAGGGAACAATTTGGGGCATCCGAGTGTGTTTCAGCTGCAACCGTTTCAGCTTTCATAGTCCATCTTGTCAGATTGGGGCTGTTTGTTCAGGGTTTGCTGTGTGTAGAATGAATCAAATACTGTAATACGAGCTGTATGCAAATTAGTCCCCAGTAGAGTATGGGCTGTGTGTTCAGGTTAAGCAGTGGTTTGCTTGGGTTGTTTTGCTATTTGCTGGATGGTCATCTGATTATTACAGTACAAATGCTCAATTTACAAGTGCTCAATTTACAAGTGCTCAATTTTCAGACAACAGGCCAATTTCGTTTACATTGAGATGTAATATGATATGATGTAATGCGATGCAATGAATGAGATACACAAATATAACAACTTTTAGACAAAAAGTTTGTTTCATTTCATATAATCTTTTTCAAGTACAAAGTTTTGAGGAAAACAAAAATCTGCTTGCGGCAGTACAAGGTAATCTAGCTACCAAAAAGAGAAAAGGTACAAAAGAAGGAAAAGAAAAAGCAGCCAAAATCTGAAGCAGCATCAGTGGTCTCACGCCTAGGGATCCGTCCTCGCCTTCTTCTTGGGCAGAAGTCCAGGGCCATCACCAGGAGCATCATCGTCTGAGCCCGAACCCGAGCTGCCTCCGGTCTCCTCCTCAGATGACTCCACCTCCGCCTCTGCCTCCGACTCATCGTCTGGGACTGGGGCCCACGAGCTACTCCCGACATGAATACGCCTCCCCCTGGTGCGGGGGTATGCTCTGCCATCCCAGGTGGAAACAGAAGGCCCAGCTAGAGCGCCACCCACTGGAGGAATCTGAAAGGGAGGCTAAAAAAGCATGAAAGGCAAATGTATCAAGATCTGAAGTGAAGCTTTATCGATAATGCAGTGTATGAATACAGTGTGTGGATGCCGTGAGCGATTTATCAAGATAGAATGCAATTGCATGAGTACACAAGTGTGGATCTTTGTGGCGCTTTATCGCGACAAAATGCAGTCTATGAGCACAGTATGTGGATACCGTGAGCAGTTTATCAATGCAGAATGCAGGGTATAAGTACAGTATGTGAATACAGTGTATGAATGCTATGAACAGTTTATCGGGTATTGTGTTGTGTGTCAGATTATGTGAAGCAGTTTATGTAGGGTTTAAGACTGTGGTCAGGAAGAACATACCGAAATACTGTAAAGGGCCAAGAGGTCGAAGGTCCGCTGAAGCATCCCTATCATGGAGGCATTCAAATTTCAATGATCGCCGTGTACTGGGAGGATGCCTGCAAAGGTATTAACAGCATCAATATTCTGCGGAATATCAAACAAATTGAAATGGCAATGCAAAATGAAGAATGAAGTAATACATACCGGAGGCAAGTCAGGGACATCAACCAACTCATGATCAGTCGTGGCAGGAGCAAAGGGGATCTGGTAGGTCACCCCACCCTGCCCTCTGCATGACAGTGAAGTGGGTAGAGCAGGCCAACCGGTCCCCCGTCCTCTCTGAACTCCGCCCCTGTCACGGACTCGAGCTCTCCTCGACGCCCTCCACTCGCCGGCTCCAGCCGCATTGCCTCTCCTCACCGCCGACCACTGCTCAAGGGTCGCATGATGTAGGTTCGGACGTACTCCGAGTAATCGCCCTCGCGCCTGTAATCGCTCGCCTCCCAGCCAATGGTGTAGTCCGCCATCTGCTCGGCGGTGAATCTCTCGGTATCCCTCATATGCTCAGGAGGGTACATCGACTATCTCGCCAGTAAACCTAGGGTCCGCGAGGAAACGCCGCCCAGTACCAAGCCCGATGCATCGGCCTCCAACAGAATCTGGAAATGGGAGGTCTCTTTAGCACCGGCAAACCGATCTCGAACCATCGTTGGCAGTGGAGCCCACGGCTGCCAGGTGATCTGGAATTGAAATACAGTTTGTTATTTACTGTTATCGAAACATACAGTGGAAAGACGAAGCTTAAATGAACTGCAAGTAAAACATACCTCGGCAGGGGTGATAGTGTCGAAGTAGCGGCGGAAGAAGCTAAATGTCTCTCGGGGCCTCCGCACGCACCTCCCGTCAAAGCGGCGCAAGAAAGGGACTACCAGAGGAGTCTCCATGTCGGGCACTGTAACAGCGCCCGTGGGCCTCTATGCTACAATTCGGACTCCCTTTCGTGTGTTGCGGTTCTAAATCTGAACCAAAGAGTCCAACTCTGGCAAATCGTTTTGAAGAAAAACAGATTTTTTGAAAAGTAGTGCCAAACATGGATCTTTGCGGTCTGAGTCGCCACCTAAATATTTTAAAAATGGGAAATTTAGGAAACCCTGACTCGGTGCCGAAGGCCATGTGTCCGTCATCACCAAAGTGGTCTTGGCTCGGGAGCTTGGGAACGATCAGGGAAGGTCAGCTATGAGCACCCCCTTTCGCCCGGTCCGAAGATCGGCCTCTACTAACCGTGATATCCGATTTTGAAAACATTACATGCTCTTATTCCAATTATTAGCCTAGAATTACTATGTTATGCGCACAGCAAACAAGTATAGACTAGATTGCCTAATTTGGAAATAAACATTGCATATCCGTTTATTTTGAAAATAGTTTTGAAATTGCTACTCGCGAGTAGGCTAAAACAAAGATTTCAACGAGTTTTCCAACTCAAGCAACCCAACCTCCACCCACAGGCATTCAAGGCAGTTTATCTCACATAAGCACTTAGCCGCATGGTAAGCATACTGTCATGGCAACATTCACACGCATGTGGTATGCTAAAGCGTAAAATACTTACATCGTACTCCGTGCCAAAACAAGAAACTAGTTAGCAGACATGCATGTCCCTAGGTCATGTTAAGTGGCTAATGCAACACAGGCAAGGATGCAATTTAGAGTAGGCTCAGCTAACCCTAAAGATGGCATGTGAAATGCACTTTATTCGATGCACGTATTCAATTTGGAATTGAAAATACAATGCAGTTTGTATGATGTACCGAGCCCGATGCATGTCAACAAATGCATGGATGCACGCATGCATAGCATAAGGTATGCTAAAATAAACGTGTCCTAATACTAACCATTAAAGGCAGGTAGATAAAAGGGAAGAAAGAAGTGGGGGTTGGAAGACATACACACACTCACCCACGCTTATTACAGATTTACCCTCACCCGGAGGGACCAAATAAATAATACAAATAATTAACTACGCAAGCTAATTAAATATTACAAATTGATTAAATTAACAAATTAATTAATCTAAGGAAAAATAGTAAACTGCCTCGGGGCGGGGGCTCAATGCACGCGCGCTTGGATTTCGCTCGGAATTGCACTGCCATGCCTAGATTGCCTCTGTTTTCCCTGCTTTGCACCTCAGAAGACTGCCAAAGTCTCAGAACTACTTCCTTGGATGCTGGGGATCACCATCGGCTAAACAGAATATCCATCGGCTGCTATATGTGGCCATCGGCACAAAATTCATCCATCGGCCATCAATAGATTGCCGGTTGGCACTAAATACTGCCGGACGGCACTGAATGTCTGCAGAACCTGCAACTTACAACAGCAGAGGGCAAAAACTTGCATGGCAATGTAATTCCAACAATGTATGCACCAATCATGCCCCTTATCATATTTGTGACTCAAAGGGGCATATGCATCGATTCTCGGGCCACCAATCACGCATTCCCATGCATGATGGCCCAAAGAACCAAATGTGCAACTTCTATTTCAAATGCATGCAAACCAAACAAACACACAAGGGTGCTAAGCCTCTATCATGACTTGGTCAAGAGGTAGAGCATGCATGTTTATGTGATGCAATCCTAGACATGTCAACTAGTATGCAATCATGCCAATGCAAAGGAGCATACAAGTTAACAAACATACAAGGCATGAAACACCAATGTCAACCATCAAGTATGCGAGGTGTAATGTGGGTGTCCAAGCATGCAAACAAGCATGTGACTTCATTCAATCATGTTAGTCCTAACATGCATTTACTTACCAATACATTACAACACTCAAGGAGCATATGCAAGCAACAAGAGGATGGACTTGCACATAGGTTAGGCAGCTCTAAATAAGCCTAAAATCAGTGGCCAAATGCCATAGAAGTGAAGGCTAAGATATATGCAACACATGCACACATGCAAGCATACATAATCCAACACTTAGGCATAAACAAGCAACTCTTAAGAACACTTAAAAGAGGCTAACATGGACATATAACATGCATTGTAAAGCTCTGAAATTATGCTAAACATGGTGCCCAAACCAAGCAACAAAGCAAGCTAAACATGCAATTAAGGTCCAAGCACTTAAGGCAAGCCAAAGGGCTTAAACCAAGGTCAAACCCACCAAGCCTCACAAGGCCAAGGGGACTCAAAATAGGTCAAAGACAGACCTAAACAACACCCAAGGAACACCTAGATGGCATCTAAATGGTCCAAGCATAAAGGCACATACAAAGGCCAAAACATGAGGCATACAACATGCGCTTTTAAAGCAATAAAGAGGCGACTTAGGCAAGCATATGAGCATGCCAAAGGGACTGAAATTACATGTTGGGTGGTTCCAAACCACCAAAATAATGCAAGCAACACAAGCTACACATTCACATACTTGAGGCATACAAGCTCGGCAAGCCACAAATGCAAAGGAGCTACACTAAACATGCCAAAATCAATCCAAACGACCATGGAAAGACCTAAAGAATGGCAAAATAAGCACAAAACATTCATAAGTCTAAGCCTAAATCATGCTCAAATAAAGGCTAACAACCTAAGACATGTTAAGGGCATTACAAGGCATTACATGGCAACTATGCTAAGCATGCATAAGGAACCAAAACCAACTTAAAATCATGTTATATAATGGTATAATAAGCATGAAAAACAGTCATGGCATGCTCAATACACACTTGAACATAGGCTTCCTCAAGAGGCCAAAACTTGTCCTTTTCAAGGACAACAAGGAGAGGGGGTGACCCTCTCCTTCTTGGGACTTCAAGGCATCATCTTCACCACTGAAATCCCTCAAGATTTCAGTGGTGAAGAGACCCCAACACCAAAATCCCGGAGCTCTCACAAAATAGCACAAAATGAGGCCTTTCAAGGCCTAAGAGGGACCAAACTTCCCCAAAGCTCAAAGCACCCTTAATAAACTATCAAGAGGACTAAAAAATAGAACTTTTTTGTATTAAACACCAAGCACAAAAACAGTTCAAAGATAGGTAAAAACGGAGTGCAAGAATGGGGTAAAAAGAGGACTAGTGTCTTACCCTTGTAGACCTCTTCACCAAAGATGATGTTGTTACTTCCTTGAGCTCAAATCCAACCAAAAACTTCAAGAACAACCTCTTGGAACCTCAGTAGCCAAGGGAAGGTGAAACACTAGGTGCTTGTGTGCAATAATGTGGACTAAAGCACCTAGTGTACAAACAAGAGAGCAAAAGAGAGATAGGATAGATATAGAACTCAAACCCTAAAACCAGAGCTTCTTCTCTGTCTTTTCTCTCTAAAAATGTCTAACCTTTCTAACCCTTGAGCCAAGAGGAGGAAGAGTTATGTTTTAGGCAACCAAACTTACAAGTTAAGCCACCAAGAAGCTCATCCCTCCATACACGTGTATGGAGGGGAAACCAATGCTATACAGCTGCTTCAAAATATCTCAAAAAGCAACTGAACAATAGTCGGCAGGGCAAAATTGTCATTTTGACAAAATTGACTGCCGACCGGCACAATATAGTGCCGATGGCAACACTAATCAGCCGGTGGCCTCTAGCCACTGCCGGTGGTGTGTGGGGATGCCTCACAAGGCATTCCCTGCCCCTCCAAGGCAAAGCACAAGTGTTTGGTGCAAAACCAGACACAAAGCGGTCAAGTTCGGAGGTCCTGAGGCAAGGCGCGTAGCCGAGAACTCCGGAAACTCCAAACGAACACGAACATGGATAATCACCGAGTGTTCAAATGGTGACGTCCAAGTCTTGAGGACGGTCAAAAATGGGGTGTCTACAGTTGCCCCTCTTTGACAGAACTCGAAAGTCATAACAATGACGGGAGTGAATTTCAAAGCCCAAAGACGACCCATTTTTGACAAGGCCGAAGACTTGGACAAACATGCAAGACAAACAAGGTATGCGCCCGAAGGCAGGGGCAAAATGCAAGACAATGCAAGAAGCCGAGCATAACTTATGATCATGCAAAGAAAGCTGTAATGAAGCACGCATGCGACAGCTGTAAGCTAGCATATGCCAATCCACACTACAATGCAGAAAGGATGTGAGAGAATTATGCAATTCTCAAAACGTCTCACGCGGAGGGTACAATACCTGTGCGGCTCGTCCGGTTGCACCGGCCTCAAATGAACCGTACATAAAATATCGTGCCTGAAAAGAAAGCAAACTTAACAGGTACAATATCATTAGCAATATGCATGACAATGCAATGATGAATGCAAAATGATGTGCATTATATACAAAACTAAGTATAAACAATGCAAATGATAATGCAATGCAATTGAAACAATGCAAACTACATGCAGAGCAATTGAATCATGATCCAATCATGAGCGGTTCAAAACCACACATATGTCAAATAGATTGATGGAAGTAACGAGTCCGTCTACCATAGAACGATGTCTGAACTATGAGTGATGTAGACGGACACAAGAACAAGTATTGGGTGGAATGACATAAGTGGGGTGACAACCCGCTGAGGAAAGAACAATGATCCTAATGCCGGATGCAACAATTACACTACAATGTAATAGAAATGGATATGGCCTGTAGCCAAAACCGTATTTTGCCTAGGAAAGGCATGTACACGTACAAGCCATGTCTAACATAGAAAAGGTGCCGCCACCCTCAAACCAAGTTCATCAAGGAATAGGCGCGTACACATGCAGAACTGTGCTTCAACGTGAAAAGTAAGGGCACATACCAGACCAAGCTCAACAAGGAAAGGTGCAAGCCATAGATGGAAGATGATGCAGTGGATGCATGCAACTAAAATGCAATATATACAATATGCAATGGAATGTGCATGTTTACAAACCCCAAAAAGGTGGAAATAGCAAAGGGTGTACCGAAACAAAGTTTCAATCGGTTGAAAACGTCCGAAACGCGAAGGAAATCGTGAATCCGACGACGAAACGGGAGTAAAATGCGAAGAAAATGACGAAATGGGGAGGGGAAAATGCTCTAGAGAGAGAGGGCAAGATTTCGGCTAAGGAAGAGTAAGGAAATAGGGTTTGGAACCCTATTTTAAAAGACCCGAGGTGAAAGGACAAGTTTGCCCCCGACTCAGGCACTTTTGGCCGGTCGGCAATATATTTTGCCGGTCGGCAGAATATTGTGCCGATGGAACTGTTTTGCAGCCTGTGGCTTCCCCTTTCGGCCGGTGAGTCTCCCACAGCCCTGTTCAGGCCATATGTGTAATTTTTGGTCTTCATAGCTCAAGAAAGTGCAAGAAAAGTGCATCTCCGACGCTCAACCGGCCTCCGTTTTGACCTCGGACCGTGTCTTCTGTGCGTGGCACTCGAATTCATGCAATGTTGTATCCTTTTGTATCCTTGTCTTTTACAAGATTCAAAAGTTACCCTGTATGCGTTACATGCATTCATCATACTGTCTGGTGCGTCGCATCGCGTCGCGATACACATCGCAGTTGCATTGTTATGCACCCACTTCATTTTGCATCGTCATGCACTTTTCCCGCATCACGGTCTAGGAGACCTTAAATCCTTGGGAGGTGCAAAACCTTCATTCGCGTTGTCTGAACGCACCGCGCTGTTTTGCGCATCTCATTGCATTTGGCATGCATTCCATCGCGCAATCTTGCGCATCGCACTGTTTTGTGCACCGCATCTCAATTCATGCATTGCCCCAAATTGGGTCCGGCGGGACCGAAAACACGCCATGGTCCGGTAAGGACCAAAAACACGTGCGGTCTGGCAAGACCGTAAGCCCACTCGATCGCATTATCATGCATCTCAAAAGCCACGCGTTGTCGCGCATCTCGAGATCATACATTTTCATGCATTCTCAGTTCATTCGCATTATCATGCATCTTAAAAGCCGCGCGTCGCCACGCATCAAATTTTCATGCATTGTCATGCACTTCAAGTAAACTTGCGTTGTCACGCATTCCATGCAACATGCATTGTCATGCATACATCTTTTTGGTATCACGGTCTAGGAGACCTTAAATCCTCTAAAGGTGCAATTCCTTAGGTGTTTGTCGTGCCCGAACGACTTTTGGTGGTCTGGTAAAGCCACCTGCCTGTTTTTGCGGCAAGTTCCTAGAAGACCAACTGAGACGGTGAAAACTAGAGTTCGAACGGCTTATGTCTAGAAGGTAAAGGTTCGGGAGTTCCGAGACTAAAGTCTGGTTTAAATACCTAGGGGTGTATCCTCGGCTTGAAATCTGAATGGAAGCCCCATAGGTTGAGGCATCATGTTTGCGCCTCAGTTCTGGATACTGAACCAACCTAGTATATCGCCCTGTTGGTAAGATAGGAAAAGCTGCAATCATAGCCGTTGCATCATAGTGCATTGTCATTATAAGTAGTGCATTGTCATGCATTTCCATCATAGCTTGCATGCATCCATCGCATTTCCCCCAGTAGATCGCATCATACTGCATTGTCATGCATTATTGTAAATATCCATTCCATTGCATATTTGTAAATATTGCCTTGTAGTTTGCATGCATCCATTGCATCATCTTCCATCTATGGCTTGCGCCTTTCCATGTTAAGCTTGGTCTGGTATGTGCCCATACTTTTCACGCTGAAGCATAGTTCAGTAGACCGTTCTATGTTAGACATGGCTTGTTTGCGTACATGCCCTTCCCAGGCAAGATTTGGTTTGGCCCGCGTGCCATATCCATTGTATCCATTTTCATTGCATTTTAGATTGCATGCATTCATTGCATCATCTGCCATCTATGGCTTGCGCCTTTCCATGTTGAGCTTGGTCTGGTATGTGCCCATACTTCTCGTGTCAAAGCATAGTTCAGTAGACCGTTCTATGTTAGCCGCGGCTTGTTTGTGTATATGCCTTTCCTAGGCAAGATTTGGTTTGGCTGCATGCCATATCCATTATATATATTACATTGTAGTGTAATTTTGCATCCGGCATTAGGATCATTGTTCTTTCTCCAGCGGGTCGTTACCCCACTTATGCCATCCCCCCAATACTCATTCTTGTGTCCGTCTACATTACTCATAGTTCAGGAGACCGTTCTATGGTAGACAGACTTGTTACCCCCATCAATCTATTTGACATTTGTGTGGTTTCAAACCACTCATGATTGGATCATGATTCAATTGCTTTGCATATAGTTTGTATTTTCATTTGCATTATTCATACATTGTTTTGTATATATTGTATATCATTTTGCATTCATTGTCATGCATGTTGCTAACAATATCATACCTGTTAAGTTGTTTTCTTTGCAGGCACGATATTGTATGTACGATTCATTTACCACTGGTGGAACCAGACGAACCGGACAGGTATTGTATCCTCCGAGTGAGACGTATTGAGAATTACATAATTCTCTTACATCCTTTCTGCATTGTAGTGTAGTTTGGTGTATGCTAGCTTAAAACTGTCGCGTGTATGCTTCGTTACAGCTTTCTTTGCATGATCATAAGTTATGCTCGGCTTCGTGCATTGCATTTTGCCCCTGCCTTCGGGCGCATACCTTGTTTGTCTTGCATGTTTGTCTAAGTCTTCGGCCTTGTCAAAAATGGGTCGTCTCTGGGCTTTAACATTCACTCCCGTCATTGTTATGACTTTCGAGTTCTGTCAAAGAGGGGCAACTTTAGACACCCATTTTTGACCGTCCTCAAGACTTGGACGTCACCGTTTGAACACCCGGTGATTATCCATGTTTGTGTTCATTTGGAGTTCCCGGAGGTCTCGGCTACGCGCCTTGCCTCAGGATCTCCGAACTCGACCGTTTAGTGTCTGGTTTTGCACCAAACACTTGTGTTTTGCCTTGGAGGGGCAGGGGATGCCTTGTGAGGTCTCCCCACACTCCACCGGTCGTGGCTCGAGGCCACCGGCTGTTGTTTGTGTCCATCAGCCATATATTTGGCCGACCGGCACTCTTTTTGGCCGACCGGCCATCAATTTTGTCAAAATGGCAATTTTGAGCAGACGACTACTGTTCATCTGCTTTTGCAGATATTTTAGGACAGCTGTGTGGCATTTTGTTCCCCTCCATACACGTGTATGGAGGGATGCTCCTCTTGTAAGCTTATTGAACAAGCTTTACAAGATTGTTTGCCTATAAGAGGAGGGCTCTTCTCTTGGCTTTAGGGTTAGAAATTTTGGTTAGAAAAGTGTGGGAGAAGCTCTGGTTTTAGGGTTTGAGTTCCATACATAACCTATCTCTATATCTCTCTTCTGTGTGTTCTAGGTGTAGTTGTTCTTACTATTGCACACAAACACATAGTCTTTCACCTTCTCTTGGTTCTTGAGGGACCTGAGGCTTGTTCTTGCTATTCTTGGCTGGATTGAAGCTCAAGGAGGCAACAAGATCATCTTTTGTGAAGAGGTCTACAAGGGTGAGACACTAGTCCCTTTTATCCCCATTTTTGCATAGCTTGTTAGCCTATCTTAGAACTGTTTTTGTGCTTAGTGTATAATACAAAAAAGTTCTGTTTTTGGGCCCTCTAAATTGTTTGTTTATATGTTTTTTGTGGTTTGGAGGTGTTTGACCACCTTTAGGCCTTGAGAGGTCCCATTTTGTGCCATTTTTGGTGAGCTCGGAGACTTTGGTGCTTGGGCCTCCTCACCACTGAAATCTTGAGGGATTTTAGTGGTGAGGATGGTGCCTTAAAGTCTCAAGAAGGAGACGGCCACCCCCTCTCCTTGTTGTCCTTGAAAAGGACCAATTTTGGCCTCTTGAGGGAGCATCATGCTTAAGGGTTTGTTGATCATGCCATGGCTGTATTTCATGCTGATATTGCCATGATATAACATTATTGTGTGTTGTTTTTGGTACACCATGCATGCTTAGCATACCTACCTTGTAATGCCATGTTTATGCCTTAATATGCCTTAGGTTGTAAACCCTTGTTCAAGCATGCTTTAGGTTTGGCCTTGTGAAGGTTTTGTGCTTATTTTGCCATGTTCATGGTTTGTCCATAGTTGTTTGGGTCGATCTTGACATGCATTATGTGGCCCCTTTGTATTTTGGCTTGTTGGCCTTAAGTATGTAAGTGTGTAGCATGCCATTCTTGCATGGACTTAGTGGGTTGGGATCATTTTTCATGCTATTTTAGTCCCTCTAACATGCTTGTATGCTTGCCTTAAATACCTCTTTGATGCCTTATGAGCTTGTGTTGTATGCTCCTTGAAAGTGTATTTGTGCATGCCTTCATATTTGAGCCACTTAGATGCCATCTAAGTAGTCTTTTGGCCTTGTTTTAACATGCTAAAAATCTGTTTTTAGTTGTTTAATGCATGCCATGTCGGTCTTGCTAAGTGTGGTCCAATACCCCTTTAGCTTGCCTTGATATTTGGACCATTTGCATGCTAATGTTTGCTTTAGTTGAGTTGGTTTGGCACCATATTCTAACATGATTTTCAGAGCTTGTGTTACATGCTAATTATCCATGTTATGCCTCTTTTAAGTGTGCTTGAGAGTGGCCCCTTTTGATGCTTAAGTGTTGGACCATAACATGTGCATGCGTGTATGTGTGTTTGGCCTCACTTCCTTAGCATTATGGCTACTGTTTTGGGCCTAATTAGAGCTGCCTAATTCATGTTTAAGTCCACCCTCTATTTGGTTTGCATGCTTACTTTGCATGTTTGCTTGCATGCTTGCATAAGTGTCTTGTATTGCCATGTTGCATCCTTAGCTTGTATGCCTAGGTTGCATTGCATCTTGCATGCATGTCTTGTCCCTTGATTTAGTGATAGGGATTGGGCCTTTGATTGTTTGTGTGCATTGCATTACATTTGAAATCGAAGTTGCACACTTGATTCTTTGGGCCATCACGCATGGAAATGTGTGATTGGTGGTCCGAGAATCGAGGTACATCCTCCTTTGAGTCCTTAACATGATAAGGGGCTTGTTTGGTGCATATATTGCTTGAATTACATTGCCATGCAAGTTACGTCTCTTCTTTGTAAGTTCTGCGGTGTTCTCGCACGATTTTGGCCGACCGGCATAATATAGTGCCGACCGGCCATCCATTGGTAGCCGATGGATGCATCTTGTGCCGATGGCCATATCTAGCAGCCGGTGGTAATTCTACTCAGCCGGTGGTATTCCCCAGTGTCCAGGGAAGCAATTCAGAGACTTTGGCAGTCCTCAGAGGAGCAGAGCAGGGAAAACAGAGGCAGTCTATGCATGGCAGTGCAATTCCGAGCAAGACCGAACATGCATTGCATCGGACCCGCTTCCCGAGGACTTTACTGCTTTCCTTAGCTTAGTTAAATTTGTAAACTAATTAGGTAATTTGTAATAATTAATTAGCTCGTAGTTAATTAATTTGTATTATTCTTTTGGTCCCTCCGAGCGAGGGCGAATCTGTAATAAGCGTGGGTGCGTGTGTGTGCATGTCTTCCAATTCCCACTTCTTTCTTCCATTTTATTTACCCGCTTATGATGGTAGATTAGGGCATGTTTAAATTAGCATACCTTATGCAATGCATGTGTGCATCCATACACTTGCCTCGCATGTACCGGGCTCGGCGCATCATGCTAACTGCATTTGTACTTCAATTCGAAGTTGAATACGTGCATCAATTAATTGCATTTCACATGACATGTTTAGGTTAGCCGAGCCTACCCTAATTGCATTCTGTATGTGTTGCATTAGTCAATTTGACATAAACTAGGACCATGCATATCTGCTAACTAGTTTATTGTTTTGGCACGGAGTACGATGTAAGTATTTTCATGCTTTAGCATACCGCATGCGTGTGAGTGCTACCATGACAGCATGCTTATCATGTGGCTAGATGCTTATGTGATAAACTATTTGATTGCCTGTGGGTGAAGGTTGGATTGTTTGAATTGGAAAAACTCGTTGAAATCCGTGTTTTAGCCTACTTGCGAGTAGCAAATTCCAAAGCATTTTCAAAACAAACGGATATGCAATGCTTGTTTCCAAATTAGGCAATCTAGTCTATACTTGTTTGCTGTGCGCATAACATAGTAATTCTAGGCTAATAACCGGAATAAGAACATGTAATGTTTTCAAAATCGGATATCATGGTTAGTAGAGGCCGGTTTTCGGACCGGGCGAGAGGGGGTGCTCATAGCTGACCTTCCCCAATCGTACCTAAGCTCCCGAGCCGAGGCAACTTTGGTGATGACGAACACGTGGCCTTTGGCACCGAGTCAGGGTTTCCTAAATTTCCCCATTAAAAAAATATTTAGGTGGCGACTCTGTATCTGGCAAAGCAGTCCATGTTTGGCACTTCTTTCAAAAATTTGTTTTTTCTCAAAATGATTTGCCGGATTTGGACTCTTTGGTTCAGACTTAGAACCACAAACAAAATCGAGTCTGAACTTTAGTAAGCCCAATATGAACAGAACGGGGGTTCATCTCCCGGGGGCGTTCGGGGACGTCTACACCCTCCCTATAATTTTTAGTCGCATTACAATTTTCTTTATCTGTTAATCAACTGTTAGGTTGACAACTACATAGGGATGATGTCAGCTATTAAGAATTTTATAATTTCAATTTTAACTCTAGTAACATATTCCATCTGTTCCCTCTGATCTATCACTCCACTGCTTTGTAACAAACTAACAACTAATTGCCAAAAAAAAAAAAAAAAACAGAAACCCGTCACCAGAATTGTTGTAAAACACACAACACAACACAACACATTTATAAAATTATAGAATTCAAAGAAAACGAGACAAAGCTAAAGAAGCTTACAATAAATGTGGGTATTATATATAGCTTGGCCTCTGATCTAGACTGGTTAATGCTTACTCGTTGTGGGAGAATTTCCACAGTAGATATCACACTCACAGTTGGTGGCCGCAGAACATCAGTCTAGCAGCTGCATAAGTTTTGAAAATTAGTACAATTACTCAAAATAATTTTTTCTACTTTTCTTAATCTTCTAATCCTTTGCTAACTCTTTCAAATCCTTTCTTATAATACACTTAACATGATTGAAAGTTTTTGTAGTGTTTGGTAGAATTTTCTAAATATGATTTGAGATCAGTATTTTGAGTTTGTAAGTTTTGAACTATGATTTGAGTGTGGAAAATTTGTTTGGTTATGAATTTTGAAAAAAAGTTTTGAATTGAGTTTTGGAGGGAGTTAAGTTTTTGAAATTAGAAAAGTTATTTGATTCAAAAAATTACAACTCATAACCAAACACACAACCCAAAATTCTATTCAAAGCTCACATAAAAATTTAAAAAATTTTGAAAATATTTTTTATTTACAATATAAAAATAATAGGTGCCAAAAAAAAAAAACCGAACACTGTTCCGGTCAACCGGCCGGATGTCGGGGGATGTCCGGGAGGATGACCGGATTAGCCAAATTTTCCCAACTAGAAGGGAGTTTTCAAAAGTATGTGTGAAATTATAATTTGAAAGCTTAAAACAAACACCATACTCAAGTCAGTGGATAGAAATGTGTTTGGAACATATAACCAAACACAGCTTTGTTTTCCTTTCTCTCATTTTAGCAAGTTTGTAAATATTATTTTCTTTTCTCCATCTTACTAGTTATAATCTAGTATAAAGTTCTTGTTTTCCCCTCATTAGGTCGTTATTTAGAAAGCATACTTTTCTAAATTCTAAATGGATGTTTCAAAATTCATTGGATTACAAAATTCATTGACCTTATAAATTCTTGTTTGCTTGTTCGTTGTTGATTGGGTAAATGGCTTGGGAAGTCCTCATTTTGTGTAATGCTCATATAATAATTATATATTTGTTGAGTCTTGTTAATGAGGGCTCGAAAATAGATAGTTAAGAAAATTTAAAATGGTAGGGCATTTTATTTGATACACTTTTATAAATAATGCATAACCATTTCAAACTTCTTAACAAGTGTTTTCCAGAAAACTGTTTACAAAATTCATATTTTTAATGCTTCTTTTGTAAATTCCAAGTTTTTTTTTATCTGTGACAAGCTTTAATTATCCTTTTATTTTTTTATTTCATTTAAAAAAAATTAAAATCATTAGATGGTAGTTTGGAAAAAAAATATTGTCTTCATTTTGAAAGTTTTGATGATTTTTTTATAAAATTGACGGTTTAGATTTATTTTTCAAATTAACAGTTTTCAAAGAATTCACACAAATATGAGGAAAGGAAAATACACCAATTGACATACTAAATTATATTTTAAAAATTCTAGATTCTTTTTCAAATGCATGTATTGCTTAATATTATTAACAATACGCGTAACAATTGCTTCTATAGAAAAAAGTATTTCTAAAATTTATAAAGTTCTACCTATGGTTAATTATATCACAAGAAAGATTAAGTGTATTTGCAATTTATCCTTGAAAATGATATGTTTAGAAATCTGATTACAAAAGCTTAATTAGTAATTTTGCATCACAAAAATTAATTTTTGATGAAACTAAAATAATAAAAATTAATATTTAAATATAAAAAAATGTCTCATTTTTAAAATTTTGCATCCAACCAGCCAAAGGGTTGGCCACCCCACATGGCTTGATATGTTCTTCTCTGATGGAGCTTGACGAAGCTATTCTCATTAACACTAAAGAAGTTTCAAACACATATCAAGTTATCCCTCTTAAAGACTATCAAATTCGAGAGCATACCATTTTTTTGGAAAAGTTATATAGATTCCATCAATTAGTGGTGCAAAATGGTTGAGTATGAACAATTAGTCATGGTCAATAGAATAGTCTAAACCAAATTGGCACTAAAATCAAACAACTTAATTCCCAATCTGGACTTTTTGAGAAAAGCAAGGCATTTAACAACAAAATTGTGGAATTCAAATGAAAAGGAGACAAAGCTGAACAAGCTTACATTAAAATGGGTATTATGGCTTGGCCTTCGGTTCAGACTGGTAAACAGTGGTGGCATTGAAGAGAGAGAGAGAGAGAGAGAGAGAGAGTGATGAGAGAAAGTGGGGCACGGGCATTGCTACCCGCCCTATTCTACCCGACCCAATATGGAAGTGGGGCAGGAACCAATTTTGCTACCCGTCCTATTTTCCCGACTGTCTGATTATTAAATATATTAATAATAGTATAGATAATATATAATTTTTTTAATTATAATAAAATTAAAATATTAAAATATTATACTTAATATTAATTTTTACTTATTTATTTTTTATCTTATATTTTTTTTGCTCAGATCTTATATCTTAAAATTCTTATTAAGTATAAATTCTTATCCATAATATACTATATTATTCACAATTTTTATTAATATTTTTATTCTTTAACTTATAAAATTAATCCATTTCTTGTCCCACACCCACCACTCCCGATTTGTCCCTTCCTTAATATGATACGGGACAAAAGTAAATTACTACAAAAGCCTATTTTGTCAATTGGGTTAAAAGTTAGCTTTTTAGTGTTTGGGCTATTTTGAGTCACATCACCTCTTTATTTTTTTATACATTATTTTTTTTAAAAAAAAAAGCCAAAAAAAAAAATCAAATCAAATAACTGACTGTTAACCTACTTCGAAAATAACCCATCCCAAGCCCAACCTGTAAAGCAAAGGACTTAGAGTAAGAAATGAAGGTGAGTGTAGTATAGTAATTTCATTTATTTCGTTAATTTATCAAGATTCTCTCCCAATTTCTCTTTTGGTAGCTTCTAAAAAAAAACTCTTTATATCTATTGTTTAATTAAAGAATTTAATCAGAACTTCTTTATAATAAAATTTCATACATCAAGTACAAACACAATTTTTTTTTTCTTCCAAAAGTCCAGCACACATCACTATTATCAAAATATTCTTAGTAAGTAATTTAAAATTTAAAATTTAAAATTTTTAAATGATATAACTTTTATCCAAATGTCGCTTTTTAATTATATTAGTATTTTTATAATTTTCTTATCAATATCTATCAAACAAGTTTTATGTTGGTTATGAAATTCTTTTAAAAAAATAAAATATAATTTTTACCGTCAAAATTAATGTCAACAGTAGAATTTTACTCCATCTCACAATAAAATTTTATTTTGATTTACAATAATATTACTATAAAATTTTAATTTTTAAATAGTAAAATATTATCATCAACACTAAGCAATGTAGTCACCATAACAATTAATAAATAAGGGAGTTTTGGCCAAAGTAAGTCTACTGTCATTTATAGATAGATTGTCACAAAACAAAACTTAAATCAAATTTTTATATCACAAAAATGGTCCAAGGAGAGGGTTTTGGCCAAAAACACCCTTTTTAATTCTGCTACCTTTAAAAAAAAAAATAAATAAATAAATAAATAAAAATAAAAGGTATTTTATCTCCTTACACTGCAAAATTCCACTCATACCCTTATTTCTCTTTTTTCAAAATTTGTGTCCCTAATATTTCTCTTTTTTTAAATCAAAATAAGTCAAATTTTCAAGCCAAAATATTCTGAAGTGAACAAAATCTAACACAAATTTTGAGAGAAATAAATGTAATTTATCTTTCTAAATATAATAAGTTTCATATATATATATATAACATTTATTGTATGAATGAAGATAAAAAGAATTTGGACACGTTTACTGGAAACAATATAGAAACACTTTTCTAGTTTTCAAAACTACCTAATGAATAGGTGCCAAATTCAATCTCTGATTTATTATGTTTGTAGAAACTACCCAATATAATTGGTAGGAAAAACAATTATTCACTGTCACACGTGATAATAATGTAATCATGCCACAAGTAGATCTAAATCGCCCATTTACATAGATTTATAAATAAATAGTTCAAATCTATTTTTGAAATGACCACTTTTGACGTGAAAAATTTTTTGTGACAGAAGACAATTCATGGTGATGTTTAATTGTTATGGTCCAAGACCCGTGAGTCTGTTTGGCAAATTAACACAATGTTAAGCCTGTCTATCTTTCTTGGCAACTAGCTTCAGAGATCTTGTATAAGAACAATGTTAAGCCCTATTTTCTTCTCTTACAATCTCACCTAGCTAGGTCGTTTGCTTAGTTTGGTTTGGTTGTTTTTCCTTGTCCCGTGTTGACTATTTGAAGCCTTTGAATGTTGTTCCACATACATATCTGAATCCCAATAACAATTGTATATAACATTGTAATGTGTTTGGACTAGGCAAATTCACAAATAAACAAAGATTTGGTGCTAAGTTGTGGGTACACATGCTCATTCTCAAAATGAAGTTCCCTTTCACATGTACAAGTAGGCAAACTATAATTAGTTACATAAAACAAAGAGTAATGATATGCAAACATGAAAACCAAATTTGTATACAAAAAAAATAGTACATGCTCTTGATACTTTTTGATTTAATTTCGTGCATGTGAACTTTTTTTGCGGGTGAATTGTGCATGTAAACTTGTAACCAGAAACAATGACTAAGCTTTCACCTTGTACATGGTATAATTTCTATCGAGCACTTAACATAGTACTGGTGATTTCATTGCCCGTAGTTGTTGCTTCCTTGCTTGACGAAGAACCAGTCTGAAGAACATTTCTTGCAGTGAAGAAGCCAGGCTGTTTGGCTTGAGGCAATGCAGTTTCACTACCCAACATCAAAACTACAGATGACATGCTTGGCCTATCTTTTGGACTTTCTTGCACACATAAAAGACCAACATGGATTGATCGTAACATTTCAATTTGGTAGCATGAGTCCCATAGAGCCTCATCAATCAATTCCAATGACTTGCCTTCTTCATAGAGTCTCCATGCCTGAATAATCCACTACAATATTAGCAGTACAAAACAGAAGATCCTCTATCTCAAAATTTCTTTGTTCTCCTTTCTCAAGACACTCACAGTTAGATTACGCCCCAAGATACCCGTATCTGAAGACTCTCAAGGATCCAACAACTGAGTGTTTCAGAATAGAAGGAAGAGATAATTTAGGAATAAAGGATCTTTTATCCTTATTGGAGCACATGCATATGAGATTACTTCTAATCAGTACACTTACATGGCCAAGTAGGTTGTGGTAGTGCCCTGGATGATAAAAACCTTTGTTTTTCTTCCCACTCACAATTTCTAACACCAAAACGCCAAAGCTGAATACATCTGATTTTACTGAAAATAACCCATCTATTGCATACTCTGGAGACATGTACCCACTGCAACAAAACACAGAATGAAAAACTGGATTTTGAGCAACAATATAAGTGAATTAGACAAAACATATTATAGAGATTCTTACTATGTTCCAATCACTCTATTTGTATTTGCTTCTGTCTCATTTCCTCCAAAACTTCTAGCTATTCCAAAATCTGATATTTTTGGGTTCATGTCAATATCTAGCAAAATATTGCTAGCTTTGAGATCTCTGTGAATAATTCTCAGCCTAGAATCTTGATGAAGATAAAGAAGTCCCCGTGCAATCCCATTGATAATGTGGAAGCGCTTCGACCAATCTAGTAATGTGTTTTGGCTTTGATCTGTCCAATTTTTTTTTGTCTAATTTAGTCCACACTCCTGCTAATTTGACGGATAAATTTAACAAGATTCCTCAGTGGAAAATCCTAAATTTTAGAAGACCACGTTCATGCAAATGCACATGTAACAAAAACCACATATAATTTCGTTCCCATTATCAAATAAAGCACAAGGTTTATATGAAACAAAAAATAAACAAAAAAAGGTATAGGAAAAAGGAAAGAAAGAACGACTGCTGGTTGAGGTCTTAGAGTGGAATAGTTGCAATATATATAGTATTATAGTTTTGAAGAGAGCCAAACCAAATATAAAATAGTCCAGGCTTTTGTTGGGCATGTATTCATAGATTAACATCATCTCTTCTCCTTGAATGCAACATCCTAGAAGCTTCACGAGATTTCGGTGCTGAAGTTTGGCAATACAGATAACTTCATTCTTGAACTCATCAAGTCCTTGGCCAGAATTCTTTGAGAGCCGTTTCACAGCTATTTCTTGTCCTCCTTCTAGTGTACCCTGAGAATTACCATTATAATTGATAGAATGATCTTCTGCTAGAATTAGCTTGAAAGAAAACGAATTATTATTATTATTATTATTATTATTATTATTATTATTATTATTATTATTATTATTATTATTATTGTTATTAGTTGGCCATTCTTATTAATTGTGTCTTTACTTACTATTTTTATGTTGCTCTGGATGACATTGTTCCAACAAGTGCAGCTATGACCAATGATTTATGTTACAACTACTTAAAAGACAAAATTACACAAATTTATGAAGTTTCATAGGGAGAAAGGATGCATCAAACCAATTGTCTTCTTTGAAAGTTGAAAGAAAAATATAAAATTCCACTTCTCAAAAGCAGGCATATTTATAAAAATTTTACCTTCAGAATAGTGGGGTCTGTATTAAAAGATTTAGTAAGTTTAGGAATACAATTTTTTTTTTTTCTAAAAGTGGGGACCCAAACATCAAGATGAATGCAGTGCTGCAGCCTGCAGAACAACATTCTATGTACCTTTCTGTAGAAAAATTTATGTGTTTGCAGCATTACTATTTATGAAAAAGCAGTGATAAAAAAGTTGAATGGTTTTATGGCTTCTGGATAGGCTCCATGAGATTGGGCATTGATCCTGTAGACTACATAAGAGTGCCATTACATTGTTACCTTGTAAACAGGTCCAAATCCACCCTCTCCAAGCTTATTGTTGATTGAAAAATTATTTGTGGAATCAGCTATTACAGTTAAGTCGAACAATGGTAACTCTAGATCTTCCTTTTGGGTTTTGTCAGTGTAACCTTGTTCAGACTTGTGCATCAGAATTCCTGCAAAGCGCGGACAAAATGGATATCAAGATGACAAGTAGTTCCAAAAATGTAACATACCAGTACATAATTTCACACAAAATGACATGTATGGATATATACCTTCTTTGTTCAGTTGTGAATTTTTCCTTTTCCTTTTTCGGAGATACACGATTAGGCTCATACCCAGCAGAAGAACTCCAGTTAACAATGCCAAGGTCACTGCCACTATCTCTCTTTTCTTGCTATGGGCTGTTGAATCCTCTATCCATTTAACAAAAATGGTCAATTGATCAGTTAGATAATACAATCATGAAAGCAAAAACCTAAAGGGATTGCTTTAGATTTCAATCCCTTGATGTATTGAAATTGTATGGTAAAAGGGATGAATAATGCTAAACAAAACAAACACACAAGCACGCAAGAATTTAGAAGCTTATGCAAGGGTGAAAATAGAATTGCGACTTGAGGGGGCGAAATCAAAAGAAAGTATTTTCACCAATCAAGGTGACTCGAGATGCCCTTGATAGAGCCGAAAGGAGAAGAATGATTTATGTAGCCGATCCCATTTAATGGGACTTAAGGCTTGGTTTGGTTTGGTTAGGGCGACTCGAGATAATTTGACGTCTAAAGGGATAATTTTAAATGAGGTTCTCTACAATTTTCAGTATTGTTTTAATTTTTTTTATTTAAAATTTATTCTCTTTTGAGATGAGAAAATAACTAATAATTAAATCTTCTATTCAAATTTCATTAATATATTCTTTTACTTGATAATATGGCTAATTCACTTAATCTTTCTTGTGACATACAAGTTTAGGTAGAATTTTATCATTTTTAATTTTAGAATTGCTATAAGCAAATCTTTCTATAATTTTATATAAGATAGACATAAAGTTATAAAAATCATATAGTAAAATATCTCAACAATATAAGTTTAGTGAATTGATAAGGTTTTGAAAATTTATTTTGAGATTTAAAGTTGACCAAAAAGAGAGTTCTGCAGTAGAAAGACAGTTTAGGTGCTGATAAAAGTGAAGATGGCAACTAATTGGACTTTTTTATCGCTAATCTTGTATTGATAAATAAATCTGATAGTCATGTTTTTTTTGTTTTTTTTTGGCCAATGCATTTTTTTTTTTTTTTAAGTTGACTAGCTTAGTTGATTTTCAGCCTTCATTTTTAAACCAGGGTCTTCATTAAAATAAAAGTAAGGTTGTGTTCTGATCAAGAATTTGACAAAAGATTTGTAGAAAGGAAAAGGGTAGGAAAAAGTAAATGATGCAGTTTCACTTTGAGTATAGAGATCAAAGATAATCATAACTCTAGACCTCTGAAATAACACAATATAAACAAAAATCCAAACAATAATAAACCGGGGTCAAAATTGACTCAAATACAAATACAAGTATAACCTACTGTGGTGGGCATGTGGGTTTAGATGGGTAATAAATATCATCCAGATTGAATTCCTACAACAAAGATCAACATTCAAGATGAAACCGAAATGAACTCTCCGTTTGCTAAAACTGTAGTTAGATGTAGAAAAGTAATATAGTGAGGAATTTTTTAAGGAAGAAATGTAAAGGTTCAGTATAGTTAACTATATGGTTCTTGCAGAGGTATAATCTAATCAATCTATGTTCACTAATCTATGTGTTTGGTATGAATTCTTACCTAACTCAGAGGAAGCCATCCTTATGTAAACGTCTTGCTCATTTGTATTTAACTCTCTCATATCAATCAACTCACCAAACCAAAGCAAGCAGCCACTTCCACCTCTTCTTATGTCTAAATTTGCATAAGCCATACAAGAGCAGTTTTTCAAGCATACCATCTCGCATTCCCTGAGTGTCATGTTCCTGTCAAACCAGGAGTTCCGTGTGTCCGGCATTTTATAGCCTGAATACTTGACAAATCCATCTCCATTAGGGCAATCCAACGGTGTCCTCCGAACACACCCAGTAGACCAATCTCCATTTTCCCATTCCCTTTGGTTCTGGGGCACAAATTTACTCAAACAACCACATACCGGATTGTTTCCAACGATACAGTTACCATTCGGACCACACAGTTTATACGAATCACAGTTATCTGTCGGCGAAGTCAGGACACGGACCCATTGCTGGGTTCGATCAATCCAGTTCCAGCGCTGCACAACGCCAGTCTGATTCAGAGATAACCTTGAAACAACTGAGCTGAGGAGTTTATAATCATAATACACCTCCTCCTTGGTGTAAACCAATTCAAATGCGTAGATTGAATTAGATTTAAGGCTTGGTCTCCCACTGAATCCGATACCATTCCATGGCCCAGTTCGGAACACCTCAGCAGAACCACTGCTCAGAATATTTTGTGGGTACCCTTGAGGATCACACCGGTATGTATAGTCACCTGGAGCTGGATCATCACTGCTCTTCCAGGAGGAGAGGTGGCGTTCTAGGCCCGTTACAAAGTTCTTTCCAAGCTTCATGCCCGGTAAAAGAGTATCACACGGATAATCGAAACTTTGCCACAGAAAATGCCCAGAGATATCATTGGCATCTCGCACAACAAGATTTCCAGACTCCATCAGTTGTGCAACAGGGTCCCGTGTAGATCCTGTCATATTGGGAGACCAAATGACACTGCCAGTACCATTGACAAGGGCAAGAATTCCAGAGTTGATTATAGTTAAGATGCTTGACGAACCGACGCTTGACGAACTGAGGAGTGGGATTTCTCTATTGGCAACCCATACAACAGTCCTAACAGGAATATTCTTGTACCATATTCCCAAGTATTGATTCTGGGAACTGCCAGGGCTGAAAAAACCCATCTCAAAGCTTCCACCAGAAGACACTATGGTGTTGCTGCCTGTAATAGAGTGAGTTTTAGTTATGGTGTCTACTGTATTGGAGACTATTAAGATGGAAAATAAAGAGGAAAAAAATAAAGGCATTTTAAGGCTTTCCATTGACAGTCTCCTCTTCAATCCATGGACTACCTTTGTTTTTCCATTGTTTATTCAATTTAAAAGAAATGTAATAAATAAATAAATAAAAGGGAAGACTCAAGACCTCTTGCAGTAAGTCTTCCTTTGCCCCACATTGGGTTGCTATTTGCAATAAATCTTTGTCATTATTTAGAAAAGCATACTTTTCTAAATTTTAAATGTACCTTTCAATTGAAACAGCTAGATATTGCGAATCTTGAATAACAAAATTCATAGACCATACAATTTTTTGTGTCTCCTTGTTTGCTTGTCTGTTGTTGATTGCATAAATGGCTTGATATCTTTTCTGATGGAGCACAGAGAAGCTGTTCTCACTGAAACTGAAGAAATTTCAGACACATTCAGTCATCCCTGCAATGTCAACTTCAGAAATTGTCATTTTTGTCTTCTACCAATCATTTTATTTATTTATTTTCATTTAATCTATCGGATAAGCATGCAGATAACAAACACTGATACCACAATCAGCACACCGTGCCCTTCTTTTTCTCTCTATTAGACGCTAAATTGGAGAGCAGGTAAAGATTCCTTTCAATTATTGGTCCAAAGGGTTGGAATACCATTGAGGGAATCCCATTGAGTATAAACAATTAGTCATGCTCACCAGAATAGTCTAAACCAACTTGGCACTAAATTCAGCCGACCAAATTAACAATCGATTTGGACATTTTTTAGAGAAGTAGTTTTTGCAACTGTTACAAACTATCGCAAATAATAAAAATACAGTCGCAAAAGACCTTTTGCGACGGTCCATGCGACGGCATATGGGGGTGGCGAATGTGGGGGTGGCAAATACTTTTTGCGATGGCAAAGCTACAACAAAAAGCAGCATTGGCGACCAAAACTGTAAATTTAGTAGCTAAAAGTGGACATTTGGTGACTAAAATTGAGTTTAGTCGGCAAAAGTCGCAGTTTTGGCGACTAAAAATCAATTTAGTTGCTGAAAGTGGTTATTTTTAGGCGGAAATTAATTTTTTTAGCGACTAAATTTTGGTAGTAGCCAAAACCAAGGTTTTTGGCGACTAAAAAAAATTTAGTCGCCAAAAGTGGCTTTCCTTTTTTTTTTAATAAATAATTTATTTTTTACATAAATTATATTTAAATAAAAATAATTATGTTTATATATGTAGTTAAATATTAATACGGGTCAAAGTAATATATAAATAATATATTTTGCATATATATTCATGAGATGGTATTGTGGCATAGTGGAGAGAGTGTTGGTAAAGTGTTAGAGTGGAAGGTTAACCAACGTCGGCGGTTCAAAACCTGGGAAGAGCAAAGGGTTATTTATTTATTTTTTTTGAAATAACCTTTTGGCGACTAAAACGGGTGGTCGCCAAAAGCTTCACTATTGGCGACGAAAAAAATAGTCGGCAAAACCAAAAATTAAAAAGAAATAATTCACTATTGGCGACTAAACATTTAGTCGCCAAATGTATAATTTAAAAAAAAAAAAAAAAAAAAAAAACAGGTTTGGCGACGAAAATTTTGGTCGGTACAGAGTTGGTTTTTGGCGACTAAAAGTTTTTTAGTCGCCAATACCTTCCGCGACAATTTTCCAGCGACCAAGCCGACGACATAAAAAATTAGTCGGGAAAACTCAAAACCCGACTTTTGGTGACTAAAAATCACTTTTGGCGACTAAAAATTTTGTTGCGCAACGGTCACAAATTATTTGTGACCATCTAAACTACTTATGGCGACCGTTATTTTACCGTCACAAATACCAAAAAAAAATGCTAACATATTTTTTGGTGACCATCTTGTTACCGTCGCCAAAAATAAAAAATAAAAATAAAAATAAAAATAAAAAATAAAATAAAATAAAATAAAATTTTAACATTAAGCACTTTAGGAATAGCAATGACAAGAATTTAGACAGTATAGCATTATAGTTTAATCAAGCATTGTATTTGAGTCTCAAAATTGGAGCCATATGTGAAAATTATTACAACTAAAAACTATAAAAAAGTTCTTTTATGACAAAAACACAATCCAGATAGAATGCTAGTAAAGCCATAACTTCTCTAATAGAAGTAGTGCTCGTAGTCACTGCCTGACCCACAACATGCAACTTCCCAAAAAGCGCTTTCGTTTCTAAAATCTTTTCCATTTCTGATTATGGTATATCATTACATGTAACGCTTGCAGCAAAACAACCTACAAATGGAAAAGAGAATCAATTTAATTAGTAAACCACTGAAACATTTCTGATTCAGTTCACTGTAAACAAATTTGTCATTTGGAGCAAGAAAGTACTAGTGTGAAATCACTAATTCTAGTCTTATTGAGCAGCATCTAATAAAGCTTTAAACTTCATAATAAAATGGATAAATTAATTTAGCAACTCATGATTAAATTTCCAGTCAATCAGAGGCTTTTATTTTATTTTATTTTTTTATTATTATTTTTTTTTCATGTATCTCACTATAAACAAGTGAACAACACAGATATCAATCATCAAGGATGATAACATGTCAAAAAAAGAAGAAAAAAAAGAAGAGACCATCTTCAGATTTTCACCTACCATCTTCATAAGAGACCATTGTCGATTTTGTTGTATGCTTTCCTAGCATATTGCAAAATTTCACTTCAATCATCTAACTCCAATATCTCCTTTACTTGAAAATATCTGCATTTAAACACGAAACATATTGAATTTTGGAAAATGCATTGACACATTTCACAAAGATCTTGAATATATTACCTTTTTGTTAAGGAGGCGAGCTTTAAAATTATGAATAAATTCACATCCCTCCTGCTTTGGAGCATTGGCAAAATTTGGTCTGACAAAGAGAAGCACATAACAAACAAGTAAAGTACTGTCATCTCATTTGAAACACAATGACGAATGGTAATTGAGCAATTTTCCCTAAGAATTGGATTAATGCGTCATCTCTTATTTAATTAGCTGTTCTCTGAGCTAATTTTCCCTGAGCTACTACAAGTGATCACTATAGCAAAATAACCATTTGAATAATTGTGATGAAAACATACGCATCAAAGTTTCAACTTAAAAAGGAACAAAATAAACACAAATAGACACTATGACTAAAGCTCATTTGAATGCATTAATAATGACATGTCTTCCAATGTTTGAAGACATAAATAGTTTGCAAACCAAAACACAAAGAAGGGATCGCACATAGAAAATCACAAAGTAGAAAGAAGATTTTATAGAAAAGAGAACAAAAGATGGAATGCCAACAACAGCCGCCCGTATTTACAGTACCTTTTAGTTACCCATCCCATCCATGTAAGTAGTTAATTAAACCTATAGTACAAAAATAATTTATCACATCTACAGAAGGCAAAAGACTACGAAGTACCACCAACAAACTGGAGAATTAAATTATCCATCCTCTTTCATAGAAAGGAGCACTAAAATAAATAAAATAAATTAAAGTCTGATGAGATAACCAGAACTACAGGAGAAGGTAGCCATTTACATGATAAATTTTGAAGTAGTAATAAAGACAATAGTATTACCTTCTGGATTCTCCATTTGCATTTTCTGCAATTGCATTAGTACTAGGTGTGTGCAACACCTGGAACCAACAGAACACAATTGCAGAACAGTGACACAGGGAATTCATTAGAACTAGGATGTATCCTTCTTAGGCACCAGAGTTGCAATTAAGGACACAACATATTAATTGTGTCAAAGTATACTTAAGTATCCATTAAATTCAATCACATTTTTTTTGGGAGGGGGGGTAAATTCAATCACAAACCTTATCGATTATCCTGAAGAAACCAAGGATGATGAAGCTGCGGATGTATGTTGCATAGCCCTCTCCAGCGTCTTCAGGTGAAATTCCTGAGAAGGAACATGATGAAGGAATATTTTAGCCATAGAGAGAGAGAGAGAGAGAGAGAGAGAGATGGCTGCAAATGCAAAGAACCCACCATTCAATGTTTGCTCCAGCTCTCTAAAGCTACATTGGCCTCACCATCTTCTTTCCTCTTTACCCTACATTTTGTAGTATTTATTTACTCAATCTCTCTAGTTATGCCTTGATATGCATATATGTCTATGTATAAATATGTATCGATGAATGAAGTTTGGTAATAATCTTATGAATGTGATGACGATGCTTTTAATTGAAAGATAATATTGGGTTCGTCTTCAATGGCTCGTCGACAAATTCTAGTTGAAATGGGAACACGTGCTTTCCTTTCTCTAGCCATGTTATGATTTTGATTTTTCTGAGTTCTCGTTTTATTTGTGATTTTCTTTCTTGCCCAGACTAGCTCCCCCTTTTTCCTATCTATTTTTCTACAACATTTTTTTTTTCTTAATTTACAATTTAAGATATTATATTCTCTATTTTTATTTGCTTGATGTACATTTAGACACTATGCAAAAAAAGAATTCCTTGAGGAACTATTAGTCATTAGACATATACAGAACAAAGTCACATAATTGAAAATTGGGATCGAGGGTCAAGTGGAAGCTGTCTCATCCCCTTTTCAGTGAGCACATTACTAACTTGGACTTGGTGGACTTGGTGAACTATGTGCCTAAAAGAATTTGGAATTCTATTCATATGGTTAATGCTATCAACTCTTGTAAAGTTGGAGCAAATACTTTTTTGAGGTTCTGGATAATGACGTTAACGGAAAGGATGAAGGCCTATCTTGAATGACTTCCCCTTTCTTACTGCTTGATGACCTACATTTGGCCTAATGACTAACCAGTTTCTTGAATAATTAAACACGTTATAAGCAAATAGAATTATAGAATAACTGTTTTTCTCTTTAATAGTTTTTTTTTCCCTCTCTCTTTTAGTTGGAAAATGAAACTTATTTGAGGTTACATCTTACTTATACATCTAATTGATATTGAGGTGGTGGTGTATGAAGGGATGATCAGAGAAAAGCCATCCAGCAAGGAAGAAAGCACGCCAATTTATCAAAGGTTTGCTTAATGACCTTTCCTCCATCAGCTTTCCATAATTCCATTACTTGGATTAGCTAGATGTGGTCCTGTTCACATAATTTGCAGGCTATTCTGGTGGTAGTGCTACAGTGGTGGGATCTGTACTAGTAACCAATCTAAAACAGGTACCAGAAAGGGAAGATGGGACAACGCAGAGGTATTTTGTTTTTCTCTTCTATTGAATCTGTATTCTTGGTGAAGGCTGATTATCGATAAGGCCGAATCAGGAAATTCCAAAGTGATTAATTATGTATTCTTACTGTTCATGTTCAGATGACTGGAAATTGGAATGTATTAAAAATCAGAAAGCCTCCAAACAGTAAGCATACAAAAGGGAGGCTTTCTCGTTTTTAATACATTCCAATTTCCAGTCATCTAGCTTAGGCTACCCAATCATGCTCTTCCCAATTAGTTTTTGTTCATGTACTTTTAATAGCTCAAATTTATACATTTTATTTTGTCAACCCTTGGAGTATTCTTAATGAGTTGCAAGCAACTTCATTAATTAGATTTAGTTCTCTCCTCTTCAGGTGAAATTCCAAGCTCTTCGAACTCTTTTTTTTTTTTTTTCAATCACCACCCACCACAATAACCCTATCAGACAGCTAGTTTGAAAAAATAGAATTACCATAAACAAAACAACCCAATTCCTCTAAAGCAAAAGTCAAACTTTAGATTTTATTAGCTAGCATCCAAAATTCCAGCAATAATTTCAAGCAACCAAACACTTTCAAAACCAAGCCAATTCAAACAATTGCCCTTCCATATAACCCTAGATTTTACAAGCTTTCCTTAATCATCACTGTTCCTAGTTCATGAAACTACATAACATAGCTGTGTACAAGCAATTGAATCAACAATTCTGGATCAACACAACACAGATGAAATCACAGTTGAAACAGTAAGAGTAGATAGAGATTGTTCCAAGAGGTTCAAACACCTCTATTGTTTTTGAGAACGAATTAAATTCAACAAATATTGAAATCAATAGAATATTGAAATTCAATAGAATAATGAAGAGGACAGAACTAAAACCTTCCGAAAACCTCCACATCGCAGAATATTGAAATCATTAAACACAGCTAATAGATATAATAGAGAGAGAGTTGGATTCATTCATAGAAATTAGGCTTACCGATTATGAATCAATCGAAATCTTCATCAACAATCGATCAAAATCTTCAAATCTTCATCAACAATTGATCAAAATCTTCAAATGAACAATAAAATTGAGATGGAGAGTTCAAAGACAGAGTCGAGCGAGAGTGTAGAATGAAGAGTGAGATTTTGAGATAGAGAGTTCATACCGTTGGAGGTCGATCTTCAACGAAGAGAGCGAAATCGATTTGGGAAACAAGGGATAGATAGGGCTAAAAGAGATAAGGGATCGATTTGGGAAATCAATTTGGGAAATAAGGGATAGATACTGTTGGAGGTCGGTCCTTATGTCAATCGTTTGTTGGGAAATAAGGGATCGATTTGAGTGAGATTTTTTTTTTTAGAATAGGATTTTGGTGTAAAAAGTAAGTTTTTGCGACGGTCAAATAATCAGTCGCAAAAAAATAGACGCAAAAAGTCCTATTTCTAGTAGTGTCTCACTGAAACTAAAGAAATTTCAAACACATATTCAGTCATCCCTGCAATGTCAACTTCAGAAATTATCATTTTTGTCTTCTAACGATCATTTAATTTATTTATTTTCATTTAATCTATCAGATAAGCATACAGATAACAAACATTGATACCACAATCAGCACACCATGCCCTTCTTTTTCTCTCTATTACACACTAAATTGGAGAGCAGGTAAAGATTCCTTTCAATTATTGGTCCAAAGGGTTGGAAAACCATTGAGGGAATCCCATTGAGTATAAACAATCAGTTATGCTCATCAGAATAGTCTAAACCAACTTGGCACTAAATTCAGCCGACCAAATTAACAATCAATTTGGACATTTTTAGAATGTAAGGCATTTGCAAATTCATAAGACAGGAAAAGTAAGCTAGTAAATAGAATGAAAATCATTCCAACAACTCTTCAATAGTCTAGTTTCTTCTTCTTTTACTTTTTCTTTTAACAGAATAGTCTAGCTTCTCAACTGAACAACTCCATTTCATGCATACTGGAAAATAAAAGCCCAGTCTGTTATCACTATCACCTTCTTTATTATCATAGATTTTTGGACATCTCATCATGTGCAGCTTCAAACAGGGGCTTCCTAAGGATTATGTATGAGATAAAAGGAGCATCAATTGATTCTATTTCACCGAATTCTTTCACCTTCTATGTGGCTGCTTAGTAATATAGCAGGCCTATTATTTTCCTTTCACCATAAAAATAAGAGGGACAAAGAAAGATTAGTATTAGAAGTCTATTATGGAGAGGGTAAATCCCACTAAATTTCCCTCGAGGTTTCTAGCTAATAGATTAGTACCCCTGTAGTTTTGAAAATTACATACTCCTCCCTATGTTTTTTAGTCGCACTACAATTTCCTCTCTCCGTTAATCAACTATTAGGTTAACTAATGCATAGGGATGATGTCAGCTACTAAGAATTTTAAAATTCCAATTTTAACTCTAGCAACATATTCCACCTCTTGTGTTCCCTTTGATCTGTCACCCCACTGCCTTGTAACAAACTAACAACAGGCATAAAAGCACAACAAAAAGAATGCTTCTCCCCCAAAGCTAATAACACAACAATCTAAAGCCACCCAATTTTATACAAAGCATCAAAGACTTAAAGCCCAATTTACCAAATAAAGCCTTAAAACCAATCCATTAACATCGAAGATTATGGCTCACGCCATGAGTACTTGAAGGAAATCCATTGATCTCGCAAATCACCAATTGCAAAAAAAAAAAAAAAAAAAAAAACAAAGAAAAAAAGAAGCAGAAACCCATCACCAGAATTGTTGAAAAACACACAATACAACAATAAATTTAGAAAATTATAGAATTCAAAGAAAACGGAGACAAAGCTGAAAAAACTTACAATAAATGTGAGCATTATAGCTTGGCCTCTGGTGTAGACCAGTTAATGCTTACTCATTGTGTGAGAAATTTTTTTTTTTTGATCAACATTGAAAATCCTAAGTGATTCATGATTAGATCAAGATTAAAAAAATTCCAAATCCCAATAATCCAAAACACACAATCTAAATCAATAAGCACTTACGAAAGTGATTTAGATTGTTTGTTTTTCGGAATAAACAATAAATCGACACAAACGATTTTTACGTGGAAAAACCACAATTGAAGAACCTTCAATTGTAATAAAAAACCACGGGCGAAACGCCACTAATCAATCTACTACTGAAGAAAGAAAGATTACAAAGATAATACACAAATTACCCAACTCAGTCAATTTGCCTTCGAATCTTCTGTAACTCTTTCACCAAGCCTTCGTCTCGGAACTGATCCACCTGAAGTTGAATCCACAACTTCACTTGTTGAATTAACGACTACGTACAGAATCAAACGCCTTTTGAAACTCTACGTTTGAATCTTCGGAATCCACTGAAGAGAACTCTCTTAAATTATAAAGTAACAAACTCCTTGATGTATGAATCTTAGATCATGAGTGAAGAACTCTCTCAAAACATCAAGGAAAAACTCTCAAAAAAACTCATAAGCAAACTTCAAACCAAACCTTAGGACTCTTGAATAAGATCTAGAAAAAGTAATCCTAGAAAAAGACCCAACACGCGAATTTATAGAATCTGTGTTTGCGCAGTCCGCTCGAGTGTGGGAATGCCCGCTCGAGCAGAGGCTTCAAAAATGTGTGATTCTTATAGGCTTCATGCTCGAGCGGAAGTTTCCACGCTCGAGCATCGAATCACACCATCCAGTACTTTTTCAGGCGAAGTAGAGATACTGTGAGCTTGCAATCCCCGCTCGAGCCGGAAGACCAAAATTGGAAAATCTAGAAAGCTATAACATGTTACAACCTTGGTTGTGATCCACGGAATTTGACAACAAAGGGTCCTAACAATCACCCCCTTTGTCAAATCCCAGACAAAACCATTCTAAAATAGTTTTCCTAACAAAAACACAAAAGTACTAAAACAATTTTCCAAACTATTCTAAAACAATTTTCCAACCAAAAACACAAAATCAACACCACCAACTATGAACCAACATTCACAACCAAATCTCAAATCCATGCGCTTGAACAATTATCCTGAAAGAAAACAACCACACACAAGCCAACCAAAAATATGTGGAACTGGATTAAATAACAAAAGATAAGTCCATCATAAACAAAACATTATCAAAATATATTATCCATCCAAAACATATGACAATCCAACTGTACCAAAGAAGGATAGAAGTAAAACAACTGTACCATGTACCAAAATCACTCCCCCTTTTTGGCCGGGAGAAAACAAAAGAATGAGGCATAAAACAAAAGAGCTAAGATCAAAGATCAAGGAGCCGAAGGCAAAGACTGCATCTGAAGCAAGGTCAAGATCTGAGCCAGCTGGGATGAAGACTGTGCCACAGAATCCTCAATCCGCTGGGAAGAGGCCTCCAAGGCACTGAAACGGGTATCGGTAGTGGTCTCAAGATCGGTGAGTCTGGCCTCAAATATATCCATCCGCTCCTCAAGACAGTCAAACCAGGAACCAACAGAGCGCTCGAGGGACTGAAGCTGACCACGGACTATACAAACTGGAGGGTGCTGCTCCCCCTCACCAAGATCTCTGCCACCAGCAGCATCATATTCGGCCTCCTCCGCCATGGTCAAGACTAGGACACTGCACAGACTTACGAGAACGAAGGAACCCCCTAATGTGAGATCGACTCAGGAGACAAACCTTCTTGGTAAATGGGCATGTAGGAGAAGCAAATTCATCCTCATCATAAGCAGGAACCTGAAATTTGACTAAAAGCCGGTTGATGAGACAACCATAGGGTAAGCCAAGATTGTTGCGCTCAAAAGCAGCAACCATCTTTTGAATGATAAGGGTGGCAAGATCGATGGGACGGTTTTGGGCAATACACTGAAGAACGAAGCCTTGATCCTGGTTAATCTCAGAGCTGTGGCTGGTAATTATGATATTGGCACACACTTAAGTTGAGTAACCTAAATTGTGGGAGAAGTTCATTCTGTTTTATCAAGGAACCGGAAGGCCAAGAACGAGGAAAACCACAAATGGTGTGAGCAACCTCATCAAAATCACACGTGGGGTGCACTGGAAAAGGGTAAAAGATAAAAGATCTCTCACTAATCCCTAAAATCTCGCGGATAATATCAGGGGTAACAGTGATTTCCTTGGATCTAACCCATGTCTTAAAAAAGGGTCCAATGTCGTCAAGACCATCCATATTGCAATAAAATTCCCGTACCCAAGTAAGATTTTGTGACCCAGAAAACAGAAGAACCTGATCCCCACCCAAGGGATCAAAGAAAAACCGGATAGGAATGGACTCAAAGGTGGAGGGTTGAACATTCCGTTCAAGATGGATGGAGCGACCGGGATAAGACTTTCTATATAACTTGGCTTTTTAAGACGATGGGAAGCGGTCAGTGTTATAGGCGGGGCGAGAGGCCGTAGACTTTCGTCTTTTGAAGGTGGACATTACTAAACCATGATAAAAGAACCAAAACTAACAACCCCCAACCCAAGACCAAACAACAACCAACAGAGAAACCACAAAACATTAGTATCACAGTTTTGATATAAGAACATGAGGCAAGGAAATAAAGGGGCGATACATAAAAAAATGTAGGCTCAAGAGAGCCATAAAGTGCAGATATGAGGCATGGTCCAAGGCAGGCATCATGATTAATATCAGCAAATAAGAAATTAAAACTTTATGCCATCAAACTTCTATCAAATAACACAGGAATGCAACATGGGTAATGACTCAATGTAGCAATGTTAAAAAAAAAAACCAAAGAGCAATATATGTCCTTTACAAATCCCTAATGACAACCAGAACAACAGAAATTAGCAAAAGCCCCAAATGTAAAATAAACATCAAACATTAGTCAAACCCCAAATCTAGAACCCTAGAAATTCAAACAACTACACGATGGACAAAATAGCAAAGATTAAATTTGATTAAAGAAAAACAAGAGACCAATCGACACAATGTAAAAACCACTCAAGAAAACCCAAAGTCGAATAGATCAAAGAGACAGAAATCTGACATAAGAACAATGGAGAATGAGAGGAAAGATATACCTGAGATGGAGGAGAAGGAGGAAGGAACCCAATGCACAGATCAAGAAATGGGAGGCAAGAAATCGCCAAAACCCTAGAAAAGGAGGAGTTTGAGAGGCACAAATGAGTCGAAGGGTCGAAGGAGGGAAAGAAATACAAAACCAGTCCGCTCGAGCGTAGGTTTTAACGCTCGAGCGTGATACAAAACACGCGAAGTCGCGCTCGAGCTTGAAAACTGAAGATCGAGCGTAAAAACATCCCTCCTAGAACTGTAAAAACATAGAGCAAACTACTGCAAGGCTCAAAACCACGCTCGAGCGTGGGAATTTCCGCTCAAGCGGGGCAAAAACAATTTTTTTTTTTTTTAAACAAAGACAAGATACTCAAAAACATGGAGTGAGCTCTGGAACACAAGTAGATGATCACATTTAGCCAAAATGGATACTAAGATGAAATAATCCGCAATTCATGAATTCTGTAAACTTGCAATTTTAAAAAAATAATGACACTGGAAATCATGAGCAAAGCAGATAAACTATAATCAGTGATCATAAGCTACATGAGAATGTACAACTCAAAATCCAACATGAAATCTCACAAAATAAGATGTATGTGTGCAATCCATGAGAGTCCACTGAGCTAGAGTTAATCCTCGTAGTGATTTGATGGCTGGACCTCCACCAAGAGTAACTTAATAATCCAGAGAAAAGTCAAACCACTAGGAATCACAGGGTATTTGTTGAGTAAATGCGGAGGCTCCCCCTCAATCAATTAGTCCCCTTTTCTTATATATTTTTTTCAGACTTTTTCTTTATTGTGGGCACTCACTAGTGGCATTCACGCTCAAGAGTATGGAAACCGAACCAGAGAAGAATGAATTTTAGTGATGGCCTGGTTGGTGCCTCTGAGGTAGCCTTTTCCTAATGCCCGGACTTCAAAGAACTGAGGGAGAAATCGTGGAAGTGAAAACAGATGGTAGATGGTTAAGAGACTGAACATCACCCATGATATGCTAGTATCGGTCAATTTCACTATAAAAGTATAAGAAACACTGTTAGTGGTCCATAGAGAACTTTGATCACTTGTGCGGAAACCCCTGCAACAATTAATCTCAAGGATGTGTACAGAATGAGATCATGAGGTTAATGAGCATGGGCATTCAAAATGAGCTATGAACAATGAACAATGAGATCTTGTAAGCAGCATGAGTAGTGTACATAAAAAAGTTGGATGCAAGAAAAATAGATATCAATGATAATGAGATTATGGAATCCAAGCACATATAAGGCAAAATACTTACACCTACTCAAGGAACAAGTAACACTCTAGTGGTCGAGCATGACACCCAAGGTCTTTCTAAGGAACTCAAACCGAAGAAGATCAAGGAGTTTTGTAAAAATATCAGCTTTTTGATGCTCAGTGGGTATATGTTCAAGAACAACAAGGCCCTTTTCCACTAACTCTCGAATAAAATGATGATGAATGTCAATATGTTTGGTGCGAGAGTGTTGGACAGGATTTTTTGAAATGTTTATGGCACTTGTGTTATCACAAAAAAGAGTGAGAGTGTTTTGTTCTATCCCATAGTCATGAAGCATTTGCTTCATCCACAACATTTGTGCACAACAACTCCCTACAACAATGTACTCAGCCTCAGCAGTCGAAAGAGAGATGGCATTTTGCTTTTTACTATGCCAGGAAACCAGATTATTCCCAAGGTAAAAACACCTATTGGATGTACTTTTCCTATCATCAGCACACCCTGCCCAGTCGGCATCAGAAAAACCAGTAATTTTAACTGTAGTATCAGTGGAAAACCAAACCCTATACCCCAAGGTCCCATTAACATATTTGATGATGCGTTTGACCGCAAGAAGGTGAGACTCTTTAGGACTGGCTTGGTAACGAGCACAAACACCGACACTAAAAGAAATATCAAGATGACTGGTTGTCAGATATAAAAGACTCCCTATCATACTCCTGTAAAGGGTAGGATCAACATCAATACTAGAGGAATCTTTGGAGAGGTGAAGATTGGTGCTCATGGGAGTACGTGCATGTTTGGCAGACTCAAGACCAAGCTTGGACACAAGATTTTTGGCATACTTAGACTGAGAAACAAACATACCCGAATGAGACTGTTTAATTTGAAGACCCAAGAAATAAGGCAACTCTCCCATCATGCTCATCTCAAACTCATGTGTCATGCAATCCGAAAAATATTTCACAAGATGATTAGCAGTGGAACCAAACACAATATCATCAACATATATCTAAGCAACAAGAATATGAGACTTAGTATGTTTCACAAATAAAGTCTTATCCACACTACCCTTTTGAAAATCATTATCAAGAAGAAAGGTAGTAAGTCTATCATACCAAGCCCGAGGGGCTTGTTTCAACCCATACAAAGCCTTGTCTAACTTGTAGACATGATTAGGACATTTAGGGTCCTCAAACCCTTTTGGTTGCTCAACATATGCCTCTTCTTTCAAGTACCCATTCATAAAGGCACTTTTCACATCCATTTGAAACAATTTAAAGCCAAGAAAGCATGCATCACCAAGCAAAATACGAATAGATTCGAGACGTGCAACTGGGGCAAACGTCTCATCATAGTCAACACCCTCTACTTGTGTGTAACCTTGAGCAACCAACCTAGCTTTATTCCTAACAATAGTACCATTCTCATCAGATTTATTTTTAAAGATCCACTTGGTACCTATCACATTTATGTCTCTAGGTCTGGGAACTAGAGTCCAAACTTTGTTACGTTCAAATTGACCTAATTCTTCATGCATAGCATTGACCCAACTATCATCTAGCAAGGCCTCTTTAAAATTCTTAGGTTTAATTAATGAAACATAACACATGTGTGATACCTCATCCCGAATCTGTCTTCGAGTTTTCATTCGATCCGAGATACTTCCAATCACCTATTGAGCTGGATGATTCAGTTTCACTCTTGCTGATGGTTTAAGCTCAGGACTTGCGGTGACAGAAGCAATAGGAGTGATGTCCCTTTGAGCACTCCTTGGACTTGAACTTACTTGTGAAGATGGTGCTGTAACAATTTCTTGTGATTGGACCGCAGCTTCTCCTTGATTTTGTGGTTCAGTAGCCAAGATTGGAGACTCACCATTGTCATCCTCATTTGTTGCTGGAGTAGGTGCACCTGTGTCATCTATAACCACATTGATAGATTCCATTAAAGATGAAGTTCGCAGGTTATAGACTCAAAAAGCCCTACTGTTGGTTGAATACTGTCACGACCCAAACCGCCCCTATAGGTTTAGCGCCGTAACCGGCCAGTAATCCGTGGATTACCTACGGCCTCCAAACAGATTAACAAAATATTAGGGGCTAGCGGAAGCAAATACGGAAAGTAAACAAGGTCCAATGAGCTGTGATGACGTACATGAGACGGAAAATTTAAAAACTTATTTATATACATAACATGCTAGTCAATGTACACCAATATTTTAATATTTACATAAGTATGCCACAGGATCCGACATTACAAAACATAACCATCGACTAGCATGATGCACAAAACTGCCCAAACAACAGGCTTCAAGTGGTACCCCCTCGGGAGGCGCAACAGGTGGCTTGACCAAAACAAAACGAAACATAGGGCCATCAACTCGGCGAGTGCAGTGCTTGGCTCACCTACATATATATAATAAACTGTGAGCGAAAGCCCAGTGAATAATAATAGAGTAAAGAGTTTAATGAATGAAGTCCAACACAGGGTTAGAAATCAGAATTCATAACAGAACACCATCTTATCAAAACAGAGTCTTATGCATATTCAGATTTTGCATAGCAGAAACAGATTTAGATACATGCTCATATTTATGTTCATATTCAGATTCAAGTTTCGCATAAGATCATATGTGGTACACCCATTAGTTAACAGATCAGATAGGTCCAAAGACCACAGACAGAGTTGGTACCAACAACCATAAAGGTTCATATCTTGCGCGCAAGTAGCCACGGTATTATATCCCCCGGGTGAGGGCCTTATGCCACAGTATTGTATCCCCCGGGCGAGGGCCTTATTCCACGGTATTGTATCCCCCGGGCGAGGGCCTTATGAACTAAGGGTGCCACAATACATTTCAGAAAATTGGACATTCATTCATAACTCTTAAAGTAGCACTTCAGAAAAAACAGTTCATATCATATCAGTCAGAAAATACTTAAAGCTGAACATAACTTTACAAAGTTATTACTCACAGTGGGCGTTGATACCAACAGACGAAGTCAAAAGGGTTAAACAGCTTGCGGCACGTGACCTACATAATACATCACGGATACACACTTTGAAATACGCATTTCTAATTGTATCAATCTCACCCCAATGATTCTACGTGTATACTGAACCCCTTATCCTTAGTATGGAGCCTTAAACATGGCTCAAGAATGTCTAGGATAGGATGAGGATGCAAAAGAATGCCTTAAAAACATTTTCAAAATTTTCAGAAAAATAGCTCCTTTCGGCCTTGCAGTTTCCTTTCGAGCGGACAGTAACGGTTCCTTTCGCCGAGCGTGAGTTATTTCGCCGAGCGATCAGAAAATATCTTTGGATGCTTGAAATCCCGCCGGCGTGCATCCTCCGCTCGAGCGGATCAGAAACACGCGAAATCTTTGGGAGCTTGTTTTCCTCGCCGAAGCGGCACTTCCCGCCGAAGGCACCCAAAATCTGGAAATTCCAGATTTGAGTTCCAAGTTTGAAACTCAAGTTTGATGTTCCAAGACCGATCCTCTTGGGCCTATTTTCTGGAAAACTCTTGTAAATACATAGAATTACGTGTTTCAAAACTCAATTTGAGAAATCAAAGCCCAAGGGTGTTTAATTCAAACCCAATTTCAAACCACATTACATGAACACGCATGAACATGCTACAAAGTGACATGCATGAGTTTAGATCAAATCAAAGCTTCCATTTCATGCTCTAATGAGCTCTTTCTTTCCATGTCATGAGAGATTCATGGACTACTTTCAAAATATAAACATGCATGAAATGAAATAATGTCCCATGACCTCAAAACTCAACAACATTAACATGCATGCAATAATTAAGCTCCAATACTGCGTTACAAGCCATAATTGGCTCTAAACTTCCACTTAGCTCTAAACCATGCAAGAATCAACATGAATATACTATCAAGGAGATGAATTTCTACCTTAAGTCTTGAATTAGAGGTGTAGGAGCTCAGACATGCAATTACTCTTCCAAATTTCCAAGTCTCCAAGCAAAAATTGCAAGAAGAACTCAATCTCTCTCTCTCTCTCTAGCTCTCTTGGTCGGCAGAAAGAAGGAAAATGGGCTGAACCAAATGTTTGGCTTAGTGTATGCATGCCTCAAGATGTTGAGGTAGTGGGCCACTAAGGGTGGCAAGGTTGTAATTACTCAAACTTTGCATTTTATCAACATTTACTCTAATTTAATCATACCTAATCACATTTTGGATAAATATACCATAAAATTACATAAAGGTTAACTAGTCCAAAACACTAAACGATTCTGAATTCGGCCGCCGATAAGGCCTTCAATTTGCGATTTAAAGTTTAAAACACGAACAGATATTCCGACACCGAACAGATAATAACACGTAATTCATGCAACGCACATGCAAATAAATTCCAGATTTCCCCTTAATAATTATTAGGCATAATTAAGTTCCAATTAACGCTAATTAGGGTCGGGGTTATTACAGTCTTCCCCCGTTAAAAGAGTTTGGTCCCCAAACTTCAGTTACCTTTACTTGAAGCCAACATCAGGTCTAGAGGGAACAAATCCGGGTATCTCTTCTTCATGTCTTCCTCGGTTTCCCAAGTTGCATAGGTTCCCCCGTGGTTCTGCCAATCAACTTTCACCAACGGTATTTCCTTATTTCTCAGTCTTTTAATCCTTCGATTCACAATCTGAATAGGCCTTTCTTCATAGGTGTAGTCATCCTTCAAAAGCACATGCGTTGGTTCGATGACATGGAGAGGATCTCTCAAGTATTCCCGAAGCATCGATACATGAAAGACATTATGCATATGTTCCATCACTGGAGGCAAGGCTATTCGGTAGGACACCGGGTTGATCTTTTCGAGAACTTCATAAGGTCCAACATACCTCGGAGCCAATTTTCCTTTAACACCAAATCGAGTTTGACCCTTCATCGGGGTTACCTTGATGAACACATGGTCCCCCACTTCATATTCCCTTTCTCTTCTCCGAACATCGGCATAACTCTTTTGCTTACTCTGTGCAGTTTTCAAACGTTGTTGTATCAGTTTCACTTTCTCAGTTGTTTCTTGCACAAGTTCTGGTCCCAACAAAGGTCTGTCACCTACTTCAGCCCAACATATCGGAGATCGACACTTTCTTCCATACAATGCTTCGTAAGGAGCCATTCCAATGCTCGAGTGATAACTGTTGTTGTATACAAACTCGGCTAATGGCAAGTAGGTTTCCCAATTTCCCTGGAAATCTAGCACACACATTCTGAGCATATCCTCCAGAGTTTGGTTAGTTCGTTCAGTCTGGCCATCAATCTGTGGGTGCTAAGCATTGCTCAATCTCAATTCTGTTCCCAAAGCCTGTTGTAAACTCTGCCAAAATCTTGACACAAACTTCAAGTCCCTGTCAGACACAATAGACACTGGCACTCCATACAGTCTCACAATTTCAGTCATATAGATGTTAGCCAGTCTATTAGCGTTATAAATAGTTTTGACAGGCAGAAAATGTGCAGACTTAGTCAAACGGTCAACTATAACCCAAATAGAGTCCATACCTCGAGAAGAACGAGGCAATCCCACAATGAAGTCCATAGTGATGTGCTCTCATTTCCATTCTGGTAGTGGGAGTGGTTGTAGCAAACCGGCAGGTCGTTGATGTTCAGCTTTAACCTGTTGGCAATGTAGACATCTAGCCACGAAGTCTGCAATACTCTTCTTCATTCCAGGCCACCAAAAATCCTGTTTTAAATTGTGGTACATCTTTGTGTTCCCCGGATGCATAGCAAATTTACTACTGTGAGCTTCAGTCATAACACGTTTCCTCAAGTCACCACAATCAGGCACACAAAGACGGTTCTGAAATTTCAGCACACCATTTTCCAACACAAATTCGGGCCTCGGTTTCGAATCAAACTCTTCTACAATCTTCCTCAAGTGTTCATCTTCACTTTGTTTCTGTTTAATTTCATCAAGAATAGCAGGTTGGGCAGAGATAGCAGATATCAATCCCTCTTGTTCACAGCCTGTTGACAAGTCTTTTCGGCTAGATAACACACACGACACAGTTGCACCAGATTTTCGGCTCAAAGCATCCGCCACAGTATTAGCCTTTCCCGGATGGTATAAGATTTGCAAGTCATAATCCTTGATTAGTTCCATCCATCGTCTCTGTCTCATATTCAATTCCTTTTGGGTGAAGAAATATTTCAAGCTTTTATGATCGGTGTACACTTCGCAAGTTACCCCATACAAGTAATGACGCCATATTTTCAAAGCAAACACTACGGCTGCCAATTCAAGGTCATGCGTTGGGTAATTCTTTTCATGAGGTCGCAGTTGTCTAGAAGCATAAGCAATCACCTTCCCATTTTGCATTAGTACACACCCTAAGCCTTTATAAGAGGCATCACTGTATACCTGAAACCCATCTGTACCATTTGGCAAAGTTAAAATTGGTGCTGTCACTAACCTGGTTTTCAACTCTTGGAAAGTTGCCTCTCTTTGATCAATCCAGTCAAATGACATGTTTTTCTGAGTTAGCTGAGTCAATGGCAAGGCAAGCTTTGAGAAGTCCTTAACAAATCTCCTGTAGTAGCCTGCAAGTCCCAGAAAACTTCGTACTTCTGTCACATTTGTAGGCCTCGGCCAATCCACAACAGCCTCAATTTTCTGAGGGTCCACAGAAACACCATTTTTATCAATCACATGGCCCAGAAATGCCACACTGTCCAGCCAAAACTCGCACTTAGACAGTTTAGCATACAACTTCCTTTCCCTCAATCTCTGTAAGGTGGTTCTCAAATGCTTTTCATGTTCTTCCCTGTCTTTAGAATATATCAAAATATCATCAATAAATACAACAATGAACTCAACCAGATATGATTTAAACACTCTATTCATAAGATCCATAAATGCAGCAGGTGCATTTGTCATCCCAAACGGCATTACCAAAAATTCATAGTGTCCATATCTAGTCCAGAACGCAGTTTTCTCTATGTCTTCAGCTCTAACCTTTAACTGATGATACCCAGACCTGAGGTCAATCTTAGAAAACACTTGGGCACCCTGCAGTTGGTCAAATAAGTCATCTATTCGGGGCAAAGGATATTTGTTTTTGATAGTCACTTTGTTTAATTCCCGATAGTCTATACACAATCTCAAAGACCCATCCTTCTTTTTAACAAATAACACTGGAGCACCCCAAGGTGAAGTACTCGGGCGGATGAAGTTCTTATCTAACAGTTCCTGCAGTTGGGTTTTCAATTCTTTCAATTCAGAGATAGACATCCTATAGGGAGTCTTGGATATAGGTTGTGTCCCCGGAATCACCTCCACAGTAAATTCAATCTCTCTATCCACCAAATCCCCGGGTAAATCAGTTGGAAACACATCAGGAAAGTCACAGACAACAGGGATTGTTTCTACAGTAGAACTGTCAGTTGGTGTAGTCAGTATGCAACACAAATAACCCCTACATCCCTTCCTAAGTAGTTTTACGGCTTTCATAGCCGAAATTAAGTATGGGGGAGGAACTACCCCATTCCCTCTAAAGGTAAATTCAGGCATACCCGGCGGTCTAAACACCACAGTTTTATTCGCGCAATCAATAGTAGCACAGTATTTAGTTAACCAATCCATCCCCAAAATGCAGTCAAAATGATGAATGTCCAAGGGCAGTAAATCCACATACAACGTCATATCACCCACCACAATATCACATGCCGGATAAACATGAGTACACATCATAGAATCCCCAGAAGGTGTAGATACAGATAACACACATGTCATATGTTCTAATGGCCTAGTCAATTTTTGAGAAAAGGCATGCGACACAAAGGAATGCGTAGAACCAGAATCTATCAACACATATGCATATTGAGAACATACAGAAAGTGTACCTGACACCATGGTATAGGTGTTCGGTACATCACCCGGCACTAAGGCAAACACCCGGCCTTGCCTCAAAGGTTCCTTTCCTGCATTGGCTTTGACGTTGGTTTTGGCCACAGAAGCGGACCCCGCTGAACTTGCCGCAGGTCGGTTAGTAGTCTCGGCTCTAAGCGGACAATTTCTCACCATGTGGCCTTTCTGGCCGCAATTGTAACATGCCCCCGATGCTCGGTAACAAGGACCTCCGTGCTTATTCCCACAATTGGGACAATTTGGCGTAGAGTTATTACCTTGGCTTGGGTTACTGTAAGACCCTGTATTATGCTTCTTATTCCCAGAATATGAACGACCCTTTTTGAAGTTACTCCCAGATCTTTTCCCTGTCCACTCAGTCCGTGGAGCGGAAGTTTGTTTCTTTGCTGCTAAAATGGATTCTGCCATTAATGCCCTGTCCAAAACGCTCACATATGTGGGTAGATTCAGAACTCCCACCCTATCCAGTATATCCAGATCCAATCCATCCTCAAACTTGCGGGCCTTCTTGTCTTCTGTGTCCACCATATGGGGAGCAAACCTGGCTAGCTCAGTGAATTTGGCCTCATACTGAGCCACATACATCTTGCCCTGTTTGAGTTCCTGAAATTCTGAGACTTTTCGGTTTCGAAAGCACTGAGGGAAATACTTGTCATAAAAGATTGCATTAAACTGAGTCCAGGTCATGTTTTCGTGGCCATTTCGAATCAGTAGCCACCACCTGCGGGCTTCATCTTTCAGTGTGTAAGTGGCCAACAAGACTTTCTGAGTTTCAGAACAAGGGAACACCTCATACAACTTTTCCATCTCAAGCAACCATGTTTCAGCTTTCAAGGGTTCAATCCCTCCATAGAACATCGGTGGTTTCATTTTCAGGAATTTCTGTGTCAGACTAATGATTTCACTGTTATCAGCTTCAGCCTGTACTGGCGGAGGTGGAGGGGGTACAGGTTGTTGCCTCTGTTGCTGCATTACTACTTCGGTCAGGGTTGCCAACATTTGTTCCATTCGGCTCATACGAGCCTCAGATGTTTCACTTTCACCACTTCCCCCTGGGTTCTCCATTTTACTATACAGACATTAAAGGATATTAAGCATAGGTATAGTCAGGAGTACATTCAGTTTCAATGTTCAGTTGTATTACCACACACTCACACATGCAAATGGAATGCCCCTAATCCTTACTAGGACATCCTAAGCTCATAAGGACCTGTGTGTGCGGTATAACTCGTGCTCTGATACCACTCTGTCACGACCCAAACCCGCCCCTATAGGTTTAGCGCCGTAACCGGCCAGTAATCCGTGGATTACCTCCGGCCTCCAAACAGATTAACAAAATATTAGGGGCTAGCGGAAGCAAATACGGAAAGTAAACAAGGTCCAATGAGCTGTGATGACGTACATGAGACAGAAAATTTAAAAACTTATTTATATACATAACATGCTAGTCAATGTACACCAATATTTACATAATATTTACATAAGTATGCCACAGGATTCGACATTACAAAACATAACCATCGACTAGCATGATGCACAAAACTGCCCAAACAACAGGCTTCAAGTGGCACCCCCTCGGGAGGCGCAACAGGTGGCTTGACCAAAACAAAACGAAACAGAGGGCCATCAACTTTGGCCAGGGTCTGGTGCCAACTCACCTACATATATATAATAAACTGTGAGCGAAAGCCCAGTGAATAATAACAGAGTAAAGAGTTTAATGAATGAAGTCCAACACAGGGTTAGAAATTAGAATTCATAACAGAACACCATCTTATCAAAACAGAGTCTTATGCATATTCAGATTTTGCATAGCAGAAACAGATTTAGATACATGCTCATATTTATGTTCATATTCAGATTCAGGTTTCGCATAAGATCATATGTGGTACACCCATTAGTTAACAGATCAGATAGGTCCAAAGACCACAGACAGAGTTGGTACCAACAACCATAAAGGTTCATATCTTGCATAAGTAGCCACTTATTATATCCGGGTGAGGGTCTTATGCCAGATATTGTATCCCCGGCGAGGGCCTTATGCCTGATATTGTATCCCTCGGCGAGGGCCTTATGCCACAGTATTGTATCCCCGGCGGGCCTTATGCCACAGTATTGTATCCACGGGCGAGGCCTTATGCCACGCAGATTGTATCCCATGCGAGGACCTTATGCCACTAGATTGTATCCCTCGGCGGGCCTTATGCCACAGTATTGTATCCCCGGCGAGGGCCTTATGCCAAGATTGTATCCCAAGTAGGGCCTTATGCTGCAGTATTGTATCCCCCGGGCGAGGGCCTTATGAACTAAGGGTGCCACAATACATTTCAGAAAATTGGACATTCATTCATAACTCTTAAAGTAGCACTTTAGAAAAAACAGTTCATATCATATCAGTCAGAAAATACTTAAAGCTGAACATAACTTTACAAAGTTATTACTCACAGTGGGCGTTGATACCAACAGACGAAGTCAAAAGGGTTAAACAGCTTGCGGCACGTGACCTACATAATACATCACGGATACACACTTTGAAATACGCATTTCTAATTGTATCAATCTCACCCCAATGATTCTACGTGTATACTGAACCCCTTATCCTTAGTATGGAGCCTTAAACATGGCTCAAGAATGTCTAGGATAGGATGAGGATGCAAAAGAATGCCTTAAAAACATTTTCAAAATTTTCAGAAAAATAGCTCTACTTTTCGCCGAAGGGTTTCTCGCCGAGCGAGCCGAGAAAATTCACCTCTCCGAATGAGTTATTCCGCCGGCGACTTTCAAATATCTTTGGATGCTTGAAATCTCGCTCGGCGTGCATCCTCCGCCGGCGATCAGAAACACGAAATCTTTGGGAGCTTGTTTTCCGCCGAAGCACTTCGCCGGCGGGCACCCAAAATCTGGAAATTCCAGATTTGAGTTCCAAGTTTGAAACTCAAGTTTGATGTTCCAAGACTGATCCTCTTGGGCCTATTTTCTTGAAAACTCTTGTAAATACATAGAATTACGTGTTTCAAAACTCAATTTGAGAAATCAAAGCCCAAGGGTGTTTAATTCAAACCCAATTTCAAACCACATTACATGAACACGCATGAACATGCTACAAAGTGACATTCATGAGTTTAGATCAAATCAAAGCTTCCATTTCATGCTCTAATGAGCTCTTTCTTTCCATGTCATGAGAGATTCATGGACTACTTTCAAAATATAAACATGCATGAAGTGAAATCATGTCCCATGACCTCAAAACTCAACGACTTTAACATGCATGCAATAATTAAGCTCCAATACTACGCTACAAGGCATAATTAGCTCTAAACTTCCACTTAGCTCTAAACCATGCAAGAATCAACATGAATATACTATCAAGGAGATGAATTTCTACCTTAAGTCTTGAATTAGAGGTGTAGGAGCTCAGACATGCAATTACTCTTCCAAATTTCCAAGTCTCCAAGCAAAAATTGCAAGAAGAACTCAATCTCTCTCTCTCTAGCTCTCTTGGTCGGCAGAAAGAAGGAAAATGGGCTGAAGCAAATGTTTGTCTTAGTGTATGCATGCCTCAAGATGTTGAGGTAGTGGGCCACTAAGGGTGGCAAGGTTGTAATTACTCAAACTTTGCATTTTATCAACATTTACTCTAATTTAATCATACCTAATCACATTTTGGATAAATATACCATAAAATTGCATAAAGGTCAACTAGTCCAAAACACTAAACGATTCTGAATTCGGCCGCCGATAAGGCCTTCAATTTGCGATTTAAAGTTTAAAACACGAACAGATATTCCGACACCGAACAGATAATAACACGTAATTCATGCAACGCACATGCAAATAAATTCCAGATTTCCCCTTAATAATTATTAGGCATAATTAAGTTCCAATTAACGCTAATCAGGGTCGGGGTTATTACAAATACCCTAGAAAAATACATTCATCACTTCGGGAGTCAAATTTGCCCAAGGGCTCTCTATCTTTGAAGATGTAACACTTACTCCCAAAAGTTTTGAAGTATTTTACATTAGGTTTCAAACCCTTCCACAATTCATATGGAGTTTGTAAAGTGTCGGGCCTTAAATACACGCGATTTATGACGTAAACAGCAGTATTTAGGGCTTCGGCCCAAAACTTTCGAGGAAGACTCTTACTAAGGAGCATGACCCCAGCCATTTCTTGAACAACTCTGTTCTTCCTCTCAACTACTCCATTTTGTTGTGGAGTAATAGGTGCAGAAAATTCATGCTTAATTCCATACATATCACAAAAATCCGAGAACGAACTATTTTCAAATTCACAACCATGATCAGTTCGGATTCTTATGATACGCCCAATGGAAACACCTTGTTCATTTTGGATTTTAAGGACTAAAGCCTGGAAAACATCAAACGTTTCAGATTTTTCCCTTAAAAAATTTACCTATGAAAACTGAGTAAAATCATCAACATTTAGAAAAATGTATCTTTTACCTCCAATGCTTTCAGTGCGAGTAGGACCCATTAAATCCATGTAAACCAATTCAAGAGGACGTTTGGTTGTAAAGTTGTTCACCTTTTTATGAGGGGCACAGGTTTGCTTTCCAAGTTGACATGGTCCACACACATGGCTCAAATTCTTACCCAGTTTGGGTACTCCTCTCACAAGCTCTTTGTTGACTATCTTAGTTAGGTCTTTGAAATTCATGTGACCTAATCTTTGATGCCACAAATCAATGTTACTTATGATGGCAGAGTGACAAGTGAGATCATTAGTAGTAACAATCCCATAGCGTTATCAGATGTGCGAACCCCATGTAAGACAGTATTTCCCTTTTTATCCAAAATTTCACATTTATTTTTAGAAAACAATACTTCATGATGGGAATCACACATTTGACTAATGCTCAAAAGATTTGCTTTAAGACCATCAACAAGTAGAGCATTATCCAGCTTGGGAAGACCAGCAACACTTATAGAGCCCTTACCAATGACTCTAAAAGTGCCGCCATCTCCAAAGGTAACAATTCCTCCTTCATATTTTTCAAGAGAGGTGAAGTAGGATTTGTTACCGGACATGTGACGAGAGCAGCCACTATCAAGATACCACATGTGTGAGTCACGTGCTTTTAGGGCAGTGTGAGCAACTAAACAAGTCAAATCATCTTTCCTCACCCAAATCTTTTTGGTCTTGGTCAATGTCTTGGCGTTGAGAACACCCTCATGAATCTTGGTATTCCGCCTAGACATGTAAGGTTGTCTTCTAACCCAAAAAGTATTCGAATTTCTACCCTTTTGAGACACCTTACCAAACAATTCATAGCAATAAGGATGAATGTGGCCATACCTACCACAATGATGACAAATAAAAACAAGTTTTACCTCCCTTTTGTTGATCTTACCCACTTTCGGTAGATGAAGAGAGGAATCATCCGGGTCTACCTTCAACTTTCCCTTTGCTTGAGTCTTCAGGTTATGTGAGGTAGAGGCCTGTCCCTTGTGAGCTGTTGCACCATAGCCTAGCCCACTTTTGTCACAACCCATTTGTTGAGACCCGAGGATGTCTTCTAGAGATTTGGAACTTTTGTTCCACATGGAGATTGTTGCTCTAGCAATACGAAGTTCTTCATCTTTCTGACAGGCTATCTCTTCCAATGCAGCTTGTGACATCTCAAAGCTTTCAAGCTTTTCTTCATATGTAGAATACACTTTCAGAAGTTCATTCCTTTCAGTTTCACAGGATAGAAGTTTTTCACATAAGTCTTGCCTGTCACTTGAGATCTTGATGACATTCTATTTTGCTGCTACAAGTTCTTCTTTTAGCCTGACATTCTCACTCTCACATGTTTTGAGCTTGAGTGAGTGTTTGTCATTGATTTTGGACAAATTTAGAGATTCCTCGTATAGCTTTTCGTAAGCTTGTTGTAGTTCATCGCCATTGATCTCATCATTGTCTTCAGATGTTTCATCATCCTCTTTTTCCTCTTCATTCTCCTTGACCTCATCCAATCTAGCAACCAAGGCAGGGAAGTTGCTGGATGGTGGTGAAGGTGAATCTCCTCTTTCCTGAAATTGGCTCAGAATTTCCCATGCATCTTTAGCCTTTATGCAGTGAACAACTCGTTGCTGTTCTTCATAGGAAATTGCTCCACGAATAGTAATCAGGGCTCTCTGATTGCTCGGATTGTTTGCACTTTCTGTACCTTCTTCAATGGCTTGCCAACTTTCTGGTTCAAAAGCTCTCAAAAAAGCCCTCATTCTAATTTTCCAATACAGGCAGTTGGTCCCATCAAAGGTGAGAGCATGATGTAGGTTCTGACCACGAGCTAATTCCGATGGTTTTGGAAGAGGTTGAGTAAAACTGGACCAAAATGCCATGAAAGCACTATCCCCGTCTTCGTCGGATTCAGGTTCTTCAGGTTCTTGCTCCAACCCGCTTTCATCATCCCAAGTCACAGTGTAAACTTTCTTTCGATTCTTTTTCAACGGACATTCAAGGGCAATATGGCCAAACCCTTGACATTCATAGCACTTGACCCCTTGCCCCTTTACGTTATTCTTTTCAGTTTTTGGAGCAAATTTTGGTGGAAAAGTTTTGGGTTTTTCATTACTCTTGCCTTTTGAAATAGGGTCTCTGAAATTAGTCTTCTTTTTCTTCAAATTTTCTTTAAACTGTTTAGTAAACAAAGCCGTCATCTCAGACTCTAAATCAAATTCAGTCTCTGGAGTTTTTGCAGTCTCATGAGCACTAGTGAAAGCCACACTATCTTTTTGTTTTTTCTTTGAAATCTGGTGGGCTTCATAAGTCTGCTAGTTTCCAACCAATTGATCAAGCTTGAGGGTATCAACATTCTGAGTCTCCTCAATAGCTGTCACTTTTTATTGGAACCTCTCGGGTAAAGACCTCAAAATTTTTCCAAACACTTTAGCTTCTGGGATTTTTGCACCGAGTGTGAAACATGAATTAACGATATCACTAAGTTTTGCATAGAAATCATCAAACGTCTCATCATCCTGCATAAAAAGGGTTTTAAAGGCGGAGGCGAGACGTTGAAGTTTTGACCTTTTGACAGAAGTAGTACCTTCGTGAATCGTTTCAAGAATGTCCCAAGCCTCTTTTGCCACCTCACACGTGCAGATTCGACGAAACTCTTCAGGTGTGACGGAGCAAAACAGGGAATTGAGAGCCTTACTGTTCCAACTCGAGTTTTAGTAATCAGTTGTGTCCCATTTATCAAGGGGTTTAGGAATATCAACACCATCAATGGTGACAATAGGTTCACTCCACCCATAGATTATGCAGTGCCAAACTTTCTCATCGATGGATTTTAAAAACACTCTCATACGAGCTTTCTAATAAGAATAGTTTGTACCGTCGAGTAAAGGAGGTCTATGAGTTGAGTTACCTTCACGAATAGAATCCATAATACCAGTCACACAAAATCACACTCCTATAGTTTTGATAAAAAAACAAAGAGTGACCTACTCTGATACCAATTGAAAATCCTAAGTGATTCGTGATTAGATCAAGATTAAAAAAATTCCAAATCCCAATAATCCAAAACACACAATCTAAATCAACAAGCACTTACGAAAGTGATTTAGATTGTTTATTTTTCGGAATAAATAATAAATCGACACAAATGATTTTTACGTGGAAAAACCACAATTGAAGAACCTTCGATTGTAATAAAAAAAACCATGGGCGAAACGCCACTAATCAATCCACTACTGAAGAAAGAAAGATTACAAAGATAATACACAAATTACCCAACTCAGTCAATTTGTCTTCGAATCTTCTGTAACTCTTTCACCAAGCCTTCGTCTCAGAATTGATCCACCTGAAGTTGAATCCACAACTTCACTTGTCGAATTAACGACTACGTACAGAATCAAACGCCTTTTGAAACTCTACGTTTGAATCTTCGGAATCCACCGAAGAGAACTCTCTTGAATTATACAATAACAAACTCCTTGATGTATGAATCTTAGATCATGAGTGAAGAACTCTCTCAAAACATCAAGGAAAAACTCTCAAAAAACTCAAAAGCAAACTTCAAACAAAACCTTAGTACTCTTGAATAAGATCTAGAAAAAATAATCCTAGAAAAAAGACCCAACACGCGAATTTATAGAATCTGTGTTCGCGCGGTCCGCTCGAGCATGGGAATGCCCGCTCAAGCAGAGGCTTCAAAAATGTGTGATTCATATAGGCTTCACGCTCGAGCGGAAGTTTCCACGCTTGAACGTCGAATCACACCATCCAGTACTTTTTCAGGCGAAGCAGAGATACTGGGAGCTTGCAATCCCTGCTCGAGTGTCACTTTCCCCGCTCGAGCGGAGAGACCAAAATTGGAAAATCTGGAAAGCTATAACATGTTACAACCTTTGTTGTGATCCACGGAATTTGACAACAAAGGGTCCTAACAAACATTGTGGGAGAATTTCCAAAGTCGATATCACACTCACAGTCGGTGGCCGCAGAACATGAGTCTAGCAGCTGTTGAAAAAAAACCTCAATTCACACAAGGAGTAATCCAGAATGATGAAGAATGTTAAAGAAACTGGAAGAATAAAGATTGTAGAAGGAATGAGAAGCTTCATGGAAGCTCAGCATTGTTAATGAAAGAAATGAAGAAAACATGATAATTGAGCTGGCTACAGCTCACAACCATAAGGTATTCACACTTGAATGGAAATCTATAAATAGATTATTTAGGTTGTTATATTGAATCAATCCAATTTGTAAAAGAGATACTACATGTATCTAAATTCATTTCAGAAATAAAAAATAGAGTGTTTGTTCTTCAATTAAATTCTCAAAAAATACATTGGGATCCCATTCCCATTTTCCATTAGTGGCATCAGAGCCATAAGAGCCAAGGTGGCCTGAAATTGCAGAATTTCCGCAAAAGATGAGAAGAACAGAGCAATTTTTAGAATTGCCTAGAAATAAAAGTTGTTAAAATCAACTTTTGATCATACCATTATGTAGGTCTCATCAAAACAGTCACACAGGAAAAAAACTGCGTAAAAAACGGAGCTCCAAAGAGCCAGCACGCTCACTCACACGCTTTGACGCCGTTCTCATGCGCCAGCCACTCACAGCACGTGCCGTACATGTGCTCCAAGGAAGAGGACGCGTGAATGCTAACCAGAATAATTATCTGGTGCTTCGCGACATAACTTTACCCAAATCTAAACCGTGCAATTTATTTCGGCTAAGACTAAGCCATCCGGAGTCCAATCACACAACGATCCAATAGTGGATTCCACCTATTTGGAGCATTCCGGACACATCCGTACGGTCAGATTTTCGAAATTCATTTTCGAAAAAAATTTCAGATTCCAATTAAAGATTAAAAAGGCACCATGGTGAATTCAAATTCAGATTCCTCAATCCTAAAACTCACCAAAGAAAATTATGACAATTGGTGCATCCGAATGAAGGCTATTTTACACACCAAAGGAGTATATGAGTTCGTAGAAGAAGGCTATACAACGCCTCCATCAAAAGAAGACGAAGACAATCTAACAATTACCAAAAAGAACCACTATAAAAATTTAAGGAAAAAGGATGACATCGCAGTACAGGCGATCCATGGAGGATTGGACGAATCAACGTTCGAGATCATTGCAGGAGCAAATACAGCAAAAGAAATCTAGAATCTCCTCCGCCAAACCTTTCAAGGTGTAGAAAAAGTCAAGAAAATTCAACTTCAAACCCTACGAGGTGAGTTTGAATTAATTCAAATGAAGCCCTCTGAGTCAATTTCTAATATACTAGACTTACGGTAATTGTAAATCAACTTAGATGGAATGGAGAGACACTTACAAATGTTCGTCTCATAGAGAAGATATTGAGGTCCCTAGACCCAAAATTCGACTATGTTGTCGTTGCCATTGAAGAATCTAAAGACTTGGAAGAATTAACAGTCGAAAAGCTCGTGGGTTCCCTACAAGCCCATGAACAAAAATTGGCAAGACGAGATGGAGAGAAACCACTCGAGCAAGTTCTCCAAACAAAGCTGAATTTTTCAAAAGCATCCAATCGAGGCCGATTCCAACTAGGCCATGGACGAGGAAAATTTCATCAAAATAATCAATACCAACACCAAGACAACAGATAAGGATCTTGGTAGAACTCCCAAAGAGGTTGAGGAAAAGGAAGATTTATCCGACCAAATCAACAATCTAGAATGCCTCAAGTACAATGCCAAGTATGTGAAATTTTTGGACATTCCGCAAAGGATTGTTGGCATCGAAGTACCAACACTAAAGAAAAGAAAGTCCATTTCTTCAAAGAAGGGGACACAGTGTCACGCCCCTAATCCGGGCATGACCGGCCGTGGCCCACAGGGACTTAGCCCAAGGCACACGTAAGCCTAAACGTGAACCCAAAACCATGAAGAATAATTGTGATGATAACCCAAGAATAAATAAATCAATACTCAATCCAGTGACATACCACAATGTATGCACAAAACTCGACTAGCAACCTAAAACAAATAAATGTATGCCCTAGAGGTCCATGCAATCGAGTCCCCGCTATGCCATGAGTCCACTCTAAGTCCTTCTAACACCTGGAAGTGATAAAAATTAAGTCAGCTGATAGCTCAGTGAGTAGCAACATGGATAGTAAATACGCTTCAAAACAGGTTCAATTCCAAAATAAAATATATATCACGAAACTAGTTTGGCATACAGCTTTGGTAAATACAACTGCTTCAAAAAGAAGGTTCCACAGTTCAACACTTAAAATACTCATGTCTCGCAAGAACATGTTAAATGACAAATACTATTTGTTTCAAAAAGAAGGTTCCACAGTTCAACACTTAAAATACTCATGTCTCGCAAGAACATGTTAAATGACAAATACTATTTGTTTCAAAAAGAAGGTTCCACAGTTCAATACTTTAAATACTCATGTCTCGCAAGAACATGTTAAATGACATTAAAATATTCATGTCTCGCAAGAACATGTTAAAAGACATTTTCCACAGATTATAACATGAACACCAATAATTTTAAGGGTACCAATAAAAACAAATAATCTGCCACACAGTTCTCAAGGCTATAAGCCCCGTTAGATCCAATACCGAACTAGGAGTCATCCTCAGGGTGGCACCTGGGCCTTTTCTCAAAGTCGATCCGATTGAAGGTCACCTAGTTATTTTTAAAGGTCTGTTCCTTACAATCGTTGAGCACTAGAGTCATCACGGTCTAAACCGGATCTGTTCCTAGTGGCGAGTCACCGCACACAGTGGAATAATTTCCCTGGACTAAATACACACATGGTCCCAATATTCAATACACATCAGTTTCGCAAAACATGGTAGTTCATCATTATAAACATGAGACCAAAACAAATAGTTTACAGTATGCCAAGTTCACACATGTTTCAGAAATAATTTGATTCATTTGATAATATAATAATTATCAAAATAGTTTAATCATGAAACAACAATTAAATTTTCCAACAGTTCAGGGTAGGGGAACATTTATAAAAATATGTAGCATGAAACTACTCACCTGAAACGAAATAATATAATCCTTGAATCGAATAGAGTGTAAAAGTCCAATTAGTGCCCTGAACCAATATGAAAACTACACGTCACTACTAATTTAAAAATACTAAAAAAAATAGGAACTAAGTAACCTCAACTAAAGCGCACTAACACGGCTCAACCCAACTCACGGTTACTCTTAAATATTACCTAAGTTCATGTTCTTCATTGTTTAAAATCACCCAAGACATGGGTTCCGGTCAAAACTTAATTAATTGTGACTTTAAGATAAAACAGAATTTCAAACAAGCCTTCCCAACCTATTTGCTAACTTTGAAAATTACAAAACCCACTCCACGCTATTCGAAAAATTCCAATAACCTCCAGATATGATCTAATATATCCTAAATTTCAAATCCAATTGGTTTCACTTGATTTGCTTATCAAAATAATTATCTACAATTTATTATATCCAAACAGGTTGTTTTCTGCAGCACTTTAAAGAAATTGACGGTTCTCTTAATATACACAAGAAATCAATGCAAGGCCAAAAACATACGAAACTAGACTCATAACCGATTCTAATGACACTAATTTGATAATTTTTGGATTTATACCCAAAGAGAACAATATTCCCGAATTTACTGTTTCGGACTGGTTTCCTGGACAGATTTGAATACCTCAATTTATATGGATTTTGACTCCCAAAAATTATGAAAAAATTCAGATATGCAATTCAATATGTAATTGATCTACTATAAAAATTTCAGATTAAAATTCATTCGTTTGATATAGTTTCTTGATTTTTAAAGTTCGTAATTATGCGCAGAATTTTTTTTAACTAAGAATAATACCCATTCTTTATACATAAATTTAACTCCTCAAATTTTTTAACAGTATATATATATACAAAATATATAAACCTACAACCTCCATGAATGAATAAAATAATAATGGAATAAGGATAAAAACAAAACCAAAAGGAAGAAGAAAGATAGAGACCCACCACACCCAAAGATTCCTCATTGTTTGCAACCCTTCTTTTCTCTTCTTCTTTTCTCTCAACCTTTCTCTCTCTCCCGTGGCTGTTGTGGCTGCTATTATGAATAGTATGGGGCAACCTAGGGTTACATATGTATCTACACAAAAAGGCCCTAAAATATTATCTTTATATTACTTTATTTTCTAACACATTAATTAAATAAAATATAACTATTATTATAACAAAATATACTTACTAACTTGTCCTCAATATTTTTTAAAAAAAAAATAAAATAAATCTTGACTCTAAATTAAATGCTTTCACCACAAATTTATTTTAAATTTAAAATTAATTAAAAGATCCTCCAATAATATTTAATTTGCACCTTAGAATTCACCACCAAAATATTTGAGATTGTAATATTATTATTTAATTATTTACTTAATTTTTATATTCGGGTTCTCACATTCTCCCCTCCTAAAAAAAAGTTTCGTCCTCGAAACTAACCTGAGTAAATCATGAGAATAGATGTGGGTACTTCTCGCGCATCTCGTCCTCGCATTCTCAAGTCGCCTCTTCAACTAGATGATTACGTCACAGTACCTTAACCAATTTAATGACCTTTGTACACAACCTTTTCTCTTTCGAATCCAACATCTGAATAGGTATCTTCTCATACGAAAAATCCTCCCTAATCTAAAGTGGCTCATAATCTATCACATGCGACGGACTGTGCACATATTTCCTCAGCATAGACACGTGAAACACATTATGCATTCCTGCCAACCTAGGGGGTAGAGCAACACGGTATGCAACCTCACCAACCTTCTCCAATACCTCAAATGGACCAATGTATCTAGGACTCAACTTTTCTTTCTTTTCAAACCCGATGACTCCTTTCCATGGTTATACTTTCAAGAATACCATATCCCCCACATGAAACTCTAAATCTCTCCTACGATGATCAACATAACCTTTTTGTCTACATTGAGCAGTCAATAATCTCTCTCTGATGGTGATAATTTTCCGTGTAGCATCCTCTACCAAATCAGGTCCCAACATTTACCTTTCACCAACCTCATACCAACACAAAGGAGACCTACACTTCCTTCCATACAAAGCCCCATAAAGAGCTACTCCCAAACTAGAATGATAGCTATTATTATAGGCAAACTCCATAAGCGGCAAATAATCATCCCAATTACCTCTCCACTCCAAAGCACAAGCCCTCAACATATCCTCAAGGGTTTGAATAGTCCTCTCTGATTGTCCATCTGTCTGAGGGTGATAAGCTGAACTAAAATTTAACCGAGTACAATTGTCACACCCCAAACTCGGGTATGACCGGCCGTGGCCCACAGGGCCTTAGCCCAAGGCACACGTAAGCCTAAAACACGAATCCATAATCATATTGAACAACTAAACAATAGTCCAATAATAAATAACCAAAACTCAATCCAGACATGCCACAATTGTAAACGGCAAAATCAATCGTAATCAAACCCATCCAAACTTATGGGATACAAACAACCCACATATCAAAAATAATCCTAAATGAATTTTAAAAAAAATAAATAAATATAAATATGCACAAACTCGACTAGCAACCTAAAACAAATTAAATAAATGCCCTAGAGGTCCATGAAATAGAGTCCCTGCTACGCCATGAGTCCACTCTAAGTCCTTCTAACACCTGGAAGTGATAAAAATTAAGTCAGCTGATAGCTCAGTGAGTAGCAACATGGATAGTAAATACAGTTCTGAAAACAGGGTTCAATTCCAAAATAAAATATATATCACAAAAACTAGTTTGGCATACAGTTTGGTAAATACAACCGTTTCAAAAAGAAGGTTCCACAGTTCAACACTTAAAATACTCATGTCTCGCAAGAACATGTTAAATGACAAATACAACTTGTTTCGAAAAGAAGGTTCCACAGTTCAATACTTTAAATACTCATGGTCAGTGTAAATCTCACATGACTCTCCATACGAATAATGTCGCCAGATCTTAAGAGTGAAAATCACTGCTGCTAACTCCAAGTCGTGCGTAAGATAATTTTTCTCATGTACTTTCAACTATCGTGATGCATAAGCAATCACCTTCCCATGTTGTATGAGCACACATCCTAAACCCTATCGTGAAGCATCACTATAAATCACAAAACTATCACCACTTGTAAGTAAGACAAGGATTGGAGCTGATATCAACCTTTGTTTAAACTCTTGGAAACTACGCTCACAACCATCATTCCACTCAAACTTTACCTCTTTCCTAGTGAGATTTATAAATGGCAAAGCACTACGGGAAAATCCTTCCACAAACCGTCTGTAATAACCAGCAAGCCCTAGAAAGCTGCAAACCTCTATCATCTAAGTAGGTCGTGGCCAATCAACAATTGCCGTCACCTTCGTGCTATCTACAAATACCCCATCTTTACGCACCACATGACCCAAAAAGGATACAATGCTCAACCAAAATTCACATTTCTTAAATTTTGCATATAGTCTCTTCTCCCTAGGGATCTGAAGTACTACCCTCAAATGCTGCTCATGCTCCTCCTTACTCCTCGAATAAATTAGGATGTCATCAATAAACACTATCACAAATTTATCCAGCTAGGGTTTAAATACTTCGTTCATCAAATCCATGAATGCGGCGGGTGCATTTGTGAGACCAAAAGGCATCGCCAAAAACTCATAATGCCCATAACGGGTTCTAAAAGCAGTCTTAGGAACATCCTCATCCCTTACACAACTCTAAAAAAAAATGTACAACCACTTGCTATAATGCCACATGTTTACTGTAAAAAAAAAATTCTACATCAACAATAGTCATCCCTTAACAATTTCCAAGACTAGCAGAATAACGAAAGTACTTCATACCAATTTATTCCCCGACGAAAGGTCTACCGAATAACTTCTTCAAAGGTAATATCACCAATTATCCTCTATTAGGCAAAACTAAATACATTTAATTAAGGAAACACTTACCACTTAAGGTCAAATACACTCAAATTGAACTCAATGGTAATATTAGACCAACATACCAACAACACGAATTCTTACCACTCTGGTAGCAAAGCGAAAGTTTAATATAAGGGATTCACAACTTTTACACTAAGGATACAAAACAATCTTATAACTAAAGGACAAGGGATACAAAATAATCTCCATTTGCATTACGTGAACCACACTATCACGACACACCCCAAATTTAACCCAAAACACTCTCATATACCTTCCATCTTCACAATTTCTAACTCATACATAAAAGTAACTGTAAATGTTAACATCAATTACTCTCGATGGGTCAAGCATAAATTCCATGGAAATACTCAAATTACCACCATACTAATTATCCTAAAGCACCTAGTTTAGAATTATAATATCCTCACAAAGTAATCTTAGAAATTTCCTCTAAGAACATTGGTTGCTAACATAACTCCACAACATCCATCACATCATGTCCCTCAACACTCATTATTGTACTCGAGAACATCAACAACTAACTCTGAGACAATGGACTCCACCAATCTCGAAAGCACCCGAAACTCACATACATATTCTAAAATATCGACTCACCAGCCAATGTTGTTACTACTAATAATCCCATCAAATGGCGTAACCCAAATCAAATTTAATCTCATTCCAATATATCTCAAAATTATTTCTCTTATTTGCCCTCTTAAGATTTACAACAAAATAATGAATAAAATAAACTCTCTAAGAAACACATCTCTTACTACACGCTATAATTTCTATCATGTTGAGACTACATTTATTCCCAAACACATACAAAATAATTGGCCTAAGGCCCATCACTAAGCTCACAAGTAGTCCGTCAAGCAAGTGAAACAACCTAACCATAACTAACTTCGTCTAGCAACTCTTGTAACTGAGTTTGTAACTCCTTCAATTCCAATGATGCCATTCTATAGGGTGCTTTAGAGATAGGTGTTGTATTAGGGATCAAGTCAATGGAAAATTCGACCTCACGGTCTGGAGGAAGACTAGGTAGATCCTCTGGAAAAACATCAACAAATTCCCTCACTACAGGCAACTCCTCTAACCTCTGCTCTGGTTGTTCAGTACTCACCACACAAGCTAAATAACCATGACACCCTTTTCTCAACATTCGGTTAGCCTGAAGGGAAGAAATAAAGCAAATAGAAGACCCTTTCCCATCTCCCTGAAAGAAAAACTCATGTTGCCCCGGCAGAGCAAAAACTACCATCTTTCTAAAACAATCAATAGAGGCATGATGCTTTGTCAACCAATCCATCTCCAAAATCACATCAAAATCCCTCATCTCAAAACAAATCAAATCCACTGAAAAAAATCCTATCATCCATCTCTATCTCACAAGATCTACAAACAATACTATTTCTCCTAATGGAGTAGACACGGTAATACATTCATCCAAAGGCTCACAAGGAATACACAAACAACGTAGAAACTTAGGTACCAACTCTTAACCTTCAAAATGAGATAAAGAAAGATTCAACACAAATTTAAACAAAACTAACTCAACCACACACTACTAAGGACTATAGGGACTCGGACCTCATCTAAATGATGAAATGCAAGATATGTAACTCGATAACTACTGCTCTGATACCACAATTGTCACGCCCCTAATCCGGGCATGACCGGCCGTGGCCCACAGGGACTTAGCCCAAGGCACACGTAAGCCTAAACGTGAACCCAAAACCATGAAGAATAATTGTGATGATAACCCAGGAATAAATAAATCAATACTCAATCCAGTGACATACCACAATGTATGCACAAAACTCGACTAGCAACCTAAAACAAATAAATGTATGCCCTAGAGGTCCATGCAATCGAGTCCCCGCTATGCCATGAGTCCACTCTAAGTCCTTCTAACACCTGGAAGTGATAAAAATTAAGTCAGCTGATAGCTCAGTGAGTAGCAACATGGATAGTAAATACGCTTAAAACAGGTTTCAATTCCAAAATAAAATATATATCACAGAAACTAGTTTGGCATACAGTTTGGTAAATACAATCTGTTTCAAAAAGAAGGTTCCACAGTTCAACACTTAAAATACTCATGTCTCGCAAGAACATGTTAAATGACAAATACTATTTGTTTCAAAAAGAAGGTTCCACAGTTCAACACTTAAAATACTCATGTCTCGCAAGAACATGTTAAATGACAAATACTATTTGTTTCAAAAAGAAGGTTCCACAGTTCAATACTTTAAATACTCATGTCTCGCAAGAACATGTTAAATGACATTAAAATACTCATGTCTCGCAAAAACATGTTAAAAGACATTTTTCACAGATTATAACATGAACACCAATAATTTTAAGGGTACCAATAAAAACAAATAATCTGCCACACATTTCTCAGGCTATAAGCCCCGTTGGATCCAATACCGAACTAGGAGTCATCCTCAGGGTGGCACCTGGGCCTTTTCTCAAAGTCGATCCGATTGAAGGTCACCTAGTTATTTTTAAAGGTCTGTTCCTTACAATCGTTGAGCACTAGAGTCATCACGGCCTAAACCGGATATGTTCCCTAGTGGCCAGAGTCACCGCACACAGTGGAATAATTTCCCTGGACTAAATACACACATGGTCCCAATATTCAATACACATCAGTTTTGCAAAAACATGGTAGTTCATCATTATAAACATGAGACCAAAACAAATAGTTTACAGTATGCCAAGTTCACACATGTTTCAGAAATAATTTGATTCACTTGATAATATAATAATTATCAAAACACTTTAATCATGAAACAACAATTTAATTTTCCAACAGTTCAGGGTAGGGGAACATTTATAAAAATATGTAGCATGAAACTACTCACCTGAAACGAAATAATATAATCCTTGAATCGAATAGAGTGTAAAAGTCCAATTAGTGCCCTGAACCAATATGAAAACTACACGTCACTACTAATTTAAAAATACTAAAAAAAATAGGAACTAAGTAACCTCAACTAAAGCGCACTAACACGGCTCAACCCAACTCACGGTTACTCTTAAATATTACCTAAGTTCATGTTCTTCATTGTTTAAAATCACCCAAGACATGGGTTCGGTCAAAACTTAATTAATTGTGACTTTAAGATAAAAGCAATTTCAAACAAGCCTTCCCAACCTATTTGCTAACTTTGAAAATTACAAAACCCACTCCACGCTATTCGAAAAATTCCAATAACCTCCAGATATGATCTAATATATCCTAAATTTCAAATCCAATTGGTTTCACTTGATTTGCTTATCAAAATAATTATCTACAATTTATTATATCCAAACAGGTTGTTTTCTGCAGCACTTTAAAGAAATTGACGGTTCTCTTAATATACACAAGAAATCAATGCAAGGCCAAAAACATACGAAACTAGACTCATAACCGATTCTAATGACACTAATTTGATAATTTTTGGATTTATACCCAAAGAGAACAATATTCCCGAATTTACTGTTTCGGACTGGTTTCCTGGACAGATTTGAATACCTCAATTTATATGGATTTTGACTCCCAAAAATTATGAAAAAATTCAGATATGCAATTCAATATGTAATTGATCTACTATAAAAATTTCAGATTAAAATTCATTCGTTTGATATAGTTTCTTGATTTTTAAAGTTCGTGATTATGCAGAATTTTTTTAACTAAGAATAATACCCATTCTTTATACATAAATTTAACTCCTCAAATTTTTTAACAGTATATATATATACAAAATATATAAACCTACAACCTCCATGAATGAATAAAATAATAATGGAATAAGGATAAAAACAAAACCAAAAGGAAGAAGAAAGATAGAGACCCACCACACCCAAAGATTCCTCATTGTTTGCAACCCTTCTTTTCTCTTCTTCTTTTCTCTCAACCTTTCTCTCTCTCCCGTGGCTGTTGTGGCTGCTATTATGAATAGTATGGGGCAACCTAGGGTTACATATGTATCTACACAAAAAGGCCCTAAAATATTATCTTTATATTACTTTATTTTCTAACACATTAATTAAATAAAATATAACTATTATTATAACAAAATATACTTACTAACTTGTCCTCAATATTTTTTTAAATAAATAAATAAATAAATCTTGACTCTAAATTAAATGCTTTCACCACAAATTTATTTTAAGTTTAAAATTAATTAAAAGATCCTCCAATAATATTTAATTTGCACCTTAGAATTCACCACCAAAATATTTGAGATTGTAATATTATTATTTAATTATTTACTTAATTTTTATATTCGGGTTCTCACACACAGGATCCACTAGTTTGCTTGCATGCAAAGACCACAAGGCACAACAAGATAGCTTATGGTATCTCGACTCTGGAGGAAGCAACCATATGAGCGGAAGAAAAGAGTTGTTCGTACAACTGGATGAAAATTACAAAGGAAGTGTTACCTTTGGAGATTCCACAAAGCGACCCGTAGAAGGCAAAGGAAAGATTGGCATTAAATTAAGCAATGAAGAATATCAATTTATCTCCAATGTTTATTATGTGCCTAACATGAAGAGTAATATTTTGAAAGGCTTCTCAATTTAGATGAAGGATTCAAGCCTCTCACTATGGGATCAACATAACAAATTAGTCATAAATGTCAACATGACAAGAAATCACATGTTTCCATTAATTTTCCGAGGAAATCAATATGCCTATTCTAGATTCCTTAAAGCAAAAATTAAAAATAATTCAACTTTGTGACACCTTAGATTTGGACATTTGAATTTCAAGGATTATAGAACATGTCAAAAGGAAACAATGTGACAAGCATACCATGGCTAAAACCCTCTAAGAAAGTTTGCGAAGGATCCTCTCTGCCAAGCAACACAGAAAGAGCTTTAAAGGCATGCCAACAAGATATAAACTATATACTCTTCCATGATCTGATATAAACTATATACTCTTTCATAAAAATTATTGAGTATATAGTTCATCAATATACTCTTCCATGGTGGAGCAAGATATAAACTATATACTCCCGATACAACGAAAAATTTCTTCTCAAGAGACGTTGAGTTTGACAAAGAATTAAGCTAGGATTGGCAACAAAATACTCAAACAACAAGCCTGCCGTTAAACGTCAGCCCAGAAAAGGAGTCACTAGACATGGAGACCACAATGACCCCACACTCACCACAAGGGGGGACAAGCAGCATTTCAAGTGAAAAATCATCACCAAGAAATGTCAAGACAAGGCCAAGCCAAGATATCTATGACGTAACTAGACGCATGGATGAAGACTTTGAATTATTCTACCTCTTCACAGGCAGTGATCCAATCAAGTTTGAAGAAGCTTAACAAGAAGCCAAATGGCAAAAAGCCATGGATAAAGAAATAAGCGCCATAAAAAGAATTAACACATGGGAGCTTATAGCGCTTCCAAAAGGACACAAGCCAATTGGTGTAAAATGGATCTACAAAACAAAGAGAAATGCCAAAGGAGAAGTCGAGAAGTATAAAGCAAGACTTGTAGCCAAGGTCTACAAGCAAAAATATGGAATTGATTATGAAGAAGTTTTCACTCCAGTTGTTCGAATGGAGTCAGTCTGACTTTTCATCTCCTTAGCCACACAACAAAGGTGGCCAATTTATCAGATGGATGTAAAATCAGCATTTCTTGATGGCTATCTAGATGAAGAAGTCTATGTCGATCAGGCACTTGGTTATGTAAAGCACAGATAGGAAGACAAGGTCTACAAATTAAAGAGGGCCATCTATGGACTCAAGCAAGCCCCGCGTGCTTGGAATGCCAGAATCGACAAATATTTTGTCGCCAATGGGTTTATCAAATGCCCATATAAACATGTCTTATATATCAAGACAACCAAGGGGGGAGATAAGCTATTTGTTTGTCTTTATGTTGATGATTTAATTTTTGCTGGCAGCAATCTTAACATGATAAACGACTTCAAAGCATTTATGATTCAAGAGTTTGAAATCACAGACATCAGACTTATGGCATATTATCTTGGCATTGAAGTCAAACAAAGTCATGAAGGCATATTCATCTTACAGGCCCGCTATACCAAAGAATTCTTGGCAAAGTTTGGAATGGAGAATAGTCATCCCGTTGATACTCCAATCGAAGGCAGAAGTAAGCTATCACAATATGATGACGTCGAAAATATTGATCCAACTTATTTCAAAAGTTTAGTCGGAAGCCTCCACTATCTCACAGCTACACGCCCTGATATTTTATATGGAATTGGTCTAATCAGTCGCTTCATGGAAGAGCCCAAGACAACTCATCTAAAAACAACCAAGAGAATTCTTCGTTACTTAAAAGGAACACTAGAACATGCATTATTTTATCCATCTGCAATATAACCACAGCCTTATCGGATACAGTGATAGTAATTGGGCTGGTGATGTAGATGATCGGAAAAGCACCACGGGTTTTGCTTACTTTCTAGGAGAGACCACATTCACCTGGTTGTCAAAGAAGCAATCCATTATGACTTTATCAACATGTGAAGCCGAGTACGTTGCAGTTAACTCAGCAGTATGTCATAGAATATGGCTAAGAAATGTATTGAAGCATTTGGGTGTTGAACAAGAACAACCCATAGAGATTCATGTTGATAATCAATCAACAATAGCACTAGCGAAGAATCTAGCGTTCCACGAACGAAGCAAACACATCGATATGCGCTATCACTACATCCGAGAGCAAGTGAAGAATAAAGAAGTGGAATTGATCCCTTGCAAGTCTCAAGACCAGATAAAAGATATCTTCACAAAGCCATTGACACATTAAGTGTTCAAAAGACTAAAGATACTACTTGGAATGAAGAAACTCAGCGAATTGGGTTTGAGGAGGGATGTTGAAAAACAAACCTCAATTCACACAAGGAGTAATCCAGAATGATGAAGAGTGTTAAAGAAACTGGAAGAATGAAGTCTGTAGAAGGAAGGAGAAGCTTCATGGAAGCTCACCATTGTTGACCGTCAAAACCTTCGTCATGAAGGAAATGAAAAAAAACGTGAGAATTGAGCTGGTTATAGCTCATAACCATCAGATATTCACACTAGAATGGAAATCTATAAATAGATGATTTAGGTTGTAATATTGAATCAATCCAATTTGTAAAAGAGATACTACAGGTAACTAAATTCATTTTAGAAATAAAAAATAGAGTGTTTGTTCTTCAATTAAGTTCTCAAAAAATACAATGGGATCCCATTCCCATTTTCCATCAGCTGCTGCATATTTCTTGAAAATCAGTACAATTACTCAAAATAAGTTTTTTATCTTTACTTAATCTCCTCATCCTTCACTAACTCCTTCGAATCCTTTCTTATAATACACTTAACATGATTGAAGTTTCTTGTTTTCGTTTCTCTCATTTTAGCAAGTTCGTAAACATTCTTTTCTTTTCTCCATTTTTACTATTTAATGTAGTATAAAGATCATGTCAAGACCTCTTATAGTAAGTCTTTCCCCCTCATTGGGTCATTGGATCATTATTTGCAATAAGTCTGCCTTTCCCCCTCATTGGGTCATTATTTAGAAAAGCATACTTTTCTAAATTCTAAATGTACATTTCATTTGGAACCGTCAGATATTGGGAATCTTGCATTACAAAATTCATGGACCATATAAATTCTTGTTTGCTTGTTCGTTGTTGATTGGGTAAATGGCTTGCGGTGCCAACCCAAGTGCACGACCATTAACACCATTGCTTTCGGCCCCCAAATAGGGGAAGTCCTCATTTTGTGTAATGCCCATATAATAATTATATATTTGTTGTGTCTTGTTAATGAGTGTCCTAAAATAATTGGTTAAGAAAATTTAAAATGTTAGGGCATTTATTTTACACACTTTTATAAATAACGCATAACCATTTCAACTTCTTAACGAGTGTCTTTAGGGAAACCGTTTACGAAATTCATATTTTTAATGCGTCTTTTGTAAATCCCAAGTTTTATTTATTTGTGACAAGCTTTAATTATCCTTTTATCAAATTCGAGAGCATACCATTCTTTAGGGAAAGTTATACAGATTCCTATCAATTAGTGGTCCAAAATGGTTGAGTATGGACAATCAGTCATGGTCAGTAGAATTGGCACTAAAATCAAACGACTTAATTCACAGCTGATTTGGACTTTTTGAGAAAAGTAAGGCATTTGAAACTTCATAAGAGGATAAGTAAGCTAATAAATAGAATACAAATCATCTATATCACTCTTTCATAGTCTAGTTCTTCTTCTTCTTCTTCTTCTTCTTCTTCTTCTTCTTCTTCTTCTTCTTCTTCTTTTTCTTTCTTTCTTTTTTATTTTTTTATTGGAAATAGTCTAGTTTCTCAAGTGTACAACTCCATTTCATGTATACTACTACTAGAGGACAATGACACATAGTTTGTTATCATTACCAACTTCTTTATTACCATAGATTTTCAGATATCTCATCATGTGCAGCTTCAATTAGGGGCTTGCTCAGGATTATGTATAAGAGCGATAAAAGGAGCATCACTTGATTCTATTGATTTAAAAGACCAACAATTTTAAAATACCAATTTTAACCCTAGCAATATATTCCCTCTCTTGTGTTCTCTTCTCTCTAATCTCTCTCTCTTCACTGCCTTTACCAAAGTAACAACAGGCATACAAGTGGAAGAAAAAGCATGTTTCTCCCCAAAGCTAATCACACAAGAAGCCAAAACCAGTCAATTTTGTACAAAGCATAAAGACTGAAAAGCCCAATTTAACAAATAAAACCGCAAAACCAATCCATTAACACTGACTGAAGATCATGTTTGTTTGAAGGGCAACCCATTGATCTACCTATCACCAATTCCACAAAACAGCAAAAACCCATCACCAGAATTGTTGAAAAACACACAATATAACAAGAAAATTATTGAATTCAAATGAAAAGGAGACAAAGCTGAAGAAGCTTACACTAAAATGGGTATTATAGCTTGGCCTCTGGTTCAGACTGGTTAGCAGTGGTGGCCATTGAAGGGAGAGAGAGTGAGAGAGTGATGAGAGAAAGTGGGGCACAAGTTTTTCTACCCGCCCTGTTCTACCCGACCCAATAAGGAAGTGGGGCAAGAACCAATTTTGCCACCTGTCCCATTTTCCTGATTGTCTGATTATTAAATATATTTATATTTATATGTATATAATATATAATTAAATTTTTATTATAATAAAATTAAAATATTAAAATATTATACTTAATATTAATTTTTACTTATTTATTTTTTATCTTATATTGTTTTTGCTCATATCTTATATCTTCTAATTCTTATTAAGTATAAATTATTATTCGTAATATATTATATTATATTATTCATAATTTTTATTCTTTAACTTATAAAATTAATCTATTTCTTGTCCTGCACCCACCACTCCCGATTTGTCCCATTCTTAATATGATACGGGACGGAAGTGAATTACTACAGAGGCCTATTTAGTCAATTGGGTTAAGAGTCAGTTTTTTAATTTTTTGGCTTTTTTAAATCACATTATCTCTCTATTTTTTTATATATTTTTTTTAAAAAAAATCAAAAAAAAAATTTAAAAATTTTAATCTACTTACCAAAATAGTAATTTCATTTATTTCATTAATTTATTAAGATGACTGTTGCTCCTTTGTCTCCCTTAGTTTCTCTCTTTTGGTAGCTTCTAAAAAAAATAAAACTCCTTATATATATTTTTTAATTAAATCAAAATCTCTTCATAATAAAACTTCATACATTAAGGACAAACATAAATTTTTTTTCTTTCAAAAGTCCAGTATACATCACTATTACCAAAATATTTTTAGTGAGTAATTTAATATTTTAAATTTTAAAATGATATAACTTTTTATCTAAATGTCACTTTTTAATAAAATTAGTATTTTTAGAATTCTCTTATCAATATCTATCAAACAAGTTTTATGTTGGGTATGAAATTCTTTTTAAAAAAATAAATTATAATTTTTACTATTAAAATTTATGTCAACAATAAAATTTTACTTTATCTCACAATAAAATTTTAATCTGATTTACAGTAAATATTACTATAAAATTTTAATTTTTATCATCAACACTAGGCAACATAATCACTATAATTATTAATAAATAAGGGAGCTTTGGCCAAAGTAAAAGTCTACAATCATTTATAAATAGATTGTCACTAAACAAAACTCAAATAAATTTTTTACATCACAAAAATGGTCCAAGGAAAGGGTTTTGGCCAAAAACACCCTTTTTAATCATGCTTCCTTTTTAAAAAAATTTAAAAAAAAGTATTTTATCTCCTTACACGTCAAAATTCTACTCATACCTTTATTTCTCTTTTTTCAAAATTTGTGTCCCTAATATTTCTCTTTTTCAAATGAAAATAAGTCAAATTTCAAGCCAAAATATTCTAAAGTGAACAAAATCTAACACAAATTTTGAGAGAAACAAATTTAATTTATCTTTCTAAATATAATAAGTTATATATATATTGAAAAATCTAGAAACCCTAGATGTTGATTTGTGATTATGTATCAATAATAAGCAAAATATAACAATCCCAATCAAACAATCAAGAGAAAGAGACACAAAGATTTTACGTGGAAAAACCACAATTGGACACCTTCCAATTGCGATCAAAAAACCACGAGCAACTGCCACAAGAACAATCCACTAAGAAGATTCAAAGGAATTACACAGGTATTACTCTCAATTATCTAGCGAATCCACAACGCCTAATTGAACCAACCTCTATGTGCCTCTTCCAACCCCATCTTCAGCACGGAATTGTCTTTCTGATGAGCCACTCCGGATTCCACCAAAGCTTGGGCTCGAATTCTTGAAATTCTGGCGAAGAACAACTCTCTCTTTTGTGTATAACAAACAAACCTTTGATGTACTCTCTTTAAACCATGAGTTGAATACTCAATAAAACATCAAAGAAAAATAACAAAATATCCCCAGATATAAACCTTTAAGAACCAAAAAGAAGATCTGGAGGACTTCAATCAATACCTTAGTTTTGGGAGAAAACCAAGTATTTATAGAGAACCAAAAGTAATCCTAGATTGGGAAGAAAACAAACTCCTTGAGAAATCCGGATTCTGAGGCTCGCTCGAGCGAAGCTTTCCTGGCTCGAGCGAGGAGAGTAATTTTCATGATTTCTACTAGTGCCTTGGCTCGAGCGAGGAATACACTCTTTCAGGTTTTTGTATGGACGCAATCCTTGGCTCGAGCAAGAACTCCTTGGATCGAGCGAGCAAACCGTCACTCGAGCGAGCTCTTCTTGGCTCGAGCGACCAATGACAGACATGCAATTTTGAATGTAATTTTGAATGCAATTTTGCATTTTGCTTCGGCCGCAAGCTGACCAGGCAGCTCGACCCCCGTAATAATCAGCGAAGTGGCAATCTTGAAAGTATTGACATCACAAACTTCTCTGCAAGGCTCGATTCGGGTTGGATTCGCATCTAATCGACTCATAGCCTCACTGAAATAAAAATGTGAATAAAAATACATCTGAAAGGAGTTTTGTCAAACGGGGTTGCCAAGAATAAAAACCTAACATATATATATATATATATATAACATTTATAGTATGAATGAAGATAAAAAAAGAATTTGGCCATGTTTACTAGGAAACAATATAAATACACTTTTCTAGTTGTCAAAACTGGCTAATGAATAGGTGCCAAATTCAATCTCAGATTTATTATGTTTGTAGACACTACCCAATATATCCAGTAGGAAAAACAATTATTCACTGTTACACATGACAATAACGTAATCATGCCACAAATAGATCTAAATCGTCCATTTACATAGATTTATAATTGAACAATTCAAATCTATTTTTACATGACCACTTCTGCCGTGAAAACTTTTTCATGGCAAAAAGACAATTCATGGTGATGTTTAATTCTTATGGTCCAAGACCCATGCATCTGTTTAGCAAATTAACACAATGTTAAGGCTGGCTATCTTTCTTGGCAACCAACTTCAGAGATCTTGTATAAGAACAATGTTAAGCCTTATTTTCTTCTCTTACAATCTCACCTAGCTATATCTTTTGCTTAGTTTGGTTTGGTTGTTTTTCCTTGTCCCGTGTTGAATATTTGAAGCCTTTGAATGTTGTTTCACATACATATCTGAATCCCAATAGCAATTTTATATAACACTGTAATGTGTTTGGACTTGGCAAATTCACAAATAAACGAAGATTTGGTGCTAAGTTGTGGATACACATGCTCATTCTCAAAATGAAGTTCCCTTTCACATGTACAAGTAGGCAAACTAGAATTAGTTACATAAAACAAAGAGTAATGATATGCAAACATGAAAACAAAATTTGTATACAAAAAAATAGTACATGTTCTTGATACTTTTTGATTTAATTTCGTGCATGTAAACTTTTTTTTTTTTGGGTGAATCGTGCATGTAAAATTGTAACCAGAAACAATGATTAAGCTTTCACCTTGTACATGGTATAATTTCTATCGAGCACTTAACAGAGTAATGGTGATTTCATTGCCCGTAGTTGTTGATTCCTTGCTTGACAAAGAACCAGGCTGAAGAACATTTCTTGCAGTGAACAAGCCAAGCTGTTTGGCTTGAGGTAATGCAGCTTTGTTGCCCAACATCAGAACTATAGATGACATGCTTGGCCTATCCTCTGGACTTTCTTGCACACATAAAAGACCCATGTGGATTGATCGGAACATTTCAATTTGGTCGCATGATTCCCATAGAGCCTCATCAATCAATTCCAATGACTTGCCTTCTTCATAGAGTCTCCATGCCTAAATAATCCACTACAATATTAGCAATACAAGACATAAGATCCTTTGTCTCAAAATATCTATGTTCTCCTTTCTCAAGACACTCACAGTTAGATTACACCTCAAGATACCCCGTACCTCAAGATTCTCAAGGATCCAACGACTAAGTGTTTTAGAACAGAAGGTAGAGATAATTTAGTAATGAAGGATCCTTTATCCTTATTAGAACACATGCATATAAGATTACTTCTAATCAGTACACTAACATGGCCAAATAGGTTGAGGCGGTGCCCTGAATGATAAAAACCTTTGTTTTTCTTCCCATTCACAATCTCTAACACCAAAATGCCAAAGTTGAATATATTTGATTTTACTAAAAATAAGCCATCTATTGCATACTCTGGAGACATGTACCCACTACAACAAAGCACAGAATGAAAATCTGGATTTTGAAGCAACAATATAAGTGAATTAGACAAAACATATTATAGAGATTCTTACTATGTTCCAATCACTCTATTTGTATTTGCTTCTATCTCATTTCCTCCAAAACTACTAGCTATTTCGAAATTTGATATTTTTGGGTTCATGTCAATATCTAGCAAAATATTGCTAGCTTTGAGATCTATGTGAATAATTCTCATCCTACAATCTTGATGAAGATAAAGAAGCCCCCGTGCAATCCCATTGATAATGTAGAAGCGCTTTGACCAATCCAGTAATGTGCTTTGGCGTTGATCTCTCCAAATTTTGTCTGATGTAGTCCACACTCTTGTTAATTCGATGGATAAATTTAACAACATTCCTTAATGGAAAATCCCAAATTTTGGAAGACCATGTTCATGCAAAATGCACATGCAATCAGCTATTACAGTTAAGTCGAACAATGGTAACTCTAGATCTTCCTTTTGGGTTTTGTCAGTGTAACCTTGTTTAGACTTGTGCATCAGAATTCCTGCAAAGTGCAAACAAAATGGATATCAATATGACAAGTAGTTCCAAAAATGTAACATACCAGTACATAGTTTAATACAAAATGACAAGTATGGAAATATACTTTCTCTGTTCAGCTGTGAATTGTTCCTTTTCCTTTTTCGGAGATACACGATCAGGCTTATACCCAGCAGAAGAAGTCCAATTAACAATGCCAAGGTCACTGCCACTATCTCTCTTTTCTTGCTATGGACTGTTGAATCCTCAAGCCGTTTAACAGAAATGGTCAACTGATCAGTTAGATAATGAAAGCACAAACTTAAAAGGATTGCTTTAGATTTCAAACCCTTGATCACCCTCCCATGTATTGAAATTGTTATGGCAAAAGGGATGAATAAAGCTAAACAAAACAAACACACAAGCATGCGAGAATTTACAAGCTTACATGAGCAAAATCTGAATTGTGACTTGGGGTAAAACCAGAAGAAAGTATTTCCACCAATCAGCGCAACTCAAGATAATTTGAGGTCTAAAGGGGCAATTTTAAATGAGGTCATTACAATTTTCAATATTGTTTTCTTTATTTTTTATTTAAATTTATTCTCTCTTTTTAAGATGGAAAAATAACTAATAATCAAAACTTATATTCAAATTTCATTATATGTTATTTTCACTTGATAATATGGCTAATTCACTTAATCTTTCTTGTGATAGAAAATTTTAGGTAGAATTTTATCATCTTTAATTTTAAAATTGCTATTAGGAAATATTTCTATAATTTTATATAAGATAGAAAAAATCATAAAAATAATATTAGTAAAATATCTCAACAATATAAGTTCAGTTGTTTGATGAAGATAAGGTATTGACAATTTATTTTGAGACTTAAAGTTGACCAAAAAGCTATGGTACATGAACTCGGGTATGAGTATCGTATGCGGGTGTGTATCCAAGCATCAGACTTTCATAAATTTAAATATTAGGATCTTAGAGTACGTATCCAAAATTGGATATGGGTACGGGGACACGTCATATGCACATATATATTGCATGTTATATAATATTTTCGGATAAGATATTTTACATTATGTAGAAATATATTACAAATTAAATAGGATTCAGAAAAAGTATGAAATTTCTATATCTAATTTATGTGGGAGTCTAAAAATATTGCTTTACTAACAAATGTGAGTTTCTTCTTCATCATGTATTGTCACAAATTAAAGGATCTCAGGCCCCGTTTGTTTGGGGTTATAGGAAGGGGATTGGGACTACTAATACTTTGGTATTACTAATACCTTGTTTCTTTTGAGAGATGGCCTTGGGACTATGTAGACGCGCCCGTGGGGGCTTCTTTCTACAGTTCGGACTCCCTTTGTGTCGTGGTTCTAAATCTGAACCAAAGAGTCCAAATCTGGCAAATCGTTTGAGAAAACAGATTTTTTGAAAAGTAGTGCCAAACATGGACTGCTTTGCCAGATTACAGAGTCGCCACCTAAATATTTTAAAATGGAAAATTTAGGAAACCCTGACTCGGTGCGGAAGGCCACATGTCCGTCATCACCAAAGTGGTCTTGGCTCGAGCTTGGGTGCGATCGGAAGGTCATTATAAGCACCCCTTCGCCTTGGAAAACCGGCCTCTACTAACCGTGATATCCGTTTTTGAAAACATTACATGTTCTTGTTCCAATTATTAACCTAGAATTACTATGTTATGCACGCAGCAAACAAGTATAGACTAGATCGCCTAATTTGGAAATAAACATTGCATATCCGCTCGTTTTGAAAATGCTTTGGAATTTGCTACTCACAAGTAGGCTAAAATACGGATTTCAATGAGTTTTCCAACTCAAGCAACCCAACCTCCACCCACAGGCATTCAAACAGTTTATCTCATGTAAGCACTTAGCCGTATGGCAAGCATACTGTCATGGCAACACTCATACGCATGTGGTATGCTAAAGCATAAATACTTACATCGTACTCCATGCCAAAACAAGAAACTAGTTAGCAAACATGCGTGACCTAGTTCATGTTAAGTGGCTAATGCGTCGCATACAGGGATGTAATCTAGACAGGCTCGGCTACCCTAAGCATGGCACATGAAATGCACTTTATTCGATGCACGTATTCAATTTGGAATTGAAAATACAATGCGGTTTGTATGATGTACCGAGCCCGATGCATGTAAACAAATGCATGAATGCACGCATGCATTACATAGGGTATGCTAAAATGAACGTGCCCTAATCTACCATCATAAGAAGGTAAATAAAAGGGAGAAAGAAATGGGGGTTGGAAGACATACACCCACTCACGCAAACTTATTACAATTACGCCCTCACTCGGAGGGACCGAAAGAATAATACAAATAATTAACTACGCTAGCTAATTAAATATTACAAATTAACCAAATTGATTAAAGCAGTAAATGCCTCGGGAAAAGGGCAAGATACATCACACGCCCGAAACTCACTCAGAATCGCACTGCCATGCATGATTTGCCTCTATTTTCCCTGCTATCTTCCTCTGAAGACTGCCAAAGTCTCAGGAATACTCCCTTGGGTACTGGAGATCATCACCGGCTGGGGTAGAACACCACCGGCTGAAGGATGTGGCCACCAGCACTGAATTCATCCATCGGCTGCCAATTCTTGCCGGTCCCTAAAGATGCCGGTCGTAAAATACTGCAAAACACGCAACTCACAAAGGCGAGAGGACACAACTTGCATGGCAATGTAATTCAAAGCATGTATGCACCAAACACACTCCTTATCATGTTTTTGACTCAAAAGAAAATGTGCCTCGGTTCTCGGACCACCAATCACGCATTTCGATGCATGATGGCCCAAAGAACCAAGAGTGCAATTTTGATTTCAAATGCATGTAATGCAAACAAACAAACAAGGGTGCTAAACCTCTATCACACTCACTTCAAGAGGCTTAGCATGCATGTCAATGCAATGAAGCCCTAAGCATGTTATCTAGGCATGCAACATGGCAATGCAATGCAAACATGCAAGTAAGCATACAAGGCAAGCATGCAAATCAAATGGAGGATGGACTTAGACATGAATTGGGCAACTCTAAAAAGGCTCAAAACAGTGGCCAAAATGCTAAATCATGAGGGCCAAACACACATGCACACATGCACAAGTTAAGGCATCAACACTTAAGCATAACAAACAACCCTTAAGCACACTTAAAGGGGCACAACAATGGACAACTAGCATGCAATTTAGGCTCTGAAAATCATGCTATGAAATGATGCCAAATCATGTTAAGCAAGATAAACAAATGCATGCAACATAGGTTCAACACTTGAGGCAAGTCATGGAAGCATTTAATTACACTTATGCAAAACAAATATGGCATGCATTGAACAACCTAAAACAGAGTTTTAGCATGTTAAAACAAAGCCAAATGGCTACTTAGATGGCATCTAAGAGGCTTAAGCACAAAGCCATGCAACATGACCAATAAATGAAGCATTCAACACATGCTTTTAAAGCACTAAAGGAGCAACTAAGGTAAGCATACAAGCACACCAAAGGGACTGAAATAACATGCTAAATGGTTCCAAACCATCAAAATGATGCAAGCAAGGCATGCTACACTCTCATGCTCTTAAGGCCAACAAGCCAAATACAAAGGGGCTATGTAATGCAAGTCATGGCCGACCAAAACAAGCATGGACAGACCTTATTCATAGTAAAATAAGCATACAAGCTTCATGGATCTAAGCCTAAAACATGCTAGAAATAAAGGCACACAACCTAGACATGTTAAGGGACTATTATGGCATTACAAAGCAACTATGCAAGGCATGCAAAGAGTGCTAAAACCAACACTTAGCAATGTCATATTAGGGCATAATAAACATAAAATGCGGCCAAGACATGCTCAATAAACAATCAAAACTATGCTCCCTTAAGAGGCCAAATCTTGCCCTTTTCAAGGACATCAAGGAGAGGGGGTGGCCCTCTCCTTCTTGAGACTCTAAGGCATCATCTCCACCACTGAAATCCCTCAAGATTTCAGTGGTGAAGAGGCCCAAGCACCAAGGTCTCGGATCTCAACAAAATAGCACCAAAAGTGGCCTTTTCAAGGCCTAAGGGTGGTCAAACCTACCCAAACCACCAAGCACTCTTAATAAACAATAAAAAGGCTTAAAAAACATAACTTTTATGTGTTATAGACTAAGCACAAAAACTATTTTAAACTAGGCAAAAATGGAGTGCAAAAATGGGGGGAAAAGGGGTAGTTTCTTACCCTTGTTGATCAACTCCAACAATAGTGACCTTGATGCCTCTTTAAGCTTCAAACCAGCCAAGAACACCAAGAACAAGCCCTTAGCACCTCAGTTCCAAGAGGAAGGTGAAACACTAGGTGTTGGTGAGCAATAGTAAGTCACAAACACCTAGTGTACAAAACAAAAGAGAAAGAGAGAGATAGGATAGATACACAAAACCTAACCTAAAACCAGAGCTTCTCCCTCTCCTAAAATGTCTAACTCTCCAAATCTTCTCTAACCCTTGAGCCAAGAGAAGAAAGGTTCTCTTATAGGCAACAAGGCTTACAAGTTAAGCCAAAACAAAGGCTCATCCCTCCATACACGTGTATGGAGGGGAAACAAGTGCAAGAAAGCTGTCTGAAAATATCTCCAAAAACAGCTGTAAAGTGACTGGTAGGGCAAAATGGTCATTTTGCCAAAAAGAGTGCCGACCGGCACAATATAGTGCCGATGGCAACACCAAACAGCCGATGGCCTCTAGCCACTGCCGGTGGTGTGTGGGGATGCCTCACAAAGCATTCCCTGCCCCTCCAAGGCAAAGCACAAGTGTTTGGTGCAAAACCAGACACAAAACGGTCAAGTTCGGAGGTCCTGAGGCAGGGCGCGTAGCCGAGAACTCCGGGAATTCCAAACAAACACAAACATGGGTAATCACCGAGTGTTCAAGCGGTGACGTCCAAGTCTTGAGGACGGTCAAAAATAGGGTGTCTACAGACTACTAATACCTTGGTATTACTAATACCCTTGGAAGGGAGATTCATAGTGAGGAGGTGGAGATGGTATTAGAAAAATAGTGAGGGGATTAGAAATTTTTTTTTTTTTTTATATATTGGGAATTTTTTTAAAAATATTAATGTTTAATTTTTATATTTTTTTATTTGTTTTATTATTTTATATAAAAATAATTTAACAATTTCTCACTATTAATCCCCTCACTATCAATCTCCTCACTATTAATCCCCTCTCTATCAATCCCCTCCATTCTATCTCTGAAAACAAATGGGGCCTCAGTGTCTAAATTGGGTACATATCCCACAACCTTACCCATGTCATATCTGGTGGACACGGGTACTATGGGAGAAATAGAAGAGTTCGTGTAACACAGCCAAAAAGAGAGTTTTGTATTAAAAAGGCGATGTAGAGTCTTGATAAAAGTGAAGATGGCTGATTGGACTTTTTTTATCGCTATTCTTGTATTGATAAATAAATCTGGTAGTCATGTTTTTTTTTAAACCAATGCATTTTTTTTTTTAAAGTTAACTAGCTTAGTTGATTTTCAGCCTTCCTTTTTAAACCAGGGTCTTCAGTAAAATAAAAGACTAAGGTTGTTTTTGGATCAAGAATTTGACAAAAGATTTGTGGAAAGAAAATAAAAGGATAGGGACAAATAAATAAAATATAAGCTAAATTTTTTACTTTCCCTTCTCTTTTTCTTCCCCTCCACAAATCTCCTTCAAATCCTTGATCCAAACACAACCTTAACTGGAGGTCACTTTAAGGGTCTATGTTTTTATGAAAAAATATAAATATTTTATTTTTTAAATGGGGGGTGCCTTGGCCCTCTCCCATACCTACACAATTCTGCTGCCAAGCCTACATCGTGAAGAATGATGCAGCTTCACTTTGAGCATAGAGATCAAAGATCATCATAACTCTAGAACTCTGAAATAACACAATATAAATAAAAATCCAAACGATAATAGACCGAGGTCAAAATTGGCTCAAATACAAATACAAGTAGAACCTACTGTGGTGGGCATGTGGGTTTAGATGGGTAATAACTCTACTAAGAACAGTACTCTTTTGCGACCGCCAGAAACCGTTGCAAATAATAGAAAAATAATCACAAAAGACCTTTTGCGACGGCAAATAGGAGTCACAAATGTAACGATGGAAAATACTTTTTGTGACGGCAAAGTAGTGGTCGCAAATAATTGAGACCGCCTAAACTACTTAAGGCGACAGCTATTTTGCCGTCGCAAATAATAAAAAAAAATGCTAACATGTTTTTTGGCAACCATCTTGTTACCATCGCAAATAGTTTTCAATAACATTTGTTGCAAATAATTATTCATTATAAAAGTTACATATGCATTTGTTACAACAAAAACATCAATTGCAAGCACTTGATAATTTTTTTAATAAAAAATTACATCAAATTAACAAATTAATTTAAACACATAACAGAAATATCAATCTATCTCATATATATGTGTACCCATGAAAGTTACCAACACCAAATACATCTCATAAAGGTTAAAAAATTCTTACTGCAACAATTTTTCTATATATTGTGACTAAAATCAATTTGAAAAAAAAAAAGAAAAAAGAAAAATTAGAGATCAGAAGTTTGGTGACCTAACAACCTTGTCAACACACAATGTTCACCAAAATCTCGTCTCCTAATAAATATGCCCAAACCACCAAAATGAAGGACGTAATACCATGTGCCTAATGTATTTTTGTAACATTTGAAAACATGAACTAGAAAAAATAATACTACCTGAAAGTAGAGTACCAGATCTCCAACTTCCAGTTTTCCACATTTTGAGATAGCCTTTTTCACATTTACCCATTCATCCTCCTCAGATCCAAACCCAATAAATCTTACCCGAACCTCCTAAAATAAATGACAAATATATCAAACTTAAAAATAGGGAAAGTGGAAAAAAATTTAAGGTCAAGGCTATTGTCAAAGCAATGTGCAATAAAATGTGTAGACTGATATTAATGGTTCAAATTTCAACTGTTTCCACAACATTATGATCTTCACTCAAAAAAAGTCAAACCCCATTAAAGAAATTCAATTCCTAGAATAAGCCTCCAAAAGTAAATTGCTATCATATTCTGGAAATGCGCACATGGTAAAATCGGAAGGCAGACAATATTAACAACCCAACAGCACCATCCCTTTTTAACAAAACAGAAATATTGCACAATATATTCACTGACGTCTGATCACACTTGCAAAGCCAAAGAAAAAGGAATTAACAATATGCTCACTAACGTCTGAGCATGATTTTCATAAGTTAGCAGTATCAATGAAAATAAGAATCAATACTTAAATATCTAATTCATGATCTCAATATACACCATTTGGAGGAAAAGAAAAAGAAACACTACAAGCAACAAGCAATTATTAACATAATCATAATTCTCAGCCTCCTTCCTCAAAACATCAAGAACAGAATCAATAAGCTCATTGTTCAAAAAAAAAAAAAAAAAAAAACAAAGAATCAATAAGCTCACTATTCAGATTATGGATTGCTCAATGTTTGTTCAAATAGTGGCATACCTGTTCATCTTCTTGTGAAGTTTGTTGCCCACTAGATTCATCCAGCACCTATAATCTTTTCATTCTTCTCTTTCTCACGTAGGTTACCAAATGGACTGTTAAATTTATCAAGGCCACATGAGGACAAGCTTGCCTAAACTTAGTTGAAGCCTCAATGTTAACTCATAATTGCTCACCAATAGCACTAAAGCAACCCATTCAAATAAATAGTTCATTATGCTTCCCATTCACCAAACTGAACGCACAATCTAAAGGAGTGATAAGCAAACACTTACCGTTGGGTATGGCCACTTAGAATGTGATTACCACCAAGCCTTTAAGACAGAGGTGGTATCACCAGGGAGTTTTCTAACCCTTCTCTTTCGTAAAATTTCCTCCCTATTGTCCACAAGTTTCTCCTTGTAACCCTATATTTAACAAAAGAAATAAAAAAAAAAGAAAAAGAAAAGAAAAGGAAAAGAATGTTAGTGACACTGAAAATGTACAAAACATAACATAACCAAATATTTAGTCCCAGGCCTGTTGCAATTCATGCTTTAGCTCTTGCCTTACACATTCCATCAATGATCTCTCGCTCTCTGTTGGGTAAGAGGACCAAATCCCATGGTGTCAGATCCATCAAACATCATCATCGGACATTGTTGCCCCGGTGCCTTCTCCAGGAGAAACACCAATTCATGTAGCATGTTAAAGCAGGATTTGCTTTAGTATTTTATGATTTAGCCAATGCATAGAGTTTAACATGCAAACCCAGTTCCCTAGAAGTAATGGTTTATCCATAAAATATAGGTTTATCCACAAAATATACAAAGCAATTAGTGTTCCTTCATTTTTAATTTTTTTCCCCCATGAATGGTCACTTGAGGATGGTTCACATTCATCTCAATAAAACTAAGAGCAAATTGAATCTCCATTTGGTTTGACCCAAAAAAAAAAAAAAAATTTGATCACAAAGGAGCATTTCCATGTAATAAAATTGTGTCTACATATACAAGAACTCTTCATAACTAGCAGTATTTTAAAGGGACATAAACCTGCACTACACAATAATATAATAATACATTACAGGTACTTCCTGTGAAACATACAAAAAGTGTTCAAAATCAGATAGAAACTATGCAGGATACATTCTCCAAAAAATATCTTATCTGACCACCTCTCCGAGATTAGAAATCCATTGTTTATTTTCTTTTTATTCTTCAACTGAATGATACTAAGTTACTGTTTGACTAATTATTTACAGTAAAAAAAAAAATTTTTAAATTAAAAATTAAAAAAAAATTAAAAAAAAAAAAGAAAAAAGAAAAAGAATAGAGTTAACTTGTTGTGTTCCTTGATAAATGAAATGCAAGTTTAAAAAAAAAAAAATAAGCAGTTTGATTCTCATTTGGCTTTTTGTTGTTGTTTACCATTTATTTAGTTTCTTTTATATATCATTGCTAACCTTTCCACGAATTTGTAAAATTAATTGGTAGCAACAAGATTTTGATCTTATTTTACAATGTAATCAAGAAGCAATAGCTATTTGTTAGTGAGAAGTGAGCATATATATATATATATATATTTTTTTTCTCATATTTGTCTGATTTTATTTCAACACGAGGACATTTTATCTTCCAATTTCAAATTTACCAGTTCTTGCGTTAACAAATTCAAACTTATTGATAATCAATGAAACAAATCTAGGAATCAAAACTTTTCATTCAATCAAAACGAGTACCAATCCACAAATGCTATATACTGAACTCACAAAACACAAAATTCACCAAATGCAGCAATAATTGAAGACTAAATGGTGACAGTAGGAACTACTTGATTTCACAAACAAGAACAATATACATACAGAGCAATTTGATTTTCCAATTCAGAGTAGGTTCAAATGAACGATCGACGTAATAGAGTAACTGAATTCAAATCAACAATAAAATTCAAAAACTAGTAAAATCCATTAAAAAAAAAAAGAGAGAAAGGCCTTAGCCATAAAAATGGAGAGAAGATGAGGTTACAGAAAGAGAGTGAAAGAGAACTCCATACCTGTTCATTGGCCTTGCTCTTTGCTCCATTTCTGAAATCGAAGCTCTAATTGAACAGAACAATAGCACAAGAATAGATTAAATCAGATCATATAACGAACTAGGGCAGAGCAATTGCATCAGACTATCCAGATCACGAAGGCCTAAAATTGATTCAGATCAAAAGAGATCCAAATCATATGGCCTCGATCTCCTTCTCTCTCTCTCTTCGATTCTCCTCTGTGCCTCGTAAAATAAGAAGTAAAGGGAGAGAAGAGCGAGCGAGAGAAACCACGATCGATCACGATCTCTTGAATTCTCCTTTGTGTCTAGACAATTGTCCTTCTCTCTCTTGGATTCTCCAAATCACGATTGAGCGACATCAGATTTGGGAAACGAGAGTCTAGGGCAAGTTTTACACAATCAGGGGTTTAAGTAAAATGGAAAATAAATAAAAGAAAATGAGAAAAAAAAAAATTGGGCACATGACTAACAAGTAAAATGAAATTTTTTTGCTATCCCTAATTTACTTTGGTTGATTTGCCACTGCATTTTTTTTTTTTTTTTTTTTTTTTTGCGATGGCCAAACAATCAGTCGCAAAAAAATAGACGCGAAAAGCTATATTTCTAGTAGTGTAAGTATCATCCAGATTGAATTCCCACAACAAAGATCAACATTCAAGATGAAACCAAAATGAATTCTCCTTTTGCTAAACTGCAATTAGATGTAGAAAAGTAATATAGTGAGGAATTTTTTAAGGAAAAAATGTAAAGGTCCAGTATAGTTAACTACATGGTTCTTATAGAGGTATAATCTAATCAATCTATGTTCACTAATCTATGTGTTTGGTATGAATTCTTACCTAACTCAGACGAAGCCATCCTTATGTAAATGTCTTGCACATTTGCATTTAACTCTTTCATATCAATCAACTCATCAAACCAAAACAAGCAGCCACTTCCACCTTTTCTTATGTCTAAATTTGCGTAAGCCATACAAGAGCAGTTTTTCAAGCATACCATCTCGCATTCCCCGAGTGTCATGTTCCTATCAAACCAGGAGTTCCATGTGTCCGACACTTTATACCCCAAATACTTGAGAATCCATCTCCATTACGGCATTCCAACGGTGTCCTCCGAACACACCCATCAGACCAATCTCCATTTCCCCATTCTGTTTGGTTCTGGGGTACAAACTTACTCAAACAACCACAGGCCGGTGAGTTTCCAATGTTAGAGTTACCGTTTGGACCACACCATTTATAGTTATCACAGTTATCGGCTGGTCCAGTCAAGTAAAGGACCCATTCCTGTGTTCGATCAATCCATGTCCAGCACTCAACGACACCATCATGACTCAGAACATACCTTGAAACCACTGAGCTGAGGAGTTAATAATGAGAATACACCTCCTCCTTAGTCCTTAGTGTAACCACTTCATAAACCATACAATTCATGGACTACCTTTGTTTTCCCATTATTTATTCAATTTATAAGAAATGTAACAAATAAATTAATAAAAAATAAACAGAAAAAAGTTAGACTCAAGACCTCTTGCAGTAAGTCTTCATTTCCCCCTCGTTGCGTCATTATTTAGAAAAGCATACTTTTCTAAATTCTAAATGTACCTTTCAATTGGAACTGCCAGATTTTGGGAATCTTGGATAACAAAATTCATAGACCATATAATTTTTTGTGTCTCCTTGTTTGCTTGTCCATTGTTGATTGCATAAATGGCTTGTATCTTTTCTGATGGAGCATGAAGAAGCTGTTCTCACTGAAACTGAAGAAGTTTCAAACACATATTTAGTGATCCCGGTCAATGTCAACTCAAGAATTTGCCATTTTTCGTTTTCTATTGATCATTTTATTTACTTATTTTCATTTAATCTACAGGATAAGCATACAGATAACAAACACTGATACCACTATCAACACAACATACCCTTCTTTTTCTCTCCATTAGACACTAAATTGGAGAGCAGTTAAAGATTCCTTTCAATTAGTGGTCCAAAGGGTTGGAATACCATTGAGGGAATCCCACTGAGTATGAACAATCAGTCAGCTCATCAGAATAGTCTAAACCAACATGGCACTAAATTCAGACTGCCAAATTCACAGTCGATCTGGAATTTTGAGAAAAGTAAGGCATTTGAAACTTCATAAGAAAGGAAAAGTAAGCTAGCAAATAGAATGAAAATCATTCCAACTACTCTTTCATAGTCTAGTTTCTTCTTCTTTTACTTTTCTTTTAACGGGAATAGTTTAGCTTCTCAATTGAACAACTCCATTTCATGCATACTACTAGAGGAAAATAAAAGTCCAGTTTGTTATCACTGTCACCTTCTTCATTACCGTAGATTTTTGGACATCTCATTATGTGCAGCTTCAATTAGGGGCTTCCTAAGGATTACGTATGAGATAAAAGGAGCATCAATTGATTCAATTTCACCGAATTTTTTCACCTTCTAAGTGGCTCTTAGTAATATAGTGGGCCTATTATTTTCCCTACACCATTAAATAAGAGAGACAAAGAAAGATTAGTATTAGAAGTCTACCATGGATAGGGTAAATTCCACTGAATTTCCCTTGAGGTTTCTAGCTACATTAGTACCTCTGCGTTCTGGAAATTGCATCCCCCTCCCTATGTTTTTTAGTCACATTACAATTTTTCTCTATCTGTTAATCAACTGTTAGGTCAACTAATACATAGGGATGATGTTAACTATTAAAAGTTTTAAGATACCGATTTTAACTCTAGTAACATATTCCATCTCTTGTGTTCCCTCTGATCTCTCATTCCACTGCCTTGTAACAAACTAACAACAGGCATAAAAGCGGAACAAAAAAGATGCTTCTCCCCAGAACACAACAATCTAAAGCCACCCAATTTTATATAAAGCATCAAAGACTTAAAGTCCAGTTTACCAAATAAAGCCATAAAACCAATCCATTAACATTGACTGAAGATTATGCGTGCCATGAATACTTGAAGGGAAACCCATTGACCTACAGATCACCAATTGCACATAACAACAGAAACCCATCACCAGAATTGTTGTAAAACACACAATACAACAATAAAATTATAGAATTCAAAGAAAAAGGAGAAAAAGCTTGAGGGAGAATTTAGCTTGGCCTCACAGTGCGGTAGTTAATACTTACTCATTGTGGGAGAATTTCCACAGAGATATTACATCGACCCGGTGGCCAGAGTGTGAGTCTAGAAGCTGGATAATTCTTGAAAATCAGTACAATTACTCAAAATAAGTTTTTCAACTTTTCTTAATCTCCTCATCCTTTACTAAGTCCTTCGAATCCTTTCTTATAATATACTCAACATGATTAAAGTTTCTTGTTTTCCTATCTCTCATTTTAGCAAGTTTGTAACATTCTTTTCTCCATCTTTACTATCTAATCTAATATAAAGATCATCTCAAGACCTCTTGCAGTAAGTCTTACGTTCCCATCATTGGGTCATTGGATCGTTATTTGCAATAAGTCTGCCTTTCCCCCACATTGGGTCATTATTTAGAAAAGCATACTTTTTCTAAATTCTAAATGCACCTTTCTTTTGGAACTGCTAGATATTAGGAATTTTGGATTACAAAATTCATGGACCATATAAATTTTCGTTTCCTCTTGTTTTCTTGTTCATTGTTGATTGGGTAAATGGCTTGTAGTGCCAGCTCAAGTGCAAGGCCATTAACGCCATTGCCTTGGGCACACAAATTGGGAAGGCCTCATTTCATGTGATGCCCATATAATACTTATAAATTTGTTGAGTCTTGTTAATGAGTATCCCGAAATAATTGGTTAATAAAATTTAAAATGGTAGCGCATTTTGATTCACACACTTCTATAAATAATGTATAACATTTTCAAACTTCTTAACAAGAGTCTTTAGGGAAACCATTTACAAAATTCATTTTTTCAATGCTTCTTTTGTAAATCCCAAGTTTTTTTATTTTTTGGCCAGCTTTAATTATCCTTTTATTTTTTATTTAATTTAAAAATAAAATAAAATTAGATGATGGCAGTTTGAAAAATATTGTCTTCATTTTGTAAGTTTTGATGATTTTTATAAAATTGATAGTTTTTCCAAATTAAAAATTTTAAAAGAATTCATACAAATATTAGGAAAGTAAAATACACCTATTGACATACTAAATTATATTTAAAAAATCTAGATTATTTTTCAAATGCAAGTATTGCTTACAAAATATTACTGACAATAACCATAACAATTGCTTCTATCGAAAAAAGTATTTCAAAATTAAAATTTATAAAGTCCTACCTATGGTTAACTATATCACAAGAAAGATTAAGTGCATTTGCAATTTATCCTTGAAAATGATATGTTATAGAAACTTGATTACAAAAGCTTAATTAGTAATTTTGCATCACAGAAAGTAACAAAAATTAATTTTGATGAAACTAAAATAATAAAAATTAATATTTAAATATAAAAGATCTGATTTTAAAATTTTTCCTCTAGCCTCCTAAAGGGTTGAGCCACCCCAAATGGCTTATTATCTTCTTCTCTAATGGAGCATGATGAAGCTGTTCCCATTAACACCGAAGAAGTTTCAAACACATCAAGTCATCCCTCTCAAAGACTATCAAATTCGAGAGTAGACTATTCTTTTGGGAAAGTTGCACAGATTCCTATCAATTAGTGGTCCAAAATGGTTGAGTATGAACAATTAGTCATGCTCATCAGAATAGTCTAACCAAAATGGCACCAAAATCAAACGACATAATTCACAACTGACCTAGACTTTTTGAGAAAAGTAAGGCATTTGAAACCCCATAAGAGGACAAGTAAGTTAATAAATAGAATGCAAATCATCTGTACCACCCTTTCATATTCTAGGTTCTTCTTCTTCTTCTTCTTTTTTATTTTTTGTCGGAAATAGTCTAGTTTCTCAAGTGTACAACTTCATTTCATGTATACTACTAGAGGACAATAACATGTTTAGAGTTTGTTATCACTACCAACTTTATTTCCATAGATTTTCGGATATCTCATCATGTGCAGCTTCAATTAGGGGCTTGCAAAGGATAATGTATGAGAGAGACAAAAGGAGCATCACTTGAATCTATTGATCTTTTTTTTTTTTGGAAGAAAAAAACAATTTTGAAAGACGCCTGCTATAAGTATTTCACCAAGAGTATTTCACCGAATTTCTTCACCTTCTATGTGACTACCCATTCGCTATAAACTAAGAGACAGAGAGTGACTTGCCCTAAGGTTTCCAGCAAATACATTAGTATCCTTGTGGTTCTACAAATTATATGTAACGCCCTCAAAATGTTATATAATCCAAACATCTAACAGTTCTATATACATGATAGATAAATCACATTTTCGTGCATACATTAGAGTTGATATTACAAAGAGTATTTCATATAAGTTACAAAAGTTAACAAAAATAATAGAACGCCCTGTGGGCTTACATCTTTCCAAGTTGTTGTTTGGTTACACAAAAGAAGAGTTCTAACTCTTTTACAAGTAAAGCCCTCGGCTCGCATTTATATGTAACCAACAAAACAACTAACAAGTAGAGTCTTCAACTCCTAAACTTCCCAAGCAAAGATCTTAGAGGCGGCACGTCTCCTGTACCTGAAAATGGTGTCCCCAGTAGGGTGAGCCAAAGTCCAGTAGAGATAAGCTAAACCCAATATGAGAAATAACTAAAACATTAACATTCGACAAATGGTTAACACTCGTAAACCAACTCACACCCTTCCCATAGCCCAACAACAATTTCATCCATGTTTCAATCCACTTCCCTTCACTTATCCAATCCAATTCCTAAATATGGTTCATTATCTAGCCAAACGATTTAAATGAGACTGCAACTCAACTTATTAACACTTCCATCATCCACAATTCAAAATGAGACTACAACTCTTGTAATTAACACATCAATTGTCAACTTCATTCATGCACTTCAATTTATAAGGTTTCGGGACTTACACCCTGGACACTCCGGCCAACTTAATTATCTATGGAGTCCATCCCTTATCTTCTCCCAAACAATGGAGTGCATCCCCTATCTCCTTCCAAACAATGATACATATACAATGTATTAAAGCATATAATCACATGTATGGAGTACATCCCCTATCTCCTCCCCAACAAAGGTACATATACAATGTATTAAAGCAAATAAGCACATATGGAGTACATCCCCTATCTCCTCCCAAACAAAGGTACATATACAATGTATTAAAGCAAATAAGCACATATCTCCTATCTCCTCCCAAACAAGATACATATACAATGTATTAAAGCACATAATCATATACGGAGTACATCCCTATCTCCTCTCAAACAAGATACATATACAATGTATTAAACACTTTTTCTTATACCATGATCAATTAAGGCACATATTCAATGTGTCCTTCCCACTATCATATTCAATGACATATTTCAATTGATTAGTTTCAATTTACCTAATCATCATGTAGTTCTACAACAATCAAGACTATCCTCCACCGATAGCCCAAAGCAGTTATTTCTAAACAGATAAATGAATTTACCAAACAGATAAATTATCACACTTTCCATAGGTGAGTGATTTATCAAACCGATTACACCAACTAGTCCCAATTCTATCCAATTTCATGATGTTCCAATCAATTTCATATTCCTCACAATTACCAAATTAATTATTTAAATTCAATTAGGGCATTTTCTCCCTTTTCTCAAACATTGATCCTAAAACCAAATCTCACCTATCAAACCCACAAAACCTCATTTTCAAGACCTCATATACATATGGAGCTTAAAAACACAAAACCCTTCTCTTACATAACACAAACCTCAAACCCTAGCTTCCTAAATCACCAAATCCCAACATTTATACTAAATGATTAATATTTATGTTAAAAATCATAAGAAGGAGTAGATCATCCCTACCTCAAAGTTAAGATCCCAAAGGAGAAGATGAAGAAACTCGAAAGTGCTCCAAAGTACAACTTTTTTTCGAATCAAAGTGTAGCCCGCACCAAGCTCCACCTTTCTTACAAAGAGATTAGGGTAGACACACCCAAGAACCAAGGATATTTGTAGAGAGAAGGTGTATGTAGAGAGAGAGTCGGATCAAGGGTTTGGAAGTAAAAAGAGATAAAAAAAAAAAAAGTGAAGAAGAAACACGCTGCTGCAATTGATATACTCGAGGCTCGCTCGAGCGAATGAGTGGTCACTCAAGCGACCAGACACAGACAAACCTCGCTCGAGCGAACAACACGAAGCTTCAGGTCTGCAACCCAGAAGCATGCTCGTGCGCAGGAGTCCTCACTCGAGCGAAGAAACTCAAAACATAGTCCTCGCTTGCTCAAGCGAAGGAAAGCTCGCTCGAGCCAAGAAACACAACCTTCAGGTCCAAAAGAGAAGCAAACACATGCTCGAGTGAAGGACCGCTCGCTTGAGCGAAGAGACACACCAGACTGAGCTCGCTCGAGCGAAGAAAAGCTTGCTCGAGCCAAAGCTGTGTCTGAAAAGAAAACCTGAAGACCCACAATGCTCGCTCGAGTGTACAAACCCTCGCTCGAGCAAAGAAGGAAAAACACAAGGCTCGCTCGAGCGACAAAGTCCTCGCTCGAGCGAAGAGACCAAAAACTGGATAGCAACCATTTGTTCCAACACCTAACCAACCTATTTCGAACCCACCCAACACACGCCAAGACTCAAATACAAAGAATCAAAGGATAGAAACAAGAATAAGACAACAACATACATCTACGGAACCGAGTCCGGAATACAATAAACAATAGAGGAAAACCGGGATCGTTATATTATATCTCCTCTCTATGGTTTCCAATCGCATTACAATTTTCTCCCTCTGTTAGTCAATTGTAATGTTAACTAATAGGTAGGGCTGATGCGATCAATTAAAATTTTGAAAATACCAATTTTAACCCTAGCACTATAATCTCTCTCTTGTGTTCTCTCTAATCTCTCTCTGTCCACTACCTGTACCAAAGTAACAACAGGCATACAAACAAAAGAAAAAGAATGCTTCTCCCCAAAGCTAATCACATAACAATCCAAAGCCAGTCAATTTTATACAAAGCATAGAAGACAAAACAAAAATCCCAATTTAAAAAATAAAGCCATAAAACCAATCCATTAACACTGACTGAAGATTACGAGTCACCAGCCATGAGTGCTTAAAGGGAAACCCATTCATCAACCCATGACCAATTGCATAAAACAACAAAAATCCATCACCAGAATTGTTGTAAAACACAAAATATAACAAGAAAATTTACTCAAATAAAACGGAGACAAAGCTGAAGAAGCTTACAATAAAGTGGACTTTATAGCTTGGCCACAGTAAAGACCAGACTCATAGTCTGTGGCTGCAAAACACAAGTCTTGAAGCTGCGTAATTCTTAGAATCAGTACAATTATAGAGAAAAACGTGAAACTTTACATAGAGTCGCCATTGTCGCAGAAGATTCAAATTTTCTTTTCAATTTTCATTAATTTTCTGGGCATCCAAACAGAGGTAAAAATGGAATAAACGAAAGGACATTTCAATCAAACACTACTCCTTGTAACAAATACAACAACTATTCTGTGAAAGTTTAATCTCAGAGGTGAGGCATTACATTACCCATTAGAAACGCTTCCAGCATATAATTTTCCACGAGAATCGACATCAATTGAACTGTAATAATGGATCTTCATGATAATGTAATATAAATGCCGAACACCAACACGAAAGGAAGTGAAGATGGGTTTCGAATTCCGATGGAGCAGCTGTGTCCGGGGGGGGGTGTTGTCGTGAGGGATGAAGGCGAGGGTAATATGGTAATTTGATCTATTTTTTTTTAATTATTCGAGGGCTGTGTTGCTGGATAAACTAATTTTTTTTACCCATTTGTTGACGTTCGATTTGATGATTTTACTTTATTTTAACAAGAAATTAGTTGGAGTTCATTTTGTGAAGTGTTTGTTCTTTGATACATTGTTATACAAATTAGATTATTCTAATATCATATTGCTGAACTAAAATAAATTTGTTCAGCCACTTGTCGCTTTATGTGCGTTGTAGATTGTCTTCATTGTTGTCACATTTAGTGGCAGAGCCAGAAATTTTATATGAGGGGGCACCTATTAATTACAATCTCAAAATTTTTCTTTCTTAATCAACAACAATAAAATGATCATATTATTTTGAGCTAATATTAATCATAAAAACTTAAATATTCATTACAAAAATATCACTAAACTTTCACAATTGACTCTAATGAGTTTTCATTCATTACAAAAATATCACTAAACTTTCACACCCCGACGAGTTTTCATTCATTAAAAAAATATCACTAAACTTTCACACCCCGACAAGTTTTCATTCATTACAAAAATATCACTAAACTTTCACAATTGACCCCGACGAGTTTTCATCTTTTCAAAGTAGAGTATGTCGACAATATATGTATCAAGTTGATCATTAAACACCATGAGCTCTACTGTAGAAAATTCATTTGGATAAAATTCAGCAAGATGAATTAAACTTTTCTTGTCAAAATGTGACGACCCCACCATGTATAATATTTTACATTTAATTAATCAAGGTGATTTGGATTTTAATTAATTATTATTCTGATTTAATTGCGAAATTGATGAATAGTATTGGTGTTGATTCGCATATAATTTTATAAAAGAGCTATTTTGGAATAAGAAATTAAAAGCTTAAGTAGCTCAAGAAGGTAAAATTGACAAATTGAATTGTTTTAATTTAGAGTATTGGACCATATGGGAGTTCAATTAAATATCAGATTCAGTTTAGCAAAATTGAGATTTTATTAATTGGGTCTGAATTGGAGTTGATTAAGTTATGAAGATTGGAAATTAAAATTATTATGAATTAAATTTATTTATGACGTGTTCAATTGAATATGTAATTTATTGACGAAGATTTTGAAGTTTAATTTGAAATTGAAGGCCTTAATGATTTAAGAAACCAAAATTGAGGATGGAAATAAGTTTAATTTAATATTTGGAGCCTTTTGGGAGTTTGATTAAAAATCTCATTCAAAATGATAAATTTAAATATAATTAATTGAGTTTTAATGGAAATGAAATTAGACAACTTAAATTATGTGGGATTTGTGATTAGGTATGATTACTTTAATTGTGTTAATAAAGATTTATTAAGATAAAGTGCTGCTCAATTAAATTAAGCAAAAACATTTACTGAATTATGGAAGAATCTAGAATTGGAGGTGTATGTGGGTGTGTGCGCTGAGAAATTTGGGTGTGCAGAGAAATTCTGTGTGTGTACTGAGCAAATCTGTGTATGTGTTTGCATGTGAATGATGTGTTGGAATTCAAGGATGAGTGTGAGTGAGTGAGAGAGAGAGAGAGAGAGAGAGAGAGAGAGAGAGCGGAACATGGTTCTCTTATGAGTGGAACATGTCACAAGATTTCCACTATCCACTTGATGAAATCTTTGATGTCCTATTAGTTATCAAAATAAATAAATAAATAAATAATTCTTTGATGTCCTGTTTAGCTTCAGATGCAATAATGGTATTTTCGATGCTTATGGTTACATGGTCTTGTAAATTTATTTTTTCTCTTTCCGTTTCTTTTTCTTGGCCAAAAGTATGTCAAAATTTATCTTATATTTATCACAGGATTGTAACAGATGTATTTTGAATTTATTCAAACTACTTGTACAGATTGTAACAGCCCTTTAGTTTCTCCATTTTGAATTCTTTTGATATACTTGTACCTTAGAGTTAGGAAACAGTTTTAACTACTCTACATTTTAGGATTTCAAACAAATGTTTGTTATCCTGTATGTGTATATATATCTGCTGCACAAAGTAAATGAAAGTAAGATTGATTTCTTCATTCTTAATAATATTTTTATCTATTCGTGAGTTAATTGCATTTGATGTATATGGAAATGGCTTTTTTTAAAAAAGCAATATTTTACTTCATAGCCTTACTGCAAAAGATTTAATATTTTAAACATGGAGGATCCAAATTCCCTTTTTATTAGAATGATTTCTAGAGCAGCAGAACAAAAATTCAGCTCATGGAAAAGACGGGAAAATGAAGAAATTTATGATAATGGGTTTTAATTAGGGGAATTATGATATTTGTAATTAAAAGACCTCATTTTATTCTTTCAGCGTGTGTGACTTGCTAATTTCACTTCTTGTTTTAACTTTTTATAGCACTAAGAGGAGCCACTATGCTCAAAGCAAGATTAGGATGCAAAAACAAATTAAATGGAAGCACACCGATACTACAAATAGAGGAGAACAATGATTTTGAATTCGATTTTGAAAACTGCAGATCCATTCTTGCCAAGGGTTCCAAGCTCCATATCGAGACATTAGACGGTATGTTAACTTAATTACTATCATTATTAATAATAACTATGCAGCGCAAGTTATAATTAATTGCATTGGAAATGCCTCACAAGGTTGTATGTTTGAGAAATTCCATTAAAGCGCTTTTTTGAAAATTAAAATAGGGAATGGGCCTACAGCCCACAGGCATCTGAATTTTTGTCTCAAATCTTCTTCTTCTTCTTCTTCTTTTTATTTTTTATTTTATATATACATATATATTTTTATATGCCACTAAAATCTTACATCCACTTTGGATTTAGAAGTTATCTGGTCAAACAAATAAAATAAAAGAAAACTATAGAAAGACAAGCCACTAGACTGTGAGAATAATAGATAGTTAGAGAAAGTGAGACAAACATTGAATCTTTTTGTACGCATAAAATAAAAGAAAGGTAAAGGTTGAGGATAGGATATCACTTTATGATTTTCTAACTAAAACAGTTAAGCAAAGTAGCAAATTCTGAGACCATCTCCTCTTTCACACCTATCCCACAAACAACACTTTTATGGAAATTAATCCTTAAACCATAAACCACTTCAAAACACCTCAATATTCTTTTATGGATCATCATGAGGGAGATGGCTGCCATCAATTATTGCTTCTGCTAATGTCTCTACTGTTTGGAGGGACATCCTGAATATGGTTCTGTCTAATTCTAGGCTGCACAGTTTCTATGTAGAGAATGTGGAAATTAGGATTGGGAATGGTTTTAGGATCTTGTTCTGGATGGATAATTGGAGGGGTGATTCATGCCTTCAAGGTATGTAATGTGTATAAGAGCTGTGAAGTGTGATGAGGACCTAAAATGGGGTCACCTTCACTCTAGTTCTGTAGTTCCATGTTTCATATAAGCATAAAGTCGACTAGTACAAGAATAAGACCTCAGTAAAAGTGTCTATTAAATGATCCTGCAATTGTAAGGTAAAGAGAAAGTTAAAAGTGCATGGCATAGTTACCTCTTATCCCGGACAATGCAAACATCTCGTACACGGCCATATCTAGAGAACTTCTTTTCCAAATCTCTCTCTGTAGTCAAAAAACTAAAAGCCTGCAACGAATAGGTTTCTCCCAGGTTTCCCTACTCCAGTGCTCCTATTATGAGGTAGTGACCATGGTCTCCTTTTAGGAGACCTATGGTAAGACTGATAGCGTGAAGGGGAAGATTTGTGCCTTGGAGAATCCCTCCTCTTGAATGCAGAGGAATAAAAGAATGTATATTTCAGTTACCAAAAACCAAATAGAAGAGAGTGCACATTTTGAAATTCTATCCCATAACCAGAAAAAGAACAAAGGATACCTTATCAATAAAATCAGAAAGAGAGTGGAAGAGAAAGTTTAAGACGAAATAGAATATTTCAATAACAATAAGCATATACATCGAATTCAAGGATAAAAGCAACGTATAAAGTCCCTCAAGCACCATATGTCTTCAATGAATAAAAGATTATTTGGAATTAAATTTCTAAAAGTTAGCTGGAACTTTGTTATAAAAATTCTTAACTTTCCTTGTGTATCCATGGGTATAAGAAATCAAAAGATTGATAAGAACATAAAAATTCTAATAAATAACAAATTTAAACACCAAACAAGAACTAAAATAAAAAACAAAATTTTAATATTATCACCTTGGGGATCTTTTCTAATGATTTCTTATATATAGGGACCTTCTGTGATGATTTCTTGTATGTGGGGACCTTGATCGAGATCTGTTACTGTAATCTCTCTTGTATCTAGAAGAAGAATCCCTTCGCCTGACAGGTGAAGTTGACTCCAACCTGTCCCTTCTCCTGTCATTTTTGGGTGAGTAACGATTTCTTGATGGCGTAGATACACATTTCAATGAACCACCGTCCACAAGATGAGACCTTTGATGAGACTCTAGTGGACAACCTAAATCCTGCCTATTAGAATGTGGTGAATGGTCATTGGAACAAATTTCTTTCCCTAGAGGAGAATTCGTAGGTGAATCAGAATGTTTCACTCTCTATGATCTAGAAGAATATGACTGATCTTTAAGATCTTGCCCTGAACCAAATTGTCTTTTATCTCTAGGAGACTGGAACATACAAGGAGGCCTTTCGGGTGGCTGAAACCATTTCCTATCTTCTTTGTTGGGTGATTCGTAGTTCAATGATCCTTTTAGTTGGGGAGCTTCTTGAATAGCAAATGTTCTCACTCTTAGTTTCATCACTACTCCTGTGTGTCCTTGGAGACGAAGACAACTTTTCTGCATGAATAGTTGAAACTTTCTCTTCTAATTCTTTGAACACAGATTCAGATTTAGTAGACTCATATAGCAATGTCTCTGAAAGGGTTTCTTTCACTATGTTGTCATGGGAAGGAGAGGTTACGCTATCCTCCATCTCTTCTCCTTGATTAGCATCCTCCATTGAATAAGATTCCCATGCACATGTAGAAACTTTAGTTTCATTTTCATTATGTAAACATTCTACATCTACTTGAGAGGGCTTACAAACATTAGCGCCACGTAATTTCTTAGCCTCTAGTTGGTAGTGGTTATCATTGGATGGAAAATGCAAACTCTCTTGATCATAGATGATTCTCGTTTTGCTCATAAAAACATCATCATTATAAGTTGTCTGCGCTGGTGAATGTAATTTTTTACAAGGAGATGCATAAATATCAGTATATTTGGAATCATGAGGGGGAACAATCTTGCCCTTGTTCATTATCTATGTCAAGTTCATTACCTTTTGCTAAGTTTATAACATGGTTAGCTTGGAAAGGCAAGATGAAAACATTGGATTTCCTGCATAAAATTGGTGTGTTAATGAGTAATGTTGATCTATCTTGTGTATTTTGTAAATCTAAAACAGAGGCACTAAACCTTATCTTGCTTTGGTACCCCTTTGTGTGGCAAGTTTGGTGGAGTATTTTGGATTGGTGGGGATTGTGTTGGGTTTTACATGGGTCTGTGGAGAGTTTGATGCAATGGTCAGCATCTTTTTTTTGTGAATAATTATGTTAATAACATTTTCTTTGCTTCTATATCTAGTGGTGACCGCAACTATCTCATTCTTTTTATTTCAGGAGAGAAATGAGGATGCTAAAAATCATGATTCCGAGCCGCCAACTCCACATTCACTTATAAAAATGGGTTCAAGGTTAGTTCAATTATTATCATCACCTGCAATTAAGGGCCAAATAGTGTTCCAATTTGTAATTTCTAGGGACATGTTCTGGTGAGTTTTCTATGTTAGAATCACATTTTAATATTCTTTGGTAAGCATTTCTTTAGTTGAAAACTGTCTGCTCACTGCATACATTGGCGAACACTAATTGAGGCTTCTATTGGCTCATCAATACATCATTCTAATCGAAATTATTATCATGCTCTGAACAATTTCAAAGAGTCAATTTTATCTTTATGAAACAATTATTGCTATTGGGCATCCAGCTTCACTGTATCACAAACGATTTATGCCCTTCAAAAAAAAAATAAATAAAAAATGAGAGAAAGATCTAAGGGATAACTCTGATATAACTCCGATTATGGACATACCTGTCAATGTCCAGTTCATAGTTTTTGCTAGAATGAAATATCTTATTCAGAAGACACCTCATTTATAATATTTTACCTTTTTAAAATTCTCTTCTGAATGCTTATATAAATTGCTTACTAGAAAAAAGGAAATATATTAATGTATTTACTAAAATTCAACTAATGTCGTTAAAAAAACTTACCCCAGTAACTTGTGTTTATTTAAAATTAACATTTATTTTATTTCTGCTCTATTAGGGCTTCCCCTTGGTATGATGTCATGTAACTTAAGGCTGTCAACCCACATTCTCTTTGAACTCCTCCTGCTCCCTATTGTGCCTTCAACTTGAACTGTCGACCTTCACTTTTCTTTGTCTATGGAGTCATTAGCGCTTTTTTTCTTTGCTCCTGGAGATACTAAAGAAATTATTCAACATCTGCATTGTGTAGGCTTTATGTGGGGCCTTTAATAGTACATTGTTGTCCCATATCAGTTTTAATGGTGTTGCAATGGTTAAAAAATAGATGATTTTTAGTACTCAAGTACCTTACATTCCCAAATTACGTGCAGAGAGTGTAGTAACATGGAACACCCAGATAGAAAATTGGCTTGTGTTGCCCAATGCATTGAGCAATTGGGGTAGAATTCTTCATCTGTACAGGAACAAGAGTAATCCTTGAAGGAGTTGCTCCAGCATATTGATACACGCGAAAGTGTTTTAGTGCTGTTGGATCTCATTCTCAGGCAGTTCCTGTACTCATGTCTCCTCTTCAATCAGGATCACTTGGGGTAAAGATGCAGTACTCTTGCTTTCAACCCGAATGAGTAGTCTGGTACTATAGAGCAACTTCTGAAGGTCGAAAAAGCGTTGTTGATAACTGGCGATAGGAGCTTTAAGAAACCTTTCCAAAGAAGACGAGGATTCTAGTCTGTAATCTCTGTAATCACAGTGACGATATACGTGCATGCGTTGAGAGTGTCGATGTTGTTCCTGCTTTACTATGGCTACTAATGAATGGTAGCTCAAATGGGAAAGAAATTGCCGTGAAGACATTGAACCATTTGAAGATCTTATTTTGCTCCAATCTCCGATCTCCCAATCGCATTGAAGATTGATATAAGGATATTGAAAAGTATGGCTTTGAAATAGGTCTTGTTTTGACCTCCAACCTTGTAGTTTAACTTTAAACACAGATTATTTGTTTTTGCTTAGGTTAAATGTAACTTCAATTAGCATACCCTCACAATCTCTCGTTTTCACAGACTCTACAAACTCTCTCTACCAGCCCTTACTCTTTTTCTTTTCTTTTTTTTTTGTTTTTTTTTCCAATTTTGTTACAAGAGTTAGTATTCTAGGTAATGTATAATACATGTGTATATATTATATTTCTATTTTTATAATTTTTTTTAAAAATATTCTTGTTCTTGTTAAAATTCTAGTCTTAAATGCAGGTAGAGTTGAATGCTGTGTAGTGGTGAGTAAATGAGATTTAATTGGAAGCAAATCATTTTCATAGATTGTTAGTTGTTGCCTTTCTAGTTAGTTCCTCGGCCCAATTTATCCATCAATTCAATCTCAAACCTTTCGACTCTCAAACTCAACAAGGTATGGAAAACTACTCGTTTCCTCATTCTCTCTCTTCATCATTCTTCTTTTAATAGGTTTGATAAATCAGTATTTCTCTGGCAAACACATTTCTAGAATAATATGTAAATGGTCTAAATAAGTGTGTACCAGAAACCCCAATACTTTAGTTAGAATAAAACTTAAAATGTAATTCAAAATAAATTATACAAACCCGATTTGGAAATTCGATATTATAAAGTGTTTCTTATCTGTATGTAATTTAATTGTTGTTAGTAGACATTGGATTGCAAAAATATTTTCAATAATGGATTCGTATTTAAATATAATGATTTTATTGTATAATATGGCACTAGTTTGTTCAACCAATCTTAATAATTAATATTTACACATTGTGATATTGATCTTGTAAGTTTGTCTGGCATTACCAATTACAACAAAATAGTGAGAACCGGTTGATACACTAAAATGCTCAAAGGGCTCTAGATGTCAATGAAACTTGACACACACGACTAACTAGGCACAAATGACTTGTAGGAAAAGACGGGGCTCAAAACCGATTCTCAATTTTGAATCTAGGGTCTAATTTCTATTTGTGAAAATTTATCCTTTAAAAACTCTTTTTCAAACTGGTTGACACACTAAAATGGCTAAACGGCATCGGATGTCAACAAAACTTCACACAATTGAATAACTAGGCATAAATTACTTGTAAGAAAAGACGGGACTCGAAACTGATTCTCGATTTTAAATCTAGAGCCTAATTTCTATTTGTGAAAACTTGTCATTTAGAAACTCTTTTTTCCAAACCGGTTGACTCACTAAAATGCTCAAACGGCATCAGATGTCAACGAAATTTGACACACACGACTAACTAGGCACAAATGATTTGTAGGAGAAGACGGAACTCGAAACCGATTCTCGGTTTTGAATCTAGAGCCAAATTTCCGTTTATGAAAGCTTGTTCTTTAAAAACTCCTTTTCAAACCGGTTGACTCACTAAAATGGTCAAACGGCGTCGGATGTCAACAAAACTTGTTCTTGAGTACATGATGATATCTTTGAATGTCAATATTATAGCTTACAATCTTTTTCGTATTTATTAATTTTTTGAAATCAATATCAAACGTTTTACATTTTCTGTAAGCTTGAAATTAATTATATTGTAAATGATGTTTTTTTTGTGTTTCTTTTTGCAGATGTAACCCTTTTTGAGTGCGTGATGATATCTTCGCATATTGATATTGGAGCTTACTATTGATATTAAAACAAACTATAATATATATATATATATATATTTTTTATTTGTATTGTCGATACTTTTGTTTTGCTTTAGATACAAAAATATATATTCTTGAATATAAAAAATTATTAGTATTGTTGGAGGATGTTTTTATATATTTTTATAAAGAATATTTGGTTTACAATTGTTACAGGGTACATATATGTATATATATATACGTATGAGTCTGTGAATGTGAATGTGAATGTGAATGTGAATGTTGATGGGTGTGGATGTGGATGTGGATGTAGATGTGGATGTATTTTATTTTAGAAAATATTAATAATTTGTACAGGGAATGAATTAATAAAATATATATTGATTTTATGAAAATAAGTTTATTGCGACAATAATAACCTAGCGACGGGTTAACTACTGCATATACATATTAGTTTAAATCTTTAGCGACGGTTTAAACTGTCGCAAATATGGTATTAAATTAATTCTACTTTTTTGCGATGTTTTAGACTGTCGCTAATAATAATTTTTGTGACGATTGAAACTGTCGCAAATACGATATTAATTTAATTTCACTTTTTTGCAATGTTTTAGACTGTCGCTAATAGTACTTTTCGTGACGTCAAATACCATCGCTAAAAAAGTTTTGGTGACGGCAACTAACATCGTCATTAAAAGTGGAGTTTTTTACCCTTTTTTGTGTCAGGTTAAACCGTCGCAAAGACCATTGATTAGTCGTCACCATAAGAAAGTGACGGTTTGTAACCATCGCAAATACTTTTTGTCACGCCCCTTTCCTCCACTCCCCATTTCCCGTCGCTACTCCGTTGCAAAAAATCTTTTGCGACAATATATGGACCTTTTGCGATGTTTGAGACCGTCGCAAAAAAGTTGACTTTTAGTAGTGTGTTCCATTATAATTATTTTTTGATTGACAAAAATGTATTGTTTTACTGAATTGATAATGTTTATTGATGAATGATTGTCCTATTTTCTGAACTGTACTCGTGACATCCATAGCATATTGTTATTGTTATTGTTACATAGATCTCTGTCAATTCCAATTCTTGGAACTGTTGTTATTACATTGATTGCCATCAAATGATTGTTCGGTCTTTAAGACCTATAGATTGTTCTACTATTGGATGTACTACGTATGACTATTATGAATCAAAATGATATGAAACATTGATTGGGAAATTGATCTATTGATGAATTGAGTGTTTCAATTATTGTAAGGACATCATTCATAACCCCTTTACATAGTTGTTATTCACTGGGCTCTACCTCATTGTTTATTATATGCATGTAGGTGATCGAGCACCGGATCAGAGTTAGCGGCGTCAACTTGAAACCTGTTTATGTCAAGCCAACTACTGTGCCTCATTGTGAGGTTCTGAACTTTTGCATGTCAAGGGTTATTGGGTGATTTAGATTCACCCTTTTTACATTCTGTTTAAGAAATAAGAATGTTTTTTGAGTTTTCTTAACTGTTTTTGGCAATGGGATTTAATTCCCTAGCTTATATAAGTGTGTTATGGACTTGAGTATTTGTGCAATCACAAGTATGTGAAATTTGTTTTGTTCATTTAAGTCTTCACAACTCATTGAATGACATTGATTGGCTTTTGCCAACCCCTTTTATTAGTTTATTGTCTTATTGATAAGCAGGCCTTTGGTAATCACGGATTATTAGCCGGTTACGATGCTAAACCTATAGGGGCGGGTTTGGGTCGTGACACAAAACTAGAGAATGAGTTGAATGGTTTCAAGCATGCCACACAAAGTAGCAACGCAGTGTTTGACTCAGTGAAACGAGCATTTAGTTCTTGAATTTGCATATCCAAAATAGTGTAGAATAACTCGGCGCGATAGTGATATAAATTTATAATTTCTTGAGCTTTACGCCTTCTTCTCCCTTGAGCTACAAACATATCATCCATTTGGGGAACATCAATTTCATGCTTTTCAGAAAAAAAATGAAACATCAGAGTAAAGAGGTCAACCCACTCTCCCTCATCATTTGGAGTCGCCTTTTAGAAACTTGAATCAAATTCATAGCATTAACAATATCTTAATCTTTCCTTTGTAATGCTTGTGATAACTCACTTGTAATAGCCAATATCGTTCTCATCAAATGAAGATTGAATAGAAATTCAAAAGATTGAATTGAGTCCAACAACACATTTGCTTTTACTCATTGTTCTGAATTTGAACCATCCTCTGAAATCAGTTCAAGCACATCGATCACTGTTGAAAACATACCAGCCAAGCTGACTAAAGTACCATAGTGTGAATCCCAACGTGTATCACCAATACGTTTGAGATTGGTTTCTTGATTTAAAGCCTTGCCCACTTGATAGCTCTCCCATATTAAGTTCCTCAACAACTTTTGCTGCTTGTTTATCCCTAAGAATATCTCGACATTTACATGATGCTCTAACAACATTCACCACATTAGTAACCAAAGTGAAGAGTAAAACAATTTGATTATGATTCTTTGCCACGACTATAAGAGCCAATTGCAATTGATGAGCAAAACAATGAACATAATATGCACAAGGATTCTCCTTCAATATAAGTGTTTTAAGACCATTTAACTCACATTGCATATTACTAGCCCCATCATATCCTTGACCCCATAATCTAGAAATACTCAATCCAAGTCTAGAAAATAAATTTTCCATAGCTTGCTTGAGTGAAAGAGCAATAGTATTGGCAACATGCTCGATACCAATAAAACGCTCGATCAATTGGCCTATTTTGTCTACATATCGTATTACAACTGCCATTTGCTTGATTGATATGTCACGAGCTTCATCAATCAAAATAGAAAAAAGTGCATCACTAAGCTCTCTATAAATCACATTGATAGTTTCAAACACAGCCACACTAACAATATCTTTTTGAATATCAGGAGCTGTCAACTTAAGATTTTGTGGTGCATTGCTTAATGCAACTGCTTTGACATCTTCATTGTAATCAGCAAGAAACTTCAAGAGTTTAAGAAAATTTCCTTGGCTACTTGACTTTTCGTATTCATCATGACCATGAAATGCAAGTCCTTGTCTTAGAAGAAACCTAACACAATTAACCGATGCATTCAAGCGAGTTCAATATTCAATTCGAGCTTGGTCAGATTGTTTGGAAAAAAGCATTTGAATATGTTGCTTTTGGTTTAACAAGTCTTGACATTTACCCCAAGCTTGATTATGAGCACTATTGGGGCCTCCCACATGAGTTTGAATTTTTTATTTTTTCTTCCAATTTGAGAAACCCTCACCAACAAAAGCTTCACCACTCGCTTGATCTCCAATATCAGGCTTGAAAAGATAACAACATAGACAAAATGCCGCCTCTTTCGCTACACTATACTCTAACCAATTAGGAAATTCACTAAACCAAGATTGATTAAATCGTCGAAGTTTTTGTCCAAATGCTTTTTGTAGGAAATTATGATCACGAGGTCGACAAGGACCCTTTTGTAGATATGCTCTACGGATTTGGTCTTGATCATTAGGGTTATAGTCGATAATCCGAGGTCATAATCCTGGATCTGCAGGATGGTCTGTCAAGTTGATTTCTATACGACTTTGTTTTGCAGAGGAAGAATTATCATCTTCTTTTTGAGGAATAGATAGCTCAAACTTTGATTTCCTTTTGAAATATTTCTCCATGTTTGTTTTAAAATAAAAATAAAAACCCCTAATCAAAAACCCTAATCTCCAATTTTAACACAAATCAAAATCCATAAATTTAACACAAATAACAATAAATCAAAATCCCTAATTTTAGTATAAATTAAATCCGTGATTTTAGTACAAATCACGACAAATCAAATCCCTAATTTTAGTACAAATTACAACAAATCAAAACTCCAAATTTCATATAACTCACCACAAATCAAGATTCCTAATTTTATTGTTAATTTTAAATCCTTAAAAATCACAACAAATCAAAAACCATTCTTAATTTTAGCATATCAAAATCTCTAATTTTAACATAAATAATCACAAATAAATCTTTTTCTAAATTTAACAAATCAAAACATATCATTTTAACCACAAATAACTATATAAATCAATACATTTATTTTTCATTTAAGAGTAAAAGATTAGAGAGAGAGATTACTTGTAAACAATGGAGAGAAAAGGTTAAGAGTTGTAGTGTGGTCCCCTGTGTGGTCCCTTGTTTCAAATAATCCAAACTGTCTTCCTGTAAAAAGATAAAAACAACAACGGGGTGAGCACTAATGCCCAGTAGGAATCTCATAGTTCTAAATCAATAACTAACATACAGATAGAAATGATCATGCATGGAGGGTGATACCATATAGTAGGGTGACATTTCATAATTTCAAAATATCATAAGTAAGGTACTTTTTTCTCAAAAACTATTTAAACACTTTTAAGAAAAATCTTCAGCCATAAAAATCATCCCTTAGCTTTAGAAAACCATAGATCCTTGTGAAACAACCATATTTAAGAAACAACATCATTTAAAGGTTATTAACAAATTCCCAAAATATTTCTTATTTAATTTCCATTTTTAATGTTCCTCTTTTTCTTTCATTCTTCTTTTCTACTCTTCATTTTTAATTTAAAACCCCATAACTTCAAGTTCAGGTTCCTTTTTCACTCGCCAACAATTCTCCCATACTCAATTCACACCGTTAATTACACCCGCAAAGTTTCATTTCAAGGTAACAATATTAATAACCCCTTTTAATCCAATCATTTATTTAATTATAGAACAACGCTCACACTTTAGTTTTATTAACACAACTACTTCATTAAGTTTACCATCATACTCTATAATCCTCATATCTATTTTTGGTTTCCCTTATTTACAAATAATGTCTATGCACATTTCCTCTTTAAACCAAATTACACATCAATAAGTAATTTCACAAATTCATCACAAACAACAAATAACATCATCAACTCAACACACTTCTCAACACATAGCTCAACACAATCCAGCTTTTGCCGACTTACTACGGCGGGATAGCGGGCACCTAATTCATAACACTTTCCACCTTTTGCCGGCTACTATACGGCGGAAAGTGAACTCCCAAAAAAAAAACCATTTTCATAAAAGTCATTTTCTTTCAAAAACCATTTTTTTCAACTTTTTAAAACCATCCCCCACATTTGCCGGCTAGCGAGATGTGGGCACCCAAAACATTTTCGAAAACCAACCATTTTTGTAATTAATTTCCATGTTCTGTAAATATATAGTTATGCTTTTTCCTCAACACAAAAGTATATATAGTTATGCTTTTTCCTCAACACAAAAGTAAATGTAAATGCAATGCTATGCCAAGGGTAATCAATGAGGAAAAATATTCAGTTCAATACATTGTTTCAAAATCGCCATGCTCTCAATATTATCATGTCATTTCATCAATTTCAAACTTCCAATATTAATTCAATAGGGGCGGTAAATACGACACTGGTAATTCCTAGGTTGGTGTCTGCAAGTAGGCTCAACAAGCACTACCAAACTGTCATTTTACCGGTGCTAATCGGAAGGCTCGACACCTATCCTCGTGGCTTTCGGGTCTTTCACTGTGGACACTCAGGCCAACTTATCAAATTCATCTACATCCCCTATTCAGACTTACTAACGTATTTATCCCATACATATTTCCATATTTCTCATACAAATCATTTTCTGTCATGAATGCAAATCTCTTCGATTTAGAACCACCATGCACAATAATAAATGAAATGACATGCAAATGCAAAAATTTCCACGGTTCATAACATTCCTTCCCAAGTCAACCATATACCATCAACTTCCTCATTTCACAAGTCATAACAACATGGTCTTATCAAGGACTACACATGAAGTTTTCAAAACCATTTCTCTAACTCAATATATTTAAAAGATTACCATTCTTGCAAAACACATTATGGAATTTACACCCATTCATCTTCTATTCAAAGAAAGAAATGAGTTTTATGAACATTTCTATGTTCCCCAAAAAACTCTAAATTTCTAGGGTTTTCACCAAAAACCAAACATTTTCGATCCCCATAAAGAAACTCCATTGAATCATCCTCTTGAGTTGAATGACTCTACAAGCCCACTAGGAATTTAATAAAATGATTTGAAATTAAACCCATTTTGGAAACTCTACATTTTAGATCACAAAAACCAAAATCAACATAATTAATACAATTCCACATAATCATCACAATTCAACGTAAGCAACATGATTCAGCATGATCCAACTCAACATCATTAAATATAATTCAACATAATTCAAGAGGAATTCTTAAATCCCATTTCAACATTCCATAACCGAGTTTATGTCATCTATATCATTAATAAATCATTGCCCCCAATTTCCTTTCTCATTATAACATGATTTACAATGCTTATAACAAAATTCATTCTCAAATTTTAAACATAATTTTCAAACATAACCAAATTCCAATTAAACTTGTACATATATAATTCAACCTACCAATTTCATGATTCTACTTTCAATTTGGGCCAAATCATTGATTATCATCATGAATCAACCTAGGGTTTCAAGAAAAAATCTAGAAATTTCAAGAAAAATTCAAACTTCTTAACCCATTACTTTTTATTCCAACTTTCCCATTAATTATACACCTAGGGTTCATAATCCACCATTTTAATCTATCAATTGAACTCCTAACATCTTAAACCCTAAACCCCCAATTCTCATAATATACTCTATATGCTCAAAAATGTAGGCTTTGTATGTATATAATCAAAATACCACAAATCTATCTATTTATGGAAGTATTGAGGAAGAACTAGGACCCCTACCTCAAGAATCAAGCAAAGGAGCGAAGCTTTGATGAGAATTCGTCACAAATCTGAGCTTCAATCGGTTGAAAATGTTGATCTTCTCTTGTTCTCCACCCCTGATGCAAGATCCATGGTCGATTTGTTGATAAAAGTGGAGGAAATCAAGATTTTTAGGGCTAGGTTTTCGGACCTAGAATGAGAGGAAAGAAGAGGGGAAAAGAAAATGTAAGAAATGATCTAAAAATCACATTTTTAAACTGCTGAATTCGCACAGTCCACACGTGCGCCGCTTCCCGCTCGTGCGGACCTGCTTTCAGCACAGATATGAAAACTTCAAACGGGTATAACTCTCTCATCGAGACTCCGTTCTAGGTCGTTCTTGTGTCCAAATTGAAGCCCCGGAAACAAGATTTCCAATGGTTCCAGCCTCACATTCAAATTCAAAGTTTGGAAGGAGAAAAGGGCAAAAGAGTGACGGCTGGTCAAAAACTCAAACTCAAATTTGGGGCTTTTTATCTAATCTTATCTATATATCTTGTTAAGGCTTCAATCAAGATTCCAAACATCACCCAAGGGTCCTCAATTATAATATTTAAAGTTCACTTGTCAACCCATCAATATCAAGAGTCCGACAACCATACAAGTTTTAAGGTGACGAGCACCACTATATATCAATCCAATGTAAATTTAAAATCCGAGTCATTATATCACACATGAATAAAATTTGGAAAAAAAAATCTTATATAGAGGGTATAAAGAGATAAACTAGTGGTGTAAATAAAATCACTCAAAATAAAATTAAAAAAATGCTCATTTTTTTAAAGGTGAATTACATTCACTCGAGGGAATTTTTTTTTCACAAACTTGCATTCCACAACTTTTTACTTGCACCTTACATATTCTTGTAATTTTTTTTTATCTATCCCACTATTTTAAAATTTTTCCTTTTTAATTAGCATTCCTTCTAAAATTTAATTTTTTTTTTAAATTTTATCTCGTCACACTTTTCAAAATTCCACTCATATCCTTATTTTTAACCCCTAACTTGTTATCCTACTTCTATTCTTTTTAACAAAAATATTCTCCAAGAAAAAAAATAAAAAATAAAAAAATAAAAACGAAGAGTAACAAATTAAAATATAAATGAAAAAAAATTGGTGAAAAATTCATCCTTTGGGAGTATAAGACATTAGATCTAAAGTAAAATATTGTTAGGTAATAAGGACACGCAGGAAAGGTCGTCATAAAAAGTTTTCGGAAAAAGTCATTGGTGCTAGGAAGGTCACCACTAAATTGGTCGAAAAAGTCGCCGGCGGCGATATGTGGTGGTGGTGTGATAGAGAAATATGTGATATTCAATAAATAAGTTGTTGAATGAGTGATATGTGTCACATTTCAATATATAGTTCGGTAAATTTCAATAGATAGACAGATAAATTGATTTCAATAAATAGTTATCCTTTTGGCCCAAAGAGATTAGTTATGGCTTGAGTGCCCAAAATAAATTACATATTAGTGAAAATTTTTATTAAGAGCGATCATAAATTTTGAGAGAAATAAATATAATTTATCTTTTTAAATATAAATATAATAAATCATATATATATATAGGGGAAATTACAAAAATATATATATATTAGAGTTTGATCCTTGTAACAAAATAAACCTTGAGTTTTTAATTTAAGCCCTATATATATATATATATTTAATCTAAACCATTTGCAAGTTTTCGTTAAGTAAATTAATAAAAAAAAATGAATATTTTAGTCATTAACTTAATAAAAAAATAATATTTTAGACATTTTATGTACAGTTCCAATTTGTAGCTTGAAAATATTGAGACTCGAATGGCCCGAGTTGCAAAACGACGTCGTTTTGGAATTTTTTTTTCCCTCTTTTCTCTTTGAAGCAGAGATGAAGATGAAGAAGATGAAGAAGAAGAAGAAGAGAGGAGAGAGAGAGCATCAACCAACTCAGATCATCATCATCAACCGAAAGAGAGAGCATCAACATCAAACAACAACACATCATCATCACACATCATCATCATATTAATAAACAACACATCATCATCATCATCATCACACATCATCTTTTCTTTTTATATATTTTTTTTCTTTTCTTCTTCTATAACTCAGAACAGAAAGAGAGACACATCATCTTTTCTTTTTATAATTTTTTTTCCTTTTCTTCTTCTATAACTCAGAACAGAGAGAGAGAGAGAGAGAGAGAGAGAGAGAGATCTATACACACACAGAGATCATCAACAGATTGGGGAACAGAGAGACACACACACAGAGGTCATGAACAGATCGAGGAACACACACACACACACACACAAGTACATAGACATGTGTATACACAAACAAATCTATCTGTGTATACACACAGAGGATGGCGGCACCGGTGATGGCGGTGTCAGTGATGGGGACAATGGGTAGAGCCTCTCTCTCTCTCTCTCTCTCTCTCTCTCTCTGTGTTCCCTCTTCTTGTTTTCTTCTCTCTCTCTTTCCCTTCTTTTCTCTCGTCTTCTCTCTATTTCAGAGATATAAGATGGAAAAAAAAATGCCCAAAACAACGTTGTTTTGGGCAGTCAAGCCATTTGAGGCAAAGGAATTTCAAGCTATGAAGTATTATTATTATTATTATTATTATGTAAATCTATATTGAGTTTAATAATTAACAATTGAGAGAGGAGCTACAAAAGGAAGGATTTTGAGCTTGTTGAACTTGCGGGTCATTTGACTAGTCACTAGAGGATTTAACTACATCTAACCTATCGGTCATACTGATTGGAAGGACTACACAGGATTGTTGGCTCGAAGCTTGAACATACATGTAGACGCGCCCAAACATCCTGGGAAAATCCCGTTTTGTTCATTGGGCTTACTACAGTTCAAACTCAATGTCACGGTTCTGAATCTAATCTTACAAAGTGCAATGCAAGATCGATAAATCACCAAAGAATCCAAATTCGGCAAATCGTTTTGAAAAATTGATTTTTAGAAAGAAGTGCCAAACATGGACTGCTTTGCCAGATACAGAGTCGCTACCTAAATATTTTATTTTGGGGGAATTTAGGAAACCCTGACTCGTGCCTAAGGCCACATGTCCGTCATCACCAAAGTTGCCTCAGCTTGGGAACTTGGGTACGATTGGGAAAGGTCATTTCATGAGCACCCCCGCTCGCCCGATCGAAGATCGGCCACTACTAAGCAAGACATCGAGTTTTTGAAAACACATGTGCTCTTATTCCGATTTATTAGCCTAGAATTACTATGTGATGCGCACAGCATACAAGTATAGACTGGATTGCCTAAGTTGGGACAAAGCATCGCATATCCATTTATTTTGAAAATGGATTAAAGTTTGCTACTCGCAAGTAGGCTAAAACATGGGTTTCAACGGATTATTCCAACTCAAGCAACCCAACCTTCACCCACAAGCATTCAGGCAGTTATATCACATAAGCAAATAGCCTCATGGTAAGCATGCTATCATGGCAGTCACTCACACACATGCAAGGATGCTAAAGCATAAACGCTTACCGAGTACTCTGAGCCAAAGAAAGAAGCTAATTAGAAATCATGCATGAATCCTAACTATGCTAAGAATGCCTAATGCAACACACGTAAAAATGCAACTATAATAGGCTTGGCTATTCTAAGATGGCATATGATGAGATGCAACAATCGATACATGTACTCAACTTGGAATTGAAATACAATGCAGTTAGCATGATGTGCCAAGCCCGGTGCATGCAATACAGATGAATGAATGCAAACATGCGAACATTTAGAATGCTAATTAAAACATGCCCTAAGACTAACCATCATAAGCTAGTAAATAAAAGGGAGAAAGACGTAGGGTTGGAAGACATGCATCACACACACTCACACTTATTACAACATTGCCCTCTCTCGGAGGGTCCGAATAAATAATACAGAATTGAATTAACTAATTATTACACAACACTAGCTAATTAACAAATTAACTAAACTAGCATGCAAACTATGTAAATTGGGCTGCCTCGGCTTTGCTTTGAATGATAAAGGATGCATGCATGCTCGAGTCGCCTTGTCGGGAAATCCATTGCGATGCCACGGCTTGCCTTTGTTTGCAATTGATCTCAGAACACCGCACAAGGCTCCAGAAGGTTGAAACTCCACCCTGGGAATCTATAGGAAGGCCACTGACTAGCCATTAGCCTTGGAGACCACCTGCCGACCACCTTTTGTGGGAGAAACCAAAAGGGGTGGTCAGCCTGCCAGAAAAGCTGGTTGGCCAACCAGTTTCTGCCTTTGGTTTCTGATTTTCTACAACAAAGAGCAAGAGAGAGGCATGGCAAGGTATTTTCGACATATGTGTGTACGACCACTCTCCCCATCATTGTACAAGCTCAAGGGAGTGTAGGTCTCGATCCTCGGGCCACTAATCTCACATCTCGATGCATGATGGCCGAGGAACCGAATTGCACAACTTAATATAGAATGAATGCACATATGAACACATAAATGCCTAAACTCCATCATGTGTAGTCAAGAGTGTCGGCGACCGGGAATCGAGGCACGCTTTGTCACTTTGAGTACGAGACGTCCCTCGTTTCCCGTGTTCGGGCTAACTCCTATTCCAAACACAATGCAACAAACATGGCATGCACAAATGCAACTCTAGCATGCAATCCTAATGTAATGCAACTAAGTGATGCAAACATGCAAGGAATAACATGCAAACATGCAACTAGCATACACAATGCTATAAGCTACATGGCATGCACAATGCTCATGACACTAGCATACACAATGCACATGGAACCAATACACACAATGAGGCGAACAAGGCATGCACAATGCAACGATCAATCCTGCGACAACGTGGCATACTCAATGCTATGAACTACTATGGCATAGTCGATGCAAAATGGACTTAAACCAAAATGGATGGGCCTCAGCCACATCCAAATCAGTGGCCATAGATGATGAAAACAAGGCCCCGAAACACATGCAAACATGCACAATGCAATGGGCCAAGCTTAAGGCACAAAAACACAACTTTGCACATGTATTGAAAGAACTAAACATGGAGTATAATGGCATACATTCCAGCTCTGAAATGGCATATAACATGACTCCAAAATGACTCCGAATCATACAAACAACTCACACAACACATGTTGAATGGCTCAAGCATTGAAACTAGTGAAGTGCATTACACTATAGGCATGCAAAGCGATGCTCAAATAATGAAACCAACCCCAAACAGATCCTATGCAGGCCCAAAATAGTAGCAAAATGGGTTGGGATGATAGCTTGAAAGGCACAAAAGTGAAGCCCATGCAATGGCTCGCAAATGGGGCATAAATGCACAACCCTAAAGAGCACTTAAAGCATGGAAAATATAGAAGTGTAGCACCCCTATAAGCTCTGAAATATCATGCCCAATGATGCCAAAACATGTAAATAGCTCAAGTTAAGCATGCAAGGGACCTCCAAACTCAAAGCTAGTCAATGCTATTACACGACAAGTATGGATGGCAAGCATTTTTTTACCAAGAGGCCTCAAGATAGAGCTAAGGCAGCCCAAAATATGAACAAAATCAGTTTGAAGTATGGCCAAAATATGCTAGAATAGAGGGCCAAAACAACATGCATTGTGAGCTAGTGAACATGAGTTATACTACAAGCATATGAAGCATGTGAAGGAATACCAAACCAAGCAAAAACAGAGTCATGGCATGCCAAATGATGGCCAAAAACCCACTGAAACAAGACCAATACATGCAAGAATGACATGCTCCTCTGATAAGCCATGAAGGGGGTTACTCTACACATGCAAGAAGCAAGCAAAAGGGGACCAAACTAGCCATGGTTAGAGCCTAGGAAGGTCCTAAAAGTCACCAAAAAGTGCCTGAACTAGGCCACCAAATGGTATAAACATATGCTCCTTTGGTAGGCCAAAAATGCTAGTAAACAAGACAACAAGAGAGAGGGTCACCCCTCTCTGATTTAGGCCCTCAAAGACACATTTTCACCACTGAAAATCCATTGGATTTCAGTGGTAGAAAGTCCAAGCAAAGACTAGCTCGAATGCCTTATGGCATGGCACAAAACAAGGCTAAATAGAGCATGCAAGAGGGTAGATGACCCTCAACACCAAAAGAGCCTTAAAAAAACATGAAAAACATTTAAATATGAAGCTTTTTTCAGTTGACAACAAAGCTCAAATAAGCATGCAAGTATGGCTAAGAGAGTGATTAAGACAAAGCTAAAAAAAAAGGGAGAAAAGAGATTACCCTTGAAGCATAGCAAAACCAGCAGATTTCTCAGCCAAAAACTAGCCTTTTAAACTCCAAAAATGTCCTCAAAGAACCTCAGCCCAATGGTGGTTAACTTTGATGAAGGATGCCTAGGCAAACTAGAAGCATTTCTTTACTTTCAAGCACTTCTATCTACAAAATGGGCAAGGGAGTGGAGTATATAGAGAGAGGGACAGAGATTCAGCCCTAGAAGATGTAGAGAGAGAGAGACTTTTTAGAGTGAGAACCTCCCAAGCTTCTGCAAGAAGATTGTCCTCCCTGAAAATGAGATATAGCCTCATATATAGCAAAAATGAGAGTTGGCTCGAAAATATCTGTCTATCGAACAGCTGGAGGTTGTGGAAGATAGCTGGAGAGAAAATATCTTCCAATTCTAGGCTTTTTGGGCATAAGTGGTCGGCCGACCACTTTTTCTGGTCGGCCAGCTACTTTTCTGGTTTTTCAGGACAAAAAGTGGTCTCCCAGAAAGAAAACTGGTTGGCCAGTGGTCTCCAATGCCAAAAACTGGTCAACTAGTGTCCAAAATGAAGCCCCAGAAGTTAGCTTTCCAATGGCACCAGCCTTGCATCAAAATTCGACCTGTGCAAAAAGTTATGCCTGTTTTGGTAAAGCCGCGCAGTTTCGGTCCAACCGGATTGATGCCCTACTTCAACTAACCATATCTCTCCCGTCCGGACTTGGCTTTAGGAGATTCTTGAGTGCAAAATGAAGCCCAGGAAGTAAGATTTCCAATGGTGGTGGCCTCATAGCTGAAATCCAAGTATGCAAATGAATAGGCCCGATTCAGCGAGGGCTGCTCGACTTTCTCTTAACGGTTCATGCCCATTTTCTTCTTCAACTTGGTTTCTTCCCTCTTCTCCAATTTTCCTCAACTCCAAACCCCTAAACAAGGTGTTTTGAAAGATTTTTCAAAGATTTCATCTCTCTTTCATTCATTTCCACTCTGTCCTTGCTCGGTTTACCGAAAAGCGCAACATTTAACGAAATGCGAGCGTCGGAACATCGTGGGAACTTTATTTTCAAAACATTTTGACAGAGAGGGTTTCAAGGTCTAAAATCGTTTGGTCAAGATTGTTTTGGTTCAAAAGGGGTATGAAGTTGGGATTTGACTCCCTCTCCTTGCCGAAGAAAATGAACCTTTCCCCCGCACACCTTTCTTCACCAAATAAACCATCAATAGTGCCCAAGTCTTAAGGGCGGTCAAAAATGGGGTGTCTACAATACATAGTTAGATCTTTTGTAAAATACTCTTTTTTCTTCTTTTTTTTTCCGATTTTACTTGACAAAAATATGTTAATGATTTAAATTGAAAATAAATAAAATGATTACGGTTTAAATTGACAAAATTAAAAATTCAAAGTTTATTTTTGTTAAAAGGTTCAAATTTTGAGATTTATTTTGTAATTTTCCCATATATATAATAACATTTATTGTATACATGAGAGAGAAAATAATTTGGACATGTTTACTAAGAAACAATATAGATATACTTTCTCAGTTTTAGAAACTGACTAATGAATGAGTGTTAAATTCTATCTGTAGTTCATTATATTTCTAGAAACTACCCAATGTCTTATAAGAAGAACAATTATGCATTGTCATATATGACGATGATGTGATCATGTTACAAATAGATTTAAACCATCCTTTTATATGACATGACTACTTATTATATTATGTGAAATAATTTTCATGACAGAAGACAATTTGTGGTGATGTTTAATTGTTATGGTCCAACCCTTGAGTCTTTAGCAAATTAGCACAATGTCAAGGCTATCTTTCTTGGCAAAAGCTTCAGAGATCTTGGCTAATGAACACAATGTTAAGCCTTGTTTTCTTTTCTTACAATCAAGACTTTAGCTATGTCTCTTGCTTAGTCTGGTTTAGTTATTTTTCCTTGTCTTGTGTTGACTATTTGAAAACTTTGAATGCTGTTTCACATACATATATGAATATAAAGAATGCAAATCCCAATAGCAATTGTATATAACATTATAATGTGTTTGGAATTAGCTAATTCACAGATAAAAAAACATTTGGTGCTAAATTGTAAAGACACATGCTTATTCTCAAAATGAAGTTCCCTTTCACATGTACAACTAGGTAAACAAGAATTATTACATCAAACAAAGAGTAATGATATGCAAACATGAAAATTATTTAGAAAATTTATACCAAATGATGTGACAGATTTGCATACAAAAAAGAGTACATGCTCTTGATAGTTTTTATTTAAGTTTGTGCATGTAAACTTGTTGTAACTAGAAACAATGATTAAGCATTCACCTTGTACATGGTATAATTTCTATCGAGCACTCAATAGAGTAATTGTGATTTCATTGGCTGAAGTTGTTGCTTCCTTGCTTGACGAAGAACCAGGCTGAAGAACATTTCTAGCAGTGAAGAAGCCAAGTTGTTTAGCTCGAGGCAATGTAGCTTCACTGCCCAACATCAGAACTATAGATGACATGCTTGGCCTATCCTCTAGACTTTCTTGCACACATAAAAGACCCACATGGATTGATCGCAACATTTTAGTTTGGTAGCGCAAGTCCCATAGAGTCTCATCAATCAATTCCAATGACTTGCCTTCTTCATAGAGTCTCCATGCCTGAATAATCCACTACAATATTAGTAGTATGAGACACGATCGTCTATCTCCAAATTTCTCGGTTCTCCTTTCTCAAGACACTCACAGTTAGATTATGCCTGAAGATTCTCAAGTGATCCAACAATTGTGAGTGTTTCAGAATAGAAGGCGTAGAGAATTTAGGAATGAAGGATCTTTGACCCTTATTGGAACACATCCATATAAGATTACTTCTAATCTTAGTACACTTACATGGCCAAGGAGGTTGAGGCTGTGACCTGGGTGATAAAAACCTCTGTTTTTCTTTCCACTCACAATCTCTAGCACCAAAACAACAAAGCTAAATACATCCGATTTTACTGAAAATAGCCCATCTATTGCATACTCTGGAGACATGTAGCCGTTGCAACAAAACATAGAATGAAGAACTGGATTTTGAAGAATAAGTGAACCAGAAAAAAAACAAGTTACAGAGATTCTTACTATGTTCCAACCACTCTTTTGTATTTGCTTCTGTCTCATTTCCTCCAAAACTTCTACTAATCAGAAATCTGATATTTTTTGGTTCATGTCAATATCTAGCAAAATATTGCTAGCTTTGAGATCTCTGTGAATAATTCTTAGCCTGGAATCTTGATGGAGATAAAGAAGCCCCCGTGCAGTCCCATTAATAATGTGGAAGCGCTTTGGCCAATCCAGTAGCATGCTTCTTGTTTGATTTGACCAAATTTTTGCCAGATTTAGTCCATGCTCCTGCTAATTAGATGCATGAATTTAACAGTATTCCACATTGAAAAATCCAAAATTTTGGAAACTAAGTTCATGCAAATGCACATGTAATAAAAACCACATATAATTTTGTTCCCATTATCAAATATATCAAAAGCTTTACATGAAACCAAAAAAGAAAAAAAAAAGAAAGTCTCCTGGCTGGTCTGAGAGTGGAATCATTGTGGTATATATTCAAGAGAGCCAAACCGAATATAAAATAGTCCAGGCTTTTGTTAGGCATGTATTCATAGATCAACATTGTTTCTTCTCCTTGAATGCAACATCCTAGAAGCTTCACGAGATTTCGATGTTGAAGTTTGGCAATACATATAACTTCATTCTTGAACTCATCAAGTCCTTTATAGCGACCCCGGTCTTTTCCTTGTGATTATTCCCGATTTTCCCTTCATTGTTTAATTGTATTCCGAACTCGGTTCCGTAGATGTGTTGTTGTCTTATTCCCGTTTCCATCCTTTACTCTTTGTATATGAGTCTTGGGTCGTGTTGGGCAGGTTTGAAACAGGTTGGTTGTGTTTGGAAACCAAAGGTTGATGTCCAGATTTTGGGCTTGACGCTTGAGCGGACCTATTTGTATATCAGTCCGAAAAATAGCTTTTTGGATCACTTTTTCGGGCCATTCTCTCTCTCTAACTTTTCAAAGATTTTGCATGATTATACTAGATTCATCTCATTAGTAAGATACATGTACATCAATTAGATGGTGACTAATCATTGATACCTATATATTCAATGTATAGAAGACTAATGCTAATACATTGAATGTGATGGATTTATTATGAATGAATCTTAGAGGATGCATTATGTATCATGAATGTATGAGATACATTAATCAATTTAATGAAGTTCATTGAATGAATAACTTGAGAGTTTCTCTCTCTAGACTACATCTTCTCTCTATAAATACATCTAGTTCTAGTGATCTTCTACCCTAGTTCCTTTGTATTGAGTGTGGAGCTTCCCTTGATCTTCATTTTGATCCAAAAAATTGTGGGTTGGAACACATCCAAGTATTTTCATCATCTTCTTTGAGTCTCTTCATTTGAGGTAGGGATTTCCTACTCCATCTTATGAGTTTTGTTCTAAGTTTTGGTACTTTAATATGGTGGGGGTATTTTGGTAATTTTGGGAAAAACCCTAGTTGTTTTACTAAATTGATTTGTACCATTAATTTGAGAAAAATTGGGAATATTAGTTGAATTCATGGAATTGGGGATTTATAAGTTTAAATGGTGTAGTTGGATTATTTAATCACTCTCCTATTTCAATGTTGAGATTATTATTGTTATTATATTTTATTTCTTGTTTAGAAATAACTATTTTGGGCTATCGGTGGATGATAGTCATGATTGTTGTGGACATTGCATGTGGATTAGGGCAAACTGGAACTGATCACATTGGCTAAGTTACTAATTTTGACTATTGAATTAATACAGAAAAATACATGTATTGGTTGAGCATTGCATATGCATATTGTGTGGGAGGAGATAGGGGATGTACTCCACGGTTTAGGGGAAGATAGGGGATGGACCTCTAAACCGGATTTTGTTTGGGAGGAGATAGGGGATGGACTCCATTAGCATCACTTTTATGTGTGCTTATTTATATTGATGTGTTTTATTGATACAGCACTAAAATGTGTATCAATCTGGAAGTATGAAGTGTTTTGATATGAGCCTGAGTCTCATTTGTGTTGTTGATATTGGAAGTAATGTGAATATGCTATATAGTTCACAGTTGTAAGTTTGGCCAGGTTCTGAGCCATATTGATAATAATGGATATTGATAAGTGTTATAGACATTAGTGTCTTAAGACTGTATATTGATATAATTGATTATCATGGTTAACCATCTATTGAATGCTATTGCTTTATTCAATGCTTATAATTGGTTTAGTATATTTCTACTGGGCTGTGGCTCACCCTATAAGGGAACATCATTTTCAGGTCCAGGTGATTCGCTACCTCCAAGGACTTAGCTTGGAAGGAATCGGATTTTGAAGCCTTGTTTTAAGTTATTTGTTTTTATTTGACTTACATGTAAACATTCAAGCCTAGGGCTTTATTTGTATTTGAGTTAGAACTCATATTTTTGTGTCCAAGTGTTGGCTTGGCAAGATGTAAGCCCGTAGGGCATTTATTTTGATGTTACATGTACTGTCCTTACTTAGTAATACTCTGATGAATGAGATAATGTATTATTTTCTTTTTATAATTCATGTCAATATTATTTATGTGATGGGTTGATTTTGAGGGCATTACAACTTGGTATCAGAGCGTACCGGGTTTGAATACTTTGGGTACGTGGGAAGTGATTAGTATCACAATGGGTTTGTCTCGGTTGTTAGAGACTTAGATGTAGTGTTATATGCTTATGTGATAACATGTTTACGTGACTACTTGGGTATGGGATTTGGTTTCTAGGATATTGATTAGATCCTTGGGTTTCTGTGAGTCTTGTTGGAAAAGCACTTGATCAATGTTGTTTCTAACCGGAACTCTAGCAACGCCACGGGACTGTCATTATCTAGAAATGAAATTCGTAAGTGTTTATGTGATTATGTGTTTACGTGGAATGAATTGTTGTTGTCGAAATATTAGGACGAGAGTGTAATAGCTTTGGCTCATTTTCTTTTGTAGTTATGGCTATGTCGGGTTTTGATGTAATTTTGGGTATGGACTGGTTATTGTCATACCGGGCAGTTATTGATTGCTACCGCCAGAGGGTCACTTGTTGTACCGTTAGCGGAGAGTGTTTCCATTTTCTGGGGGACCGGGTTGGTAGTGTTTTGCCACCGGGATGTGATCCGCGAGGGCGGAGTGAGCTTAGTGGTCTACTTGCTAGCCTTATGAGTAGTGAGTGTGATGAGACCCAGATTGTGTTGCCAAGGGTGGTTTGTGAGTACTCGGACGTCTTTCCCGAGGATCTTGTTGGTTTGCCACCGCATCGAGAGATTGAGTTCTCTATTGACCTAGTGCCCGGCACGGCGCCGATTTCTATGGCACCTTATCGTTTTGCCCCAGCCGAGTTAGTTGAGTTGAAGTTTCAGCTCCAGGAGTTGCTAGATAAGGGCTATATCCGTCCTAGTGTTTCGCCGTGGGGTGCACCGGCCCTTTTTGTTAAAAAGAAAGGTGGTGCTTTGAGACTTTGTATAGATTACCGGAGATTGAATCGGGTTACGGTCAAGAATAAGTACCCTATACCTCGTATAGATGATCTATTCGATCAGTTGAAGGGTTCCCATTGTTTCTCTAAGATAGACTTGAGATCGGGTTATCATTAGTTGAGAGTCAGGGAGGAGGATATTCCGAAGACGGCATTCCATACGCGGTATGGCCACTATGAGTTTCTGGTGATGCCATTTGGGCTTACCAATGCACCGGCAGTGTTTATGGATTTGATGAACCGGATCTTCCGGGAATTTTTAGATCATTTTGTAGTCGTCTTCGTGGACGACATTTTGATTTATTCACCTTCGGAGGAGGAGCACAAGGAACACTTGAGAGTGGTGCTTGAGTTACTTAGAGCCCATAAGCTTTATGCTAAGTTTGGGAAGTGTGAGTTCTGGCTAGAAGAGGTGAAGTTCTTAGGCCATGTAGTTTCTGGGGAAGGGGTGTCTGTTGATACATCCAAGACTGAGGCAGTGCAAGATTGGGCACAGCCTAAGAGTGTGTTTGAGATCCGTAGTTTTCTGGGATTAGTTGGGTATTATCGCCGGTTTGTGAAGGATTTCTCCAGGTTAGCTTCGCCTTTGACTAGATTGACTCGGAAGGGAGTCAAATTTGTATGGAGTGAGACTTGTGAAAAGTCGTTTCAGGAGTTGAAAGTTAGACTGACCACCGCTCCAATTTTGATTATTCCGGAGAGAGGGTTGGGTTATGCAGTCTATTGTGACGCTTCACGAGAGGGTCTGGGTTGTGTGTTGATGCAAGAGGGGAAAGTGGTTGCCTATGGCTCACGTCAGTTGAAAATTCATGAGAAGAATTACCCTACGCATGATTTAGAGTTAGTAGCTGTGATATTTGCCTTGAAGATTTGGAGGCATTATCTTTACGGTGAGAGGTTCGAGGTATTCTCGGATCATAAGAGTCTGAAATATCTGTTTACACAGAAAGACTTGAACTTGAGGCAGAGGAGGTGGATGGAATTCATTGAGGATTATGACTTTGAGTTGCATTATCATCCGGGGAAGGCCAATGTGGTGGCCGATGCCCTTAGCAGGAAATCTGTTGGTGACATAGCTACTATAGCCATCCGAGAGTGGGAGATGTTGGGTGCACTTGGAGAGTTTGATTTACTTCTGGGCGAATCCGTTGATGTTGCGGCCTTGTTTTCTGTTGTTGCACAGCCTACACTTGTGACTCGAGTGTTAGAGGCTCAGAGAGGTGACCTTGAGGTTGAATCCCTCCGAGAGAAGATCTCCAGTGGGAAGGTTGAGAAGGGTTTGACGGTGTATCCCGACCTGAGTGTAAGATACCGAGACCATTTGTTTGTGCCGGAGTCTTGCCGAGAGGAGGTACTCCGAGAGTTTCATCATTCACGCCTTGCGGTGCATCCGGGAGGCACTAAGATGTATCGGGATTTGGGTCGCCATTTTTGGTGGCAGGGTATGAAGAGAGATGTGGCAGCTTTCGTGTCTAAGTGCCTTACTTGTCAGCAAGTGAAGGTCGAACATCAGAGGCCAGCGGGTTTGTTGCAACCCTTGCCTATTGCCGAGTGGAAGTGGGAGCATGTCACTATGGACTTCGTTGTGGGTTTTCTGAGGACTCAGCGGGGTAGTGATGCTATTTGGGTTGTTGTAGACCGGTTGACTAAGTCAGCGCACTTCATTCCTATGCGCGTGAGAGATTCGAGATCATCTTGCCGACTTGTACATTCGGGACATAGTGAGGTTACACGGGTCCCAAAGGACGATCGCCTCGAGATAGAGATCCTCGTTTTACTGCTAGGTTGTGGCAGAGTTTGCAGAGTGCCTTAGGCACTAAGTTGACCTTTAGCACGGCTTATCATCCTCAGACTGACGGGCAGTCCGAGCGTACTATTCAGATCCTTGAGGATATGCTTCGGGGTTGTGTTCTTGATTTCAGTGGATCGTGGGAGAGGCACTTGCCTTTGGTGGAGTTTGCCTACAACAACAGTTTCCAATCTAGTATCGGTAGGGCACCGTTTGAGGCCTTGTATGGCCGACCGTGTAGGTCTCCAGTTTGTTGGGCCGAGGTGGGTGATGCACCTCTGTTGGGTCCGGAGTTGGTGAGGGAAACGACAGAGAAAGTTGAGCTTATCTGTAAGAGGCTTGTTACAGCCCAGAGTCGTCAGAAATCTTATGCCGACCGTAGGAGGAGACCTTTGGTGTTTGAGGTGGGTGATCATGTCTTTCTAAAGATATCACCTAGACGGGGTTTGATGAGGTTTGGGAAGAGCGGGAAGTTGTCCCCTCGGTTCATTGGTCCTTTTGAGATCCTTGAGAGGATTGGCGAGGCTGCTTATCGTTTAGCTTTGCCACCGCAGTTGTCCGGAGTACATGACGTGTTTCATGTGAGTATGCTTCAGAAGTATGAGCCGGATCCATCACATGTGTTGGATTGGACTGATTTAGTGGTTGACGAGGATGTCTCATATGAGGGGAGACCGATTCGAGTCTTGGATAGGCGGGATCAAGTTTTGCGAGGCAAGACCATCCCTTTGGTAAAGGTTTTGTGGAAACATCACGGGGTGGAGGAAGCCACTTGGGAACGTGAGTTGGAAGTCCGCGAGAAATATCCGGACATGTTTATTGATATGTAATATTTTGTAATATTGTTGGACTTAAGAATTTTATATATATGTCTTAAGTTGTAAAACATTGAGAATGTTTTGGTTTAATGATAGTTGTTTGAAACTTGCTTCATAATGGAAGTGGAATGTCACATTTATAGATTGAATATGTTTTATATATATCATGGAATTGAATATGATATGGAAATGGGAATCATGTATATTGAAATTGTTAAAATTGGAAGGAAAATGCATAATCTTGTCAAAGTTGAAATATATGTTGTTTTATATACATATTATGAGATGCCTCTTGATAAGAGATGAAATGACCAGTATTGGGTCAAGTTCATTATTGTAATGTCATATTGTTGGAATTTGAGAAAAACCTGTTTTCGAAAACTTTATGCTTAATTTCGGGGACGAAATTCTTTTAAGGGGGGAAGGTTATAGCGACCCCGGTCTTTTCCTTGTGATTATTCCCGATTTTCCCTTCATTGTTTAATTGTATTCCGAACTCGGTTCCGTAGATGTGTTGTTGTCTTATTCCCGTTTCCATCCTTTACTCTTTGTATATGAGTCTTGGGTCGTGTTGGGCAGGTTTGAAACAGGTTGGTTGTGTTTGGAAACCAAGGGTTGATGTCCAGATTTTGGGCTTGACGCTTGAGCGGACCTGTTTGTATATCGATCAAAAAATAGCTTTTTGGATCACTTTTTCGGGCCATTCTCTCTCTCTAACTTTTCAAAGATTTTGCATGATTATACTAGATTCATCTCATTAGTAAGATACATGTACATCAATTAGATGGTGACTAATCATTGATACCTATATATTCAATGTATAGAAGACTAATGCTAATACATTGAATGTGATGGATTTATTATGAATGAATCTTAGAGGATGCATTATGTATCATGAATGTATGAGATACATTAATCAATTTAATGAAGTTCATTGAATGAATAACTTGAGAGTTTCTCCTCTCTAGACTACATCTTCTCTCTATAAATACATCTAGTTTTAGTGATCTTCTACCCTAGTTCCTTTGTATTGAGTGTGGAGCTTCCCTTGATCTTCATTTTGATCCGAAAAATTGTGGGTTGGAACACATCCGAGTATTTTCATCATCTTCTTTGAGTCTCTTCATTTGAGGTAGGGATTTCCTACTCCATCTTATGAGTTTTGTTCTAAGTTTTGGTACTTTAATATGGTGGGGGTATTTTGGTAATTTTGGGAAAAACCCTAGTTGTTTTAATAAATTGATTTGTACAATTAATTTGAGAAAAATTGGGAATATTAGTTGAATTCATGGAATTGGGGATTTATAAGTTTAAATGATGTAGTTGGATTATTTAATCACTCTCCTATTTAAATGTTGAGATTATTATTGTTATTATATTTTATTTCTTGTTTAGAAATAACTGTTTTGGGCTATCGGTGGATGATAGTCATGATTGTTGTAGACATTGCATGTGGATTAGGCAACCGAACCTGATCACATTGGCTAAGTCATTAATTTTGACTATTGAATTAATACAGAAAAATACATGTATTGGTTGAGCATTGCATATGCATATTGTGTGGGAGGAGATAGGGGATGTACTCCACGGTTTAGGGGAAGATAGGGGATGGACCTCTAAACCGGATTTTGTTTGGGAGGAGATAGGGGATGGACTCCATTAGCATCACTTTTATGTGTGCTTATTTATATTGATGTGTTTTATTGATACAGCACTAAAATGTGTATCAATCTGGAAGTATGAAGTGTTTTGATATGAGCCTGAGTCTCATTTGTGTTGTTGATATTGGAAGTAATGTGAATATGCTATATAGTTCACAGTTGTAAGTTTGGCCAGGTTCTGAGCCATATTGATAATAATGGATATTGATAAGTGTCATAGACATTAGTGTCTTAAGACTGTATATTGATATAATTGATTATCATGGTTAACCATCTATTGAATGCTATTGCTTTATTCAATGCTTATAATTGGTTTAGTATATTTCTACTGGGCTGTGGCTCACCCTATAAGGGAACATCATTTTCAGGTCTAGGTGATTCGCTACCTCTAAGGACTTAGCTTGGAAGGAATCGGATTTTGAAGCCTTGTTTTAAGTTATTTGTTTTTATTTGACTTACATGTAAACATTTAAGCCTAGGGCTTTATTTGTATTTGAGTTAGAACTCATATTTTTGTGTCCAAGTGTTGGCTTGGCAAGATGTAAGCCCGTAGGGCATTTATTTTGATGTTACATGTACTGTCCTTACTTAGTAATACTCTGATGAATGAGATAATGTATTATTTTCTTTTTATAATGCATGTCAATATTATTTATGTGATGGGTTGATTTTGAGGGCGTTACATCCTTGACTAGAATTCTTTGATAACCGCTTCACAGCTATTTCTTGTCCTCCTTCCAGTATACCTTGATAGAATGTTGTTCTATTATAATTATATTGAAAGAAAACACATTTTTTTGCCTTCTTTTTTTCCCGATTCATTTTATTTATATCTTTTACTTACTATTTTTATGTTGCTCTAGCAGACATTGTTTTAATAGGTGCATCCATGACAAATTAATGATTTATGTTACAACTACTTGAAGACATAATTACACAGATTTATGGAGTTTCCTATGTGAGAAAACATGCATCAAACCAATTATCTTCTTTGGAAGCTGAAAAAAAATATATATAAAATTACTCTTCTCAAAAGCAGGTGTATATATAAAAATTTTACAACCGAAACGGTGGGTTCTGTATTAGAAGGTTTTACAGAAGAGTAAGCATAGGACCATAGAATATTATCCAAAAAGTGGAGGCCGAAACACCAAGATGAATACAGTGCTGCAACCTACATTACAACATTCTATGCACCTTTTTGTGATATATATATATATATATAGCATTACTATTTAGGAAAAGTAGTGATAAAAATGTTGAATGGTTTTGTGGCTTCTGCATAGGCTCCATGAGATTGGGCATTGATCACATTCCTATAGACTACATAAGAGTGTCTTTACATTGTTACCTTGTAAACAGGTCCAAAACCACCCTCTTCGAGCTTATTGTTGATTGAAAAGTTATTTGTGGAATTAACTATTACAACTAAGTCGAACAATGGTAACCCTAGGTCTTCCGTTTGGCTTTTGTCAGTGTGACCTTCTTCAAAGTTAGTGCATCAGATTTCCTACAAAGCCTAGGATGAATGGATATCAATATGACAACTAGTTCCAAAATATAACATACTATTATAGAGTTTGCCACAGAATGACACATATGGGATATATACCTTCTCTCCTCAACTGTGAATTCTTCCTTTTCCTTTTTCGGAGATACACAAATAGGCTCATACCTACCAAAAGAAGTGCAATTAAAATTGCCAAGGTCACTGCTACTATCTTTCTTTTCTTGCCATTCAAGCCGACTTGTTGGACTGTTGAATCATCAATCCATTTAAAAACAAAATGGTCCATTGATTAGTTAGATAATATGATCATGAAAACACAAACTTAAAGGGATTGATCTCAATTTCAAACCCTTGAAAACCTTCTATATTTTGAAATTGTTATGGCAAAAGGGATGAGAAAAGCTAAAACAAAACAAACACACAAGCACACAAGCATTTGCAAGCTAATGCAGATTGAGGCTTTGCTTTTTGGACGATATTCCCCAAGTACTTTTGCATCAATCTAAGGTGTGCGCCTCAGGTGCACTTTGTATGCCTTGTGCACATAATCATATGAAGAGCTTGTCTTAGGCTCTCGTTAAGCTTAGTCTAGTAGATTGTTTAAACATAAGAAAAGAATAACCTCTTTGACAACTATATTCATAGGAAAAATCATGTTAAAAAAAAAAAGAAAGAAAAAAAGAAGAAGCAAAGTTAAGGCTCAAGGGATAAACTCGATAATTTAAATTAAGGATGCTGATTTCGCTTTCGACGCCTTGGGAAGAAACGTATTTACACCTTTATATTTAACTTTTAATATTTTTTTTGCTACTTTAAAATATTTTATTTATTTACTAAATATAAAATTAAAATTAGAAATGCTTACACCTTCTATCACTAGGGGTAAAACGCATCAGGTTACGGATTCAACTTTATGAAATTTGATCATCATAAACCCTAGAACTCCGAACAATCCAATACATGCAAAAATCCAAAAATAATAAACTGGGTCAAAATAGACTCAAATTCAAATACAAATACAAGCTGGACCTACTAGGAGGCTGGGCACGTGGATTGAGACAGGTAATAAGAATTATCTGCATTGAATTTGAGGCAAACCCACAACAAAAATCAACGTTCAAGATGAAACCAAAATGAACTCTCTTTTTGCTAAATTGTAGTTAGATGTAGAAATGTAATATAGTTTTTTGCGGAAGAAATGTAAATGTTTAGTAAAGTTAACTACATGGTTCTTACATACATATAATCTAATTAATCTTTGTTTGAATTCTTACCTAACTCAGAGGAAGCCATCCTTATATAAATGTCTGGCCCATCTTCACTGTACTCTCTCATATCAATCAACTCACCAAACCAAAGCAAGCAACCACTTCCACCTCCTCTTATGTCTAAATTTGTGTAAGCCATACAAGAGCAGTTTTCTAAGCATATCATCTCTCATTTCCTTAGGGTCATGTTCTTGTCAAACCAGGAGTTTCGTGTATCTGGCATTTTGTATTGTGAATACTTGAGAAAACCATCTCCGCTTTTGCAATCCAATGTTGTCCTCCGAACACACCCATTAGACCAATCTCTGTTTCCCCATTCTGTTTGGTTCCGAGGCACAAATTTACTCAAACAACCACATGATGGCAAGTTTCTAACATTACAGCTGTCATTCGGACCACACAGTTTATACTTATCATAGTTATCAGTTGGTCCAGTCAAGTAAAGGATCCATTCCTGTGTTCGATCAATCCATGTCCAGCGCTCGACAACACCATCATGACTCAGAACAAACCCTGAAACAACTGAGCTGAGGAGTTCATAATGATAATACACCTTCTCCTTAGTGTAAACCACTTCATATCTGTAGATTGTATTAGGTTTACGGTTTGGTCTCCCGCTGAATCCGATACCATTCCATGGTCCAGTTCGGAACAGGTCAACAGAACCCCTACTCAGAATATTTTGTGGGTATCCTTGAGGATCACACCGGTATGTAAACTCACCTGGAGCTGGATCATCGCTACTCTTCCAGGTAGGGGCGGAGAGAGCATGTGACCAGGGGGTCACGTGCCCCCCTAGATTTTGGGAAATTTTTTTTTTTTTTTTTTTTTTGCAAACATAAAAAAAAAATTTAAATAAAAAATTACAAAAATATTATTAAGGTGAAATCTCAATGACATTTTAAAAATTATAAAAACAATAATGGTTGTTTTGATTGAAAATGAAGAGACTATTATAAATAAACCATATTAGCTATGAAATTTTTTGAATGTAACGACGATGTCATTATTAGTGATATGCAAGTATAAGTAATCTTACTATAAAGATATGAAATTTATTAGATTGTTAGTTACATTTGACATGTGAGATTCAATATTTATGCGTTTATTTACCATTAGTGGGTGATGTTACATACCAGTGATGACGTGGTATTACCATTATATTGAATTTTTAATCAAATTTTGTATCAAAAAATAATTTATCATTATATAATTTATTTTAAGGCTTATATCCATTTTTTTTTTTTTTTTGTATTGTCCATGATACACTAGTTACAAATAATATTTTTTTTCTTGATATTTCCTAAAATCAATCATAAAAAATTTACGTGAAATATTTTTGTAAAAATTATTATAATTAGTAAGTGCCCCCTCTAAATTAATTTTCTGGCTCCGCCAGGAGGAGAGGTGGCGCTTTAGGCCCGTTACAAACTTCATTCCTGGCAAAAGAGTATTGCACGGATAGTCAAAACTTTGCCACAGAAAATGCTCAGACGTATCATTAGCATCTTTCACAACAAAGTTTCCCGACTCCATCAGTTGTGCAACAGGGTCTTGTGTGGATCCGGTTACATTGGGAGACCAAATGACACTGCCGGTACTATTGACAAGGGCGATATAATTCCAGGGTTGATTACCGTTAAGACGCCCGACGAATCGATGAGTGGGATTTCTCTATTGGCAACCCATACAACGGTCTTGGGGGATATTTTCTTATACCATATTCCCAAGTACGTATTCTGGGAATTGCCAAGGCTGAAAAAACCCATCTCAAAGCTTCCATCAGATGAAACAATGGTATTGCTGCCTGTAATGGAGTGGGTTTTGGTTATGGTGTCTACTGCGTTGGAGACTATTAAGATGGAAAACAAAGAAGAAAACAAGAAAGGTATTTTGAGGCCTTCCATTGATGGTCTAATGTCTATTAATTTCATCTGTTTTTACCATTATTTATTCAATTTATAAATGAAGACTGAAGAACTTTTACAACACCGTAAGTCTTCAGTGGGAATTTTCTAAAAGAGATACGTGTATTTATAATCACATAAAGAGAAAAATAAAGAGGAAAACAAGAAAGGTACTTTGAGGCCTACCATTGATGGTCTAATGTCAAATTCATGAATTTCCTCTGTTTCCATTATTTATTCAATTTATAAAAAATGAAGACTCAAGAACTCTTATAGCAGAGTAAGTCTTTGGTTGGACTTTCATAAATGAGATGGGAGAAGTTACATTCTATGTTACATGATATCTGGTGCAGTAAAGTTCAGGTGTTAGGTGTAGATGCATATATAGAGGTCAAACCTCAAAACTCAAATTTAAGAATACGCATACTCTGTTAAAAAAGGGTTAAAATTTTAATGTGAGATAAAATAATTTTATATATAATATGTAGTGTGAAAAGGGCATTTTCCTCATTTTTATTGAATCATATCAAAATATATTCATAAAATGATATTGTTAAATACATACACTCACGAAGTTTAGAAAAAATACAATTAACCTCACACTTTTGACATAATAACACTAACCTCGCTAGAAATTTTAATTCATATAATACTTGGTCATTTTCATCCGTAATTCATGAGCCCTGTACATGAAAAAATAAAATTATCATGTCTTTTATACTAAAATATATATTTACCTTTCATCATCTACATTAGTTCTGACGGTTATACCAAAAGGAAAATTAGCATAATGTTGTAGGATTAAACTGAGCGGTCAATTTAATTTACTCAAATATAAATATATGACAAGAGAACAACTGTGAAAATCATATGCTAAAAATGAAACCCACAAAACACCCAAAAACTAGACGAAAGCAACCCAAAATACTGACCTCCACATATAAACATTTTAACAAACAGATGGCAGGCATGGCACAAATTTGATGTTCACTCCTTCCTCCTACTCCGATTCCAACCATTGCACCTCTAGGCCACCACATCAACGCCCCAGATATCAGATTTTGATCACAAGCAAAACAATCCACGTTTTTCATAATCTTGCATTTGTAGCAATTCCATTTCACAAAAATGCTGCTGTGTTTTGAACAGTAACCGAAAATAGTGAGAGACAGTCACAATAAACAAATCACTCTGTTTCGTTTTCATTTCCAGAATTCATCTTTTAAAAAAAATTTCTTTTTACTTTTTACTTTTTTTCGTTTTCCGTATTTTTATATTTTTACTGATACTTTTAATATTTTAAATAATTTTTTAATTTTTAAATATATTTAACATAAATATATTCAAAACGTATAATATTTGTGATTTTTTTTAAAAAAAATTCATTAAATATCAAAAATACAATAATATAATACTTTTTTATATTTTTCTATATTTATTAATTTTTTAAAATATTTTATTATTTAGATACATCTAAATAAGGTACATATAAAAAAATTACTTACAATTTTAAAAATATTCACTAAAAATAAAAAACTAAATTTGAAAAAAATTGAATTCAAAAAATTAAAACCAAATACACTAAATATTTTTTATTTCTCATTAAAAGTGATCAAATTTTGTAAGAAATTAAAATAATATTTTTAAAGTCGACAACATCTTAAATATATATATATATATATAATAATTAACAAATTACCACAAGCCAAGACCTGGTGATCGACGACGATGTGTACACACCAACACCCACTTTCTCCATTCTTTGGTCTTAAAAAAGAAAATATTTATATAGATATATATATATTTTGAACCAGTGGCCCTGAACTAGCTAGACTTGGAATTTTGTTGGGTACTAATACTAATTGGCATTATAAAAGTAGACAAATTCACCATCCGAAGAGGACTTATAACTGCTTTACAACAACAAAATTCAAAACGCTAAAATTAGTCAAAAATTAATCAGATTCAAATTGTAGTTCAAGGGATCATGAGGGGCATTTACTTGCCAGTGAGATGAGATTTTATCTTCTAGTAAAGTCAATGGAGTAGCGTCGGCATGTTGTAGTGATCTAACTCTACGAGCTTATTGTGTGAAAAAAATGGTGTAGGTCCTAATATATAGGTAAACTTACTTACTAGTGGGTCTTATGATAATTAATGGTATTTTTTATTAAATATTATTAAAAAATGTGACTAATTATTAATTTTCAGCTACAGTTTGAAAATTTTGTCACAAAAAATGTCATTAATTATAAATTTTCACAATAGTTTTAAAAAATCATCACAAAAAAAAATGTCACTAATTATAAAAATCATGATAAAAAAAGTCACTAATTATCAATTTTTGACGACATATGCAAAAAATAGTTATAAAATATTATTTTTAGTGATAATTTTATTAGGACTTATTTTCAATAGCACTTTAGAGGAATTAAGTCCAACTATTAAGACCTATTTCCATTATCTATCTAATCAAGAGGATCGGGTCTCTCTATTTATTGACAATTGATTTTGAATTTGATACCTTTAAAAATAATATGCATTTCCTTTTAAATATAAAAATGTGAGTTAATAACCTAAAAGTCCTATTTACAAATGTTGTAGTTTAGGTCATGTCTAAGATTTTTTGAACCAATAAGTCCTATTTAGTAAAATTGAGAATATTGTCATTTTTTTTTCCAATTGTTAAAACTAAGAACATTGTCAATTTTGTATAGTAATGTTCCAAATAATTGTTTCACTAACTGATGAAAAAAAAAAAAAGAAGAGCATGAGACTAAACGTTTTTGCTTTTTTACTTATTGGTTTGATTCAACTATCCAATAAAACCGAGAACATTATCAGTTTTTTCATTTTAATTTTTTTTTTCAGCTTTGTACATTAATGTTCCATCATCATGCTCCTTTATAGACACAAAATTTTCAGTTTTGCACCCAAAAAAAATTCAATTTTTAAATTTTTTTAAAAAAATACTAGTTTTTTTTTTTAGGCGCATAATTTTTTTTTTTTTTTAGTTTTTTCAATTTAAAAGTTGAATTTTTAAAATTTTGAAAATCAAAATAAATGTCAAATCATCATGTTCACTTATAGATAATCATAAATGATGAATAATCATTGTTTGAATGGTAATTCTGATTATTACAAATTTAATGGGACTTGAAGATCCAAAAAATCTTAATTAGGACTTAATAGAGTATAAATTCATAAATTAGGACTTGTGTGTAAATGCCCTAAAAACATTTCAAACCCCATACCAATACATATTATAAAGAGCCAGTTTTAATATCAACACATCTTTGAATGGAAATGAAAAGATTAATAAATAATAAGGCTTAACATTGTGTTCATTGGCCAAGATTTCTAAAGCTATATAAGCAAGATGAACAAACCCACTTGAAGAAGAAAAACAACCTTAAACATTGTGTTTAGTAGCTAAGCAAACTCAAAGGTCTTGAAGCATAACAATTAAACATCAACAATAATTGTCTTCTATCGGGCCTCTAACAATGTTGAAAAATCTAGAAACATCCTAGATGTTGATTTGTGATTATGTATCAATTTTAAGCAGAATATAACAATCCCAATCAAACAATCAAGACAAAGAGACACAACGATTTTACATGAAAAACCCACAATTGGACACATCCAATTGTGATAAAAAAACCACAGGCAACAGCCACAAGAACAATCTACTAAGAAGATTTAAAGGAATTACACACGTATACTCTCAATTATCTAGCGAATCCACAACGTCTAATTGAACCAACCTCTATGTGCCTCTTCCAACCCCATCTTCACCACGGAATTGTCTTTCTGATGAGCCACTCCAGAATCCACCAAACCTTCAGGTTGGAATTCTTCAGAATCCACTGAAGAACAATTCTCTCTCTTTTGTGTATAACAAACAAAACCTTTGATGTACTCTTTTTAAACCATGGGTTGAATACTCAATAAAACATCAAAGAAAACTAACAAAATATCCCCAGATATAAACCTTAAGAACAAAAAAGAAGATCTTGAGGAATTAAATAGTTTTGGGAGAAAACCAACTATTTATAGAAAATTCAAAAGTAATCCTAGTTTTAAAAGAAATCCAATTACTTATAGAAATCCAAAAGTAATCCTAGTTTTGGAAGAAAATCAACTTCTTATAGAAATCCTTGTCAAACGAGATTGCCAATAATAAAACCTAACAATCTCCCCCTTTGGCAATGCAGTGACAAAACACACCTAACAAATAAAATCCTAATCACCCCAATCCATTACAGCCAGCAAAAACAAACTTCTTTCTCACGGTCATGATCTGCAAAACAGCTATTAATGCCACAATCTCCAAAACAACTATTAGTCTCACAAAAGTATATAAAAAAAACATATGACTAGATTATCTTGAAGCATGAGATGGAAAACATGAATAGATGCGGCTTGAAGATTTTAACAATATGTAGTATGGATAGATGAAAACTAAGACTTATGCACCCGACACATGACATGAATACATGAAATCCTAAGACACACCAGACAACATTAATCCCCTTTTTTTTTCACGAATTGACAAAGGAAGCTCAAACAATAAAGAAGCCAATGCAAAGCAACATGCAAACCAACTAATGCCAATCTCCCGTACCAAACAAAACAAAGTGTTCATGCTAACAAACTCTTACAATGATACACCAAACTCCCCTTCACTAAAAACAAAGAACAAGAAGAAAACGACAAACAATAATATGGTGGAGCAAGCAGGGAATTTCAGATTTGTACCTTAAAACACACAAGATTATCCAAGAAGCACAATTATTAGAAAACACAATGTGCACAATCTATAGAAAATTCCTCATGAAGAAGGTGATGCATTATGTAAAAAGTATAGATCCCATGATAAAAGTGTGTGTGTGACTCTTAGAGTTCGACAAATACTAGATTCAAATCCTAGTAGTGATCTGATAGCTAGACCTCTGACAAGAGAATCTAAGCATAACTAAGGAAAGTCAAACCACTAGGAATCAAGGGGTATTTGGTGAGTAAAGGCGGAGGCTCCCCCTCAATCAATGAATCCTTTATTTTTATTTTCTTTTTCACATTTTTTCTTTTCTTTCTTTTGCATATTTTTTTTCTTTCTTTCTTTTGCACATTTTTTTCTTTCTTTTTCACACTTTTCTTTTCTTTCTTTTGCACATTTTTTCTTTCTTTTTCACACTCATTGGCGGCTGACACGCTCAAGAGTATGGAAACCGAACCAGAGAAGCATGGATATAATAAGGATGGCCTGGTTGGTGACTCTAAGGTAGCCTTTTCCTCATGCCTAGACTACAAAGAACAGAGGGGAAAGCCATGGAGATGCGATAGAAGGTGGTTAAGAGACTCAACATCACCCATGATGTGCTAATTTAGGTCAATTCCTCTACAAAAGCAAAAGATACAATGCCAGAAATCCATAAAAAAAAATAAACACTAAGGTGAGAGGGTGTATAGAATGAGACATACTAATCAAAAAACACACACTCTAAAATGAGTAAGGACCATAGAAAGCACACACATATCAACATGTAATGGATATTCTTATCAATTCCAATATGCACCAAGGACCACTCAAAAATTTCAAGTTTGCAAAACCATACTAAGAAAAAAAATTTGGATTTTTTTTTTTTATAAATTTCCTCACGTATTGTATCCATTATCACAAATCAAACAAGATCTCGTTCTAAAAGAATTTTTTTTTTTTTTAAATAGAACAACCCGCTGTGATACCAATTGAAAAATCTAGAAACCTCCTAGATGTTGATTTGTGATTATGTATCAATTTTAAGTAGAATATAATAATCCCAATCAAACAATCAAGACAAAGAGACACAACGATTTTACGTGGAAAAACCACAATTGGACACCTCCAATTGTGATAAAAAAACCACGGGTAACAGCCACAAGAACAATCCACTAAGAAGATTTAAAGGAATTACACAGGTATACTCTCAATTATCTAGCGAATCCACAACGCCTAATTGAACCAACCTCTATGTGCCTCTTCCAACCCCATCTTCACCACGGAATTGTCTTTCTGATGGGCCACTCCATGATCCATCAAAGCTTCGGGCGTGAATTCTTCAGAATCCACTAAAGAACAACTCTCTCTCTCCTGTGTATAACAAACAAAACCTTTGATGTACTCTTTTTAAATCATGAGTTGAATACTCAATAAAACATCAAAGAAAACTAACAAAATATCCCCAGATATAAACCTTAAGAACAAAAAAGAAGATCTGGAGGAATTAAATAGTTTTGGGAGAAAACCAACTATTTATAAAAAATCCAAAAGTAATCCTAGTTTTGGAAGAAATCCAATTACTTATAGAAATCCAAAAGTAATCCTAGTTTTGGAAGAAATCCAATTACTTATAGAAATCCTTGTCAAACGGGATTGCCAATAATAAAACCTAACAAATGTTATGCTGACCATGTTGGCTGAACATTGTTCAATCCCACTTTCTAATGACTCTATTTCAATCAGATTCCTTTCAGTGAAAAAACCAATTTGTTTGGGGTGAGTCAGTGCACCACCATCTCCGCCCAACATCAAAATCACACTTGCCATGTTCAGCCTATACTTTGGCTGTTGTTGCACACATAATAAATAGACATGAATCAAACGCAATATTTCAGGTAGAATGCATGAGTTTTGTATCGATGCATCAATCAATTCTGCAGTTTTGCCTGTAACGCCCTCAAAATAAACCCATAATATATAACATTAACATGCATTAATAAAATAAAACAAATCATCAAATTATCCATCAGAGTACTTTTATTGAAAGACATCACATGTAACATCAAAAGTCAATGCCCTAAGGGCTTACATCTTTCCAAGCCAACACTTGGACACAAAAGAATGAGTACTAACTCAATTACAAATTAAGCCCTTGGCTTGAATGTTTACATGTAATCTCAAATAAAAACAACTAACTAAAGACAATTCTTCAAAGTCCAAATCCTTCCAAGCTAAGTCCTTGGAGGTAGCATATCACCTGGACCTGAAAATGATGTTCCCGTATAGGGTGAGCCACAGCCCAGTAGAAATATACTAAACCAAATATAAGCATTGAATAAAGCAATAGCATTCAATAGATGGTTAACACAACTATTCATTTAACCAACATACAGTTTCATGACCTTAATGTCTATGACACGTTTCACTTTCCATTATTCCCATTTATATCAATATGGCTCAGAACCTGGCCAAAATATAACAGTGAACTAAATATCACATTAACATTTCTTCCAATATCAACAAAACAAATGAGACTAAGGCTCATACCAAAACACTTCCATACTTTCCGATTGATACACATTTTAGTGCTGTATCAACAACATGTAAAAACACTTCAATCAATAAGCACCCATATAGTGATGCTAATGGAGTCCATCTCCTATCTCCTCCCAAACAAAATTCGGTTTAGAGGTCCATCCCCTATCTTCCCCTAAACCGTGGAGTACATCCCCTATCTCCTCCCAAACAAAATGCATATGCAACACACAATCAATACACGTATTTTCTGTATTAATTCAATAGTCAGAATCAATGACTTAACGAATGTGATTAGTTTCAATTTTCCCCAATCCACATGCAATATCTACAACAATCACGACTATCCTCCACCGATAGCCCAAAATAGTTATTTCTAAACAGGAAATAAATGTACCAACAAATGTAAATTGAACATTTTCATAGGTGAGTAATTAAACTAACCAACTAAACCATTAAATCACTAAATTCCCCAATTCCATGAATTAAACTCAATTCCACATTTTTCCCTAAATTAATTATACAAATTAATTTATTTCAACCACTAGGGTTTTTCCCAAAATTACCAAACAACTCCCAACATATCAAAATACTAGAACTTAGAACAAAACCTATAATATGGAGTAGGAAATCCCTACCTCGAAGTAATTAACCCGAACGGAGAAGATGGAGATGGCGACCCAAAATCCAAAGTGCTCCAAACCGCTAAACGTTCAGATTAAAACGAAGCCCTCAACCCACTCTACCTTTTTAATAAAGAACCTAGGGTGGAAACACCTTAAAAACAGATGAAATCTAAGAGAGAAGGTGAGTGAAGGGAGAGAAAGACAGAACTAGGGTTTTGAAGTCAAAAAGAGGATGAAAAAGTGTTTTAAAAACCGCTGTTGCGTATTTATACCCGACAGGCTCGCTCGAGCGAAGGATTGGTCGCTCGAGCGACCAGACACAAGAATGACTCGCTCGAGCGAAGAAAGTCTCGCTTGAGCCAAGAATGCAATGCTTTAGGTCTGCAACCTAGAAGCACGCTCGAGCGACAGAATGCTCGCTCGAGCGAAGGACTCGAAACTTGCTCGAGCGAAGGAAAGCTCGCTCGAGCAAAGGAAAGCTCGCTCGAGCTAACAAATACAGCTCTCAGGTCTATACTAGATGCAATCTCTCGCTCGATCGAAGAAACCCTGGCTCGAGCGAAGGACCAAAAACATAAGGCTCGCTCGAGCGACAAACTGCTCGCTCGAGTGAAGGTCCAAAATTCTAGACAGCAGCACTTGGTTTCTAAACCCAACCAACCTGTAACAAACCTGCCCAATACATCCTATAACTCAAGAATAAGGAATTAAAGGATGACAACAACAAATATATAGCGACAGAATCTACGGAACGTAAGTCCGGATACAACCACCAAATGGGAAAAGACCGGGGTCGCTATATTGCCTGCCTTGTATAATCTCCAGGCCTGAACAGTTGGTAACTTATTTTAAGTTATTCTAATTTTTCAAAGAGTAATTCTAGATAAACTATACAGAATGATGGGATTGAATTGAGGTCTTTTATTTTTTTAATACTTTTTTTTCGTTACATTATTATTTTCCTTTTTTAAAATAAAATGACTCAACTCCATGCTTACATGGCCGAGAAGGTTGATGTGGCGGTTTGGGTGACAAAATCCCTTGTTTCGGTTCCCACTCACTACTTATAATACCAAAACACTAAAGCTAAATATATCGGACTTTATTGAGAAGAGCCTGTCAATTACATATTCTGGAGACATGTAACCACTGCAAGAAAACAATGAGCTAAACAAATAAACCAATTTATATAATTGACAGAAGTAAAAATTTGAATTGGTTAGAGGATTCTTACTATGTTCCAACCACTGTTTTCATATTTCCTTTGGTCTCATTTCTTCCAAAAATTCTGGCTAAGCCAAAGTCCGATATTTTTGGGTTCATCTCATGATCTAGTAGAATGTTGCTTCCTTTCATATCTCTATGGATAATTCTCAATCTAGAATCTTGAAGAAGATAAAGAAGCCCTCGAACAATTCCATTGATTATGTGGAAATGCTTAGGCCAATCCAGTATCATCTTCAGTGATTTATCAGACCAATTTTTCGCCCAAGTTCAACCTGTAAGTTTAGAGAAGAGAAGGAGATAGGGAATGAGTGAGACCTGATCCACTTTTATATTGATAATATTGTGTAATTACAGAGTGCCATAAAGCATAAATTATGGGCCAATCCATTACATCAATCAAGGAAAATAAAATCAAATAAGAATAAGATATAACAAATATTATTTCCTATTCTAACACTCCCACTCAAGCTGGTGCAAGAATATCTCTCATATGGTTTGGTCATATACAACGGAGACCAACAGAGGCAGTAATGAAGAGATGCGATACAGTGAAGGTAGAGGGAAGTGTTAGGGAACTGGGGTAAACCTAGATTGACGTGGATTAATGTAGTAAATAGAGATATGAATCTCCTTAATTCAACTAACCAAATGGCCTTTGATAGAGTTGAGTGGAGAAGAAGGATTCATGAAACTGACCCCATTTGATGGGACTTAAGGCTTGGTTTGGTTTGGTAAAAAAATAAAGAAAATAAAAATTATGAAAAAAATTTCTCCTCGAAATAGCAATGCCCAACCCAAAACAGGATGTTGTTCCTACATTGGCAACACAGTTGACACAACACCGTTTGTTGGATTCATTGGGCCTACCGATGAAAGGTTTCCACCCTCATTTTCTTGCTAGTTTCTTGCCAACAAAACTGAAAGGAAAAACGTAGATTGACCGAACAGACTGCTAATTGCAGAAATGGATGCTTTGATTCCACAATTACGGTTTGCCTTCCTTTTCTTGAACTCTCAAATATAATTTCTCATAATGTGCTTGTGTATGTGTGTTGACATTTGTGTATGTGTGTGTGCGTACATATACATACATATGTTGTCTACTCTCTCTCTCTCCCGACCATTTTAATTTCTGGAAACCTGTTGTTGGTATTGCTAATTATTCTCATTCCTGTAGCTCTACATTGTCATCAAATATTTAGTTGTCTTTTGCACAATTGATGTTTGTAAATATATCATGGTATAAAATTGATGTTCAAGAAATCACTGTGAATATGTATTTATATTTGTATGTAACGGAAATTAGTGTGACTTGTCAAGATATTTTTAACTACAGAAGCATAACCACTTATTTATATCTGATGGAAGTGACATTGGTATACCACTAATTTCAAACTGAAATATTACTTAGTTTGGTATATAGTTGTAAGAAATTCTTTATTCTCCTGATCTTTTTTTGTCATTTTAGTTTTATGTAGTTCTAAACCCCCAAATAATTGGAATCAAGCCTTTGTTCAAGTGATTTGAGCTTTGATTTATGTTGTTTTAGTAACCACTTGGTTAATTTCTATGAAGATTGTTCGAGGTTGGTGGAAGTGGAATATTTTTTTTTTTTTTTTGGTATGCTAAGCTTAGCAAGTGTAAGTTTTGGCTTTCCAGCATTTCATTTTTGGGTCATGTGATTAATGAAAAGGATATTTCTATTGATCCTAGTAAAATCGAAGCCATTGTGAAATGGTCAAAACCGACTAATGTGTCTGAGGTTTGTAGTTTTCTGGGTTTGGCAGGTTATTACAAAAAGTTTTGTGAAGGACTTCTCAAAAATTGAAGTACCATTGACACAGTTAACTCAGAAGGGAGTGACATATGAATGGACCGAGGATAGGGAATCAGCCTTCCAGGAGCTAAAAACGAGGTTAGTCACAGTACCAATTCTGGTACTACCATCAAGTAATGAGGAGTTTCAGATTATAGTGATGCTTCATATAAGGGTTTGGGTTGCGTATTAATGCAAGGGGATAAAGTCATAGCATATGCATCTCGTCAGTTGAAACGTCATGAAAAGAATTATCCTATCCATGATTTATAATTAACATCCATGGTATTAGCTTTGAAAATTTGACGTTATTACTTGTATGCAGCTTCTTGTCAAGTTTTCACAAATCATGAGAGTCTGAAGTACTTGTTCACTCAGAAGGAATTGAATATGAGACAAAGAAAATGGCTTGAGTTGTTGAAGGATTACGGCATGCAAATGCAGTATCACCTAGGTAAAGCTAACTCAGTGGCCGACGCATTGAATAGAAAATCTATAAGGAGTTTGGCATGTTTACTAACCAAGCAGAAAAACATACTTTAGGATTTGCAAGACTCAGATATTAATGTTATACTTCGCCGAGATGAGGGAATTTTAGCAGTGATTTTAGTAGAGCCGACTATTATTGAGGAAGTAAAGACAAGATAGATGGAGGATGAATTTTTCAAGAAGGTAATTGATACCATTGATCATCAAGTACTAAGGTTTGAGGAAAGATTGTGCGTGACCAACATTCCGGAGTTGAAAAGAAGAATTTTACAGGAAGCCTATAGTTCCAGATTTGTCGTTCATCCAGGAAATACCAAGATGTACCAAGATATGAAGCAAACTTTTTGGTGGCCGAATATGAAAAAAGAAATAGCTGAGTTTGTATCACAGTGTTTGCATTGTCAGCAAGTGAAAGTAGAACATCAAAGACCAGCCGAACTTTTTCAACCTTTGTCAATTCCTGAGTGGAAATGGGAACACATCTCCATGGATTTTTTTTGTAAGTTTGTCGAGGATACAAAAAGGTATGAATTCAATTTGGGTTATAGTTGATAGATTAACTAAGTCAGCACACTTTCTGCATGTTAAGACTGCATTTAATGCCGACCGACTTACTTTGTTGTATATGAATGAGATTGTTAGACTGTGTTGGGTTATTTCTACTGGGCTTTGGCTCACCTTATGTAGGAAAAATATTTCAGGTGCTGGTGATATGCCTCCACCAAGGCAATAACTTGGGAGGAATTGGAGCAAGGGCTTCATTTTATGTATTTGTCATACTTATTTTTGTACAAGCCAAGGGCTTTAATTGTATTGGATCTAATCCATTTTTGTTGTAACCAAGTATTGACTTGGAAAGCTGTAAGTCCTGAGGGCATTTCTTATCTGTTTAACTTCCATTCTATTTCTATATTTTACAACAAATGCTATAGATTCAGGGCCTGACTTGTAAATGTATACCCGTATATGTTACTCTTTTGTAAACTCAATTGGACTTAATGGAAGATAATTACTTTATTATTGTTGTCACTTGTTGATATTGTGGATGGGTTGTTGTATTTATTTCAGGACGTTACATCCACCATGTCATTACCGCCATGCTGGCAACAAGAGAAAAAGAGAAGAACAACGATGAAGAAAATGAAGGAGGGGGATAAAGTGTCCTTACTAGAAAATAATTCTTCACATTTGCAGATCAACACAAAGATTCAAAGACAAATCCAGTAAAAAAATTTATAATTGACACATTCAATAATAAATTTATCACTATCTGTTTGTTAAAAATTAAAAGAAGAAAGTCGTGTCTTCATAATCACAAATCTACATGAGATTCAAAGACATACTCAGTGATAAATTATCACTGACTGTTTGTTAAAAAATTACAAAAAGAAAATCTTATCATCATCATCACAAATTAACATAAGATTTAAAGACATATTCAATAATAAATTTAGTAGTGATAAACACATTCACTGATAAATTTTCACTAGTTGTTTGTTAAAATATTACCACAAAAAAAAAAATCTCGTCATCATCGTTACAAATCAACACAAGATTCAAATAAATATATCAGTGATACATTTATCACTGATACAATTTGGTTTAAGAGAAATAAAAAGAGAGAGAGGGAGTAAGGAAGACGGAGGTGACAAATATGACATGAAAAAAAATCAGTTATAAATTTATCATTGTATTAATATCAAGATTCTAGCAGCAGCAGTTCACAACATATTAAACAAATCAATGATAAATTTATCACTCATTAAGTGATAAATTCATTAGATTAGTTCAATATGTTTTACAAATGTAGATCTTCACCAATACACTGTAGAAAGAGTCTCGATCTCATCGGGGACCATGTAAAGTACCAAATTGGCGCCGAAGATGGTAGATCGGCATTGAAAACAACTAGATTTGAAACCGTTGGTGAAGTTTGACGTTGAAGATGGCGGATCGATGATTGAAGAAGAACGACAGTGATGGTAGATGAAGGATGCATGATGGAGAAAAAGCGACGGCAATGGAAAATAGGAAGGAAGACAACAATATTAGGCTAGCGAGTCAAACGGTTGAGAAATGGTGAAGTATAGATCGGTGACGATGGAGATGGTTGGTGAACAATGGTGGTGGTAGTGGTCGGCGAAGGTAGTGGTGGTGACCGGTAGAGGTGGAGGTGGTGGTGATGGTTAGTGATAGACGACGATGGTGGTTGTGGGTGGATGACCATGGCCATAGCTACAATGGTGGTATTTTCTAGAGAGAGAAAGAGAGAGATGAGAAAGAAGATGAGTTTTGGAAAAATGATCAAGAGTGAAGTTAATACAAATTGAAAAAATTAATGAGTAATAAATATTATAAATAATTAAAGATTTAGAAAGTGTTTGGGATAGCAGGGGCAAAATGGGGATAAAAAAAATATAACAGGACTTCCTAGTGCATGAGATAGAAACTTAAGACCTAATGGGTAATAGATTCAATTATTGGGACCAACTGATAAAAATCCCTTTTGTTTATCCTACCTTGACTATTTAACTGTGGTGGGCCTCATATGACATGTCGCACATATATGCATGGAAGCATTCTGATTTTTTGTGCCGAAACTATATTTTGAATGGATTGGACAACACGTTGTATAACGTGTATAGTCCATTACAAACGGCTAGAGAATTGTGGGAATCTTTGGACAAGAAGTACAAAACAGAAGATGCAGGAATCAAGAAATATGTGGTTGGCCGTTTTCTTGAGTATATGATGGTGGACTCAAAGACCGTAATTAGTCAAGTGCAAGAGTTTCAGTTGGTTTTGCATGAAATTCCTGCAGAAGGAATGAGTTTGAGTGAGTCTTTCCAAGTAGCAGCAATCATTGAGAAAATACCACCGTCTTGGAAAGAGTTCAAGAACTATCTGAAGCACAAACGTAAGGAAATGAAGTTAGAGGACTTGATTGTTCGATTACGGATTGAGGAAGATAACCGCGAGGCAGAAAAGAAAAGAAATTCGGGATTTGTTTCAAAGCCAAGGCTAACATATTGGAGCACGGACAAAAAGAGAAAAAGAGACAGCGTCCAAAGCAAAACTCTAAACAAACTGCTGGTCAGAGTTTTAAGATTGGATCTATAAAGTTTAAGGGAAAGTGCTTTGTGTGCAACAAGGTAGGACATCGGGCCAAAGACTGTCGGAATCGCAAAGATCAACAAGGTCATTCCAAAAAGACAAAGTATGAACAGGCACACATAACTGAATTGGAGACTTTGTCTGATGGAGTGACTGAGATGAACCTGGCAGCAGTTGTGTCTGAGGTAAATCTGATGGGGTCAAATTCCAAGGAATTGTGGGTAGACACCGGGGCAACACGACATGTGTGTTCAGGTAAGAAAATGTTTACTGCCTATCAACAAGTTAAGGATGAAGAGCAGCTTTTCATGGGAAACTCCTCTACTGCAAAAGTTGAAGGACAAGGGAAGATTGTGCTCAAAATGACTTCGGGCAAGGAGTTGACGCTTAACAATGTTTTGCATGTTCCAGAAATTCGAAAGAACTTGGTGTCTGGATCATTGTTAAGCAAGAATGGTTTTAAATTGGTTTTTGTTTCTGATAAATTTGTTCTGTGTAAGGATGGTGTTTATGTAGGGAAAGGATACCTGTGTGACGAGTTATTCAAAATGAATGTACTGACTGTAATTCCTACTATTAATAAGAACTCCACATCTTCTGCTTATTTGTTTGAGTCTTCTTATGTTTGGCATGGTAGATTAGGACATGTTAACTATGATTCGTTGTGTAGATTAATTCACTTAGACTATCTACCTAATTTTTCTATTGACTCAAATCATAAATGTGAAGTATGTGTTGAGGCTAAATTGACTAAGACACCATTTAATTCAGTTGAAAGAAGTACTGAGCCTCTGGATTTAATTCATAGTGATATTTGTGATTTGAAATTTGTTCAAACACGAGGAGGCAAGAAGTACTTCATCACTTTTATTGATGATAGTACAAAATATTGCTATGTATATTTATTACGAAGCAAGGATGAAGCCTTAGAAAAATTCATTGAATATAAAACTGAGGTTGAGAATCAACTTGGCAGGAAAATTAAAGCATTAAGAAGTGATCGAGGTGGTGAATATGATGCTCCTTTTGGAACGTTAGGTTCACAACTTGGCATCGTTCATCAAACTCCTGCGCCTTATGCACCACAGCAAAATGGAGTTGCTGAGCGAAAAAAATCGTACATTGAAAGAAATGATGAACGCCATGTTGATTAGTTCAGGTTTACCCCAGAACTTATGGGGGGAAACGATTCTTTCCGCTAATTATATTTTGAATAAAATACCTCACAAGAAGATTCTTAAAACTCCATATGAATTATGGAAAGGTCGGAATCCTTCTTACAAGTATCTGAAAGTGTGGGGGTGTTTAGCTAAGGTGGCCATTCCCGATCCTAAAAAAGTCAAAATTGGACCTAAAACTGTTGATTGCATATTCATAGGATATGCACATAACAGTAGTGCTTATCAATTTTTAGTATACAAAAGTGACAATCTAGATGTGCATGTCAATACTATAATCGAGTCGAGAAATGCATCTTTGTTTGAACATATATTTCCTTGTAAATCTATACAAGAATCAAGTTCTTCTAAACGTTTTTATGAAAATGCATTTGATAATAATCAAGGACAGATTGAGGAAAATCAAGAAGGAACAAATGAGGCAGAACCTAGACGTAGTAAGCAAGCTAGGACTAGTAAATCCTTCAGTCTTGATTTCTTGACTTATTTATTGGAAAATGAGTCTCGAACATTTAAGGAAGCTATGTCTACGCCTGAAGCCCCTTTATGGAAGGAAGCTATTAATAGTGAAATTGAGTCCATCTTATAGAATCATACCTGGAAATTGGTGGATCTTCCACCAGGATGTAAGCCTCTTGGATATAAATGGATATTCAAGAGAAAAATGAAGCCTGATGGATCAATTGAGAAATACAAGGCTAGACTTGTAGTTAAAGGTTATAGGCAAACTGAGGGAATAGATTATTTTGACACTTATTCGCCTGTAACAAGAATAACATCCATTAGAATGTTGATTGCTACAACGGCTTTATACAATCTTGAAATACATCAAATGGATGTTAAGACTGCATTTTTAAATGGAGATCTTAATGAAGAAATCTACATGGAACAGCCAGAAGGTTTTGTAGTTCCAAGGCAAGAAAAGAAAGTGTGCAAGCTTGTAAAATCTCTTTATGGTTTAAAGCAAGCTCCAAAACAATGGCATGAAAAATTTGACAATGTGATGATGTCAAATGGATTCAAAATAAATGAATGTGACAAATGTGTTTATGTGGAAGACACAAGAAAGGGATATGTCATTGTTTGCCTATATGTAAATGATATGCTTATTATTGGTAGTAATAATGAAATTATAAAAGCTACCAAGAAAATGTTGAACACTAAGTTTGACATGAAAGACATGGGAGTAGCAGATGTAATTTTAGGAATTAAAATTACTAGAACATCTGATGGATATGCTTTGTCTCCAGGTCATTATGTGGAAAAAAATCCTTAAGAAATTTAATAAACATGATGACCATTTTTCAAAAACCCCCGTGGATGCTAGTCTTCATTTAACGAAGAACATGGGTGTAGGTGTATCACAACTAGAGTACTCCCGAATAATTGGAAGTTTAATGTACCTCATGAATTACACATGTCCTGACATAGCATATGCTGTCAGTAAATTAAGCAGGTACACAAGTAATCCAGGGAAAGATCATTGGACAGCCATAATATGAGTACTTAGATATCTAAGATATACTTGTAATTATGGATTGAACTATACAAGATATTCAACAATACTGGAAAGGTACAGTGATGCTAATTGGATATCCGACACTAAAGACTCTAAGTCTACTAGTGGCTATGTCTTTACCTTGGGAAGTGCAGCAGTCTCTTGGAAATCGTCCAAATAGACGTGCATTGCCAGGTCCACAATGGAATCCGAGTTTATTGTATTGGATAAAGTATGAGAAGAAGCAGAATGGCTTCGATATTTCTTGGAAGACATTTCAATGTGGCCCAAACCTGTGCTCGCAATTTGCATCCATTGCGATAGCCAAATAGCTATGGCTAGGGCACAAAATAATATGTATAACGGTAAGTCTTGTCATATACGTCGTAGACATAATACTGTTAAGCAACTGCTCTCAAATGGAATTATTTCCATTGAATATATAAGGTCAAGAGATAACATTGCGGATCCGTTAACAAAAGGCTTGACTAGAGAGCAAGTTATGAGATCATCGAGAGGAATGGGATTAAAGCCTACCAATTAAGAACCGACTTAATGGCAACCCAACCTAGCTGACTGGAGATCCCAAGATCTAGGTTCAAAGGAACAACCGAATTAAGTATGATTCCTGACCATCAGTAAAGAGAAAATCTCTTACCCATTTCTATGATAACAAGTGATGTCTGCAGCCAGAATTAGGATAAGTTTTACTTTTAATGAAGTTCATATCTTGGGAAACCAAGTAGAGTATAGCAGAATACTCTTAATGAGCATCACCTATATGAGTGTGAATTGGGCCGATTCTATGAGAATGTTAAGGCTACATTCTTTAGAGCACTCATGAAAACCAAGTATTGCCCAGGGCCAAAACGGGCACAACCGAAAGAACCAAGTTGTGTATGAAAACAAAACTGTGTGAAAACTGTTGTCTCGGTTTACACTAACGGCAGAACAGTTCAAGACATCATGTTCACTGATCAGCCAGTAACCCGATAGTTTCTCACAAGGGAAGGTTCAAGGCCAAAAGCTACCTATCCTATGCAGGATGTTTTCAATTTTGTACTTTCTCAGGTTGCATGTTGTTGCATGTCCTTTTCGTCAATTTCATTCATGTGGGGAATTGTTGGAAAAAATGGTTTCAATGCTGATTTTTCGAAAACTTTATGCTAATAATTTTTTAGGACCCATAAGTCGGTTTGAAGGGTCCGAGTAGCAATGTGTTCGTTGTTGTGTGGTGAACAAGATTATGAAATTAGTGAGTCAAAACCATTTATAGGTGAATGGGAAATTGACTCCAAAGTGAGGTTCATGAACATTAAGTCATTCCTCAAAATGGTGTTGATTGTACTTGTCCCACATAAGAAAGTTAGGAAAAATTTGATGAAGATATAAGGTCCCAAATAGAACCTTGGGCATGGGCTCAAAAAACACCCAAAGTATGAGTTGGGTTGGGTTGGCCCATTACTAACTTCTTGGGCCAAAATTATTTAGAAATATTTTTAATTGGTTGCTGGGAAACAACTAATTTTGAAATTCATTTTCAAATTTTTGCAACGGCTCAAAGATTTGAATTTCATATTCAAATTTTAACAGGCATGTATCTTCCGAAAGGGTTTTCTGTTGGCTATATAAAGGCAGCCCTCCTTCCAAGTTCAGATATCAAATTAGAGAAAGAAAATTCAAGCTTTTAGTTTTCCTCCTCCTTGTTCATCTTGCATTATATTTTTATTTTTTAGAGTTTAAGTTTGAGAGAGTATAAATCACATATTCTGGTTCGCTGTACACATAGAGTTGGTGCAAATTCTGTGTGTAGTGATTGTTGTATCTTAGTGATAGGACGCCCATTGATCTCGTGCACCAGTGGAGAGGGCATAATTCTGTCTTAAAGACACAGTGTCCATACACTGGCCTCAATCACAATTTCATACCATTGTTTAATCTGCTATAAAGTTGTAAGTATTTTTTTTTACTTGTTTTATTCATTCGCATGTAATTAATTTACCAAAATTATTCTCCAACATTCTCAAACAAATAAGCAGAAGATGTGGAGTTCTTATTAATAGTAGGAATTACAGTCAGTACATTCATTTTGAATAACCTGTCACACAGGTATCTCTTCCCTACAAAAACACCATCCTTACACAGAACAAATTTATCAAAAACAAAAACCAATTTAAAACTATTCTTTCTTAACAATGATCCAAACACCAAGTTCTTCCGAATTTCTGGAACATCCAAAACATTGTTAAGCATCAACTCCTTGCCCGAAGTCATTTTGAGCACAATCTTCCCTTGTCCTTCAACTTTTGCAGTAGAGGAGTTTCCCATGAAAAGCTGCTCTTCATCCTTAACTTGTTGATAGATAGTAAACATTTTCTTATCTGCACACGCATGTCGTGTTGCCCCGGTGTCTACCCACAATTCCTTGGAATTTGACCCCATCAGATTTACCTCAGACACAACTGTTGCCAGGTTCATCTCAGTCACTCCATCAGACAAAGTTTCCAATTCAGTTATGTGTGCCTGTTCATACTTTGTCTTTTTGGAATGACCTTGTTGATCTTTTGATTCCGGTCTTTGGCCCAATGTCCCTCGTTGTTGCACACAAAGCACTTTCCTTAAACTTTATAGATCCAATCTTAAAACTCGACGGCAGCTTTGTTTAGAGTTTTGCTTAGGACACCTCTCTTTTCTCTTTTTGTCCGTGCTCCAATATGTTAGCCTTGGCTTTGAAAACAAATCCCGGATTTCTTTTCTTTTCTCCCTCGCGGTTATCTTCCTCAATTCGTAACCGAACAATCAAGTCCTCTAACTTCATTTCCTTACGTTTGTGCTTCAGATAGTTCTTGAACTCTTTCTAAGACGGTGGTAGTTTCTCAATGATTGCTGCTACTCGGAAAGACTCACTCAAACTCATTCCTTCTGCATCAATTTCATGCAAAACCAACTGAAGCTCTTGCACTTGACTAATTACGGTCTTTGAGTCCACCATCATATACTCAAGAAAACGGCCAACCACATATTTCTTGATTCCCGCATCTTCCGTTTTGTACTTCTTGTCCAAAGATTCCAAAAATTCTCTAGCCGTTTGTCATGGACTATACACATTATACAACGTGTTGTCCAATCCATTCAAAATATAGTTTTGGCACAAAAAATCAGAATGCTTCCACGCCTCAACTGTAGCAATTGCTTGCCGATCAGTTTCGTCCTCGCTCAAGGCGGATGCATTCTCTTTGACAAGTCTTGCCAAATTCAGAGTTGTAAGATAAAACAGCATTTTTTGCTGCCATCTCTTGAACTCTATCCCATTAAATTTTTCCGGCTTTTCATTGTGGTTAACCGCGACAATGGTGGGAAGTGAAGTAACCATAGAAGTAGGAACGACGACAGATGCAGATGTCGCGTTTGCATTCCCAGCACTGTTTACAGTCTTAGTTGCCATTTAAACTTTCTGATCAAAATAAAATAACAAAACTCAAATCTTTTCACAATAAATAAAATATGATTTCTCAATAACTAACTAACTCAAATTAGATATTAAATTACAAAGTTCAAAAAATCAGTAGCCAAAATAAAAGACAAAATAGTAGTGATGCATGCAGAACACACCACAAACTATAAATATAAAAATAAACTTATTATGTTTTGTTACACTTAACAAACAAACAGATTCAAGCAATATACTAATATATGAGATATAATCTAATAAACAACCTGAAGCACAATATAAACGAACCATAAAGTAATTGATCTGGGTAAGCCACAAAGAAAGTGCATCAAACTAAATAAATAAATAATAGTGGTCCACATATGACGTTTTCACCAACTAACAAATTTTTTTTCTTTTATATTTTTTTTTATTATTTATATCTATCCGTTTGACATAGCAAACAGACCATCAAATTCAAAACAAACAGATTACAATATATACGTATATCTTACAAACGTAGTTATGAAGATCACCACCAATTTTTTTTTTCTTTGCGTTTGAACATATCAGTCATCTAAACATAATCCAGTATGTTAACAGGCGCCGGGGGGGGGGGGGGGAACGCTATGTAAGAACTAGGAAAACTACAGAATATAATTCTGTATTAAAATCAAATTAGAAAACAATCTATAACACAATTTATTCAGAATCTGTACATATATATATATATATATAAACACAGAATAAATTCTGTATTCAACCAAAACACAAAAACAGGAAATAAAAACAATATAAACAATAACTGTAATAGAAACAGAAAACCACATAAGATATTCTGTGTTTGAACATAACAGAAACACAATATAGATGAACCTAGTAAACAATTAATTTAACCGAAACATTAATCTGAAGAGTTAATTCTATCTTAAAATTGTTGGAGAATAATTTCGGTAAATTAATTACATGCGAATGAATAAAACAAATAAAAAAAATACTTACAACTTTATAGCAGATTAAACAATGGCATGAAATTGTGATTGAGGCCAGTGTATGGACACTGTGTCTTTAAGACAGAATTACGCCCTCTCCACTGGTGCACGAGATCAACAGGCATCCTATCTCCAGGATACAACAATCATTACACACAGAATTTGGACTAACTCTATGTGTACAGCGAACCAGAATATGTGCTTTATACTCTCTCAAACTTAAACTCTAAAAAATAAAAATATAATGCAAGATGAATAAGGAGGAGGAAAACTAGAAGCTTGAATTTTCTTTCTCTAATTTGATATCTGAACCTGGAAGGAGGACTGCCTTTATATAGCCAACGGAAAACCCTTTATACATGCCTGTTGAAATTTGAATATGAAATTCAAATATTTGAGCCGTTGCAAAAATTTGAAAATGAATTTCAAAATTAGTTGTTTCCCAGCAACCAATTGAAAATATTTCTAAATAATTTTGGCTCAAGAAGTTAGTTATGGGCCAACCCAACCCAACTCAACTCACACTTTGGGTGTTCTTTGAGCCCATGCCCAAAGTTCCATTTGGGACCTTAATTTTTCTTAACTTTCCTATGTGGGACAAGAACAATCAACACCATTTTGAGGAATGACTTAATGTTCATGAACCTCACTTTGGAGTCAATTTTCCATTCACCTATAAATAGTTTTGACTCACTAATTTCATAATCTTGTTCACCACACGGCAACGAACACATTGCTACTCAGACCCTTCAAACCGACTTATGGATCCTAAAAAATTATTAGCATAAATTTTCTGAAAAATCAGCATTGAAACCATTTTTTTCCAACATATATGACTGGCTGAACTCCTTGTAGGTTAGTCAATTATATCAACAATGATTGAGACCTCTCTTTTTTGGAGACTCCCACAACTCCTTTTGGATTTCAACCATTGATGGTGTGGATCCCACATATATATGAGTAGGTCTCATACATACATCAATAATTGAGATCCAAAGAGGATTGTGGGGTTTTCAAAAAAAAACGGGTCCCAAGCATTTTCCCAATTATATATCCATCCATCAATTAATAATAATATAGGGAGTTTATAAAATTCTGGAGAGTTTAAATTTGATGGGGCGTATGTGTAGGGTGGTGAACCTGAGTTGATGACAGCAGCAAAGATGGTCCTCCATCAGAGAGGGGAGGTAGGAGACCACCATTCTTGTTTGCTTCTCCGCCTTCAGAGAAAGGAACCCAATGAACATGATGATGTGTAGATAAAGACATGACATGATGACCATCAGATCAGACCTCTGCAGCTAGAAGTGCCTTTGCAAATGTCATTTCATCCCAGCACCAAAAAAAAACATGGCCATGCTCATAATAATTTTTGAAAAAAATTATATTTAAGTGGTACTTAAAAAAAAAATTAGAAATTGATGAAAAAATATATGACTTTTATTTTATTGTTGTTGTTGCAAAGTTCATCATTAATATGAAAATATTTTTTTTTTTTAAATTTACACTATATTTTCTCATAATTTTTTAACCAAGAAATTTAAGGAAAAAGGTATTTCATGTGCATGCGAGATTGCAAAATGTAGCTCCTAGATAAGTTATGACATGGGATTTAAGAGACAATAAGAAGTCATAACATTTGATGATTGTTTTAGAACATGAGACACAAGATGTTTTATGAGCACTGAATAATTTTTAAAATGTAAAGGGTTAGAAACATAGCATAAACATCCAACCACTAACATAATCAAGCAATTGCACGGACAAATATTATATCTAAATTACAATAAATAAGGATAGTTATCATGCAATCATTTTTTAAAGACTAAATAAATAAATAAAATAAAATAATTCACATAGTGTTATGCGTTAAGTAAAAACGAGATTGGTAAAATTGTTGTCAAGACTTGGTGCAAACTTCTGTAATAGAGAAGAAAATGATAGTAATTAATGTTACAAAAAACCAAGCAACAATAAGAACATTTTTTTGGAAGTATAATAGTACATTATTTGTTTAATTTTAAATTAAAAAACAAAAACATAAAATGGTTTACACCCCCATATTTCCCCATAGATTTTTGTTCCAGCAACCTTATCGGGTCCTGGGATGGGTTGTCTTCCATTATTCATCTAATTGTTTCTTTCAGCTTTGGCACTCTCTCTTCTTTTAGGTTTGATTGGCTAGTAGTTTTCTAAAGAAAAATAAAAGGGCACACTATCCCTTTTCTCTGACCTTTTTTGGTGGGAGAGAATATCATAAAAAGCTATGCTGATTCCAACTTAGGCCTTGTTTGGCATGACCTATATAATCCATCTTTTTATCTTTTTATCTTTTTTCCATCACATCACCTCTCTACTTTTCTGCACATCTTTTCGTAAAAAGACAAAAAGTGCACTTTTTTAGGACACCCCAAACCAACCCTTAATTTTTATTATAAAATAATAAAAAAGTAACATAGTGATTCCAACTTTCTTGATGGATTTGAACTACGAACCTGTGATCTTATGACATGTTGAACTCTCTGTTTTAGAATGAGACCCTCCCACCACCATGCTCTATTATTGTCTCCTAAATTATTGTGTTAATGATGCCAGAACACAATCTCTTTTACTTTGTTGTAATCCAAATTTTTGTTTTGCATAAATTCTTATATTGATATAATATATTGGGTTTGCGGGTATGCATCGTTAAATTTTCTTATATAATTGTTTGTTCGGTTTGATAGTTGCAAATAATTTACAATTGATTGACTGAAAAAATAAATAATTGTAGCATAATACTAAAAATACAATAAGAAATAGACAACTTTAAAGGAAAATAAAATATTATCAGAATTTTTATATAAAATTTATTTCCAAAACAATGTGATAGTAGAAAACTTGTAAACATAGGGTGTGTTTGATTAGACAGAGGGGATAAGAGGGGATTAGAATCCATCATACTTGAATGTTGGGACTGTGAATCCTCCAGACTATTTGGTTGGATTGGATGTATATCTTGTGTTTGTTTTCTCATGAGATTAATTAGATATTTGGAAATGACTATTTTTAGTGAATCCAATATTTGGTTGGACAGACTGGATATGATAAATGAATAAAAGGCTATTTTACTCATTTTCAATTGTTTACCAAGTAATAGCAATATTAAACATATCTTTAATATTTTAATTATTTTTAGCTAGATTAAATAAAAATTTATTTTATTTTATTTTTTACACAATTAAATAAATTTATTTTTTTTAAATTAAATAAATAAAATATCAATAAAAATATATGTTATTTTTTTAATCAAAATTTTAAATGAATTTATTTAAAAAAATAATAATAATTAAATAAAACATCTATTAAAATTAAAATAATGAAATTAAATAAAATATAAACAAAAATTTAAAATAAAACATCAATAAAATATCTATAAAAAATTAAATAAATAAAACATCAATAAAAAGTTAAATAAAATTATTTTATTTTTAAATTGAGACATTTAAATTTTATTAAATTTTACTAAATATAATACATAATTAAATAGTAGAGGGTCAAAATGATCATTTCATCACCTAATCTCAACAGCAAATTATCCCAACTCCCCCCCCCCCCCAAATGGTCACTTCACCACTTAATCCCAACAGTAAATTGTCCCCCTTCCCCCCTTCCCCCCCGCCCCCCGACAAAATATAATCTCACATATGGGGGATAAGGAGTCCAGCCGGACTCCATATCTTAAAAAAAAAATGCTAGATTATCCACTTCCAATAGATTACAATCCAAACAGTAAATAGTTCCTCCAATCAAACGCACCCTATATGGGTTTTGGGTCTTTAAGAGTGAAAGATTCATAGTAAGCTATTTCATTTTATATAAAAGTTATGCACAATATTCTATTTGTATAGCATTAAATTTTATATTTTATAGTGCTACAAAATTAATTCAAAATTATATGATGCTGGCATTTGAACAATTCAATCTTGATGGATGTTTTATTTTAAAATTTACGATTCCAATGATGACACGTATTTTATTCAAAATTTGAATAGTATTACTCTAACAAATGATAAATGATACAATCAGAATTATTTACCCTCGAACCCATTTAAAAAAAAAAAAAAAAATCGAATGTGTGAGACCCCATACATTTACGTAGAACCCACACTCACTTTGGGTGTTCAAGTGATAGTGATTGCAGCATTGATGCTAACAAATAATAGGACATGCTGAGTTGTATCCATGGTTGAATCATAATCTATTGAAAGGAAATCTTTTTGGAATATGTGGTGACCTACATATTTTGCTACTGCTTAGTGTGGTCTAATATAGAAAAATATCAAAATGCTCAAGTCTTGCCAAACAGATTTAAAGAAACTTGGGACTGAACCACTCCATATTTGTAACAAAATATGAGGCACTCAAAAGTAAATAGATTGAGGTTGCATTGGGAATCTAGTTAGGCATGCCAAACGCACAAATACTCAAGAATCATGTTTCTCTATATTTATACCGGCCCCGCTACAGACTCCCAGGATCTCCACACCCCCACATATTTGTGAGAGATAGGGAGGAGAGAGAGGAAAAAAACAAAAACAAAATGAGTGATCATCAATCAATTAGGGGTTGTAGGGGTCACAAAATTTGAGGGTTTTAAGTATTTTCCTTGATATACTTTCAGTCGTATAATAGTAACAACTCAAAATATAATTATATGCTGGAAAGTGTATTGAATATAGCACTCTATTTGTTTGAAGTATAAAAGATTTTTCAATCGAAAACATTTGAAAATTGTTCGTAAAAAATGTTTTCTTATTTAGTTATGTCCCTAAAACTAATTAGTACTAGTTGTTATATTAATGGTGGTAGTGTTAGTGGTTGTGGTGGCAGGCAGATTGTGGGGTGATGGTGGTGTGGTTGGTAGTGGAGGAGGAGGAAGTGATGGAGACAGTGATGATGACAATGATGGAGTTGATAGTGGAAATGTTGTGGAGTTGGTAGTGGTAGTGGCGGCAATGGCGAAATGATGGTGGGGTGGAATTGGTGGAAGCAACTACACCAATGGTGGTGACAAACGAATTAATTTTTGAAAAAATTACACATAAGTGGGATATTTACAAAATATTTACAAATGATGAATGAAATGTTTATAAATTTAATTATTAATATTTATAAAGTTTACCATTAATTTGATTTTTTTTTTTTTTTTTTTTTTTGAAAAGGTACACAGAGTTGTAATTCCTCCTTAATTTTTTTTAGTATTACTTTTTTTATTGGTTTACTTTTTAATCTATAATTAACTTGGGAACTGTTATTCACATTTCACTTTACTCCAAAAAATATATTTCTTTCTTTATCTTTATCATACATGGTTACATTAGTACCTTTTTTTACTTTTGTACATATACCTCAATTATTGAACTATTTTAGTAATTATGTGTGGGTGTAAAAGTTAAAAAGGTTCTAATGTAATTACGTCTAATAAAGACAAATAAAGAAGTGTATTTAAAGTAAAATGAAGTAAGCCCATTAACTTTTAACAAAAACTCACAAAGTGAGGGACATTGATAAAATTTTAATTTCGAAAATATTCTTTACCTAAATAAATTTAATTTCTATTTTTTGTTATATGAAATACTAAAAAGTACTTTAAAAATAATAATAACATATTTTTGTCTAAAGGATTAATAGAATAGGAATTTTTTACAAGCTGGCAAAGCATGCAGATCCCCTAATGAAGAAATGAGATGAACCAGGAAGTGGGTCAAACCGCGTTGTGGTGGTTGGTGGATGGAGATTTAGTGAATCCACGTGCACGAATGCTGGTCGTTGTTTGGCGATTTAATTCATGATGACGGTGATACAATTAAGGCTAAGTTTGGGTACTCTTAAATAATTTAAAAAGTTAAAAAGCTATTTAAAAAGTTAAAAAGTTAACATTATTCACCAAAAGTCAACAATTACGGCTGTACAATTTTCAATTTAAATTTTCCTCTAAAAATCAATTTTTATAATTTTTTATTATACATTTTTTCATAAAAAGTCAAAAAGTTAACCCAAACATCCATATTTTCAACCTCAATTTTTTTGTCCAAAAAGACAAAAAATACACTTATTTAATCTTCCCAAACAAGGCTTAAATAAATACTAATAAATGGTGATGAGGCTATCTTCTAACTTACTACTATTCTATCGTGGTAGCCAGGGGTAGGGGATGCTGCTATGAGGTTAATTAAAAGCTTTTTTGAAACATATTTTAATAATTTAAATTATTTATAGAGTTAATAATTTAAAATTTTTATTTACAAATATTATGGTAATTCAATTCTTATTTAAGATTTTTTAAATCAATAAGTCCTATTTAATAAAATTGAAAATATTATCAATTTTTTTCTAATTTGTAAAATTAAAATATTATCAATTTTTGCATAGTAATGTTCAAGATAATTGTTTTACTAACTGATATATATAAAAAAAAAAAAAAAAGAGTATAAGATTAAACGTCTTTGCCTTTCTACTTATTGGTTTGTTTCAACTATCCAACAAAATCGAGAATATTAACAGTTTTTTTTTTTTTCAGTTTTAAAACTAAGGAAACTTATTTATAAGTCTTTTTTCAGACATTTATGATAGGTTAAGTCATGTGCAATTTCTTTTAGAGTCTCAAATCTTATTTAGATAGGAATGTATTCCACAAGATCCTACATAAACGTAACGTGACGTGATACTTATATAAACGTAACGTAACGTGACACCTACATAAACGTAACATAACGTGACATCTACATTAACGTAACGTAACGTGACGTGACGTGACACTTACATAAACGTAATATAACGTGACACCTATATAAACGTAACGTAACGTGACACCTACATAAGTTGTTGGAACAATCTTCTGTATAAATAAAATAACTAGAAATAATTCAAACAAAATAAATAAATAACCGAATTTATTTCGTTGAACCGAATAAAAAATTTAAGACCAAGTCAAGTGTGTGACACTCTGTTCTTAAGACAGATTCGCCCCGCTACGGTGCTTACGGTTGAGTGGCGTCTATCTCCTAAGATACAATGATCTTCACAAATTGTAGTAGCACTCCAAACAATTTGTTCGGCGAACCAAACCTGTGTTCTAACTCTCTGAATATTTATTCTAAACTAAAATGAAGAATAATGCATTAAAAGGAAATGGACAGCAAAAGGACAAAATTCAGACTCAATATTTCGGTCAACTTGGACTGCTGAAAAGGATTTGTATTTATAGACAAAAAAATACGGTCCGAACTGGTGCAGAGCAAACCGAACAGGTACCATTTGAAAAATTGAATCTGACTGTTGCAGAACAAAAAATCAAACTGTTGGAAAACACTTATTAAACTATTAAAAAGTGTTAGGTCCTACCTTGTCAAAATCCCGCGAACAAAACTCAGTGATTGAGTTGTAATTTTCTGTGGTTTTTTGTCTTCCTCGCTCGAGCCAAGAAGTGCTCGCTCGAGCGAAGGACTGCATCTGGGCAAAACCTGAAAGACATACTTGTGCGCTCGAGCGAAGAACATGGTGGCTCTAGCTCAAAATTGCGTCTACACATAACCTGAAAGAATGTTTTCCTCTCTCGAGCGAGGTCACTAGTAGAAATCACGCGAGATAAGCTTCTCGCTCGAGCGAGAGAAGCCTCGCTCGAGCGAGCTTCAGAATCCGGAATTTTTCAAGTGTTTGGTTTCTTTCAGAACTGGGATTCTTTTTGGCTTTCTATAAGAAGATGGTTTTCTCCTAAAACTAGGTGACTGGTTTTCTAGATCTAATTCAAGAGTTCTAGAGTTTTGTTTGAAGTTTTCTTCTGAGAGTTTGATGAGTTTTCTTTGATGTTTTTGAGAGAGTTCTAAACTCATGAGTTAAGATTCATACATCAAAGAGTTTGATACTACATATTCAAGAGTGTTCTCTTCGGTGGAATCCGAAGATCAACACGTAAAGTTTCAAAAGGCGTTTGATTCTTTACGTAGTCGTTAATTCGACAAGTGAAGTTGTGGTGAGGAATCAACTTCGTAATCGCCTGGACGAAAGGCGTGGTGAAAGAGTTACAGAAGATTCAGAGACAAATTGACTGGATTGGGTAATTTGTATGGTTTCTTTGTAACCTTGTAGTCCTTCAGTAGTAGATTGATTAGTGGCGGTACGCCCGTGGTTTTTTATTACAATTGAAGGTTCTTCAATTGTGGTTTTTCCACGTAAAAAATCGTTTGTGTCGATTTATTATTTATTCCTAAAAACAAACAAACTAAAATCACTCTCGTAAGTGCTTGATGATTTTAGATTGAGTGTTTTGGAATTTTTTGGGATTTGGAATATTTTAATCTTTATCTAATCACGAATCACATAGGATTTTCAATTGGTATCAAAGCGGATCACTCTTTGTTTTATCAAAAAACTTTTGTTTTTATCAAAACTATAGGAGTGTGATTTTGTGTGACTAGTATTATGGATTCTATTCGTGAAGATAACTCGACTCATAGACCCCCTTTACTTGACGGTACAAACTATTCTTATTGGAAAGCTCGTATGAGAGCATTTTTAAAATCCATCGATGAGAAAGTTTGGCACTGCGTTGTCTTTGGGTGGAGTGAACCTATTATCACTATAGATGGCATTGATATTCCTAAACCCCTTGATAAATGGGACACAACTGATTACGTAACTCGAGTTGGAACAAAGAAGGTTTCAACTCCCTCTTCGCTCTGTCACACCAAGAATTCCGAATTTGCACGTGTGAAATAGCAAAGAGGCGTGGGATATTCTTGAAACAATTCACGAAGGAACCACCTCTGTCAAAGGTCAAAACTTCAACGCCTCACATCCGCCTTTGAAACCCTTTTTATGCGCGACGATGAGACGTTTGATGATTTCTATGCAAAACTCGGATATCGTGAATTCCTGTTTCACTCTCGGTGAAAAAAATTCCCGGAAGCAAAAGTTGTAGGAAAAATTTTGAGGTCCCTTCCCGAGAGGTTCCAATCAAAGGTGACAGCCATTGAGGAGGCTCAGAATGTTGATACCCTCAAGCTCGATCAATTGGTTGGAAATTTGCAGACTTATGAAGCACACCAAATTTCCAAGAAAAAGCAAAAAGAAAGTATGGCTTTCACAAGTACTCATGAGACTGCAAAACCTCCGGAGACTGAATTTGATTTAGAGTCTGAGATGACGGCTATGCTTACAAAACAGTTTAAAATTTTTTTGAAAAAGAAGCCTAATTTCAGAGCCCCTATTTCAAAAGATAAGAGTAATGACAAATCAAAAACTTTTCCACCAAAATTTGCTCAAACTACTGAAAAGAAGGTTGTTAGGGGGCCAGGGGTCAAGTACTATGAATGTCAAGGGTTTGGTCATATGTCCCTTGAATGCCCTACGAAAAAGAATCGGAAGAAAGTCTACACCGTAACTTGGGATGATGAAAGCGGGTCGGAGCTAGAACCCGAAGAACCTGAATCTGGTGAAGATGGGGATAGTGCTTTCATGGCATTTTGGGCCACGGTTTCTCAACCTCTTCCAAAGCCTTCGGAATTAGCCCATGGTCAGAACTTGCATCATGCTCCCACCTTTGATGGGACCAACTACCTGTATTGAAAAATCAGAATGAGGGCTTTTCTGAGAGCCTTTGAACCAAAAGGTTGGAAAACCATTGAAGAAGATACAGAAAGTGCAGATAATCCGGGCAATCAGAGAGCCCTAATCACTATTCGTGGTGCAATCTCCAATGAAGAACAGCAACGGGTTGTTCACTGCACAAAGGCTAAAGATGCATGGGAAATTCTGAGCCACTTCCATGAAGGAAGAGATCCACCTCCACCACCATCCAGCAACTTATCTGTCTTGGTTGCTAGAGTGGACGAGGTCAAGAAGAATGAAGAGCAAAGAGAGGATGATGAACTATCTGAAGACATTGATGAGATCAATGGCGAAGAACTACAACAAGCTTACGAGAAGCTGTATGAGGAATCTCTGAATTTTTCTAAAACCAACGACAAACTCTCTCTCAAGCTCAAAACATGTGAGAGTGAGAATGTCCGGCTCAAAGGAGAACTCTTGACAGCAAAACAGAATGTCATCAAGATCTCAAGTGACAAGCAAGACTTATGTGGAAAACTTCTATCCTGTGAAACTGAAAGGAATGAACTTTTGAAGGTGTATTCCACATATGAAGAAAAGCTTGAAAGACTTGAGCTGTCACAAGCTGCATTGGAAGAGAAAGTCAGACAGAAAGATGAAGAACTCCGTATTGCTAGAGCAACAATTGCCATGTGGAACAAAGGTTCCAGATCTCTAGAAGACATACTCGGGTCTCAACAAATGGGTTCTGACAAAAGAGCGCTAGGCTATGGTGCGACAGCTCACAAAGGACAGGCCTCTACTTCACATAACTTGAAGACTCAAGCAAAGGGCAAATTGAAGATAGACCAGGTTGATCCTTCTCTTCATCAAGCAAAAGCAGGTAAGATCAACAAAAAGGAGGTAAAACCTATTTTTATTTGTCATCACTATGGTAGGTATGGCCACATTCGTCCTTACTGTTTTGAACTGTTTGGTAAGGTGTCTCAAAAGGGTAAAAATTCTAATACTTTTTGGGTTAGGAGACAACCTTACATGTCTAGGCAGAACACCAAGACTAAAAAGATTTGGGTTAGAAAAGATGATTTGACTTGTTTTGTTGCTCACACTGCTCTAAAAGCATGTGACTCACACATGTGGTATCTTGATAGTGGGTGCTCTCGTCATATGTCCGGTAACAAATCCTACTTCACTTCTCTTGAAAAATATGAAGGAGGAATCGTTACCTTTGGAGATGGCGGCACTTCTAGAGTCATTGGTAAGGGTTCTATAAGTGTTGCTGGTCTTTCCAAGCTAGATAATGCCTTATTTGTTGATGGCCTTAAAGCAAATCTTTTGAGCATTAGTCAAATGTGTGATTCCCATCATGAAATATTGTTTTCAAAAGATAAATGTGAAATTTTGGATAAAAAGGGAAATACTGTTTTACATGGGGTTCGCACATCTGATAACTGCTATGGGATTCTTACTACTAATGATCTCACTTGTCATTCTGCCATCATAAGTAACATTGATCTGTGGCATCAAAGATTAGGTCACATGAATTTCAAAGACCTAACTAAGATAGCCAACAAAGAGCTTGTGAGAGGAGTTCCTAAATTGGGTAAGAATTTGAGTCATGTGTGTGGTCCATGTCAGCTTGGCAAGCAAACCCGTGCTCCTCATAAGAAAGTGAACAGCTTTACAACCAAACGTCCCCTTGAATTGGTTCACATGGATTTAATGGGTCCTACTCGCACTGAAAGCATTGGAGGTAAAAGATACATTTTTTTTAACTGTTGATGATTTTACTCGATTCTCATGGGTAAATTTTTTAAGGGAAAAATCTGATACGTTTAATGCTTTTCAGGCTTTAGTCCTTAAAATCCAAAATGAACAGGGTGTTTCCATTGGACGTATCATAAGAATCCAAACTGATCATGGTCGTGAATTTGAAAATAGTTCATTTTCGGATTTTTGTGATATGCATGGAATCAAGCATAAGTTTTCTGCACCTATTACTCCACAACAAAATGGAGTGGTTGAGAGGAAGAACAGAGTTGTTCAAGAAATGGCTAGGGTCATGCTCCTTAGTAAGAGTCTTCCTCCAAAGTTTTGGGCCAAAGCCCTAAATACTGCTGTTTATGTCATAAATCATATGTATTTAAGGCCCGGCACTTTACAAACTCCTTATGAATTATGGAAGGGTTTGAAACCTAATGTAAAATACTTCAAAACTTTTGGGAGTAAGTGTTACATCTTTAAAGATAGAGAGCCTTTGGGCAAATTTGACTCTCGAAGTGATGAAGGTATTTTCCTAGGGTATTCAACCAACAGTAGGGATTTTCGAGTCTATAACCTGCGAACTTCATCATTAATGGAATCTATCAATGTTGTTATAGATGACACAGGTTCTCCTACTCCGGCATCAAATGAGGATGACAATGGTGAGTTTCAATTTTGAATCTTGAACCACAAATTCAAGGAGATCTCATGCTCAATCACAAGAAATTGTTACAAAGACCATCTTCACAGTAAGTTCAAGTCCAAAGAGTGCTAAAAAGACAAGACTCCTATTCCTCCCACACCCAAAGTCCCGAACTTAAACCATCGAAGGGTGAAATCAATCATCCAAATTTCAACAGTGATTGGGAGTGTTTTAGATCGAATGAAAACCCAAGACAGATTCGTGATGAGGTATCACATATGTGTTATGTTTCATTAATTGAACCTAAGAATTTTAAAGAAGCCTTGCTAGATGATAGTTGGGTCAATGCTATGCATGAAGAATTAGGTCAATTTGAACGTAACAAAGTTTGGACTCTTGTTCCTGCACCTAGAGACATGAATGTGATAGGTACCAAGTGGATCTTTAAAAATAAATCGATGAGAATGGTATCAAGTTGTGAGGAATAAAGCTAGGTTGGTTGCTCAAGGCTACACACAAGTAGAGGGTATTGACTATGATGAGACGTTTGCCCCAGTTGCACGTCTTGAATCCATTCGTATTTTACTTGGTGTTGCTTGTTTCCTTGGCTTTAAATTGTTTCAAATGGATGTGAAAAGTGCTTTTCTGAATGAGTACTTAAAAGAAGAGGCATATGTTGAGCAACCAAAAGGGTTTGAGGACCCTAAATGTCCTAATCATGTCTACAAGTTAGACAAGGCCTTGTATGGGTTGAAACAAGCCCCTCGGGCTTGGTATGATAGGCTTACTACCTTTCTTCTTGATTATGATTTTCAAATGGGTAAACATACTAAGTCTCATATTCTTGTTGCTCAGATATATGTTGATGATATTGTGTTTGGTTCCACTGCTGATCATCTTGTAAAATATTTTTCGGATTGCATGACACATGAGTTTGAGATGAGCATGATGGGAGAGTTGTCTTATTTTTTGGGTCTCCAAATTAAACAGTCTTCTTTGGGTATATTTGTTTCTCAGTCTAAGTATGCTAAAAATCTTGTGTCAAAGTTTGGTCTTGAGTCTGCCAAACATGCACGCACTCCCATGAGCACCAGTCTTCACCTTTCCAAAGATTCCTCTGGTATTGATGTTGATCCTACCCTTTATAGGAGTATGATAGGAAGTCTGTTGTATCTCACAGCCAGTCGTCCTGATATTTCCTTCAGTGTCGGTGTTTGTGCTCGTTACCAAGCCAGTCCTAAAGAGTCTCACCTTCTTGCGGTAAAACGCATCATCAAGTATGTAAATGGGACCTTGGGGTATGGGGTTTGGTTTTCCACTGATACTACAAATTAAATTATCGGTTTTTCCGATGCCGATCAAGTGGTGTGTCGATGATAGGAAAAGTACATCCGCGGTGTTTTTACCTTGGGAATAATCTGGTTTCTTGGCATAGTAAAAAGCAAAATGCTATCTCTCTCTTCATCGCCGAGGTCAATACATTGTCATAGGAGTTGTTGTGCCCAATGTTGTGGATGAAGCAAATGCTTCATGATTATGGAATAGAACGAACACTCTCACTCTTTTTCGTGATAACACAAGTGCTATAAACATTTCAAAAATCCTGTCCAACACTCTCGCACCAAACATATTGACATCTGTCATCATTTTATTCGAGAGTTAGTGGACGAAGGCCTTGTTGTTTTGGAACATTTTCTACTGAGCATCAAAAAGCTGATATTTTTACAAAACCTCTTGATCTTCTTCGATTTGAGTTTCTTAGAAAGACCTTGGGTGTAATGACTCAGTAACTAGGTTGTATCCTGTTTTTCATGTGAGGTGAGTGTGAGTGGTTGACTTACTGTTCTTGGATGTGATAATCTCATTATGATTGAGTTCTGATATCTTTGCATCAAATTTTATATGAACACTGCTCATGTTGCTTACAAGATCTTATTCATCTTTGTTCATAGCTCATTTTGAATGCCCACACTCATTTACTTCATGATCTCATTCTGTACACATCTTTGAGATAAACTGTTGCAGGGGTTTCCGCACAAGTGATCAAAGTTCTCTATGGACCACTGACAGTGTTTCTTGTACTCTTTCAGAGGAATTGACCTATACTGGTATATCATGAGTGATGTTAAGTCTCTTAACCATCTACCATCCTATTTCACTTCCATGGTTTCTCCCTCAGTACATGATTTCCGGGCATTAGGAAAATGCTACCTCAGAGGCACCAACCAGGCCATCATTTTGATTTCATTCTTCTCTGGTTGGTCTCCATACTCTTGAGCGTGTATGCCACCAGTGAGTGCCCACAAGAAAGAAAAGTTTTAAAAAAAAAAAAAAAAAAAGGGGATCATTGCTTGAGGGGGAGCTTCCGCATTTACTCAACAAATACCCCATGATTCCTAGTGGTTTGACTTTTCTCTGTGATGGTCAGTTACTCTTGTTGGAGGTCCAGCCATCCGATCACTACGAGGATTAACCCTAGCTTTGTGACTCTCAAGGATTGCACACACACACTTTGTTTATGTGAGCTCTCATGTGTGTTTTTGAGTTATGCATTCTTATGATGCTTATGGCTTTGATTTAATACTATCTGTTTTATTCATGATCTGGTGTTTCATCCCTTTTCTCAAATTTTTGGGACTCATACTTGATGGATTCTCTTGTCCTTGTGGAATAGTCCGTCACCTGGTCACCTTGCTTCTTACAAGACATCCTTGGTGTTTTGTTTTATTTAAAAAAAAAAAAAAAATTGGTTTTATTTTTTTGTTCCCTTCTTGGCTCGAGCGACTGGGTCATCACTTGAGCGTGCGTTTGCTACTGCTTTGCACCTGAGAGCTTGTTTTCTTGGCTCAAGCGACCGGACTGGCTTAACCGTCATGATTCGATTTTAAAAAACAGAGGTCTCTTCAGTTTTTTTTGGATCCCTTCGTGTTCTTCTCTCTCTCTCTTCGCTAGGGCTTTTGTTCTCCATTGCTGGATTCGATTGAGGGGTTTTTTTTTCTTTTGTTTTTGGGTCTCCTTCTTTCTCTCACTTCCTTCATCACTTGGTAAGTTGTTTTATTTATTTTATTTTTTTTTTGGTTCCTCTTTAGGGCTCATTCTTGTTGTTCTTGGTTCTGTGCTACTGGTTTTTGTTTTTGTCTCATTCATGCTCTAGGATACATGGTGTTCATCTTATAATCTGCATTGGGGAAGGTTTTATATGTGATGGTTATTTGTTTCAACATTGGGGATTTTAGGGCTTTTCAAGTCTAATATTGGGTTTTTCGTGTTGTTCCATTATCTAGCCATGTTTGACTGTGTTTTGTTCCCCCTGATTTTCTTATTGTTGTTGTCTGGTTCATATCTGCTATTGCCTTATGCTCTTTGTTCATCTTGCTCTGTTTTGTTGTTCTACTTGTCTTTCTCTTTGGCTATTGTTGTGTTTCTTTGTTTGTTTTTCATAATGCTGCCCTACTGATTTCTGTTTGACTCATAACCTCATATCTTATACTTATTGTTCTCCCATGTTTGTTTTTGGACTAATGGACTCATGTTTGTCTGTCTGTGTTCCTTGATTTGGCATTGGGGATTTGGGGTTGCTGGTTTTGGTTCTGGTTACTTTGGTTCTGGTTTCTTTGGTTCATGTCCAGTGTATTGTGGGTTTTTGTTCATCATGGCAGAGTCTTCTAAGCGTCGAAAGACGACTGTTTCTCGCCCTTCTTACAACACTGTCAAATTTGAATCAAAAGAAAAGGCAACATTGTTTCGAGAATCCTTTGCCTCTCGCAAAGTTCACCTAGAGCGCAATGTGTTACCTAATGCTTTTGATGTCCTTCCCATTCGTTCTTTGTTTGATCCATTAGGTGGTGATCAAGTTCTCCATTTTTCAGGTCCCCAAAATTTAAGTCTTGTCCGAGAATTCTACTGTAATATTCATTCTATTCAGAAAGAAATTTTGCCCTCTTTTCAGACTTGGGTTAGGAAACAATCTCTTGTTATCAATGAGGATGTGTTTCGTGAGTTTCTTGGTTTTCCTGACGTTGGTGCTTGTCATTATCCATTTCTTAGCAGGTCGGGTGTCAATTTTGATTTGATTGCTTCAGAATTGTGTGGTGTTTCCAGGACGTGGATCGCCGGGACACTCATTCAGCAGAATGAGTTGCTTCCACGATTCCGTCTTCTCAATATCATTGTCTGCGCAAACATTCATGTCACCACACATTCTTCCCATATTACTCAGGACCAAGGCTATGTTTTATACTGTATTCATCATCACCTTCCCATTGACCTTCCCGAGATGATTGTTCTTAAAATGATTGGGGTCTTTGAGGGTCGAAAATCTTTAGGGCTTCCGTATGGTTGTTTTATTACTCGTTATCTCACTTCCCTTAATGTTCCTATTTTTGAAGATGATGAGTTTGCATATCCTGTGAAACCCATTACCAAACTCACAGTCTCACAGAGTCAGGCTCATGTGAGGGGGAGTGGATCCGGGGTTGGGGGTTCTCATGCAGGTGGTCCAGGTGTTGCGGATGATGATGATCCTCTTGCCGAGGAGGAGGAGGTCGAGGCTGCCCATACAGGTCCAGCAGCAGGTTCTTCTAGCTTGGAGCAGGTTCTTACTCATCGTCTTGATCTTATAGATGCTCGACTTGACGAGCAGAGTGCTCAGCTGGCACAGATACTTTCTCTACTTCAGATGCAGCATCCACCACCTTCTTCCTAGTATTGGCTTTTGGTCATTTTCTGTCATCTTTTGGTTTATTCTCATGGATAGTTGTACTTTTTGGACAGTTTTTGCTATTTCTTGCCTATTTTTGTCTCTCTCCCAGACAAAAAGGGGGAGATGGTTATCAAGACAAGATTGATGTTGATATTTTGATGTTGATATTTTTGGATATATGCATTACAGCTCTTTGTGTTATATGCATACTCATGATACTCATGACTCATGTTACAGCTTTATGGACAAATCTTTTTCAAGTTATGGTGTGCAGATTGGGTGGTTATCAAGATTGGTTTCATTGTGGTCTATCATTGAGTTGTATTTTTTTTTAGTTAGCACATTCCTTGAGTTGTAATTGTTTGGCAAATTCTTTGAGTTGTAATTGTTTTAGTTAGTTCTTGTGGTCAGGAAAATTGTTTAGAAAGTTTTGTCCGAGTATTGACAAAGGGGTAGATTGTTAGGTCCTACCTTGTCAAAATCCCGCGAACAAAACTCAGTGATTGAGTTGTAATTTTCTGTGGTTTTTTGTCTTCCTCGCTCGAGCGAAGGACTGCGTCTGGGCAAAACCTGAAAGACATACTTGTGCGCTCGAGCGAAGAACATGGTGGCTCGAGCTCAGAATTGCGTCTACACATAACCTGAAAGAATGTTTTCCTCGCTCGAGCGAAGGGCTCGTGGCTCGAGCGAGGTCACTAGTAGAAATCATGCGAGATGAGCTTCTCGCTCGAGTGAGAGAAGCCTCGCTCGAGCGAGCTTCAGAATCCGGAATTTTTCAAGTGTTTGGTTTCTTTCAGAACTGGGATTCTTTTTGGCTTTCTATAAGAAGATGGTTTTCTCCTAAAACTAGGTGACTGGTTTTCTAGATCTAATTCAAGAGTTCTAGAGTTTTGTTTGAAGTTTTCTTCTGAGAGTTTGATGAGTTTTCTTTGATGTTCTTGAGAGAGTTCTAAACTCATGAGTTAAGATTCATACATCAAAGAGTTTGATACTACATATTCAAGAGTGTTCTCTTCGGTGGAATCCGAAGATCAACACGTAAAGTTTCAAAAGGCGTTTGATTCTTTTACGTAGTCGTTAATTCGACAAGTGAAGTTGTGGTGTGGAATCAACTTAATCGCCTTCCGTGAAGCGTGGTGAAAGAGTTACAGAAGATTCAGAGACAAATTGACTGGGTTGGGTAATTTGTATGGTTTCTTTGTAACCTTGTAGTCCTTTAGTAGTGGATTGATTAGTGGCGGTACGCCCGTGGTTTTTTATTACAATTGAAGGTTCTTCAATTGTAGTTTTTTCACGTAAAAAATCGTTTGTGTCGATTTATTATTTATTCCTAAAAATAAACAAACTAAAATCACTCTCGTAAGTGCTTGATAATTTTAGATTGAGTGTTTTGGAATTTTTTGGGATTTGGAATATTTTAATCTTTATCTAATCACGAATCACATAGGATTTTCAAATAGTTTAATTAAAAAACAAACTGTTGGTCAAAGTTCTACACTGTTGGACCTTTCTCAAATAAACCATTTGGAATATATATATTTAAACAATTTGAATATATATATATATATATATATTAAACTAATGAAATAGTTTAATAAATAAATGAAGAGGTTCAAACTTTAGGAATTATATAAGGAACCTAAAATTTAAATTTAGAATTAAATTAAATTCTAAAATTACAAACTTTAAAAAACCACTTAGGAATCTAAAATTTGAATTTTAGAATTAAATTAAATTTCCACACTAATTTTTATTAAAAAAATTCAAAAGAATTTTATCTAAAAAATTAATGTTAAACCCAAAAACGACGTCATCTTCCCATTCACTCATAAATGGTTTTGACGTTCCGTCTTCACCGTGTGACTTGCCACGCGGTAAGGAACACTTCACCTCTTCGGACCCACCCCAAAAGACATTTGAGGTCCACCCAAATTTGGCTAAAAATATGCCTATATAAAACCATTTTTCCAACAATCCCCCACATGAATGGAATTTGACGGAGAGAAAATGCAACAACATGATCTAATCAGAGAGTACAGAAATTGGAAATATTCTGCAAGGGATAGGTAGCTTTTGGCTTTGAACCTTCTCTTGTGAGACACTATCGGATTTACTAGCTAATCAGTGAACACGATGTCTTGAACTGTTCAGCCGTTTGTGTAAATCAAGACAATAGAAACCACACAGTATATCCCCAGACACAGTTTAGTTCTCACTATTGTGTTCATTTTGGCCCTGAACAACCTGGTCTTCATGAGTGCTTTAGAGAATTGTAGCCCTTCACAAATCTCATAGAACCGGCCCAGTTCACACTCATATAGGTGATTCTTATGAAGAGTATCCTGCCATACTCCACTAGGTTTACCTATATATAAGAATCATTAAAATTTTACTTAACCTTTAACGTTGCAGACATCACTTATTTCATCATAGAAATGGGTAGGAGTTATACTCCCCAGTGATCCTTCTGAGTCAATCACAACTCGGTTGTCCCTTTGAACCTAGATCTTGGGATCTCCAGTCAACTAGGTTGGGTTGCCGTTGTGGTAACTCTTTTTTAATAGGCTTAAGTCCCATTCCCCTCGATGAATTCTCAACTAACTCTCTTGCTAACCCTTTGGTTAGTGGATCCGCTATGTTGTCTTTAGACTTAACATATTCTATAGAAATAATTCCATTAGAGAGTAGTTGTCTCACGGTGTTATGTCGACGACGAATGTGTCGTGACTTACCGTTATACATATGACTCTGTGCTCTACCTATAGCTGATTGACTATCGCAATGTATGCATATAGCAGGCACTGGTTTTGGCCATATTGGAATATCTTCAAGAAAGTGGCGAAGCCATTCTGCCTCTTCCCCTGCTCTGTCTAAAGCTATGAATTCAGATTTCATAGTAGACCTAGCTATACAAGTCTGTTTGGAAGATTTCCAAGATATAGCCGCCCCACCAAGAGTAAAGACATGCCCACTGGTGGACTTCGAGTCTCTAGTATCCGATATCCAATTTTCATCACAGTATCCTTCAAGTACTGCTGGATATCTAGTATAATGAAGCCCAATGTTACGAGTAAATCGGAGATATCTTAGAACCCTTATAATTGCTTTCCAGTGTTCTACTCCCGGATTACTTGTATATCTACTTAATTTACTTACTGCATAAGCTATATCTGGGCGAGTGCAGTTCATTAAGTACATTAAGCTTCCAATAATTTGGGCATACTCTAATTGAGAAATACTTTCCTGTACATTCTTAGAAAGATACAAATTAACATCTACAGGTGTTCTAGCAAGATGATCATCATCTTTGCTGAATTTATCAAGTATTTTCTCAATGTAATGAGATTGTGACAAAGTATAGCCTTCTGATGTTTTGGTAATTTTCATACCAAGAATTACATCAGCAACGCCCATGTCTTTCATGTCAAAATGTTTATTCAACATTTTCTTGGTAGTTTTAATCATATCATTATTATTACCAATGATGAGCATATCATCTACATAAAGACATACAATGACATAACCTTTGTCTGTGTTTTTAATATAAACACATTTGTCACACTCATTAATTTTAAATCCATTTGACATCATTGCCTTGTCAAATTTCTCATGCCATTGCTTTGGCGCTTGTTTTAAACCATATAATGATTTAACCAATTTACACACTTTCTTTTCTTTCCCTGGAACAGAAAACCCTTCTGGTTGTTCCATGTAAATTTCTTCATTTAACTCACCATTTAAGAAAGCGGTTTTAACATCCATTTGATGAATTTCTAGATTGTATAGAGATGCTATGGCAATTAGCATTCTAATGGATGTTATTCTAGTAACCGGTGAGTATGTATCAAAGTAATCTAGACCTTCTTTCTGTCTAAAACCTTTGACTACAAGTCTTGCCTTGTATTTGTCGATTGATCCATCTACTTTCAATTTTCTTTTGAAAATCCACTTGTACCCAAGAGGTTTACAACCTGGTGGCAAGTCCACTAATTCCCAAGTGTGATTTTGCAAGATGGATTCAACTTCACTGTTGACAGCTTCTTTCCATAAATGAGCTTCAGGACTGGACATAGCCTCTTTAAAAGTTAAAGGCTCATTTTCCAACAAATATGTTTAGAAAATCTGGACCAAAAGACTTTGAGGTTCTAGCACGTTTACTGCGCCTAGGTTCCTCTTCCTCATTTTGATCTAACTCTTGCTCTTGATTATGTTCTTGATCATTACTAGTAATAGCATCAAAAGATCTCTTATTATTACTAGTCTCTTGTCCAGTCTTATTTGGAAATACATATTCAAAGAATGATGCATTCCGAGACTCAATAATAGTATTTACATGCATCTCGGAATGTTCTGATTTATGAATCAAAAACCGATATGCACTACTATTCTTGGGATAACCAATGAAAATGCAATCAATGGTCTTAGGACCTATCTTAGTCTTTTTAGGACTAGGAATAGCCACTTTAGCCAAACACCCCCACACTTTTAAGTATTTGTAGGATGGTACTCTTCCATACCACAATTCATAAGGTGTTTGATTCACTTTCTTTCGGGGTATTTTATTTAAAATATAATTAGCAGAAAGTATTACTTCCCCCCACAAGTTCTGAGGTAATCCAGAACTAATTAACATGGCATTCATCATTTCTTTTAAAATCCTATTTTTCCTTTCAGCAATTCCATTTTGCTGAGGTGAGTAAGGAGCGGTGGTTTGATGAATTATTCTATGTTCTTTACAAAATTCACCAAAAGGTGATTCATATTCATCACCTCTATCACTTCTAAGTTTCTTGATTTTCTTACCAAGTTGATTTTCAACTTCATTCTTATATTGAATGAAAGTTTCCAAAGCTTCATCCTTGATTCGAATTAAATAAATATAACTATATCTATTATAGTCATCTATAAAAGTGATTACATACTTTTTCCCACCTCTAGTTTGAATTGATTTAAAATCACAAATGTCACTATGAATTAATTCAAGTAGTTCCGTACTTCTTTCAATTGAATGAAAAGGAGTTTTAGATAATTTTGCCTCAACACAAATTTCACATTTATGATTTGAATCAATGTCAAATTTAGGTAAACATTCCATATTAATTAATCTACGTATAGATCCATAATTAACATGTCCTAGTCTACCATGCCATAAATTTGAAGACTCAAGCAAGTAAGAAGAAGATGTAGTATTATTAATAACTGAGGGTACAACGGTCATTACATTTAACTTGAAAAGGCCATCAGACATGTAACATTTTCCTACATACATCCCATTCTTAGTAAGTACAAATTTATCATTCTCAAATACTAGCCTAAACCCATTCTTACTCAACAAAGATCTGGAAACAAGATTCTTGCGAATGTCCGGTACATGCAGCACATTGTTGAGAGTGAGTTCCTTTCCTGATGTCATCTTGAGTACAATCTTTCCTTGTCCTTCAACTTTGGAAGTTGAGGAGTTGCCCATAAACAGTTGTTCACCATTGTCCACTGTAGAATAAGATGTGAACATCTTTTTGTCGGCACAAATATGGCAAGTAGCACCAGTGTCCACCCACCATTCTTTAGGATTTCCGACAAGATTTGCCTCGGAAACAACTGCAGAAAGATTGATGTCATCTACACCATTGGAAATATTGTCCACTTCGGTCATATGGGCTTGAGCAGGCTTCTTGCTTGTTCTTCTTTTGCTTTTGCCTTTGCTACGGCAATCTTTGGCCCGATGTCCCTCTTTGTCACAGATGTAACATTTGCCATTAAACTTGTACTTTTTATTATCCCCCCTCTTTAGAGCCTTGTGATGAACTTTCTCCAGAAGACTTACGTTTCTTGGTTTTAGAAGCATGTTCCACCACATTTGCTTTAGACTCCATAGGATTCTTACTAGCCCGCTTTTCAGAATTGCGGTTGTCCTCCTCAATCCTTAAACGCACAATTAACTCATCCATAGAAATTTCTTTGCGTTTGTGTTTAAGGTAGTTCTTGAATTCCTTCCTGCCTTTGGGTAATTTTTCAATTAAGGCTGCAACTTGGAAGGATTCACTGAGAGACATGCCTTCTGTGTGAATGTCATGCAGAATAAGTTGGAAATCTTGAGCTTGGCTGATCACAGTTTTTGAATCAATCATAACAAAATCCAAGAATCTGCCAACCACAAATTTCTTTGAGCCAGCATCTTCCGTTTTGTACTTTTTCTCCAACGATTCCCAAAGTTCCTTTGCTGTCTTGATTGGACTGTAGACGTTGTATAAAGTTTTGTCAAGTCCGTTCAAGACGTAATTCCGGCAAAGGAAATCAGCATATTTCCAAGCATCAACCGCAACAACCACTTGCCGGTCGATTTCATCCTCTTTCAGGATAGGAGCATCTTCACGGAGGAAACGAGCCAGGTTCAGAGTTGTAAGATAGAACAACATTTTCTGTTGCCATCTTTTAAAGTCAGTTCCTGAGAACTTCTCTGGCTTTTCACCGTGATTTCTGACGTCTTGTCATCACAGGAGAGGGGGTTGGTGCAATTGCAGCTATCACAGTAGTACTTGTTTGGGCATTTGTTTCAGTAGCCATCAATTCTAATTTATAAAATAAAATTATAATTAGAATTTACACTACACAAAAAATTAAACCAAATGCACAGAATTAAATTCTGTAAAAATAAAAGAAACAAGAATGTAACTTTTATTTTCCTACTAATTTGAAAATAAAATAAAATTTTATTTAAACAAATTAATTCCACACAGAAAATTAAATTCTGTAAAAAAAATAATAAATAAAAACTATAACTTTTATTTTTCAATTAACTTGGAAATAAAATAAAATTTTATTTAACCAAAATAATTCCACACAGAAAATTAAATTCTGTAAAATAAAATAAATAAGAATATAACTTTTATTTTCCAATTAATTTAGAAATAAAATAAAATTTTATTTAACCAAATTAATTCCACACAAGAAATTAAATTCTGTAAAATAAAAGAAATAAGAATATAACTTTTATTTATTTTTTTCAATTAATTTGGAAATAAAATAAAATTTTATTTAACCAAATTAATTCCACACAGAAAATTATTTCAGTAACACTTCAATAATTAAAATACTAAAAACAGAATTTTAATTAATGAAAACTCAGAAAATAATTTCTAAAACCCAAAATTAATTTCTGAAAAAATTCCACAAAAATATATTCTGAATTGTTAATGACACCAGTATCGTACTACTAGTTGTTGTCAAAAAAAAGAGACAGTATATTACTACTATCTGTCAAATAGCATATAATCACTATTTGTTTTTCCAACCAGAATATTATTTTGTAAATTCACAGAAAATAATTTTCTTTCGAAATTATTTACAAAGAAAGAAAAAGGGAAACAAACGAAAAATTCTGTAAACAGAATAATTCGAATCTGTCTTAAGATTGTTGGAACAATCTTCTGTATAAATAAAATAACTAGAAATAATTCAAACAAAATAAATAAATAACATACCGAATTTATTTCGTTGAACTGAATAAACAATTTAAGACCAAGTCAAGTGTGTAACACTCTGTCCTTAAGATAAATTCGCTCCGCTACGGTGCTTACGGTTGAGTGGTGTCTATCTCCTAGGATACAATGATCTTCACAAATTGTAGTAGCACTCCAAACAATTTGTTCGGCGAACCAAACATGTGTTCTAACTCTCTGAATATTTATTCTAAACTAAAATGAAGAATAATGCATTAAAAGGAAATGGACAGCAAAAGGACAAAATTCAGACTCAATATTTCGGATCAACTTGGACTGCTGAAAAGGATTTGTATTTATAGACAAAAAAAATACGGTCCGAACTGGTGCAGAGCAAACCGAACAGGTACCATTTGAAAAATTGAATCTGATCGTTGCAGAACAAAAAATCAAATTGTTGGAAAACACTTATTAAACTATTAAATAGTTTAATTAAAAAACAAACCGTTGGTCAAAGTTCTACACTGTTGGACCTTTCTCAAATAAACCATTTGGAATATATATATTTAAAAAATTTGAATATATATATATTAAACTAATGAAATAGTTTAATAAATAAATGAAGAGGTTCAAACTTTAGGAATTATATAAGGAACCTAAAATTTTAATTTAGAATTAAATTAAATTCTAAAATTACAAACTTTAAGAAACCACTTAGGAATCTAAAATTTGAATTTTAGAATTAAATTAAATTTCCACACTAATTTTTATTGAAAAAATTCAAAAGAATTTTATCTAAAAAATTAATGTTAGACCCGAAAATGACGTCATCTTCCCATTCACTCATAAATGGTTTTGACGTTCCGTCTTCACCGTGTGACTTGCCACGCGGTAAGGAACACTTCACCTCTTCGGACCCACTCCAAAAGACATTTGGGGTCCACCCAAATTTGGCTAAAAATATGCCTATATAAAACCATTTTTCCAACATAAGCATAACGTGACACCTACATAAACGTAACGTAATGTGACACCCACATAAACGTAACGTAACGTGCCACGTAACGTGACACCTATATAAACGTAACGTAACGTGACACCTACATAAACGTAACGTAACGTGTCACGTTACGTTTCGTAAACTTAATGAGTCTTTATTTTTTTGAATTGAATGTGAAAATATTGCTAGTTTATGTTGGTGTCACGTTACGTTTCATATAAATATGATCTATGTAGGAAATTGAATGTTGCCATAGATCATAGGTGTCACGTTACGTTTATGTAGTTGTCACGTTTATGTAGATATGATCTATGGTAACATTTAATTTCTTACATAGAAAATTGAATGTTGTCATAGATCATAGGTGTCACGTTACGTTTATGTAGGTGTCACATTATGTTACGTTTATATAGATATGATCTATGGTAACATACAAGGTGTCACGTTGCATTTATGTAGGTGTCACGTTGCGTATATGTGGGTGTCACGTTACGTTTATGTAGGTGTCACGTTACGTTATGTTTATATAGATATGATCTATGGTAATATTCAATTTCCTATATATGGTTTTACTATTATTTATGATATTAACAACTAATATTGAGGGTAAATGTGTCAACAAACTTCCCACAGGACTTATGGGAACATAAGTTTTTTTAGTAGGACCACATGTAGCATAAGTCTTCCTAATAGGACTTATAAATAATTTTCCCTTAAAAGTAAGAATATTATTAGTTTTTTCATTTTTAAAGTTTTTTTTTTTTTTTTTTTTTTTTTTTTTTTTTTTTTTTTGCACATCAATGTTCCATCATCATGCTCTTTCACAGACATAAAATTTTCAATAATGCACAAAAAAAAAAAAAAAAAAAAAATCAGTTTTTTTAATTTTTTCAATTTTTTTTTTGCACATAATTTTTTATTATTATTATTATTATTATTATTATTATTTAGTTTTTTCAATTTTAAAGTTTTGCAAATCAAAATAAATGTCAAATCATCATATTCCATTATAGATAATCATAAATGATGAACAATCATTATTTGAAGAGTAATTCTAACTATTAAAAATTTAATGGGACTTAAAAGTTCAAAATATTTTAATTAAGACTTAATAAAGTATAAATTCATAAATTAGGACTTGTGCATAAATCCTCCTTATTTATATTATAAAGTTTGTGAAATATATTATTCATAAAAAGAATTAATTTAATTATAAATATATAATCTCAAGATTAAGTCTTTATTATTATTTTTAAAGTATTAAAATCATACTAATCATTTTATGAATATTATAATATAACAATTTGAATAATCAAAACAGACTCTATACAAACCACCAAGGACCCCAACACCTCCTTTTAACCTTCTACTATTCTGTTATGTTTCTGTTGGTTACATATTTTGTAAAAGCCAATTACAATTCGACACGTGGCAGAATAAGGGTATTATGGGAAGATGATTTTAATCTTCGATCCCAATCGTACACGTGGCAATAAATATTGGTTCTCAAGTGATCTAAGTAGCACTAGATCAGTAATGAGATACAAGGTGACGTGGCTTCAACGGTTACCTATATTCAAATTCAAATACAGGAGGGAAGCTCAATTGCAAGTGATGGCGTAGTGGAACTATTTCTAAGGCAGCATGATCAGCGATCGTGGAGGAAGCGATTCAGCGGTTCAAGTTCGAAGGTCATCCTTGACAAGTATAAATAGCAAGGAAGTCCCCAGAAAAGACCCCAGACTCAGATCATACAAACCAGTCTTTACTTCATGTTTTCCTTTCCAGTTTTACCTTTCCTGTACTTTAAATTCCTGCACTTTAAATACTTGTTCTTTAAATACCTGTACTTTAAATATCCGCACTGCACTTCGATTCATAGGAGTAGTTTCAAGTAGATTCAAGTAGACTGTTGGTGTAAACCTCCTCGAGGCTGAGTTTGGACTATTGTAAGTGTTCATTTTAATGAAATACGACAAGGAGAAAATGAACGCTTGGAAGAAGGCGTAGAAGGAGAGGTAGAAATACCTAATCCAGAGGAGAATGTGGTAACACATCCTGTGGAGACTCCTATGTTATCAGAACCTTTGGTCGAACAGACCAGTACTTCTGGACAAGAACCATATGTTCATAATATTGGACGAAACCAAGGAATTGGACCATCCACCGTTCCATCTACTCAGCCAACAAATCCATGGGATGGCTTGGTAGATGCTATGGGACAACAATTAATGAACACAATGGAAAGGTGGGCAACATCCTTTTTGGATCGAATGAATAATCACCAACCAACAAATACAAGACATATAGAGGAAATTTTAAATATCCCTCAGCAAAGATTGGCTAGAGAAAAACAGCCTATGCAAGCTAATGGATAAATTAATGGTCAGACTAGTACTCAGAACTATGAAAGACCATCGCCTCAGTCTTGGTATGAACCCATTTCAAGGCCTGTAGTAGGCCAAAATGCCTCAGTACTCAACAATGAAGCCACACAAGTTGGTGGATCTGGCCAAGTACAAGAAACTGGCATAAGAATGGTGGCAAATCCCATGTTCGAAGCCATACCTGGCACTAGAGGGTATAATAATCCCTTGTTCGAATTTATACCCGGGGGGTTGGAAGGTTTTCCCACAAATGGAAGGGACACAGTACCTGTTCCAGCACCTTTCACAGGTCCTTTCGCTAAACAGGCTCAAAGGGGTTACCCATACCCCCAACAGCAACCTGCACCACAGAGGCAACCAGTCCCAAATGTACCACCTTATGGACCAAGAGGACCACAGGCACAAGTTTGTCCACCAAACCCTATGTTTGTCCCTCCAGTAGTGGTTCAGCAAGCCCAAAATATGGTCCCTAGGGACCAAATTGCTGATATTGTTAGGGAGATGTGTGGACCGATGGCTCGGGGGGTCCAGACTCCTGTATATAGAAAACCATACCCAGAGTGGGTAGATAGGGTACATGAATACCCAAGAGGATTCAGAATACCAGATTTTACCCTATTCTATGGAACTGGAAATCAATCAACAGTAGAGCATATTGCCAGATTCATTTGCTCAATGTGGTGAATTCACTAATCATGACTACATAAAACTGAGATTATTTCCAAACTCTTTAACTGGGGGAGCATTTGTATGGTATATCAACCTTACACCTGGCTCCATTCAAACTTGGCAACAAATGGAAGAGGCATTTCATGCCCAATTCTTCAATCGGAGCAGAGGTGTCCATGGCGACTTGGCAAAATTGAGTCAAAGGCCTGAAGAAAAGGCTACTCAATTTATTGCCAGATTTAAAAGGGCTCGAAATAAATGTAGAGTCATCCTCCCAGAGCTAGAATTTGTAAGATTGGCTCAAAACGGTTTAGAGTTCAGGCTTCGAAAGAAGTTTGATTCAACTGAATTCAGGGATTTGGTCGAATTAACCTATAAGGTGTCTCGATATGAAGCATTGCTAGAGGAAGAGCAAGATCGAAATAATGCTTCGTATAAGACGTATTATAGAGATCCCAATTATGAGATCGATGCAGCAGAGATTGTGGGTAAAGAACACAGAATCAGGAAGCATTAATTCATAAGGATACAACCATCGACCAACAGTTTAAAAAGAAAGACCTTCATAGAAAGTACTCTTTCAATTTAACAAAAGCAGATGACATTTTTGATCATTTGCTTGCAGCCAATTTCCTTAAGTTACCAAAAGGAGTAAAACTGCCATCTCCAGATGAACTTAAAGGAAAAGTATACTGTAAATGGCATAATTCTTGGTCTCACTCGACTAAAAACTGCATTGTTTTTCGAGACAGGATCCAAGAGCAAATTCGGAAAGGAAGTTTGAAGTTCCCAGCCAAGACAGAAAAAGCCATGGGAATTGACAGTAACCCGTTTCCAGAAGTTGGAGAAAGCGCGGCAAATGTGGTTGTACCAAACTTTCAGAATCTATCTCTGCAGGAATTGGAAGAGGTCAATGTGCAAATGCATATTGCCAACCAAACAACTGCCAAGAAAGAGACTAGAAGCCCGCCAATTATTGGACAGGGTTTCTCACATCAGAAGGAACACTCTAATGAAGAAGCACTGGATGACGATTCCTTGGAAGCAGCTGTAATGCAGAGGATGTGTCCTAGATGCAGACTAAGCTACAAATGGTTGAAGGGGCTTCCGATTGATGGGAAGCAATATTATAGGGATGTTCAGAGACGTCCTAAATCAACCAACGCTTACAACAAAAGGCCGTACCCGGCTAGTGATAGGCAGCGACCATTAGTGGTTGAGCCTGCAGTTGACAGAATACATGCTAAAGGCAAGAGGCCCTTGTATGAGTCTAGGCCACTTAACTACTACAGAATGGAGAGCAAACATTCTGAAAGAAGATTGGAGAGGAGTTCAGGTTATGGGACCAAAGCCAGAGATTGGCCCCCCAGACCAACCTCACACAGAACAGAAAATGGCCACCTCCATCAAAGGCCAGAATCAAGCTCGAAGCATGAGACCAGAACCAAGCACTTACCTCCACGGCCAGTTTCGAAGATGGCTTCGAAGGTGGAAAAGGGTGATTCAACATCTGAATCAGTAAGCTCTTGGGTACCTGGAGTTCCAGATTGGTTTGTAATGTAAAACAAACCTAGGGAATTGCCTGCCATGAGAGATGTTGGAATCACAGGCAGAATGGTCAAGCCTCCTTTGGTGGTTCCCAACAACTGGGTATTGCTGAAGCACCCAAAGACAAAGGAACCAAATATGGTTCCAGTTATTTCCAGATCACAAAGAAGGAAAATTCAGCGTAGGTACACCCAGTACCAGCAAGATCTGAAAGAAAGTGGAGAGAGTTCTTCACAGTCAAGAGGCGAAGGAAAAACTTCGAAGTCAGACCATGCTCTAAAACCGACTCTACAAAGTAAAGTGGTTTGTAGCAGAGAACAATTGGCCCAAGTTCATTCTGAACTAAAGGCCAGGGAGAAGTCTAGTTTGGCAGGGCTGGAGAAGGCTCTGATGGAAAGTGATAGTGAAACGGAAGAAGAGATTGGCATGAGCCAAAAGAAGGAAATGGCAGAAGAAGAAATGTTCGAAGCCTTCATGGCTGAACAAACATTTCTGACTGAAGAACCAGTTGAGAAAGATCCTTCGAAGGGATCAGTTATCAATGAAATACCAGAATGCAGCATGGAGGATGCTGCTGAAGACACTGAGCAAGGTAGCCAAGAGGGGAAGAAGGTACAGCCAGCCATCCAGTTTGGTTCATTTCCCCCTGTATCAGTCAACATGGTACACATACTACCTCATGAATTCCAGGCTAAAAATGAGGACCAAGGTGACCAAGACATGGATCCAATTCCTGTCTCTAGCGAGGAGTCACAAGTGAGTATGGTACAGGATGCTCCTGAAACGGTTACTCCAATGGAAACTGAGTGTGAAAGCGAGGAAGAGGTAAGCATCAACCTCTCGTATCTTTTTGAATACCCCTCGAATTCCATGACCCAACATGTCAAGCCTTTGTACATTAAGGCTTTCTTTGATGGGATACAGTTAAACCGAGTCCTAGTAGACAATGGGGCAGCGGTAAATTTATTACCGAAATCTTCTTTGAAGAAATTAGGGAAGAAGAATCCCAGGTTGATCCCAACCAGTACAACCATTGCTGGCTTTGCTAGAGATAAGCAGATGGCCCAAGGGATTCTGCCTATTAATTTCAGTGTGGGAACTAGGGACTGTATGACAGCATTCTTCGTAATCGACAGCAATGCTAAATATAATGCCTTACTTGGGAGAGATTGGATCCACACTAACAAATGTGTGCCTTCCTCTTTGCATCAGAAGATCATGATGGCCCTGGGTAATGGAGAGACAGAGGAGATTGATGCAGTTCCTCAACCCTTCATAGCCTGTGCAGACTTTGCAGAGGCCAAGTTGTATATTGAGGGAGTGACACCACTCAGTGTACTGAGGAAAGCTGATGGCTTAGCCGAAGTGACAGCTGATGAGGAAGTAACACACCTAAAGCACTTAGTACAAGAAAGTGCTACTGAAGAGGTTGTCGTGAAAGATGACAATGATGCCTGGTTATAGGCAAAAAAGTGAAGAACAAGAAGCCAAGTCCTTGGCTTTGATTAAATTTTCACCATTGGACGTAAAAGCAATAGTCCAGAAAGTACAGAAGCAAAAGAGAGAGGCCATGATAATTGGCTATAAACAAGAACAGCAACAGGTCAGAAGTTTGACCCTTGGGAAATACTGTGCATTGGACATTGAAACAAAAGTCCAGGAGATACAGGAAGAAAACGCCTTATGGACAGATTTTGTCTATGAGGAAGAGCGCAGAGATGTCGAAGTAGAAAACCTAGGAGCAGAACAAGGCGAAAAGGTTGCTTCAAAGGTTGAAGAAACCAAAGAAGAAGCTTCGATGAATTCTCAAACGTAAGACCCCTTAGAAGAAGTGAATTTAGGGGAAGGTTCTGTGCAGCAGCCCACCTATATAAGTACTTGCTTGAATGTTCTGGATAGAGACCAGTTATTGGTTGTTCTAAAGAAATACAAAGATTGCTTTGCATGGTCTTATAATGAATTACCAGGATTGGATAGATCATTGGTGGAACATAGGCTCCCTATGAAGCCTAATTTGAAGCCATACAAGCAAAAACCAAGAAGGATGAGTCCAGAAGTAATTCAGAAGGTTAAGGAAGAAATTCTTAGACTACTCAAGGCAGACTTTATTAGGACAGCCAGGTATGTTGAATGGCTATCTAATATTGTGCCTGTAGTTAAGAAGAATGGCAAAATGAGGGTATGCATCGATTTCAGAAACTTAAATCTAGCAACTCCTAAAGATGAGTACCCTATGCCTATAGTGGATCTGCTGGTAGACAGTTCAGCAGGGCATCAAGTTTTATCGATGATGGATGGCCACTCTGGTTATAACCAAATATGCATTGCAGAGGAAGATATCCACAAGACAGCATTCAGATGTCCTGGGAATATTGGCACCTTCGAATGGGTTAAAATGCCATTTGGTCTGAAGAATGCTGGGGCTACATATCAGAGGGCTATGAACACTATCTTTCATGACCTTATTGGAGGGTATCTAGAATGTTATATTGATGACATTGTGGTGAAATCCCAGTCCATGGAGGAGCATTTGTTTCATTTAGAAGCAGCTTTCGAAAGAATGAGGAAGTTCAAGTTGAAACTCAACCCTCTTAAATGTGCTTTTGGTGTATCATCTGGAAATTTCTTGGGTTATGTAGTGCACAAGAAAGGAATACAGATTGATCAGAATAAAGCCAAAGCCATCATCGAAGCTAGGCCTCCATCAAGTAAGAAAGAATTACAAAGGTTCCTGGGGCAGGTTAACTTTCTTCGAAGGTTTATTTCTAACACTGCAGGGAAAACTAAAGTATTTTCTTCCTTGTTAAGGCTGAAAGATGAAGAGGAATTTGTGTGGACAGCAGAGCATCAAAGTGCTTTCGAAGGTATCAAAGCCTACTTGGCCAAACCTCCAGTGCTGATGCCACCAAAGGGGAACAAGCCTTTGAAGTTGTACATAGCTGCAGCAGAAGATTCATTGGGAGCTTTCTTAGCCCAAGACAACGAAAAATGCAAAGAGCAAGCTATTTATTATCTTAGTAGGTTTTTAAATCCTTGTGAATGTAAATATTCAGTTGTTGAAAAGTTGTGTCTTGCTTTGTATTTTGCTGCAATGAAATTAAGATATTATCTTTTACCTACAACTGTCTTGGTAATTGCAACCACAGATTTGGTTAAATACATGTTGTCTAGACCTATGTTGAGGGGAAGAATTGGCAAATGGATACTAGCCTTATCGGAATTTCATTTAGAATATGTCCCTCAAAGAGCAGTGAAAGGGCAAGTTTTAGCCAATTTTCTGGCAGATCATCCATCTCAAACAGAAAGCCAAGAGATAATGGAGCTTGGTATGGCTAATGTTGAGCCATGGCAGATGTGGTTTGATGGATCGAAAGCCAATGGTTTAATTGGAATTGGTGTTGTGATTAAATCTCCACAAGGGGTAGAAACCACACATGGTTTCAGAGTGGACGAAGCCACTTGTTCCAATAACCAGGCCGAATATGAAGCCTTAATAGTGGGACTAGAAATCCTCATTGGATTACAAGTACATGCAGTTGACATATTTGGGGATTCTCAATTGGTGGTTAACCAAGTGAAAGGGATTTTCAAGTGTCAAAGCATAAGTATCCTACCATATTATGTTGTTGCATTACATCTGCTTTCTCAGTTTCAAATAGCAAATGTAACCCATGTTCCAAGATTCTTGAACAATAGAGCTAATGATGTGGCTCAAAAAGCTTCGAACTTCAAGAGAAGGGATAATACCCAAAGGGATATAAGCCAAGCAACATATCAGAGATCAATACAACCTTTGAATAAAAGGAATGTGATCTTGGAAGTCAATCATAATGACTTACAAGAACAGGATTGAAGGCATCCAATAACGCAAGATTTGGTGGTCCATCTTCAAAGCCGAGAAAAGTCAAATTGCGCCTATGCAATACATGATATATGGTAATGCTCTCTACAAAAGGGGAGATGGCTTATTATTGGAATGTTTAGGCCCAAAAGAAGCATTAATGACCATGGTGAGGTTCATGAAGGCATTTGTGGTGCTCATCAGCCTGGTGTAAAGATGAGATGGTTGCTTCGAAGGCATTCCTACTATTGGCCAACTATTCTTAAAGATTGCATAGAATATGCAAAGGGTTGCCAGGCATGCCAAAAACATGGCACAATAAGACATGTGCCCATAACTGACCTACATGCAGTAGTGAAGCCTTGGCCATTCAGAGGATGGGCCATGGATATGATGGGTAAAATACACCCACCTTCTTCGAAGCATCATTGTTTCATTCTAGTGGCCACTGACTACTTCACTAAGTGGGTCGAAGCCAAACCATATAAGGCTGTAGACCAGACAGAGGTCATTGGATTCATTAAAGATCTGATCCATAGATTTGGCATCCCACAAACCATAACAGTTGATAATGGAACTGTGTTCGATGGGAAAATGGTAAAGTCCTTTGTGGCAGAATTTGGAATTAGCCTTGTTAATTCCACACCTTATTATGCACAAGCCAATGGTCAAGCTGAATCATCCAATAAATCCTTGAAAAAGGGTATACAAAAGGTTGTGGAGGATAATCCTAGGGATTGGCATAACCTTTTGTTGGATGTTTTGTGGGCTTATAGAACCTCCCCAAGGTCAAGTACAGGAGTTACTCCTTATGCCTTAGTATATGGGCATGATGCAGTTTTACCTGTAGAAATTAATGTTAAGTCTTTGAGGGTAAGATGCCAAGATCAGTTAGATCCTGAGCAATACCATCAAAGTATGTACTTGAAGATAGAAGGGTGGATAAAGGCGGCTAATGAATGCGTGGAGATTCTTTTGAGGGGAAACAGCATTACTCAATGGCTCTTCGTATGCTTGATCAATAGAGCGAGAAGTTGATTGAGTCATAGTCCGTTCGAATGCTAAAGGTATTGGAATGTTCAACAAAGTTGAGAGTTAATGCAAATGATCACCAAATAGGTGACGGTTGTGTTTCCTGAAGATAGATTCTATGCACGTTCTAAAAGCGCGGGAAAAGCTTTTAATCCACTAATATCTCCAAGTATTGGGTATATTAGTGCGGGGGGTAATGTTGGCTACATATTTTGTAAAAGCCAATTACAATTCGACACGTGGCAGAATAAGGGTATTATGGGAAGATGATTTTAATCTTCGATCCCAATCGTACACGTGGCAATAAATATTGGTTCTCAAGTGATCTGAGTAGCACTAGATCAGTAATGAGATACAAGGTGACGTGGCTTCAACGGTTACCTATATTCAAATTCAAATACAGGAGGGAAGCTCAATTGCAAGTGATGGCGTAGTGGAACTATTTCTAAGGCAGCATGATCAGCGATCGTGGAGGAGCAGTTCGACGGTTCGAAGTACAGTTCGAAGGTCATCCTTGACAAGTATAAATAGCAAGGAAGTCCCCAGAAAAGACCCCCAGACTCAGATCATACAAACCAGTCTTTACTTCATATTTTCCTTTCCAGTTTTACCTTTCCTGTACTTTAAATTCCTGCACTTTAAATACTTGTTCTTTAAATACCTGCACTTTAAATATCCGCACTGCACTTCGATTCATAGGAGTAGTTTCAAGTAGATTCAAGTAGACTGTTGCTGTAAACCTCCTCGAGGCTGAGTTTGGACTATTGTAAGTGTTCATTTTAATGAAATACTTCGATTGTTCTTCATATTAACTGTTATTTCTCTTAATTTCTCCTAAGTCAAGCCACCAGTAAAAGTCCTCTTCATTGAGGCTGAAAGAACTAAAACACAATCGCCTGATAATTGATTGGCAATTATAATTTCTGTAAGGACTGATTGATCCTTGCTGGCACGCTCGCATTTACAAATATACCCTTCGAAAAGCCAAAAAGCCAACAGTTTCTACCTTTTAGAATTCCTACAACAAACCATTCAATTTAATTGATGAATCAATCAATGGGATTGTTTGATATTGTTATGGGATTGTTTGATATTGTTTGTAATTTTTTATTATTATTTTGAACGTTTATTGTTTGGTATAATTTGTATTTATAATAAATAATGTAAATAATTTTTTTTTTCTTTTAAATCTTTGACGACCACAGAAGAAGGCTGTCACGTAAAATAAAATTTTAAAAAAATTGAAAAAAAACAATTTTTATTGATGTATATAACATTAAGATACCATTAAAAAATATATATTAGTGAGAAATAGAAATTGTTATTTTGAAGAATTTTTTATTTTTAATTTGTATTTTTATATTGTAATACTCACACATTATTATCAATTACCGACTATTGCCGATTGTGATCACCGTTGCTCAACAAGTCACCAGAAACTCATCGTTAACGCTAACATTAAAGGCTAGTGACGACCGATAATGGTAATAGATTAGTGGAGTAATATAGTATTTCAAGTTAGAATAGCTAGTTAATTTGTGTTGTAATTAATTAATTAGAATAGATAGTTAGAATAAACTAGTTAATTTCGGTGTTGTAATAATTAGTTAGCTAAAATAGCTAGTTAGTTTCAATCGGATCCTCTTGTGCGAAGGCCAATATGTAATAATGTGTGTATATCTTTCAACCCCCATTCTTCCTTTCTTTTATTTATTTGCTTATGATGGATAGAATAAAACATTATGTTTTTTTTAGCATTTTCCATGATTTGTATCAATTTGTTTTGCATGCATAAAGTTCGACTCATCATTCTAACAACATTGTCATTTACTTCTTTGAAAATGTGCTTAAACTGCATGATATCAAATTGATTCACATGCCATATTAGTAGCCGAGCCAATTTAAATTGCATATTGTATGTGTTACATTAGTCATATTGTATTAGTTAGGGCCATGCATGTTTTCTAAATCTTTTGCTTTGATTAGCTCACCTTGGAGTACTAGGCGAGTATTTATTGCTTTAGCATATCGCATGTGTGTAATTGTTCACATATCAAGCATAATTACCATGAGGCTAATTGCTTAAGTGATATCTCTGTTTGAATGCCTGTAGATGAAGGCCAATTTCTTAAATTGGATTGATTTGATTAAATGTGCATGCGAGCTCACTTTTTAAGTGACACATGTTCAAAACAATTTTTAAATAGACATGAAATCAAAGTGTTTCAAATTTTACAAATTAGTCTATATTTGTGTATGCATCACACAGTAAATTAGCCTAATAATCGAAGCAAGAGCATATAATGTAAATAAGAATCACATCATGATTAGTAGAGGCCGATCTTTGATCAGGTGAGTGGGGTGCTCAATTCATGACATTTTTCTCTTGTACCTAAGTTCCCAAGCCGAGACACTTTGGTAATGACGAACACGTAGCTTTTAGCACGAGTCACGGGTTTCCTAAATTTTTCAAAAATATTTAGGTAGCGACTCTATAATCTAGCAAAGTAGTCCATTTCTGGCATTTTGATTCAAAATTGATTTTCCAAAAGATTTGCTAGATTTGGACTCATTTGTGTTTATCTATTTCACATTACACTTGTGAAATTAGATTCAGAACCACGGGAGTCCGAATTGTAGGGCTATCATATCCGAAAGGAGCACGAAAAGCAAGCTACACTATTCTATCGTGGTCCTCACCGACCATCCTTTGAAAAAAGTTATGCAACAACCAGAGTCATCAGGCAGGCTCATGTAGTGGTCTGTTGAATTGAGCCAGTATGAAATCTCTTACCAACCTCAAACAGTTATCAAAGGTCAAGCCGTTACAGACTTTATTCTGGAGTTCACCAATCTCACCCCAGACATACCTCCTCCATTGGCACATGTCATTCCTGAGGAGGTTGACCACCACTCCTGGACTCTTAGTGTTGATGGCTCATCCATAAAAGAAGGCAATGGAGCTGGCTAAATCCTCACCACCCTAAAGGGTGAGGACTTCAAGTGTGCCCTCCAATTCCAGTTTGACGCAAATAATAATGAGGCTGAGTATGAGGCGCTAGTAGCAAGTCTCTTATTGGCCAAAGACATTTGGGGTAGACCATCTCCAAGTGTTCAGTGATTCCCAATTAGTTGTCGGGCAGATAACTGGGGAGTTTGATGCAAAGGAGGAAAAAATGAGATCATACAGAGACGTTGATCTTCCTCTCACCCGCCTTTTCAATAATTTCCACATCAAACATATTCCACGGTCAGAGAACTCCCAAGCAGATGAAATGGCCCAGTTAGCCTCGGCAGACCAGTCAAACCTTAGTCACAAAGTCAGAATCGAATACTTATCGCACCCAACAATTCCACAAGATCAACAAGAGGTCCACTTACTCTAGAACGAACATATTCCATGGGCATAACACATTATCTCGTTCTTAGAATGGGGAGCATTGCTAGAAAATAAGGAGGCCAACAAGATCAGAGCTCGGTCGTCTAATTATGTTATCATTGAAGGCATCCTGTACAAGCGGGGATTCTCACGGCTATACCTCAAGTGTCTAAATGCTGATCAAGCTACTTATGTGATGAGAGAAATACATGAATGAGTTTGTGGAAACCATTCAGGAGGACGGTCTTCGGCCCATAAAACTCTTCTTACGAGCTACTTTTGGTCCACGCTCAGCCAAGATGCCAATGATTTTGTGCTCAAATGTGACAAATGCCAACGCTTCGCCAACATATCGCATGCCCCTCAAACAGAACTAATCACACTTTGCAGTCCCTATCACTTTACCAAATAGAGAATCGACTTGATAGGTCCCTTGCCCACTGGAAAAGGCCAAGTCAAGTTCGCTTTGGTTGTCATTGACTACTTCACAAAGTGGGTAGAAGTAGAGCCACTTACCAAGATCACCGAATGAAAAACTATCAAGTTCATATGGCAATCAATTGTGTGCTGATTCGAGATTCCTCAAGCCATTGTATCAGATAATGGCAAACAGTTTGACAATGCCAAATTCAAGGAATTCTACGAAGAGCTCAGCATCAGGACATGTTTTTCCTCTCTAGGCCATCCCCTAGCTAATGGGCAAGTTGAAGTCACCAATCGTTCTCTGTTCAAGATTATCAAGACCAAGTTGGAGGCCGGTAAGGGATTCTAGGTAGAGGAGTTACCAAACGTACTCTAGGCCTATCGGATGACAGCAAGAACCCCTACTAGGGAGACCCTTTTTCGTTTAACATACGGCACTGAGGCGGTCATCCTCGTGCAGATCGGCCTGCCGACCCCCTGGGTAATGCATCAGAACTCGGAACTAAACGAAGAACTATAACGGGCCGAACTATACCTAATTGAAGAACTACGAGAGTCAGCCGCTATCGAACTGGCGTCATATCAGCAGAGGATGAGGAAACATTATAACAGTGGAGTCAAACCCAAAGAATTCGCTGTAGGGGATCTAGTTCTGCGGAAGGCAACTCTGGCCACCAAAAATCAGCCGAAGGCAAGCTAGCAGCTAAGTGGGAAGGGTCTTACATTGTCAAATCTAGGCCATACTCAGGCACTTACCGCTTACAAGATATGGAAGGCAGAGATCTCCTCTACCCATGGAATACGGAGCATTTGAAGTAGTATTTTCAGTAAAATGAAGTCTTTTTCTCTCATGACATTTATTTTGCTATCTTGTTCAATCCAAACCGCTTGTTCAATTTTTGTCTTTTCAATGCAATGTATAAGCTCACCATGGTAGGACTTTGTATTAATGAAAAAGATATCCAACCTCTATTATCTGTGTTGCACATGAAGACCTTAGTTAGACTGAGTTCAATAAAGCTTCAGCCAGACTGAGCATGAAGACCACAGCCAGACTCAGTTCGACAAGTCTTAGCCGGACTGAGTCCAGACTAGCACGGTCGATTAGGAACATTTTGCAGATATACATTCAGTATAGGCTAGTCGACTGATCGGGATGCTCAACCGTTGCCCAAGATGCCTGACCATCCTTAAATCCAATAGCACAATGACAAGCAGGATCTGCACCCTTAGTTTAAGTCCTTTTTGTGAGTTTTAAATCTCCCTTTTTAACCAAAATTTTCCTCAGTTACAACATTATTCCATTAATTGAAATTTGCCAGCTCGATGGTCGGCCCAACCTACTTTTCATTTACGATTACATTTTTCAAGTTCAAATTCAATGTTTGCAATGCCATTTCCTTTTATACGAGTTCAAGTGCTCAGTAGTGCTAGTCGACCAACTTCACCAATTCAACTTTGCTTTTTGCACAAGTCCAGTTTTTATGCAGTTGTGTAATTGATGGCCACCCTAGCCAACCTTCTTAAAGAGCACCATAAACTCCTACTTTTCAGTTTTACTCGAAGTTTTGTTTTATTTTACTTTCAAGTTTGGACCCTTACCTTCACCCTTACATTTTACATGTTACATGTTACATTTTTCAAACTCCATTTCATCCTTCATTTCAAGTAATTCATTTTTCAATGGACACACATTGAAACAAACTGTTATAACTCAACAATTTCCAAGACCAGTTTTTGTATTATACACAAGTTTATTACAAAATGTACAAGTCTTTACAGTGAAAATTCAAATAACACTCTAATTACATTTGATAAGTAGCTATTGAGCTTGCCCTCCTCGGTCTTCTTCTGCCTTATTGGATAGAAGGTCTTCTTCTTCAACTCCCTCATCCAGCGGTGTGCCGACAATGTCTTCATCCCCTGGCTTCACCGCAGTAAAGTCAATGTCTGGGAAGGTCGCCTGCGCTCTTTACTTAAACCTCACCTAGCCGCTATCCCAATACTCGCTCAACAAGTGCTTGTAATAGTCGGACTATTGGAAGTTCTAGATCATCTCCGCTTTCATCTGCCCCTCCACCCGATCGGCTGCACTCGAGCCAGATGGACCAACCTCAGATCCTCTATCTCTGGCCAAGCTTGAGGCCATAGCAACGTCTATCGCTATTTGGAATTCGGTAGATTGCTTGAATTGTTCCACTGCTATGGCATAGAGGTCGGGGTAAGCCGCTCTTTCAGATGCTATCGCCCTAGCCAACTCTGCAGCCTTGCTCCTCTCCTCTTCAAGAGCCTTCATCTCTGCATTAAGCGCCCTTTCCAACTTAATGACTCGCGTGTCAACCTCTTCCTTCTTCTTCAGAGACGACTCACGTAGCTCTTCATTGTTGGTCAGAGCCTCTTCCAACCTTTCGTTAGCCATGGTACAGGCCTGCTGGGCGTCTAACACTTTCTTTTGCTCACTCGCCATTTTGGACTCTAGCAACCCTGTTCTTCAGCGAGTGCCCTTTAGTTCGCACTTCGCCTGGCCTAGCTGAGCCTTAACACCGGCCAGTTCAGCCACAGCCTCAGACTGATCTATCTTCGCCTAGTCGATTACATGGCCCTATACCAAGGCTAGCACTTGCATCCCTTTTAAACGTTGCTCATACACAAGCCCTTTAGTGCAGGCACTTCGCGCCGCCTTTCGCCACTTAACAATCTCTATTTTGGCCACTTCCAACTCAGAGTGCACTTTCTTTAACTGGGCTTTTAGCGGCGTAGTCTCCATCTTCACCACCACTCCTTTGCCCAGCAGAGTGGCCACCAAGGTCAGTGACTCCATTTAGGCCGAGCAAAACGCCCTCAAAAGATCGGCCTCCCCAAATCGAGAAATGTCCCTGATGATCGCATCATTTATGGTGCCTAATTGGCGTTCAATAGCGACTTTGGCATCGTGCAAGATGCTGGCTCACTCGCTCGCTTCAGGTAGTGAGAAACCAACCACTGCACTTAAATGGCGAGCGGCGGTGCTCACTAATCTGAAGGCAGAGCTCTCTCCAATTCTACTTGTCCTTACTGGGGCTGGGTGCTCCTTCTCCACCATGTGCTCTGCATCCCTTGTTTCCTTTGTTGGAGGCCAGCCAATCATTGGCTCCTCTGTTTTCTCCTCCTCTACCTCATCCAAGTCTACCAACTCTACAATGGAGGATCAGCCTCGCCTCCTTCAATGACCATTCCTGGCCTTGCCAGCACCATCTCCACCTCCCCTGTTGGCTCAACCCTTGGTCAAGCACGCTCTCTTTGGCCCTCTTTGTGTTTCTTTCATCCTCCCCGCCCCTCGTAGTGCTCATCTTCTTCTTTTTTGCTTACTCTATCTCAGCTCTGCTCCTCTCCTTGATCGGATCAACCAGTGCCTTCAATGGCACAACACCTTCTAGGTCACGCTCCCCTAAGGCTTTAGGGTGTTAACGAGCGACCATGTGCATATATAGCTTGGGAGCTGGGCCCAGCTCCTGCTCCTTCAATTTTTTTGCTGTGGAGAGCGCTCAACAGTCGTCAGCCTCTTGGGCCTTCCTCCTGGCCTTAATCTCCTCTGGGATGGGGTCCCCCCTGCATGTTTAGAGCCGAAATCAGATGCAAAGAGGACAGAGGGCTTAACTAGATCATCTCATTTAAGCCCCTCTTTCTCTTGTCATTACTTCATCTACTTCATTTCCCTCTTCTCTACCGTAGTTAACTTCGGCTCTACTGACCTGGTGGGGATCTTCCAGATTGTCCTTGCCCCTTTCCCACTATTCTCTAAAATGAAAAACCACGTCGTCCTCCACCCTTACTGACAAGGGGAGCCTAGCCACCAATCCTCCACCTGGCACCATTTGCAGCGATACCTAGGTCACATGTTGGCCCGATGCCTTGTAGCACGAGAAGAACTTGTTGACCATCATTTGTCGCCCTTCAGTTGCCTATAGGCAGGAGATCGCACTGGCAAGTAGTATTTCCACGAGTTCGACACTAACTAGCCCAGCGCCACCTCCAGCCGATTCAACATGTCCACAACCAGTTGGGAGAGCGGCAACCTCAACTCTCCGAATAATGCCTCTTCGTAGAGGGTGAACTATATGGGTCTAGAATCTGACGCCCTTTCCCCCGGTGTCAGAGCCCTCAACTCCACGTTCTCGGGGATCTAATACTTGCTTTAGATTTTCTCTAAATCTTTAACTGTCAACGTCAACTTGTTGGCATTTGTATGCCAGTGATCAGGGGCCACTTGGCTAATTGGTTATGCGGCAGAGATCATGTCACAACCCCATTCCGCCCTTAGTAAAATGGTGCCGTGATGGCCAATAATCCGAGATTACCAAAGGCCAACTCACAAAAAAATTCACACACAATCAGGGTATACGTATGGGGCCTACATGTGTGGAAGCAATAAATTTAAATCTAAATAGTCCATAAGAGTTATGCATAGATCAAATGAAATGTCATACATCTTAACATGGTTTTACATCTTGGATAAAAAATAAAATACATCTTACATCTTAATCAAAAGGCTTCTCAAGCCGACATATACAAAGGACATGAATTACAAACTAAGAAGCATAATCTTCAAGATGCTAGCAAAACATGAATCCAAAAACAACTTGCAAATGACATCTAGGTGTCACCGCCTTCTTGCTCGTCACCTACATATATATAAAGGGAAGGGTGAGCTTGGATACTCAATGAATGATATAAGTAATAAAGGTTTGAATGAATGATATCCGAGATCTTTTTCAAAACAATACATATCATAGCTTGTAACAAAACATGGAATGAATCAAGTTCATCGATCAAATTCTTTCAAAGCTTCTTGGGATGTTTAATAACATCTACATAATACAAAGGATGACATTCCTGACAAAACAAAGAAATAATCGACCCGGAATCGATTAGACAAAACCCACCTCGTACAAGACCGTTGGTGGTACCATCCGTACATGACCGCCGATGGCAAAGAGATATGTCAAACATAGGTGCTACATAGGCTTAACGTCCCCTAGCACGAAAGGACCTTTCAAGAATGTCACCAAAACAAACGTAATACTTGATACAAAAACTAAAGGATAATCATTCATACTTGGTCAAATACTTTTCCAAAACAAAACAAAGCAAAGCTTTTATCAAAACATTATAACATAGCTTTATTAAAAATACCACTCACATAGCTCTTCAGGTGTAGGGATTAAGGCAAGGATCCAAGACCTACAAATACATGGCAAAGTCTATTGAATGCATTTCAAGAAGACAAGAAGGAATGCTCAAAGATGGCTATGTAATGCATTCTCAAAACAAGCTTTACATGAGTGTAAATGATTCGGCATTTCTTTCCAAAACCAAGTCAAGACAAAGGAAACATGTGCAGGGAGTTAAATCACTGTTTTTCATCTAGGAAAAACATGCTGGGTACCAACCAGGTCTTGGAATGGATGCACAGAGATGATCTAGGCCAAAATGACCTAGTTGGGTGAACTTGGGAGGTCTTGGCCGAGTTCCACACCTCTTGGCCGAGGTGTGGCCTCCTAGGCTTCGGTGTGCAGCTGCCTGCCGAGGTGTTACAAGGTGCCGGCAAAGGTGTACCATGGTCGGCCTAGGTGTGCAAGGGTCGGCCTTGGTGTGCATGCAAGATAAACTAAGTGCAAGTGATTATGCAAGGTAGGCCAAGGTGAGATACGATGCTTGGCCTAGCTGTGTGATCTAGGCAAGAGTCGGTCTCAGTGACCACATTTAGGGAAAAATGAAGTCTGGAAATCTGGGTTTCCTCCCTTAAAGAACATGAAGAACATGAACATGAAGAACATGAATGCTAAAATCATAACTTTTATTCCAAAATCAAAGATTTCATGAGATGAGTTCAAAAACATGGACCTGGGTACCCATACTTGAAAATTTTATGAAAACAAACACAAAAACATGGATCTTGATACAAACTTTCGGATCAAAACATGGTTTTTCTTCAAGAACACATGAACATCATTTTTTCTTTCTAAAACAAACTTTAAATCAATGCATGGCTCATGAATCATGCAAGATCATGCAATGTGATCGGATCAATATAAAGAACAACAAGAGTAGATCAAGAATCTAACCTTAAAACACGAATCTAACGGTTCAACGTGTGAAGATCAAGCTTGGAAATCTAGTTCTCTCTCTGAGAACTTCTTCCTCTTCTTCCTAGAGCTTCTCTCTCTTCAAGGGTAGGATATGACAAAATGATATGGGTTTATCACTGTTTGCTGGCTAATACCCACTTTTGGGACACATGGCAACGTCTGGTTGGATCTCCTAAAAAAGGTGCCAGAATGACAAGACAAGAGTATGACAAAGTGTGTACAACAAGTAAGGTGACAAGGGCATTCAAACAAGGCAAGGATCTCGGATCAAGACATAGGCTTCGGCAAGTAAGGTCTCAATGATCTCGGCTTGGAAGGATAACACTTGACCTAGCTATACCACACCTTGGCCTAGATGTGCCACACCTTGGTCTAGGTCATACCAGTCCCGGAACAAGATCGCTAGGTGCAGGGATCAAAGATGTTGGATGCCTAGATGATAACATCTCGGCCTAGATGATAACATCTCGGCCTAGATGATACACCTCTTGGCCTAGGTGATGCACACCTCGGCCAATATGCCTAGGTGACGAGGGAGGTCAACCAAGGTGGTTCCAAGATGGTCCTAGGTGTTGGTGCTCAATGGCCTAGGTGTGAGAGGTTCAAAGGTGTGACCTAGGCTTGATATGACCTAGGCTTAAGATGACCTAGGCTTGAGATGACCTAGGCTTCAGACAGCTAGCAAGGAACAAAGCATGCATATAACACTTAGACAAAACACATAAGCACAAAACAAGACAGGGACCTTCACTTAGGCAAAACAAGTCAAAGTCTACAAATGTAAGCTTAACAAGACAAAATCATGCAGATGCACATGAACATGACTAAGACAAGAATGTGGGTTATTACAGATCATTATTGACGGTATCGGACAAGGAGGCCTTTTGGTTCTTTTCTCCACCTTGTATTTCTCAGCCAAGGCAACCCTATCATCATCCCCCAGTGCTTCAGTCCTCAGGACGGGAGTTTTCTTTTGGGCCATCTCTCTTTTATTTCTGGAGATTGCTTTTGTCGCGGGAGCCAAGAAGTCAAAAATATGGAAGATATGAGAATCACACGAAATGAAAGAGGTAAAGTCTAGAATGTGTCAATTTTTTGCAATAACATATGTGAAATGCACAAATGCAAAGGCCTAAGGTTTGCCTGTTTTCCACGGGTCGCAGTCACAATTCAGATTTGCTAGTTTGGAACTTTGCCAAGGATTAAGGGAAAAGAGGAAAGCCAAAAGGGTTTATTCCTAAAACCCTTCAACTCCATGCACTTTAGCGACTTTTCACCTCCGAAATAATTCAAAATCTCCATCAATGATCTAGATTGCTCCATGTAGACAGTCAGGATTAATTCCCCCACCGAGCATCTCTCTTTTCCCACTCCCACATCATATCTGCTTAACATCCTCACATGCATTCCTGCTCCTTTAGCCCCGTACCTTGCCGAAACATTTAACCCTTCACCTTCCCTCTTTTTGGGCAATTTGGTCTGCCACTCAGCCACCCTCGACCAGTCGACATTGTCACTCAGTCAGACACCTCGCCAGTCAGACACCCTCGGTCGGTCATTTTGATGGCCGGACACCTCGCCAGTCGGACCCCATCGATTGGCCATCATGATGGTTGGCCACTCTGTTGGTCGGACACCTTTGCTTGGCCACGTTTTTATAGTTTAGAGGACGAAGTGATACTTCTCAGTATTGAGTCCATTTATACATTTTTATAATGTAGGTTTCAAAATGATATTTCTCAATATTTTAAGGAGTCTTCGTATAAATAACACACCCAAAAAAAAAAAATTAATCGAAAAATAGTAAATTTTATCATATAAATTTTGGGATGAAACTGTGAAATTTCATCCTATTGATATTTTTGCAAAAAGATCAAGAAGCTGAAAATTTTCTCCATGATTTTAGAAACATGGAAATTTTATGCAAACTTAGGAAATTTGACAAATGAAAATGAGAAATTCTTACCAAAAAATTGTAAATTTCATCCTAATAAGAGAGAAATTTCATCTCGAAAAGGAAAATTTGGAATGAAATTGTGAAACATTATTCAAATTTCTGAATTTTAGAAAACTAAAAATTTCTCAATTAAATTTTATAAATTTCACTTCTATGAAATTAAGAAAATTTTCATTTTAGAACTTCTTAGTTTGCAATAGTCAATTGAAAATTAAAACAAATAAAATATCTCACACAATTTTCATAATTTTGAGAAGTTTCACAATTTTGAATTGGAAGTCCCTCAATTGACAAACTTTTCAATTTTCAGAAAATATTTTCTAATTATTCATGAGCATCAATTGATTCTATTTCACCGAATTCTTTCACCTTCTATGTGGTTGCTTAATATAGTGGGCCTATTATTTTCCCTTCACCATAAAAATAAGAGAGACAAGTAAATATTAGTATTAGAAGTCTATTATGGATAGGGTAAATTCCACTAAATTTTCCTTGAGGTTTCTAGCTAATAAATTCGGTTTTGAAAATTACATGCCCCTCCTTATATTTTTTAGTCGCGTTACAATTTTCTTTATCTATTAATCAATTGTTAGGTTGACAAATACATAGAGATGATCTTAGCTATTAAGAATTGTTAGGACCCTACTTGTTGTCAAATTCCATGGACAAACTAGTGTTTAAAATTGAGTTGTAATTTTCCAGTTTTTGGTCTTCCCGCTCGAGCGGGCAAAGTGGCGCTTGAGCGGAGATTGCACTCTCACAATATTTTGTGCGTCTGCAAAAATACTGAGTGGTGTGTTTTTACGCTTGAGCGTGGGATCTTCCGCTCGAGCGTGAACCCTGGTTTGGAACACGTTATATAGAGCCCCCGCTCGAGCGTCCATTCCCATACTCAAGCGGACCTCGCGATCTCAGCCTCTATAAAACCTCTTGTTGCTCCAACTCTAGGGTTACTTTTCCTAGATCTTCTTTAAGGGTTTTAGGGTTTTCTTTTAGGGATATTTTTTCTGGTTTTCCTTGATGTTTTATTGAGTTTTTGAACTCATGTTCTTATAAGCACACATCAAGGAGTTTGTTTGATCTTCTTTGAGAGTATTCTTCTTCGGTGGAATCCGAAGATTAAAGCACAGAGTAATCAAATGAGTTTGATGCTGTGTGCAGTCGTTGATTCGACAATAGATGTTGTGGATTCAACATTAATCTAATCGATTCCGAGACGAAGGTTGCGGTGAAAGATATATAGAAGATTTGAAGACAAATTGGAAGCGTTTGGGTAATTTTTTTGTTATCTTTGTAATCTTTCTTTCTTCAGTAGAGGATTGATTAGTGGCGTTTCGCCCGTGGTTTTTTTTATCACAATTGTGATTTTTCCACGTAAAAATTGTTTGTATCGATTTATTGTTTTCTGAAACAACAATCTAAATCAGTTTCGTACGTGCTTGATGATTTAGATTGTGAGTTTTAATTGATTGGGAATTGGAATAATTAAATCTTGATCTAATCACGAATCACTTAGTTTTTCAAGAATTTTATAATTTCAATTTTAACTCTAGTAACATATTCCATCTGTTCCCTCTGATCTGTCACTCCACTGCTTTGTAACAAACTAACAACCTGAGAGGGTAAAATGTGTAAATTTGGGCCGAGCTAGGAATGGGAAGAAGCGAGCCGAGTTGTGGGCTGAGTAGAGTGGACTTCCCCATTGGGCCTAGGTAACTCGGTCATAAGTCTAAGGTAGCCCGGTTTGAGTATGCTAAACCGAGGTGCAGGGAGCTGAATTACGAGAACAAGGTGGAAACCTAGCTAGGTGAAGCTCGGTTAAAACTGGCACTTAAACATGGCAGTATTCGCTCAGTCTTCTTGTCATGCTACCGAGGTAAAACGCAGTACGGTTCAAAGCAGGTTATCTTGGTTAGGCATCAGCAGCCGAATAGAGTGCGGCCATCTCACTTGGCTTACAGTGATGAGGGTGTTGTAAGGATAAACATCATCCTTGGGCACGAGACTCCTAGGAGGACTCTGCTAAGAAGAGTAGAGTCCTACTAGGATTGTGCAAACCATCTCACTTGGTTAGTAGTGAGCAGGGTGTGTGATTCCTAGAAGGACTCTTAGAAGGAGAGTTGAAATCCTACTAGGATTGAGCCAGACAAAATCTATAAAAGCTCCTAGCAAGACCTCTGTACAATATCATAACTTTGATTATCAAACACACTGAGATTTTTGTCTATTTGTCTATTTTGCTAACTTAGGCATCGAAGAGGTATCTGGCACACACCCGCCGGCTAGCTCACGTTTGTGTTTTCAAGGAGTAAAGCGACGACGTTTGGAGGAGCGCAGACTTGATCAACAGGATTATACGAGAACATTATCTTGTGCTCGTACAATTGGCGCCGTCTGTGGGAATTACACAAAGAATGAAACCTTTTGATCAAGTTTTCCTCTCTAGTTGAAAGCAATGGCGCACAATGAAGACCTGCCGTAATCTGCTATTGATAGGCAGACCCCGGAGGGAGGTGGGAGGCACGAAGGTTTGCGTTCTATCCCACCAATGGCGGACTTGGAACCCCAGCGACGGAACTCCCGGATTGACACGAGGGAGAGACGGGGCGCTAGTCCCCGTCGCTCTCAAGGTTCTGAAAAACAGAGGTAGAGGCTAGATCCTCAAGTTCTGGAGGATCGCGTGAGGGAGCAGGACGAGTTAATAAAGAGGATGGTGGCAGACATAGAGACAATAAAGCGCCAGATAAAAGGGAAAGGTGTGGCGACAGGAGAGGGGCGCAAAAGCAACACGCCCCCTCGCCACTCGGAGGATCGTAATAGGCATACCACACCATCGCAAGCAGAAAGTAGGAGCCTTAGAACAGGCGATACTCAATCGAGGACTTCCAGGACTCGTTACTCCAGGTCTGAGAGAACGAGAACTGAGAGGTCATGTACTGAGGGAAGCACCTATTGGCCCTTGCACACACACCAGACGTCATCTAGGCACACAGAGTTTCCTAGATCATCTGACTTGCAAACTGTGCTTGAAGAAAGCGCCCGATGGAAGGAGGACACCAGGGCTCGCGACCCACGCAGAGTCTCAGCACTACAGCGATTAGCCCCTAGGACACATGAGAGTGTCGAGGTAGGAATGCCAATGCCGCACCTTACTTACGAACCAACGGACAAAGCATTATCAAGGTTACAGAGCTCGCCGTTCATTCCGACAATAGAGAATGCACCACTACCTTCAGGCTTCCACCAGCCCAAATTCACTACTTATGAGGGGAAGACAGACGCCTACATGCACTTAAGCCACTTTCGCCAGGTTATGGCAGTATATCGACGGAACGAGGCCTTGATGTGTATCCTGTTCCCATCTAGCCTTGGCAACCTAGGTCTGACCTAGTTTGAAAGGTTACCAGAAGGTAGCATCGGTGGAGATTGATCAGAGGCGTTCGTGACTAGATTCAGAACGAACACCAAGACACCGGTGGAGATTGATCAGCTACTCTCCATTGACATGAGCGAAAAAAAAACATTGAGATCTTACAACAGTCGCTATTGGGAGACCTTCAACCAGATTGGGGATTGCCCTACCAATCTAGCCATTGCACAATATAAACGAGGTTTACCAGTCGGAAACAAACTAAGGGACTCAATAACAATGATGCCACCCCTCACAATGGAGGGCCTAATGGAGAGAGTGCATCAACATATTCGCGTAGAGGAAGATAACACCCGTGCCAAAGCAAAATCTAGCACAACAACAATACCAGATAAAAAGACTACAACAAAAGTCAACACGGTAGAACAACCAAGCAGGAATGGGTGAGGCAGGTGGGCCAACAGAGAGGACCCAGACAAAAGGAGGTTAAAAGTCCGCTCTACCATTACCATAGTGTTCAATAAACCGATCTACCGAATTCTCAGCGAGATACGTAATGAACCCTTCGTCCGGTGGCCAGCCAAATTGGAAGAAGCACAAAAAGGCTATGACGAGAGGTCCTGGTGCACCTTCTATGATGAAAAGGGGCACCGCACTGAAAATTGCACGCCGTTGAGGCAACATCTGGAGGAGTTAGTGGTTGCTAGACACTTGGATCAGTACATAGAAGGGGGAACACAACCAGCCCCCTAGGACCTCAACAGACCGAACGGGATGCCAATCGATGGTCCACCCCAAGGCATAATCAGCGTTATTCATGGGATCGTCGAACCTGAGCGAGTATGTGAACTCAGGGGGATGATAAAGAAGGCAGAGCACTTGAAAGAGGTACTAAGTGCACAACCAATTGTCAAAAAGGGCAGAACAGAAGCCGCAAACGGCATATCCTTCTCTGATAGAGACTTAGCAAGGCTACATTGCCCCCACAATGACGCACTGGTGGTCACGCTGCGCGCCAAGAATTTCGATATCAAACGGATTTTGATTGACCAAGAAAGCTCGTGCGAGATAATGTACTACAAGACCTTCAAACAGTTGAAGTTGGAGGACAAAGACTTGGCCCCTGCAACATCTTCCCTAGTCGGCTTTAACTCAATGCCAGAGTGGCCAGTAGGCAAGATAATCCTCCCAGTCAAAGCAGGAACAGTGACAAAACAGGTGGAATTCTGGGTATTGAATGTCCCTTCCACTTACAACATAATCCTGGGGAGAACACGGTTACACGCCATGCGATCGATAGCATCAACCTACCATCAAGCATTGCGGTTCCCCAATGAATCTAGAGTAATTGAAGAGGTCTTAGGAGATCAAATTATGTCAAAATAGTGCTTTGTCATAATAAATGGCAGCCGGGCTGCCAAAGGGTATGTACAGATGGTGGAAGAGCCTGAAAGCAATGAACTGTTTGCGGATGTTGGCAAGGCAGTTGAACAGAAGGCAGTGGAAGACCTGGTAAAGGTAAGGATAGATGAAAAGAACCCAGAAAAGTTCTTTCTGCTTGGCTCGTCTCTGTCCAGCATTAAGAGGTTAGAGGTCATGGAATTCTTAACCTCTAACATTGAAGTGTTTGCCTGGACACCATACGACATGCCTGGTATTGACCCAAACTTTATCTGTCATCAATTGAACATCCACCTAACTGCTAGACTGATTATACAGCGCACTTGCAGATCAGCACTCCACTACGCAGAAATAGTGGCAGAGGAAGTGGAGAACTTGCTGGAGGCAGGAGCCATCAGAGAAGTGCACTATCCTAGGTGGATCTCCAATACTATAGTAGTACCAAAGAAGAATGGAAAATGGTGTGTTTGCGTGGATTACAAAATAGTCAACAAGGCGTGCCCAAAGGACATCCCTTACCACAGATAGACCAACTGGTGGACTTAACGGCAGGACATAGCTGACTTAGCTTTCTTGATGGGTATAGAGGTTACCATCAGATCGCTATGTATGAACCAGACCAGGAGGTCACATCTTTTACAATGCCTAGAGGATTGTATTGTTACAAGGTCATGCCCTTTGGCCTAAAACACGCAGGGGCTACGTTCCAACGAATGGTCACCAAAATATTTGAACCATTGTTAGGCAGAACAATAGAGGCTTACATAGATGACATGGTGGTCAAAAGCAAGGATGAGAAGGACCATCTTAGGGATCTAGAATAGATGTTCCAAATTCTAAAGAAGAACAAGTTGCACCTAAATATATTCAAGTGTGTATTCTGCGTAGGATTAGGTAAATTCCTAGGCTTTCTGGTGACCAACCGAGGTATAGAAGCAGACCCCTCTCAGATCAAAGCAATTCAGGATCTCGAGAGGCCCAACACAGTTAAAGAGGTGCAACATCTCACTGGCCTAGCTGCCACACTCAACCGGTTCATAGGTCGGTCATTAGACAGATGTCGACCGTTCTTCCAAGCATTGAAGGCCAAATTTGAGTGGGATGAAGAATGCGACCGTACCCTAGAGAGCTTGAAAGACTACATGACCTCTCCTCCGTTGCTAGTAACCCCAGTACCTGGAGAAGAGCTCTTCTTGTACTTAGCAGTTTCGCAGCACGCAGTCAGCGTAGTGTTGGTCAGAGCGGAAGGAATCCAACACTTGCCTATCTTTTATGTTAGCAAAACCTTGCTGGGTGCAGAAACCAGGTATCTACTATTAGAAATGCTGGCCTTAGCTTTGATGATGGTTTTAAGGAAGTAATCGCATTACTTCCATGCCCACACCATAAACGTCCTAACAGCTTTTTCCTTAAAAGCTTTGTTTAAGAGAGCAGATTTTTCAGGATGAATCTTGAAGTGGGCAGTGGAATTGGGACAGTTCGACGTCAAGTTTTAACCCAGAATCGTAATAAAAGCCCAAGCTTTGGTAGACTTTGTGGCTGAGTTCACACCAGGAAGTCATCACATCTGCCCAGTTGACTTGACTGGTACAATCGAAATGGGGATGGAAAGTGCCGCAGGAAATTCGCAACCCCTGATACAAGATACCCAGCCACATTGCAAGCCTCATAGGCTTGAGGATTAGAAGGAAGGAATGAACCATGCTATTCCCAGTGAGGACTCATCAAAAAGCAAAGACTTGAGGCAGTCTGATAGTGAAGATACAACACCTACAGTTGGCATGGACTTGGAAGAAAACACTAGTAACACTCATGATCTCAAAACATCGACCGATCCATCTACTTGTTGGAAGCTATTCGTTGGAGAGATGTGGAAACTCTTCGTAGATAGAGCATCTAACAGGCACGGTGCAGGACTTGGCATAGTCCTTATCTCACCAGATGGCCCAATAGTGGAACAAGCAATCAACCTTGGCTTCCCAGTATCAAACAATGAGGTGGAGTATTTTAAAAGCAGCACTTTTCATGTAGGCTATCGAGCTAATGGTTTACAATGACTCCCAGTTGGTAGTAAACCAAATTTCAGGCGATTACGAGGCGAAAGATGAGAGGATGGCTAAGTACCAAGAGTTAGTCAAAAAGCAGATCATGAAATTCGAAATAGTGCGGATAGAGCAGATCGGCCGAGAAGAAAACAGTAGAGCAGACGAACTAGCGGGCTTTGCTTCAATGACAGATACATCCATCCCACATCCATTACTGATCGACTTCCTACCAAGACCAAGCATTGAAGAACCCGAAATAACTGAGGTATGTTGCGCCGAACTAGGCCTTTCATGGATGGATTCCATTATAGTATTCTTAAAAGACGGCATCTTACTCGAATAGAAGAAAGAGGCCAACAAAATAAGAGCAAAGTCACAGCGATTTTGGCTCTCTCCATTACTGGCCTTGTACAAGAAATCCTTCACAGGACCTTACCTGAAATGTGTTCATCCCAGCAAGGTCGAAGCATTCTTGTTCGAGATACACGAAGGCGTATGTGGAAGTCACCAAAAGGGAAGATCATTGGCCTACAGAGCAATTTTACAAGGATATTGGTGGCCGTACATGCAGGTGGATTCTGAGAAGTATGTCAAAAAGTACAAGAAATGTTAGAAGTTCGCACACCAAATACATCAACCAGCCAGAGAGCTTCTACTATTAACTAGCCCATGGTCTTTCGCAATGTGGGGCTTGGACATAGTAAGACCATTTCCAACGGCACCCGGCAACAAAAAGTTCTTTCTTGCAGCAACAGACTACTTCACAAAGTGGGTGGAGGCAGAAGCACTCGCATCAATAAAGGAGAAAGATGTGAAGAAGTTTGTCTGGCAGAATATCATCACTCGATTCGGCATACCCAAGGCTCTAATATCTAACAACGGCACCCAGTTAGATGGCAAAATTTTTAGAGGCTTTTGTGAAGAATACAAGATAGAATTTTACAACTCTACACCAACATACCCCCAAGCAAATGGCTAGGCAGAAGCATTAAACAAAATCGTCTTAGATGGATTAAAGAAAAGGTTGGAGAAAGCAAAAGGCAAGTGGGCAAAGGAGCTTCCTCATGTTTTATGGGCTTACCGTACCATACCTCGGCGGTCAACTGGAGAGATGCCTTTTTCCTTGGCTTATGGCATGGAAGCAGTAATCCCACTGGAAGTCGGCCTCCCCATAATTAGAAGTGAAAATTTCGACCCAAACTTGAATGGAGAAGCCATAGCCTTGGGACTCGACCTTGCAGAAGAGAGAAGGGAAAAAGCTCTAGTTCACATTGCCTCATACCAGCAGGAGTTATCCAGAAAATATAACAAAACGGTGCATCCGAGGCAATTCGAGATTGGGGATTGGGTATTACGCAAAGTAATGGGCAACACTTTGATACCCGGAGACGGCAAGTTAGGACCTAACTGGGAAGGGCCATACAAAGTGGTTGGTTTGGCTGGAAAAGGGGCATATCACTTGGAAGATGGAGACAACAAGGCTATCCCCAGGCCATGAAACACTGTCAATCTCAAGTTATTTTATTTTTAGCTTTCTCTTAGAGTACTTGTAATTTTTGTTTTTAAAATAAAATAAGTAGTTTCCTTTTCAACATAATTCTTTCTACTGTAAAAGTTGTCCTCAGTCATTGCCAGAAATGGGCAATCATAAAGTTTGGTCGGAATAACCAAACATTTAGCTCTTTTCAGCCGAGATAAGGATCTAGGCTGAAGAACGTTGGCCGGAATAACCAACATTAAGCTCTCTTCAACCAAGATCAGGATCTAGGCTGAAGAGGTTGGCAGGAATAACCAACATTTATCTCTCTTCAGCCGAGATAAGGATCTAGGCTGAAGAAGTTGGCAGGAATAATCAACACTAAGCTCTCTTCAGCCAAGATAAGGATCTAGGCTGAAGAAGGTTGGCAGGAATAACCAACATTTATCTCTCTTCAGCCGAGATCAGGATCTAGGCTGAAGAAGTTGGCTGGAATAACCAACATTTATCTCTCTTCAGCCGAGATCAAGATCTAGGCTGAAGAAGTTGGCTAGAATAACCAACATTTATCTCTCTTCAGCCGAGATCAGGATCTAGGCTGAAGAAGTTGGCTGGAATAACCAACATTTTTCTCTCTTCAGCTGAGATCAGGATCTAGGATGAAGAAGTTCGTTGGAATAACCAACATTTATCTCTCTTTTTAGCCGAGATCATGATCTAGGCTGAAGAGGTTGGCTGGAATAACCAACATTAAGCTCTCTTCAGCCGAGATAATGATCTAGGTTGAAGAAGGTTGGTAGGAGTAACCAACACTTAGCTCTCTTCAGCCGAGATAAGGATCTGGGCAGAAGAAGCAAGAGATTACTGGGTTCATTGAACCAATATGGGTTTCATGGTCTCATACAATTATAAGTTGAAAAATAAATGCAAGAATGGAGTAAACCGAACAAAAAGACAGGCAAAACAGTGGATTTCATTCAAGTTTAAAAAACTACGACTTCAGCCTGGTTACAAGTGCTTTCAGAAATTGGTATCAAAAGAAGAAAATGCAAAATCAAGCAAACAGATCATCTATCTCGGCATCCAAGTCAACCCGAATATCACCCACTGGTAGCTCGGCTATGAGGTTAGCCGCTTGATTGGGCTCGGTTGAAGGCACCTCATCACTCACAGCATTCAAGGGAGGAGGGGGGTTGGAGTTCACTGGAGAAGGGGAGGAAGACTAACAGCTGAGCTGGGTGTTCGCAACATTCTCAGGAGCTGGGACCTCTTCCACCCCCACCTGAAGAAACTTCTATTGGACCGCATTAGCATAGTCCGCCATGTAGCTCGGTATGAAGTGGGGAGGAGGATTCTGGAAGACGTCGGAGTCATGTCCGCAACTGAGCTTTTCTGCAGCAGCTTCCAACCGCACTTGAAAAAAATATCCTTCGCACTGCTGGACGTATGTCTCTTCGCCCTCCTTGAAACCTCGGTCTTCAGCGTCCTGCATCTTTTTCTTCATGTCTTCCAGGTCGGCGTTTTTCTTCCTCTCTAGCTTGGCCAACTCGCGTAAGTAGCGGTCTTTCTTCTCAGCTAGCGCCTTCTGCTTGTCAGCCTCTGCCGTGCTAACCAGCCCGGTGAGTCTTGAATTTTCGGCCTCTAGTTCGGCCAGCTTGGCTTGTAAATCCTTCAACTCGGTTACTTTGGATTCTGCCTCGGTAACGGCTGACCGTGCCATCTTCCTGAGCTCAAGAACTCATTTATGAGCTACTTGGCTCTTTTGCAGAGCCTGCATTGTTTAAAAGCGGTTAGGAGACAACCAATACACTCAGATTGTAAGAAATGTTCAAAAGTTTGAAGGGATTTTTTGGGGCTTGCCAGAATCATTGATTTTGACGCCGAGCGAATAGCTTTTAGCTCGGTCAGACTCTCATGCCACTCCATGTCGGCAGGAAGGCAGACGCTCTTTGCTAGATTAAAGGCTGCAGATGGTCCTTCTCAGCACTGACGGAGTCCGAAGCTGCAATAGCTCGGCCCCTGAATGTGGCTGTTGGCGCCTAGACTGGCGGAAAGGGGGATCTTGAAGAGCTAGGTTGGTTGCGGCCTTGGGAGATTGTCGCATCTTCAAGCTCAGTTTGGGATGGCTTGTCTTCATCCCTCAGGCTTTGTGCGCACGGCTGTTTGCTGGGCCAAGAAAAAGTAGCTTGGGCTGAGGGGAGGGCCACCATTGCTTCATATGTCTGACCTGCTTGTGGAATCTCGGTCTGAACATCAGCAATGGGAGCGGTTGTTTATTCGGTGATTAAGGCCCGAACAGCTCGGCGCTTGGCCATTTTTTGCTCTTCCGTCAAAGGGATGAGGTTGATTTGTGGCAAGTTTGGGTCCGGCTCTGGAGATGGTTCGAGGAGGAAATCAGTTACCCTAGTCTTCCTCCTACCACTGTATCTGTATGTTGGTTCAAAATTGAGTAGCTCAGCCCAACCTCGATCGCGGTACCGAAGCGTAGCGCGAAGTGCATCTAAATTGGGGTATTGGTACTGCGACTTTAGTTGATTCAAGTCTGCATAAAGACAAAGGCAACGGTTAGCACGGTGTAAAACTTATAAACAATAGGAGTAAAGAACGCACAAGCTAAGCCGAGGTATTCATACCGGCTGCTCCTTTATTCCAGTTAATACCGTATCCCGGTATTAGGGCTTCCTGGTCTTCAAAATTACCAGAAACCCAGAAAAAGTTATCGTCATTCACGTCTTTGTCTGATGTGTTTTTAATTATTTTCTCTCGGCGTCTTCTTATTCTTAAATAATATACCCAGCCGTCTTCATTTTGGCCAAGCGAGTATTGATGAAATAGCTCGGCTAAACTGAGGTTGAGGCCAAGCCGGCGGTTTAGCTCGGCGATGCCATTTATTATTTTATATGAGTTTATGGAGAGCTGAGTGGGGCAAAGTCTTGTTTGCCTAAGGAATTCACAAAGGAGTGGCTGGACTGGGAATCGAAGACCGGCTTCAACAATGGATATTACGGTAAATGGAACGAAACCTTGTTTTTCCCAGGGTGTGGTATCTAGTTCGGCTAAAGAGAGATGAACATCATCAGGGAAGTTGTAGTCCTTATGGAATTCGGCAATGGCCCCAGGTGAGTTTACTAAGAACCGGTATTTACCCATTTCAAATAAACTAATGTATAAAATAGCTCGGGATCTTAGCTTGGTGCTGAGATGATGTTGAGTGTCACGGTTGAGCGTGCAAGGGTGTGCCTGGCCAACCTAGTCAAAGTTTGCAAAGTGGAGATGAAAAGTGTTATGCCTAGATCATGGAGCCGGGCTAAAAAAGAAGGATAAAAAAAATAATAAAACCCTAGTATGGTGGAATGGAATACAGCCCGTTCTTAGTTCGGTTGTGACACAAGGGATGGCTCCAAGTTTTAGCTCGATCCATGGGTAAGGCTTCTAGTTCGGTCTAATACGCATCTATGACAAACAAGTTCCTATCGCGGTCGTAGTATTATTTTGGATCAAAAGCATCATTTTATAGATTGTTTGTGAATCCAGTGGAGGATCTATTACGTGGTTTTTGGGACCAAGTGGTTCCAAACCCATTGATTTGAAAACTATACTAGTATGTGTTTTGAAAAGCTACTGTGCTATATGTTGCTATATTATACAAAATAAATGAAAAGGAAAAAGATTAGGGCCACTTACAGCTTGGAGATGAAGTGATGGAGATCTAGATCGTAAGAATGGCGGTGAAAGTGCAAGCCTTAGAAGAGGTACAATCATGAAAATGGAGGTTCGGAGGACAAGAGCAAGAAGATGAACAATGGTGTACTTGGTTCGAAAAGTAGAGTTTTTGTATAAAGCAAAGATTTGGGCGGGGCTGTTCAAAATTTGCGAGGTACGAGGACGGCTGTAACAGCTGTGCATGGCCAATGGGAGCTTGCCACGTGTCCAAGAGAATAGAAAACGGTTCAGACGTACAGAGCAATTGAAAAGACGTTTGTGGACTGGACTTGTCGGTAGATCGGTGGAAGGTGAACTCAGTTGGCTTGAATATTTTTAGCTCGGTTGGAGAAGTAAAATCCCAAATCATGCATTGCAGATGGCATTAAGGGGCAATTGAGAGGGTAAAATGTGTAAATTTGGGCCGAGCTAGGAATGGGAAGAAGCGAGTCAAGCTGTGGGCCGAGTAGAGTGGACTTTCCCATTAGGCCTAGCTAGCTCGGTCATAAGTCTGAGGTAGCCCGGTTTGAGTATGCTAAACTGAGGTGCAGGGAGCTGAATTACGAGAACAAGGTGAAAACCTAGCTAGGTGAAGCTCGGTTAAAACTGGCACTTAAGCATGGTAGTATTCGTTCGGTCGTCTTGTCATGCTACCGAGGTAAAACGCGGTGCGGTTCAGAGCAGGTTATCTTGGTTAGGCATCAGCAGTCGAATAGAGTGCGGCCATCTCACTTGGCTTACAGTGATGAGGGTGTTGTAAGGATAAACATCATCCTTGGGCACGAGACTCCTAGGAGGACTCTGCTAAGAAGAGTAGAGTCCTACTAGAATTGTGCAAACCATCTCACTTGGTTAGTAGTGAGCAGGGTGTGTGATTCCTAGAAGGACTCTTAGAAGGAGTTGGAATCCTACTAGGATTGAGCCAGACAAAATTTATAAAAGCTCCTAGCAGGACCTCTGTACAGGTATCATAACTTTGATTCTCTAACACACTGAGCATTTTGTCTATTTGTCTATTTTGCTGACTTAGGCATCGGAGAGGTATTCGGCAGACACCCGCCGGCTAGCTCACGTTTGTGTTTTCAGGGAGTAAAGCGATGACGTTTGGAGGAGCACAGACTTGATCAACAGGATTATACAAGAACATTATTTCGTGCTCGTACACAATCAATTGCATACAAAAAAAAAAAAAAAAAAAAAACCCATCGCCAGAATTGTTGTAAAACACACAGCACAACACATTTATAAAATTATAGAATTCAAAGAAAATAAGACAAAGCTAAAGAAGCTTACAATAAATGTGGGTATTATAGCTTGGCCTCTGATGTTGACTGGTTAATGCTTACTCATTGTGGGAGAATTTCCACAGTAGATATCACACTCACATCTGGTGGCTGCAGAACATGAGTCTAGCAGCTGCATAATTTTTGAAAATTAGTACAATTACTCAAAATAATTTTTTCAACTTTTCTTAATCTCATAATCCTTCACTAACTCTTTCAAATCCTTTCTTATAATACACTTAACACGATTGAAAGTTTTTGGTAGTGTTTGATAGAATTTTCTAAATATGATTTGAGATCTGTATTTTGAATTTATAAGTTTTGGAATTATGATTTGAGTGTAGAAATTTGTTTGGTTATGAGTTTTGAAAAATTTTTGAATTGCATATTGGAGGGAGTTAAGTTTTTGAAATTAGAAAAGTTATTTGATTCAAAAACTTACAACTTATAACCAAACACACAACTCAAAATTCTATTTAAAGCTCGTATAAAAATTAAAAAAATTTCTGAAAATATTTTTTATTTACAATATAAAAATAATTGGTGCCAAAAAAAAAAAAAAAAAGAACACTATTCTAGTCAACAGGTCGAATGTCAGGGGGACATCCGGCAGGACGACTGGATTCGCCAAATTTTCCTGCCTTGAAAGGAGTTTTCAAAAGTAGGTGTGGAATTATAATTTGAAAGCTCAAAATAAATACCACACTCAAGTCAGTGGATAGAAATGTGTTTGGAACACATAACCAAACACAGCTTTGTTTTCCTTTCTCTTATTTTAGCAAGTTTGTAAACATTACTTTCTTTTCTCCATCTTACTATTTAATCTAGTACAAAGTTCTTGTTTTCCCCCTCATTAGGTCATTATTTAGAAAAGCATAGTTTTCTAAATTCTAAATGCACGTTTCAAAATTCATTGGATTACAAAATTCATTGACCATATAAATTCTTGGTTGCTTGTTCGTTGTTGATCGGGTAAATGGCTTGGGAAGTCCTTATTTTGTGTAATGCTCATATAATAATTATATAATTGTTGAGTCTTGTTAATGAGTGCTCGAAAATAGTTAGTTAAGAAAATTTAAAATGGTAGGGCATTTTATTTGATACACTTTTGTAAATAATGCATAACCATTTCAAACTTCTTAACAAGTGTTTTTAGGGAAACTGTTTACAAAATTCATATTTTTAATGCATCTTTTGTAAATCCCAAGTTTTTTTTATCTATGACAAGCTTTAATTATCCCTTTATTTTTTTATTTAATTTTAAAAAAATTAAAATCATTAGATGGTAGTTTGAAAAAAAAATATTGTCTTCATTTTGAAAGTTTTGATGATTTTTATAAAATTGACGGTTTAGATTTATTTTCCAAATTAAAAGTTTTCAAAGAATTCACACAAATATGAGGAAAGGAAAATATACCAATTGACATACTAAATTATATTTTAAAAAATTTAGATTCTTTTTCAAATGCATGTATTGCTTACAAAATATTATTAACAATACGCGTAACAATTGCTTCAATAGAAAAAAAGTATTTCTAAAATTTATAAAGTTCTACCTACGGTTAATTATATCACAAGAAAGATTAAGTGTATTTGAAATTTATCCTTGAAAATGATATGTTTAGAAACCTGATTACAAAAGCTTAATTAGTAATTTTGCATCACAAAAACTAACAAAAATTAATTTTTGATGAAACTAAAATAATAAAAATTAATATTTAAATATAAAATGTCTCATTTTTAAAATTTTGCATCCAACCAGCAAAAGGGTTGGCCACCCCATATGGCTTGATATGTTCTTCTCTGATGGATGGAGCCTGATGAAACTATTCTCATTAACACTGAAGAAGTTTCAAACACATATCAAGTTGTCCCTCTTAAAGACTATCAAATTCGAGAGCATACTATTTTTTTGGAAAAGTTATACAGATTCCTATCAATTAGTGGTCCAAAATGGTTGAGTATGAACACTCAGTTATGGTCAATAGAATAGTCTAAACCAATTGACACTAAAATCAAACAACTTAATTCCCAGTTGATCTGGACTTTTTGAGAAATGCAAGGCATTTGAAAAACACACAATATAACAACAAAATAATGGAATTCAAATGAAAAGGAGGCAAAGTTGAAGGAGCTTACATTAAAATGGATATTATAGCTTGGCCTCTGGCTCAGACTGGTAAACAGTGGTGGCATTGAAGAGAGAGAGAGAGAGAGAGAGAGTGATGAGAGAAAGTGGGGCACGAGTTTTGCTACCAGTCCTGTTCTACCCGACCTAATATGGAAGTGGGGTAGGAACCAATTTTGCTACCCGTCCCGTTTTCCCGACTATCTGATTATTAAATATATTAATAATAGTATAGATAATATATAATTTTTTTAATTATAATAAAATTAAAATATTAAAATATTATACTTAATATTAATTTTTACATATTTATTTCTTATCTTATATTTTTTTTGCTCATATCTTGTATCTTAAAATTCTTATTAAGTATAAATTGTTATCCATAATATACTATATTATTCATAATTTTTATTAATATTTCTATTCTTTAACTTATAAAATTAATCCATTTCCTGTCCCACACCCACCACTCTAGATTTGTCCCCTCCTTAATATGATACGGGACGAAAGTAAATTACCACAAAAGCCTATTTTATCAATTGGGTTAAAAGATAGCTTTTTAGTTGTTTGGCTTTTTTAAGTCACATCACCTCTTTATTTTTTTATGCACTATTTAAAAAAAAAATGCCAAAAAAAAATAAAATCAAATAACTGACTTTTAACCTACTTCGAAAATAACCCATCCCAAGCCCAACCTGTAAAGCAAAGGACTGGCCTCGTTTGGGAACAGGCTAATTTAGTAACTTTTTGGCTATTTTGCTAAAAAGGTAGGTAAAAAAAACTTGTATGTTTGGGATGACTTTTTGGCTAATTACGAAAAGATGTGCAAAAAGTAGAGAGAAAAGAGAATCTTTGACTTTTTAGTATGAGTGGTTGGCTTTTTGGCTAATTTAGTAACTTTTTGGCTAATTGGCTAAAAAGGTAAGTTCCCAAACGGGAGTAAGGAATGAAGGTGATTGTAATATAGTAATTTCATTTATTTCGTTAATTTATTAAACTGTTGCTCCTTTGTCTCTCCCAATTTCTCTTTTGGTAGCTTCTAAAAAAAATAAAACTCTTTATATCTATTGTTTAATTAAAGAATTTAATCAAAACCTCTTTATAATAAAATTTCATACATTAAGTACAAACACAATTTTTTTTTTTTTTTTCCAAAAGTCCAGCACACATCATTATTATCAAAATATTCTTAGTAAGTAATTTAAAATTTAAAATTTTAAAATGATATAACTTTTTATCTAAATGTTGGTTTTTTTATAAAATTAGTATTTTTAGAATTTTCTTATCAATATCTATTAAACAAGTTTTATGTTGGTTATGAAATTCTTTTAAAAAAATAAAATATAATTTTCACCATCGAAATTAATGTCAACAGTAAAATTTTACTCTATCTCACAGTAAAATTTTATTCTAATTTACAATAATATTCCTGTAAAATTTTAATATTTAAATAGTAAAATATTATCATCAACACTAAGCACTGTAGTCACTATAATAATTAATAAATAAGGGAGTTTTGGCAAAAGTAAGTCTACCGTCATTTATAAATAGATTGTCCCTAAACAAAACTTAAATAAAATTTTTACATCACAAAAATGGTCCAAGGAGAGGGTTTTTTTTTCCAAAAACACACTTTTTAATTCTGCTACCTTTATAAAAAAAAAATTAAAAAGTATTTTATCTCCTTATTACACTGCAAAATTCCACTCATACCCTTATTTCTCTTTTTTCAAAATTTGTGTCCCTAATATTTCTCTTTTTTTAAATGAAAATAAGTCAAATTTTCAAGCCAAAATATTCTGAAGTGAACAAAATTTAACACAAATTTTAAGAGAAATAAATGTAATTTATCTTTCTAAATATAATAAGTTTTATACATATATATAACATTTATTGTATGAATGAAGATAAAAAGAATTTGGACATGTTTACTGGGAAGCAATATAGATACACTTTTCTAGTTTGAGGTAATGAATAGGTGCCAAATTCAATCTCTGATTTATTATGTTTGTAGAAACTACCCAATATATTTAGTAGGAAAAACAATTATTCACTGTCGCATGTGATATTGATGTAATCGTGCCACAAGTAGATCTAAATCGCCCATTTACATAGATTTATAAATAAATAGTTCAAATCTATTTTTGAAATGACCACTTTTGACGTGAAATTTTTTTTGTGACAGAAGACAATTCATGGTGATGTTTAATTGTTATGGTCCAAGACCCGTGAGTCTGTTTTGCAAATTAACACAATGTTAAGGCTGTCTACCTTTCTTGGCAACTACCTTCAGAGATCTTGTATAAGAACAATGTTAAGCCCTATTTTCTTCTCTTACAATCTCACCTAGCTAGGTCATTTGCTTAGTTTGGTTTGGTTGTTTTTCCTTGTCCCGTATTGACTATTTGAAGCCTTTGAATGTTGTTCCACGTACATATCTGAATCCCAATAGCAATTGTATATAACATTGTAATGTGTTTGGACTGGGCAAATTCACGAATAAACAAAGATTTGGTGCTAAGTTGTGGATACACATGCTCATTCTCAAAATAAAGTTCCCTTTCACATGTACAAGTAGGCAAACTAGAATTAGTTACATAAAACAAAGAGTAATGATATGCAAACATGAAAACCAAATTTGTATACAAAAAAAGAGTACATGTTCATGATACTTTTTGATTTAATTTCGTGCATGTGAACTTTTTTTGTGGGTGAATCATGCATGTAAACTTGTAACCAGAAACAATGATTAAGCTTTCACCTTGTACATGGTATAATTTCTATCGAGCACTTAACGTAGTACTAGTGATTTCATTGCCCGTAGTTGTTGCTTCCTTGCTTGACGAAGAACCAGTTTGCTGAACATTTCTTGCACTGAAGAAGCCAGGCTGTTTGGCTTGAGGCAATGCAGCTTCACTGCCCAACATCAGAACTACAGATGACATGCTTGGCCTATCTTTTGGAATTTCTTGCACACATAAAAGACCAACATGGATTGATCGCAACATTTCAATTTGGTAGCATGAGTCCCATAGAGCCTCATCAATCAATTCCAATGACTTGCCTTCTTCATAGAGTCTCCATGCCTGAATAATCCACTACAATATTAGCAATACAAGACACAAGATCCTCTATCTCAAAATTTCTCTGTTCTCCTTTCTCAAGACACTCATAGTTAGATTACGCCCCAAGATACCCATACCTGAAGATTCTCAAGGATCCAATGATTGAGTGTTTCAGAACAGAAGAGAGAGATAATTTAGGAATAAAGGATCTTTTATCCTTATTGGAGCACATGCATATGAGATTACTTCTAATCAGTACACTTACATGGCCAAGGAGGTTGTGGCTGTGCCCTGGATGATAAAAACCTTTGTTTTTCTTCCCACTCACAATTTCTAACACCAAAACGCCAAAGCTAAATACATCTGATTTTACTGAAAATAACCCATCCATTGCATACTCCGGTGACATGTACCCACTGCAACAAAACACGGAATGAAAAATTGGATTTTGACACAACAATATAAGTGAATTAGACAAAACATATTATAGAGATTCTTACTATGTTCCAATCACTCTATTTGTATTTGCTTCTGTCTCATTTCCTCCAAAACTTCTAGCTATTCCAAAATCTGATATTTTTGGGTTCATGTCAATATCTAGCAAAATATTGCTAGCTTTGAGATCTCTGTGAATAATTCTCAACCTAGAATCTTGATGAAGATAAAGAAGTCCCCGTGCAATCCCATTGATAATGTGGAAGCGCTTCGACCAATCCAGTAATGTGCTTTGGCTTTGATCTGTCCAAATTTTTTGTCTGATTTAGTCCACACTCCTGCTAATTTGACAGACAAATTTAACAAGATTCCTCAATGGAAAATCCCAAATTTTGGAAGACCATGTTCATGCAAATGCACATGTAATTAAAACCACATATAATTTCGTTGCCATTATCAAATAAAGCACAAGGTTTATATGAAACCAAAAATAAACAAAAAAAAAAAGTATAGGAAAAAGAAAAGAAAGAATGACTGCTGGTTGTGGTCTTAGAGTGGAATAGTTGCAATATATTTAGTATTATAGTTTTGAAGAGAGCCAAACCAAATATAAAATAGTCCAGGCTTTTGTTGGGCATGTATTCATAGATTAACATCATTTCTTCTCCTTGAATGCAGCATCCTAGAAGCTTCACGAGATTTCGGTCTTTGAAGTTTGTATCTGAATAACTTCATTCTTGAACTCATCAAGTCCTTGGCTAGAATTCTTTGAGAGCCGTTTCACAGCTATTTCTTGTCCTCCTTCCAGTATACCCTGAGAATTACCTTTATAATTGATAGAATGATCTTCTGCTAGAATTATCTTGAAAGCAAACAATTTATTTATATATATATTTATTTTTCACCATTCTTATTAATTGTGTCTTTACTTACTGTTTTTATGTTGCTCTGGCTGACATTATTCCAACAAGTGCAGCTATGACCAGTGATTTATTTTACAACTACTTAAAAGACAAAATTACACAGATTTATGAAGTTTCATAGGGAGAAAGGATGCATCAAACCAATTGTCTTCTTTGAAAGTTGAAAGAAAAATATAAAATTCCACTTCTCAAAAGTAGGCATATTTATAAAAATTTTACCTTCAGAATAGTGGGGTCTGTATTAAAAGATTTAGTAAGTTTAGGAATACAATTTTTTTTTTTCTAAAAGTGGGGACCCAAACTTCAAGATGAATGCAATGCTGCTGCCTGCAGAACAACATTCTATGCACCTTTCTGTAGAAAAATTTATGTGTTTGTAGCATTACTATTTATGAAAAAGCAGTGATAAAAAAGTTGAATGGTTTTATGGCTTCTGGATAGGCTCCATGAGATTGGGCATTGATCCTGTAGACTACATAAGAGTGCCATTACATTGTTACCTTGTAAACAGGTCCAAATCCACCCTCTCCAAGCTTATTGTTGATTGAAAAATTATTTGTGGAATCAGCTATTACAGTTAAGTCGAACAATGGTAACTCTAGATCTTCCTTTTGGGTTTTGTCAGTGTAACCTTGTTCAGACTTGTGCATCAGAATTCCTACAAAGCGGGACAAAATGGATATCAAGATGACAAGTAGTTGAAAAAATGTAGCATATCAGTACATAGTTTCACACAGAATGACATGTATGGATATATACCTTCTCTGTTTAGTTGTGAATTCTTTCTTTTCCTTTTTCGGAGATACACGATCAGGCTTATACCCAACAGAAGAAGTCCAATTAACAATGCCACGGTCACTACCACTATCTCTCTTTTCTTGCTATGGGCTGTTGAATCCTCTATCCATTTAACAGAAATGGTTAATTGATCAGTTAGATAATACAATCATGAAGCACAAACTTAAATGGATTGCTTTAGATTTCAATCCCTTGATGTATTGAAATTGTTATGGCAAAAGGGATGAATAACGCTAAACAAAACAAACACACAAGCACACAAGAATTTAGAAGCTTATGCAGGGGCAAAAATAGAATTGCAACTTGAGGGGGGCCAAATCAAAAGAAAGTATTTTCACCAATCAAGGCGACTCAAGATGCCCTTGATAGAGCCGAAAGGAGAAGAAGGATTTATGTAGCCGATCTCATTTGATGGGACTTAAGGTTTGGTTTGGTTTGGTTTGGTTAGGGCGACTCGAGATAATTTGACGTCTGAAGGGATAATTTTAAATGAGGTTCTCTACAATTTTCAGTATTGTTTTAATTTTTTTATTTAAAATTTATTCTCTTTTTGAGATGAGAAAATAACTAATAATTAAATCTTCTATTCAAATTTCATTAATATATTCTTTTACTTGATAATATGGTAATTCACTTAATCTTTCTTGTGACAAACAATTTTAGGTAGAATTTTATCATTTTTAATTTTAGAATTGCTATGAGCAAATCTTTCTATAATTTTATATAAGATAGACATAAAGTTATAAAAATCATATAGTAAAATTTCTCAACAATATAAGTTTAGTCATTTGATAAGGTTTTGAAAATTTATTTTGAGATTTAAAGTTGACCAAAAAGAGAGTTCTGTAGGAGAAAGACAGTTTAGGTACTGATAAAAGTGAAGATGGCAACTAATTGGACTTTTTTATTGCTATTCTTGTATTGATAAATAAATCTGGTTGTCATGTCATTTTATTTTTATTTTTTTGGCCAATGCATTTTTTTTTTTTTTTTAAGTTGACTAGCTTAGTTGATTTTCAGCCTTCATTTTTAAACCAGGGTCTTCATTAAAATAAAAGTAAGGTTGTGTTCTGATAAAAAATTTGACAAAAGATTTGTAGAGAGAAAGGAAAAGGGTAGGAAAAAGTAAATGATGCAGTTTCACTTTGAGTATAGAGATCAAAGATGAAATAACACAATATAAACAAAAATCCAAACGATAATAAACCGGGGTCAAAATTGACTCAAATACAAATACAAGTATAACCTACTGTGGTGGGCATGTGGGTTTAGATGGGTAATAAGTATCATCCAGATTGAATTCCCACAACAAAGATCAACATTCAAGATGAAACCAAAATGAACTCTCCGTTTGCTAAATTATAGTTAGATGTAGAAAAGTAATATAGTGAGGAATTTTTTAAGGAAGAAATGTAAAGGTTGAGTATAGTTAACTACATGGTTCTTACAGAGGTATAATCTAATCAATCTATGTTCACTAATCTATGTGTTTGGTATGAATTCTTACCTAACTCAGAGGAAGCCAACCTTATGTAAACGTCTTGCTCATTTGTATTTAACTCTCTCATATCAATCAACTCACCAAACCAAAGCAAGCAGCCACTTCCACCTCTTCTTATGTCTAAATTTGAGTAAGCCATACAAGAGCAGTTTTTCAAGCATACCATCTCACATTCCCCGAGTGTCATGTTCGTGTCAAACCAGGAGTTCCGTGTGTCCGGCATTTTATAGCCCGAATACTTGACAAATCCATCTCCATTATGGCAATCCAACGGTGTCCTCCGAACACACCCATTAGACCAATCTCCATTTCCCCATTCCCTTTGGTTATGGGGCACAAATTTACTCAAACAACCACATACCGGATTGTTTCCAACGATACAGTTACCATTCGGACCACACAGTTTATAGGTATCACAGTTATCTGTCGGCGAAGTCAGGACACGGACCCATTGCTGGGTTCGATCAATCCAGTTCCAGCGTTGCACAACGCCAGTATGATTCAGAGAAAACCTTGAAACAACTGAGCTGAGGAGTTTATAATCATAATACACCTCCTCCTTGGTGTAAACCAATTCAAATGCGTAGATTGAATTAGATTTAAGGCTTGGTCTCCCACTGAATCCGATACCATTCCATGGCCCAGTTCGGAACACCTCAGCAGAAACACTGCTCAGAATATTTTGTGGGTACCCTTGAGGATCACACCGGTATGTAAACTCACCTGGAGCTGGATCGTCGCTGCTCTTCCAGGAGGAGAGGTGGCGCTCTAGGCCCGTTACAAAGTTCTTTCCAAGCTTCATGCCCGGTAAAAGAGTATCACACGGATAATCAAAACTTTGCCACAGAAAATGCCCAGACTTATCGTTGGCATCTTGCACAACAAGATTTCCGGTCTCCATCAGTCGTGCAACAGGGTCCCATGTAGATCCTGTCATATTGGGATACCAAATGACTCTGCCAGTACCATCGACAAGGGCAAGAATTCCAGGGTTGATTATAGTTAAGACGCTTGACGAATCGAGGAGTGGGATTTCTCTATTGGCAACCCATACAACAGTCCTAGGAGAAATATTCTTGTACCATATTCCTAAGTATTGATTCCGGGAACTGCCAGGGCTGAAAAAACCCATCTCAAAGCTTCCACCAGAAGAGACTATGGTGTTGCTGCCTGTAATCGAGTGAGTTTTAGTTATGGTGTCTACTGTATTGGAGACTATTAAGATGGAAAATAAAGAGGAAAAAAATAAAGGTATTTTAAGGCTTTCCATTGACAGTCTCCTCTTCAATCCATGGACTACCTTTGTTTTTCCATTGTTTGTTCAATTTAAAAGAAATGTAATAAATAAATAAATAAAAAGAAACAGAGAAAGAAAAAGAAAAAAAAAAAAAAAGAGGAGGAAGACTCAAGACCTCTTGAGTCATTATTTAGAAATGCATACTTTTCTAAATTTTAGAAATGCATACTAAAGTGGAGAGCAGGTGAAGGTTCCTTTCAATTATTGGTCCAAAGGGTTGGAATCCCATTGAGTATAAACAATCGGTCATGCTCATCAGAATAGTCTAAACAAACTTGGCACTAAATTCAGCCAACCAAATTAACAATCGATTTGGACATTTTTAGAAAAGTAAGGCATTTGAAACTTCATAAGACAGGAAAAGTAAGCTAGTAAATAGAATGAAAATCATTCCAACAACTCTTCAATAGTCTAGTTTCTTCTTCTTTTACTTTTCTTTTAACGGAATAGTCTAGTCTGTTATCACTATCACCTTTTTTATTACCATAGATTTTTGGACATCTCATCATGTGCAGCTTCAACCAGGGGCTTCCTAAGGATTATGTATGAGATAAAAGGAGCATCAATTGATTCTATTTCACCGAATTCTTTCACCTTCAATGTGGCTGCATAGTAATATAGTGGACCTATTATTTTCTCTTCACCATAAAAATAAGAGGGACAAAGAAAGATTAGTATTAGAAGTCTATTATGGATAGGGTAAATTCCACTGAATTTCCCTCAAGGTTTCTAGCTAATACATTAGTACCCTGTAGTTTTGGAAATTACGTACTCCTCCCTATGTCTTTTAGTCACACTACAATTTCCTCTATCTGTTAATCAATTGTTAGGTTAACTAACACATAGGGATGATGTCAGCTATTAAGAATTTTAAAATTCCAATTTAAACTCTATTAACATATTCCATCTCTTGTGTTCCCTTTGATCTGTCACTCCACTGCCTTGTAACAAACTAACAACAGGCATAAAAACGCAACAAAAAGAATGCTTCTCCCCAAAGCTAATAACACAACAATCTCAAACCACCCAATTTTATAAAAAGCATCAAAGACTTGAAGCCCAATTTACCAAATAAAGCCATAAAACCAATCCATTAACACTGACTGAAGATTACGGCTCACCAGCCATGAGTAATTAAGGGGAAATCTGTTGATCTACAAATGAATTGCAAAAAAAAAAAAAAAAAAAAGCAGAAACCCATCACCAGAATTCTTGTAAAACACACAATACAACAATACATTTATAAAATTATAGAATTCAAAGAAAATGGAGACAAAGCAAAAAACCTATCCCAAATGAGACTTTTTAGTACCAGACTTACAAGAGCCAAAAAGCCAACCCACATCCCAAATGAAGCCATTGTCAACATCTAGCAATAGCTAGCTTTGACATTTTTATGAATTATTCTGAGTCTGAAATCTTAATGAAGATAAAAAAAAACCACCAAGAGATACTGTTGGTAATGTGAAAGTGCTTAGTCCAATCCAATAATGTGCCACGGGTTAGATTTGTGCAACATTTTGGCTTTGTTAATCCATGCTTTGCTCGTTGAATGTTTGAATATATCAAGAAATGAATTTCTAAATATAAGACCACTTGAATGTTGAGAGAACTAAAATAAAGAGTGGAGTTGTTAAGCTTGAGAGAGAAGAACCAAAAATAAAGAAGTCAGAAGCTTTTGTTAGGCATGTATTCACACCATAATCCCCTTGTTGATGCATCATGTTTGGATTTAACAACCAGTATGTAGCTTGCGTATGTTCTTATTACTAACAAAGACCATTCCTTGGACCTCCACGACAAAACTTTCTAAATGATGGACTATTGGTCAATTTTCCGTAGTAAAAATGAAACCAAAGTTGTTACGGTATTCAAAACCTTGTGTTATATACAATATCTGTTGGGATTAAAAGATATGATTACCCATTGTTTATATTTAGATACACATATGTGAAACAACATTCAAAGTCTGCAAATAGCCAACACAAGACAAGGAAAAGCAACCAAACCAAGTAAAAGACATAGGTAAGTCAGATTGTAGCATAGAAAACAGGGCTTAACATTGTGTTTATAAGCCAAGATTTCTGAAGCTGGTTGCCAAGAAAGACAGCTTTGACATTATGTTCATTAGCTAAACAAACTCAAAGGTCTTGCTTGGATCATAACAATTACACATCAACAAGAATTGTCTTCTATCGGGCCTCTAACTGTGTTATGGTGGCCATATTGGCTGAACATTGTTCAATCTCTCTTCTTTCTGTTTCAAGAAGATTTCTTTCAGTGAAAAAACCAGGTTGTTTAGGCTAATGAGTCAGAGCACCCTCTTTGCCAAACATCCAAACCACACTTTCCATGCTAGGCCTATCCCCAGGCCGTTGTTGCACACACAATAAACCCACGTGAATTGAACGCAACACTTCAGTTAGATTGCATGAGTTCCGTAGTTGTACATCAATCAATTCTGTAGCCTTGCCTTCCTTGTATAATCTCCAGGCCTGAATAGTAGAACACACTTTCAAGTTGTCGTTTGAATTATTCAAAAAGTGACATTAAAAGTATTGTACATAATTTTTATACAAAATCATGCAGTTGAATTGAGGCATTTTATTTTAAAATAAAATATCCTTCAAAGTGGCTCATAATTGGATTTAGAGATATTATTGCTACATCATTATAGATAAATTATCTATATATAACCCTTTTTTGTAAGATCATGATTTTCCTTTTCAAAAGAAAAATTATTCAACTTTATGCTTACATGCCCAAGAAGGTTGAGGTCGTGACTTGGGTGACAAAATCCCCTGTTTCTCTGCCCACTCACTACTTCTAATACCAAAACACCAAAGCTAAATATATCGGACTTTACTGAGAATAGCCCCTCCATTGCATATTCTGGAGACATGTACCCACTAAAGGAAAGCAATAAAAAAATTAACAAATTTATATAGTTGAAAAAAAAAACTTTTGAAATAGTTAGAAGATTCTTACTATGTTCCAACCACTCTTTTCGTATTTGCTACCGTCTCATTTCCTCCAAATATTCTGGCTAAGCCAAAGTCTGATATTTTTGGATTCATCTCATGATCTAGTAAAATATTGCTACCTTTCAAATCTCTATGGATAATTTTCACTCTGGAATCTTGATGAAGATAAAGAAGCCTCCGAGCAATTCCATTGATGATGTGGAAGCGCATAGGCCAATCCAGTAGCATCTTTTGTGATTGATCTGTCCAATTTTTTGCCCAAGTTAAACCAAGCTGCTAGATGGTTTCTCGATTATAAATGCAAAATGATTCCAATAATAAAAATATAATTTTGCATTGGAGGAAGTCTAAGAGGTCAATAAGTAAGACCTTCATCCTTGATTCATAAAATGGGAAGGTTCCCATTGAAGGGGGCATAAAAGACAAAAATGTCACTGGTTTGTAAAGTAGAAGTGCCTCCCTTTTGGCTATGAACCTCGTAATTCACCTTTAACAATGAGACATTGGTCACAATGTTGCTCCAATATGAAATAAAATGATTGCTTAATTGGTGGGCTGGGTTTAAATTTAAGAAGCTTGAGTGGATGATTTGGAAAACAATTCCTATGGCTTTGCTGTGGTCCATCTGGAAGTGCAGGAATGATTGTGTTTTTAGAGGAGTTCAGCCACAGGTGATAGATCTTTGTGAGATGGTAAAAATTAGGATTGCTTTGTGGGTTAAGTATAATAACCCAAGCCAAGCTTTGCTTTTTCAGTGCATGATCTGGTTCATAATCTGCAGCTGATTAGGGGCCACGCATTGTGATCTTCAAGGACTTGGTCGACTGATGGAGTTAGGAATCTGGGTGGTCTGAAGCTTGATGGTTGCTCCATGCTAGTAATGACAGAGGTGAAGTAGAGGAGGAGTACATCATTGTTCATTATGCTGTTGCTGATATTGCTGTGTGATATATGAGGATCTGGGAGGTTAGTTTGGCAGTGTGATTTATTAGGTTAGTTTGGTAGTGTGCTGATATTGTGTGATATATGGTGGGTTGTTGATTTTGGTGTCTTTATGTTGGTCTCTCACCAACTTTATTGGCTTGAGCTTGCATATGATTCGGTGTTTTTCTTGGTGCCAACCTAATTAGGATTAGGAGGTTCACTATGATGCGTGTTGCTCTTGCCCTCTCTAGTTTTGAATTTCATGTGTAATGCATTTTGTTTACATCAATAAAATTTATTTTCTTTAGCCGATTTAAAAAAAAAATGAAATAGAATGAAACTAGCTAATGGTTTTAAGAAAGCCATACCGAAAATAAAGGAGTCCAAGTTATTGTTGGGCATGTATTCATATATTAACAACCTTTCTTCTCCTTGAATGCAATATCCTAAAAGCTTTACAAGATTCCGATGCTGAAGCTTGGCAATGCAGATGACTTCATTCTTGAACTCATCGACTCCTTGTTTTGAATTCTTCGAAAGCAACTGCACAGCAATTTCTTGTCCCCCTTCTAGAATACCCTGACAATTAAAAATCATCTTGTTTGTTAGGTACAATATGGTGCCATTGAAAGAAGCCACATCAATTTTTTTGCATTTTTCCTTCATGTTTTTTCTTCTGTATAATGTTTATGTTTGATTCTACCCCATGCTTAGCATAAAGTCTATGTTGAAAGTCACTCTACATCTTCATTGGAGCTTGTTCAGATAAAAACACTATTAAATACATGTGCTTCTTAAAAATTTTAAAATGCAGAGTTATTAATTCTGCTTGACATAATGGGAAGTTTGTAGCAAAATACTGAATCAGTCATTGAATTAGGCAATCTACTGTCAACAGTTCATGTGGTTGGGCATCGGTTAGTTTTCAGAAAACTGGAAGTGTAGTTATATTTTTACCTTGTAAACAGGTCCAAATCCACCCTCTCCAAGCTTATTGTTAATTGCAATGTTTTCTGTAGCTTTAGTGATTGTAGAAAAGTGAAATAACGGTAATTCTATATCTTCATTCTTCGCTCCTTTGTAGTAAGCTTCTCCAAGATGATGTCTTATTCGTCCTGCAGAAGGGGGCCGTCAAGAACATTTAAATGAAACAACTTGTTCAAAACAGGTAAATGTTCAAGCAAGCACACCTACAAATGTGAGATGTTGAAGCATCAATGACTTTTTATTACCTTCTCTCTTTGGCTGCCACTTTTTCTTCCAAATGTACAATGAAATGCCCAAGGCAAGTGTTCCTGTCAAGATTACTGAGATGACTACAATCCTCTTTCTGCCGCCATTGTGACTTGACCCTATCTGGAAGGAATTTAATTAAAATCATTTAAAAGAGGGGAAAAGATGCTCAGTCTTCCATCCAAACTGCATCAAGCATGGAATCTCAAGTGGAAGAGTTGTGTGTTCCCGTAAAGAGTCCAATTTACCCACCGTATGAAATGTCCAATCAATAAAGAGTCCAATTTACCCACCGTATGAAATGTCCAATCAATAAAGAAGACACAAACTTATTGAAACCGAAAATAAGTGGTTAATAGCTAGATTAGCACTTGGGGGAGTTGAACTCCCACCCTATCCTTACAAGCCCTTTAAGTTTTGTCTCCCATTCCACTCCCAAGAGTAGAATCCAAGACCTCACCGTAGGAGAGACTTCGCTTGGTTAACATTTAATGATTTTATGCGTCATAAATTTATAATGCACCACTTTACTGTTATTTATTTTATTATTAATAGTTATAGACTTATAATATTATGCTATGTTGTGCTTCAAATTTGTAGATTATGTATGTTCAACAAATAAACTTGAGTATCATTGTTATTTTATTGAACAAATTAAAATTATCAAGTTATAGAAGTAACATAACGTATAACTACATATAAAAATTCTGCTTAATCTTTAATGTTGAGTCAATAAATAAACATAGAAATTGAAAAAGAAGAAAATGAGCAAAAAATTGATTGTTAAATGTAGCTGACCCTGTCGCCATTGTTACTAACGGCTGTTACACTCGTGAAATTCAATCACACCACCATAGCAGCTGTAGCAATTGGCGTTGATTTGCGCCACACAATTACGTAACAACTTTACATAACCATTGCACTTCATTTTTAAAATCATGAGCAAAATGCATTGAGGCTTCGATTTGTAGATGATACTCCCTAAATACTTTAGAATCACAGGCTAAGGTCTGCACCTCAATTGCACCTTGTATGCCTTTTATGCGCAAGTATATGAGGATTACGCATAATAAGAGCTTGTCATAGGCTCTTGTTAAACTTAATCTAGTAGATGGTTTAAACATAAGAAAACAATAACCTCTTTTGCAACTATATTCATAGAAAAAAATCAAGTAAATGACCAATTAAGAAAAATAAAGTTAAGGTTCAAGTGAGAAACTTGACAACTAAAGTTAAAGGATGTCGATTTCACTTTTGATGAGGGCAAGTTTCCTTATTGTCTACAATGAAATGTTCGAGGGCTTGAGGAAAAAAAATATCTACACATTCATATTTAATTTTAATATTTTTTGCTACTTTAAATATAAAAATTTCAAATTTGAAATGCTTACGTCTCGTTTCACAAGAGAAAAAATGCCTCGCGTTACGCATTTGCTTTTAAAAACGTTGATCATCAGAACCCCTAGTACTCAATAATAATCCAATATAAACAAAGACCCAAAAATAATACACAAGGCCAAAATAAACTCAAATGCAAACAGACCTACTGGGTTGGGCATGTGCATGGAGACGGGTAATAAGCATCATTAGGATCGAATTCAAGACACACCAATAGAAATCAACGTCCAAGATGAAACAACTGACTTTTTGCTAAACTGTAGTGAGGAATTTTCTAAGGAAGAAATGTAAATGTTCAGTATAGATGACTACATGGTTCTTAGAAAGTAAAATCTAATTAATCTATGTTCATTGGTCTTATGTGTTTGGTATGAATTCTTACCTAACTCAGAAGAAGCCATCCTTATGTAAATGTCTAGCCCATCTTCACTGAGCTTTCTCATATCAATCAACTCATTAAACCAAAGCAAGCAGTGTTAGGGAAAATCGATGATTCCCTACAAGTAAATCAATCAATGGAAATAAAAACTAATGCGGAAAAATTAAATCAAAGGCAACACAAGAATTTTTACGTGGTTCCCTCAATGTGAGGTACATCCACGGGATCGAAATCCGATTCCACTATCAACCAAATAGGTTCCAAACGATTACAAACGAGACACTAATGGTCTCACAAAACCACCCTTAGGTGAATTCCAAATAATCACAAATAAACAAGAGGAAAGACCTCACCAAATAGAAGAACCAAAATCTTCAGAATCAGAGTTGAAGAAGACCCAAAATAACGAATCAAACTTCTTCACAAATCAAAGCACCAATTCTTGATTGACCAAGTCAAAATCAAGAATAACCAAAACAACACAAAGTTGATTTTTTCTCCAATACAACTTGTAGTAGCCGCCACTTTTTGCTTGTGTGTGTATAGAACCAACAACAATGCCTCCAATATAAAAATAATATAATGAATCTAGAGTTTTGTAATCAAACCCTAATTGTATCACAATTGGATTGGGCCTCCACAAATATAATATATAAAAATATTATACCTAAACCAAGCCAACTTAAAACTCTTTTTTCAAAACCAATTGAGTCCCACACTCCAATAAGGAGGTATACCCAACAAGCAGCCGCTTCCATGTCCTGCTATGTTTAAATTTGTGTAAACCGTACAAGAGCAGTTTTTCAAGCACTCCATCTCGCATTCCCTTAGGGTCATGTTCCTGTCAAACCAGGAGTTCCGTGTGTCTGGCATTTTATATCGCGAATACTTGAGAAACCCATCTCCCTTATGGCAATCCAACGGTGTCCTCCGAACACACCCATTAGAATAATCTCCATTTCCCCATTCTGCTTGGTTTTGGGGAACAAATTTACTCAAACAACCACATGCCGGTGAGCTTCCAATGTTACAGCTACCATTAGGACCACATAGTTTATAATTATCACAGTTATCTGTTGGTGCAGTCAGGTAAATGTCCCATTTCTGGGTTAGATCAACCCATATCCAGCGCCGCACGTGGCCATCATAACTCACATCAAACCTTGAGATAACATCGCTCTGGAGTTCGTAATGATAATACATCTCCTCCATAGTGTAAACCAATCCATATGTGTAGAAGACGTTTGGTGTCCCACCAAATCCGATATCACTCCACGGCCCAGTTCGGAACACGTCAACAGAACCATTGCTCAGAATTTTTTGTGGGTATCCTTGAGGATCACACTGGAATTTAAACTCACCTCGAGCTGGATCATCACTGCTCTTCCAGGAGGAGAGGTGGCGCTCTAGGCCTGTTTCAAAGTTCTTTCCAAGCTTCATGCCAGGTAATCAAAACTTTGCCACAGAAATTTCTCACGCGTATCATTGGCATCTTTCACAACAAGATTTCCAGAGTCCATAAGATGTGCAATAGGGTTACGTGGATCCTGGATCTGTCACATTGATGCACAAATGACGATCTGCATTACCATTGACGAGGCGAGAATTCGAGTCGATTATTGTTAAGACGCTGATGAATTGATGAGTGAGATTTCTCTGTTGGCAACCCATACATCTTGACAGATATTTTCTTGTACCATATTCCGGTATTGATTCGGAATTGCAGTCTGAAAAACCCATCTCAAAGCTCCCACCAGATGAAACAATGGTATTGTTGCCTGTTAGGGATTGAGTTTTGGTTATGGTGTCTACTGCATTGGAGATTATTAAGATGGAAAATAAAGAGGAAAACAAGAAAGGTATTTTGAGGCCTTCCATTGATGGTGTAATGTCGAATTCATGAAATTCTTCTATTTTTATAAATGAATGGTCAAGAACTCCTCTGACGATATGTCTTCATTTGGACTTTTCTATGGTTATTAACTTTCTACCGTTCATTGGACTTGGAAGTCGAGAAGTCTTGAAATCCTGACCATATAATTCTTATCTAATCATATTTGCATCTTAATCATGACATCATATTGAACCACAAATGAGACAGCAGCAGTTACAAGTTACAATCACATAAATTACACAGACCAGTCTTTCATCATCTTTAATTTTTTATTTTTTTTTATTTTATCAGCAAAAAGAACAACTTTTAGGAGAAAATGAAGCAGAACATAACAACAACCATATGCACCACAACCCAACAAAACACCCAACCACATATATGCAAAACTCCCAAAAACTCTGATAACAACTCGAAATAACCCAATGTACTGACCTCTACATATAAACAATTTAACAAACAGATTGTTAGCTCCTGCCCACATGGAGAAGTTGTTAAAGGCTGGCTCCAAGTCAAGGAGTAGGAGGGTGCAGGTGGAAGACCATCTTGTGACAAAAATGTATAGAGAGATAAAATAGAGAGAGAGACTGAAGAAGTTGAGACTGAAGAAGTGTTTTCTGTATTAATCAATCTACAGAGTTACAAGCATGTGTGTACAATATATACAAGAAGAAAAGAGAAACTGTGATGATTAGTGTTCCTAAAGTATAATACAAAATATATTTATATTAAGCTAGTGGCTGGTGGCTGGCCGAAAGTGGCCGAAAGGAAAGGATAGGATATTATTATTATATTAACATATTATATTATTAACAGCCCCCCGCAAACTCAAGGAGGGTAGGCATCCACCAAGTTGAGTTTGGAAACAAGATCACGGAAGCGGCCAGGAGGATGAGCTTTGGTGAAGATATCGTGAAATTGCCGGCGAGAGGCAATAGGAGAAGATGAGCGATGCCGGGTAACATCTTTGGCGAATGAAATGACAATCAATCTCAATATGCTTTGTGCGATCATGAAAAACATCATTGTGAGCAATCTGAATGGCACTCGATTGTCACAATAGAGAGGTAGCTCCATCGGAAGAAACACCGGATCGAAGAAGCGGTGAAGCCATAGAAGCTCTGAGTAGTATCGGAGAGCCCGGTATTCACCGGTACTAGAGCGGTGAGAGTTTGTTTCTTGCTACGCCAAGTAAGAAGAATCCCCTAAGCGAAGCAGGTGGTGGAGGCGTCGGTGCAGAGGATCCCATTAATCAAGATCGGAAAAGGCACGCGATTCAAGAGAGGAGGAAGCGAGTAGTGAAGACCATGGAACACGGTGCCTTTGAGGTAGCGAAGGATGTGGAGAAGAGCGATATAGTGGGAGTGCGAGGAGCCGACATGTCTTGACTAACAATGTGAGCGGATAGGCAATGTCGAGACAGTGGTATGAGATAGACAAGACTACCGACGAGCTGGCGATAAAGAGTAGCATCTGAGAGGAGATCTCCATCGAGAGGAGTGAGACGAAGCTGAGGATCAACCAGAGTAGAGGTAGTTTTGCAATCTGTAGGACCAGCACGAGCTAGAAGATCGGATGTATATTTGGCCTGGGACAAATAGGAACCAGTAGAATCATGAGGGACCTCAAGTAGGAAGTAGTTAAGGGTACCAAGGTCCTTCATTTCAAACTGACGGTGAAGAAACCGTTTGAGGCGGAGAATACCAGCTGCATCACTGCCAGTGATGATCATATCATCCACATATAGAAGAAGAAGAGTAGTACCATGAGGAGTGGTCCGGAGAAACAGAGCAGAGTCATAGGAGCTTGAAGTGAACCCGAAGTCATGAATGGTAGAACTGAACTTAGCAAACCAGGCTCGGGGTGCTTGTTTGAGACCGTAAAAACCTTAGAGTTTGCAAACCTTATGAGGTGGACAAGTGGACCCAGGGGGAGGTTGCATGTAAACTTCCTCAAGGAGATTACCATTGAGGAAGGCATTTTTGACATCCATCTGAAAAAGCTCCCGATGACGGCGGCAATGACAAGTAAAGCTAGCGAGCAGAGGTAAGACGAACAGCAAGGAGAGAAGGTCACCTCATAATCAATACCATAGTCCTGATTGAAGCCTTTGGCAACAAGACGAGCGGTGTAGCGGTCAAGAGAGCCAGCAGAATGAGTCCTGATTTTGTAATCCCATTTGCAGCCAATCGCAGTGTTGCCAGGAGGAAGATAAACAAGATCCCAAGTATGAGTTTTGTCTAAAGCACAGGTTCATCGGTCATAGCTTCGCCAAAGAGGATTAGTACAAGCCTCACGATAGGAGGTAGGTTCATAAGTAGAAAAGCGTGAGACCCAACAATATAATCACGGAGATGGATAGGAGGTTGAGTTACGTGGCCGACCCGTAGGAGGATCGGTGGGAGGAAGAACCGTGGAGAAGAAGGCGGCCGATGAGAGGTGGACCATCGAGAGAGAAGCGGTGGCCGGGATCGGGGAGTGAGCAAGGCGTCTCGATGAAGGAGGAACTCAGATCAAATTCATCGGAGAAGAGATCGATAGAAGGATTAGTAAACAGAAATTAGTGGAAAGTGTGGGTAAGTGAAAAGATGATAGAGAGGAAAACATTTTGTGCTCCCGTAAAGCGACATGGCGGAGAATCTGAAAGCGTTTAGAGATAGGGTCCCAATGCGAAAACCTTTGTGTTCAATCCCATACCCAAGGAAGCAACAAAGACGAGCGAGGTTCAAGTTTGGTGTGTTCATGGGGTTGGAGTAGAAGCATGAGAGCCAAAACCCAAGATTAGTGTAAGGAGGGGAGAGCCATCAGACGTTCAAAGGGAGTTTGGTTATGGATGATAGGGGTAGGAGCACAATTGATGGTGTAGACGGCGGTGAGGCGGCTTCCCCAAAATTTTCGGGACAAGAAGAGAGAGAAGGAGAGCGAGTAGTGTCAAGAATATGCCTATGTTTCCGATTCGGACGGCCATTTCTTTGAGACGTGCAAGACATGAACGATGAGGCAGGGTACCATGACTCTGTAGAAAAGAAAGAAAATCTGAATCCCGATATTCCATAGCATTGTCAGAGCGAAAAAGTTTGATGGTTTTGGAAAATTGGGTGTGAACCATTTGAGCAAATTGATAATAAATGTGTTTAAGTTCAGATCGAGTTTTCATGAGAAAAATCCAGGTAAATCGGGAAAAATCATCAATAAAAACAACAAAATAACGAGATCCCCCCATAGAAGTAGTAGGGGAAGGTCCCCAAATATCCGAATGTATAAGATCAAAAGGTGCATGAGAAACAGAAGTACTTTTATTGAATGATAAAGCAGGTTGTTTGGCTAGTTGACAGGGTATACAATCGAAATTAGCTGGAGGTACATGACCCAATTGTCCACTAGAAACCAAAGACTATGGCGATTAATGAAATATGTCCTAAGCGACAATGCCAAAGATAAAAAAGGTGAAACAGAGGAAGTAGATCAGGAGCGTGATCGGAGGAGAGTCGAGAACATGAAGGTGCATGAGCTCATAAAGACGTCCATGCTTACGGCCGATCCCAATAGTTCCTGCCCGAGGGTCTGCGCACCAAACAATGAGTAGTAGAAAAGGTGACAGTTAGACCAAGGTCACATAGTTGACCAATAGATATAAGGTTTAAAGTGAGAGCAGGGATATGATAAACTTGAGGTAAAGATAAAGATGATGTGGAAACAGTACCAACATGACGGACAGGCATGAGAGAACCATCGGCCTTTGAATTGAGGGAATATGAGGAGATGAAGAGATGGAAGAAAATATAGTAGAACTAGAGGTCATATGATTACAACAGGCAGAGTCAAAATACCAAGAAGAGTTACCTGGAATCACAGACAAAGCAGTAGGAGGAGATGTACCAGAGAGAAGGCGTTGAAACATGGCCTCGACATCCGTGGGAGTAAAGAGAGGAGTAGACGGAGCATGGGACTCAGAATTAGACGGAGCAGAGGACTCAGAGCCAGCCTCAGAGGTAGCAGCAGCAGTGTGATGATGAGACTGATTTCCGGAATGAGATCGATTCCCGGAACGATGAAAATTCCCCCGAGAAGAACCACCGCGATAGGAGTGGCGGTTGGAGGATGAGCGGGAGGATTACAAAGCAATCTGCATTGCAGATGACCAGACTAAGTTTGTTGCGGTGTTGTGAGTTCGACCGGCAATTGATCGAGAGATGTGTGGAAGGAGGCCCGATTCGACAATAGAAACAAATACTAGTCTCATTGGGTAGAGGATGGCGGAGACGGAGGAGTGGCAAGAACAGAGTCCACATGATGAGTTTGGAGAGTACCAAGACGAGTTTCTTCGATAGCGACTCGAAATAGCTTGTTCCAAAGTGGGCAAAGGTTGGCGATGAAGAAGAGAACGCGTCACGGGCTCAAAAGATGAAGTGAGAGCCATGAGAAAGTGCACCAATCTTTCTTGATTCGATGGGCGATGAATAAGACACATCTGCCGACAAGTCCAAAGGCGGCTCGGAAAGAGCAAGTGATCCCAAACGGAGGACATTTGAGAAAGGAAGTCATTGATGGGTGATTAGATTCTTGGCGCATTCGATGAAGTTGGCTCAAGTCGATATTGATGAGCAAGACCGATTGGTCCAGTATCTTTCTTTCAAAAATCCCGGATGTCCTTTGCGGTGTAGTGACAGAGTCAAGTTGAAAGCGACCAAGACCGATAGAGGTAATAGAGGTATTCTGAAACCGTAATGATTTGGTAATTCTTCATCCCATTCCTCAAGTCGGTCTTCATATGTAGCGAGAGTAGTGGGAGCTTAGGCGTGGTGTCTTTTCTTGGTTGGGTCACATCTCCGGTGATAATGCTTGAGCTTCTTTCCTTTGAGGAAGGAAGACATGGCTTGGGCCCATAGAACATAGTTGGAGCCATCCAAAATAACAGAAATGGGATGAGAGGCATCATGACGATCCATTATAATAGTTTAGGAGGGCGTAATTTGATAGGAATAAACTTGTAGGAGCAAAATTTGATAAAGCAGTGTACCAATGAGTCGGAAGGTCGAAAATAGCTAAGAAAGGTGGGTCATGCGGTGATGATGTCGGCGGGGAAAAATGACGTCGGGCGCGACGTTAGCGAAGGAGCGTCGCGACGTTAGCGAGAAGAAGCGTCGCGGCGTCACGATAGCGAAACAGCGCCGCGGTGCACAATAGCGAACGGCGCCGCTGCTCACGGTAAACAAGCGGCGCGCGGTGCAGATAGCGAAACAGCGCCTGCGCGGTTCACGGTAAGCGACGGCAGCGCTGGTGCGATAGCGAGTGTGGCGCCGATCCACGGTGAGGAAGCGCGTGAAAGGCGCAGCGTGGCAACGGAATCAGTGACGCGCCGAGCACAAAGGCGGCGCATGGAGGCGCGTGGCAGCGTTTCTGGTGACGGACTTGGTGCCGTTGGAATCGTAAGGAGATTCCGAGCTGTTTGGTGTAGTTACGGGACTAAACACCAAAGTGAAGAATGCCAGAAGTGTAGTTCCAGTGTGTATGGGACTAAACACCAAAATTGACAAATGCCAGAATTGTATTTCTTAGCTCTGATACCATGTGACAAAAATGTATAGAGAGATAAAATAGAGAGAGAGACTGAAGAAGTTGAGACTGAAGAAGTGTTTTCTGTATTAATCAATCTACAGAGTTACAAGCATGTGTGTACAATATATACAAGAAGAAAAGAGAAACTGTGATGATTAGTGTTCCTAAAGTATAATACAAAATATATTTATATTAAGCTAGTGGCTGGTGGCTGGCCGAAAGTGGCCGAAAGGAAAGGATAGGATATTATTATTATATTAACATATTATATTATTAACACATCTCATTTTCTTCTTCTTGTCAAAAATGTCCACCAAAAGGACGGGAGTAGTTGGCTCTCTTTCTTGACTTTGTTTCCCTCTCTTTTGTGTATAATAAATTGAGGTGAGGAGAAAGAGGTGAGTCAGAATAATACAGAGTGTATGCAATTAGAGAGAGTGAGTGAGCCTATAGAGAGGAAGTGAGGGGTGAGTGTTGTAAACTTCGTCCAGGAATTCTATACTGAAAATCTCTCCGTGGACGTAGGCAATTGCCGAACTATGTAAATCTTGTGTTTTATTGTTTGTTGATTGATTTCTGGGTGTGTCTAATCCTAACATGATAGGCATGCCACAAATTTGATGTTCAATCTTTCCTCGTACTCCGATTTCAACCATTGCAATGCAACGCCCCAGATACCAAATTTTTATCACAAGAAAAACAACCAAAGTTTTTGAACCTGTGAACTCTGACGTTATTCACAAGCCAGAGAACTAGGAGAAAAAAAAAATCCAAAAACAGTCTAATTGTGCAAAATGTTCTTTGGCAGGAAGTTAGTTTGTTTTTGGGGTAAATTACAAACACAGTCTTGAGTGCTTAAAATATGATTTTTCGTCTATAATTTTAAAAATTATATTCCGCTTTTGAAGTTTTTAATTTCATAATAAATAGTTTATTTTATTAATAATGATTTACATCCCAAACATATTTTCGTACTCTCATAGCGATAATTCTGGATTCATCAAGATCCACACTACCTAACAAATCATTCTTATATAATATAGCTTTTATGGCAGATTAGTATTTGATAACATTATTAATTTTTTTATTTTTTGTAGACTTGAAACAAGAAGTATTTTTTTAAAAATAAAAGCAAAAAACTTGTTTGATATGCACAAATATATTCAAAATATAAAATAATAATAATAATAACAATATATAATAAGTTGTCGAAATTGATGATAAGAGATGAGGTTGTTGGTGGAGATCGGCGTTGGGGTAGTTGAAAGCGGTGTAGGTAGTAGGTAGAGAGTGTGCCGTTATGGGTGAAGTTGTATAATGTTCCTTTGGAGTTTTGGACTGAATAGTGTTTGGGTTACATTGCTAGCATCATGGAAACTCCTCTTTATTTGGATGAGTCTACTTTCAAGAGAAGCAGACTTACGTTTATGACAATATGTATTGAAATGCTAGCAAATAAAGAAATCCCTTAGTTTTTTAAAATAAATCTTATTTATGATAACCCATATGAGATTCAAGTTGAGATTCCATGGAAGCCTCAAAGGTGTGATGTTTGTAAGACATTTGGTCATACCACTAATTTGTGCCCTCAAAAACTAAAGATTTTGAATCATCCATCTTTCAAACAAGAGTGGATAGTCAAGAAGACTAAAATACAAATTCTGACTAATTGGGAAGTAGTGAAGAAAAAGGGAAGAGATGGTGTGCAAGGTTCAACAATAGAGATAAACAAAGAGAGAAAGAGACGCAGTATTTCGCCCCCTCAACATCTAATGCCTTTAATATCCTTGAATCATGTGATATGGGAGAGTTAGGGAATGGCAAATTAAGTCAAGAATTGTTGTGCCAAATGAAAATCCTAAAAAATAGAGGGAGTCTATCTCTAAGTGACTCTAGTAATGAGGAGACAACAAAGAAGGATAATTAGAAGAAAACTCAAAGCGAAACTTCATAATTTGAAGAGTGCTAGAGGAAAATTTTGAATCATTTTTGTTGTGAATGTTGTTTTGCCTTCTGTAAGCTTAGTTTTGTTTATTTTGATAGGAGTAATTTGTTTTTGTTTATTTTTGTGCTCCCTACAAAAAATATGTATATCATTCTCTCTTTTTTTTTTTTTTGTTATAATATGACTTACTTATTAAAAAAGAAAAAAAAAAAGAAGAAAAAAAAAAAGGGACAATAAGTTAAATCAATTATTTACGCTATTATTCCTGAATGTTTACAATCATGTTTCTTATAAATATTGCACACTAGAAGACTAAAATGGCAATTTCAGAAGTTGGCATTAAGGATGGGTGACTTGACATGTGTTTGAAGGTTGTTGGGGGCATCAGTGAGACTAGCTTCCTATAGTGCACTTTTCAAGGGTTGTCTATTTCAAATAATGTTCCCCGCAATTTAGCGCAATGGGAAAGTTCAAAGTAATTATAATTGGATCCATTACATCTAAAATATGAAGGGAAAAAGAAATGTAAGTAAAATATGAATAAAAATATAGGACAAATTATTAATAGGTTTTAATAGTTAGGTTTAATTTTTTATTAAATTTTATTGAAAATAAGTTCTAGTATAATCATCGTTAAAAATATTTTTTTGTGACATTTTTTCACATTTGTCGCTAAAAATTGACAATTAGTGATTTTTTTGTCATGATTTTTATAAATTGTCGCTAAAACTTACTGTGAGAACCCAAATATACAAATCAAGTAAATAATTAAATAATAATAATATTATAATCTCAAAATACTTTGGTGGTGAATCCTAAGTGCAAATTAAATATTTGGGAGATCTTTTAATTAATCTTTAAACCTAAAATAAATTTATGGTGAAAGTCTTTAATTTAGATGCAAGATTTATTATTAAAATAAATAAATAAATAAATTTAAGTGCCAAATTAGTAAGCATATTTTGATCTAATAATATTTATATTTTAATGGAGATAGAAATTAAAATAATATAAAGAGATAATAATTTAGAGCCTTTTGTTTAGATATATAAAGTAATCCTAAGTTGCCTAATACAATATATAACAACCCTAGGGTTCCTAATCTACACTATAGCAGCAGCAAACACAGCAGCCACGGGAGAGAAGGGTTGAGAGAAAATAAGAAGAAGAAAAAGAAAGAGTTGCAAACAAAGAAGGATTTTTTGGTGTGTGGTAGGTCTTTATCTCTCTTCTTCCTTTTGTTTTTGTTCTTTATCCTTACTCTATTATTATTTAGTTCATTGATGGAAAGGTTGTAGGTTTATGTATTTTGTATATATATATATACTGTTAAGAAATTTGAGGAGTTAAATTCATGTATAAAGAATGGGTATTATTCTTAGTTCAAAAATTTTGCGCATAATCACGAACTTTAAAAATCAAGAAACCATATCAAACGAATGAATTTTGAACTGAAATTTTTACAGTAGATTAATTACATATTGAATTTCATATCTGAATTTTTTCATAATTTTTGGGAGTCAAAATCCATATAAATTGAGGTATTCAAATCTATCCAGGAAACCAGTCCGAAACAGTAAGTTCAGGAGTGTTGTTCTCTTTGGGTATAAATCCAAAAATTATCAAATCAACGTCATTAGAAACGGTTACGAGTCTAGTTTCTTGCAATTTTTTACCTTGCATTGATTGCTCGTGTATACTAAGAGAACCGTCAATTTCTTTAAAGTGCTGCAGAAAACAACCTGTTTGGATATAATAAATTGTAGATAATTATTTTGATAAGCAAATCAAGTGAAACCAATTGGGTTTGAAACTTAGAATATATTAGTTAATATCTGAAGGTTTTTAGAATTTTTCGAACAACGTGGCTTGTTTTTTTTTTAATTTTCAAAGTTAGCGAATAGATTGGAAAAACTCTGTTTTATCTTAAAGTCACTTTTAGTTAAGTTTCGATCGGAACCTATGTCTTGGGTGATTTTAGACCTTGAAGAACATGAACTTAGGTAATATTTAAGAGTAACAATGAGTTGGGTTGAGCCATATTAGTGCGCTTTAGTTTGGGGTTACTTAGTTCTTATTCTTTAGTATTTTAAATTAGTAGTGACGTGTACTTTTCATATTGGTTCAGGGCACTAGTTGGACTTTCATACTCTCGAGGATTATATTATTTCATTTCCAGGTGAGTAGTTTCATGCTACGTATTTTTATAAATGTTCCCCTACCCTGAACTGTTGGAAAATTAAATTATTGTTTCAAGACTAAACTGTTTTGATAAATTATTATATTATCAATGGAATCAAATTATTTTTGAAACATGTGTGAACTTGGCATACTGTAAACTATTTGTTTTGATCTCATGTTTATAATGATGAACTACCATGTTTTGCGAAACTGATGTGTATTGATTATTGGGACCATGTGTGTATTTAGTCCAAAGAAATTATTCCACTGTGTGTGGTGACTCTGGCCACTAGGGAACAGATCTGGGTTGGGCCGTGATGACTCTAGTGCTCAACGATTGTAAGGAAAAGATCTTTAAAAAAAGCTAGGTGACCTTCAATCGGATCATCTTTGAGAAAAGGCCCAGGTGCCACCCTAAGGATGACTCTTAGTTCGGTATTGGATCCAACGAGGCTTATAGCCTTGAGAACTGTGTGGCATATTATTTGTTTTTCTTGGTACCCAGAAAATTATTGGTGTTCATGTTATAATCTGTTTTAAGTGGAAAATGTCATTTATCATGTTCTTGTAAGACATGAGTATTTTAAGTGTTGAACTGTGAAACCTTCTTTTTGAAACAGATTGTATTTACCAAACTGTATGCCAATCTAGTTTATGTGATATATATCTTATTTTGGAATTGAACCCTGTTTTCAAAACTGTATTTACTATCCATGTTGCTACTCATTGAGTTATTAGCTGACTTAGTTGTTTACCATTTCCAGGTGTTCGAAGGACTTAGAGTGGACTCATGGCATAGCGGGGACTCGATTGCATGGACCTCTAGGGCATTCATTTCTTTTAGAGTGTTATGTCAAGTTTGTGCATATTTATATTTATTTTTATTGAAGTTCATTTAGGATTATTTTTGATATGTGGGTTGTTTATATCCATAAGTTTGGATGGTTTTGATTACGGTTGATTTTGCCGTTTTTAATTGTGGCATGTCTAGATTGAGTTTTTGTTTTTTTTTTTTTTTTTTTTGACTATTGTTTAGTTGTTCAATGTGATTATGGATTCGTGTTTTAGGCTTACGTGTGCCTTGGGCTAAGGCCGTGTGGGCCACGGCCGATCATTCCCGAGTTTGGGGTGTGACTCTTACAATTAGTGACGTTTTTCTACGACGAATTTTGTAGACTATCGCTAAAAGTTAAAAATTAGCTACTTTTTGTGATGATTTTTTAAAGTGTCACTAAAACTTAAAATTAGTGTCTTTTTTGTGACACAATTTTCAAACTGTCGCTGAAAATTAACAATTAATGATATTTTTTTAATAGTGTAGGATGAAAAATGCCATTAATTATTATAAGACCTATTAGACAATAAATCCACTTAGTAAGACCTATACATAAGTCCTCCTAAAATATATTTACATTTTACTTAGTTTCACATACATTTTTCTTTTCCCTTTTTAAATCTCTTTCTAAATCTCCCAACCAAACACAGCTTAAGAGAATAACATTTGGAAAAAAGTAAAATCCTTTACCGAAAAATTTGTTTAGTTAACATTGATTTTTCTAAAAGTTGAGTTTTTTTATTTTTTATATCTTATATTTTATATTTTTAGTAATTTTTTAATGCTTAAGAATTTCTTAAATTTTTTAGATGCACCTAATCTGGGGGCTCGTTTGGGAACTTGACCATTTTAATTGACGTTTTAATTATTTTAGTCTAACTAAAAATGTTGTGTTTGGGATGATAGTTGCCTTTTTTTTTTCTTTTTTTTTTTTTACTCCCTCCGTTCCAAAATATTAGTCTTTGATTCCATTTTTCATTGTTTCAAAATATTAGTCCATTTTCCAAAAATAAGGACTAAATTAACATGAATTTTCAATTTTTTCATTCTTTCAAATTCATTAATTATAACAATTGATATTTCTAAAAAAAAGTCTATGGGTAATTTTTGAAAGGTAATAGTTATATTATAAAAAAAAGTTTACATTTCTCAAAAGGGACTAATATAGTTTGAGGGAGTAGTTAATTTGATGGTTGTAAGATAAAAAGTGAAATGATTATAGTTTGAATGTGACATTTTGTCTTTTTAACTATTTTAGGACATTTTGTCTTTATTGGCTAGTTTAGTCCAAAAAAACCAACCAACCCAAGTTGCCATATCTATACTATTACTGGCGGTAATGCACTGCGTTGCATGTGAGTTTTTTTTTTTTTGACATTCATGAAATATTATCGGTTGAGGTATGATTTTTTTTTTTTCAAGTATAATAATTCAACAATAGTTATAAACAGTAAAAAAAAAAGAAAAAAAAAAAAGAAGAAGAAGAAAATTAAGGAGACATAAAATAAGAAAAAAAAAAAAGATTCTTTCCATCTAAATCCATAATTGGTGTTCATCTTATTAATTCTATAATATCATGTAAATTTTGTGACAATTTCAATAATAAGAGAAAATATGAGTTACAAATCCTTGCATGGTGTTTTTGGTTTATATGCAAAAATGATTCAGATCCTAAGTCTCATTAGTATGTGAAATTAATTTTGAACAACTTTTCAAGCATCTAAGAAGAAGAATGTAATTAGACCAAGTTGAAAAGAGTAGCTAGCCTAAAATTGTCATTCAAACAAATCACAAATTTGAGAGTCCTCAGCTCAAGTCTCACTCACAACACTTTGATTTACTCGATTCAGAACTTGTAAATGGTTATAAGTATTTAAAATTTAGAATTGATTTAGTGTGATCCTACTTTGGAAGGGTTCCTTATTAAAATAATAATAATAATTAATTGTTTACATTGCATCACATTTACATGATGTAGGAGAAATTTTTCTTCATTGTCTCCTAAACCTTTTCAAGAAAACAAAACTTCGTTTCCAAATCGATTTATAAAAACTTAGATCAATTATTAATGGTTATAAATTACAACAAATAGAAAGGCATGCAGAGTAATTTACCAACCTAATGTGCAAGCAAACTCCATTGCAACATTTACATTCGAAAGCAGAATTCTTTATATAAAAATCATTCCTTTGAAAGAATCTTATATTTCCATGAGTTCTCCATTGGGTCTGAGACTGTTTTTCAAAACTGATCAAAATGAAAAAAAAATTCTTAAAATCCTGAGTAATGTAGAGCAAAAATACACTTTTGTGCAAGTAGGCAAAAGCAAATACACACACATTATTTTCATTAAATTAAACAAAAACAATATGGTCGTGGATCAGAAAAAAATGAAAAATACATTACTAATAAAATCATTATTCACTATGATAAGACATGATCATTTTATTCTATTTCATCTCATTCTATTGAACCAAATTGAATGTTTGTTTGGATGGACATGAGCTTGGGATTGGACTAATAGTCCAATAAAATTATTAATCCGATGTTTGGTTAAACAATTGAAGTACGAACTAATTATTTTAAACTTGACTATTAGTTAAGATAGGATACATAATCCAACGGATACGTAGTCCTAGGACTATTAGTCATGGGAATGCTAATCCAGTCCGCCCAAACAAACATGGTCTAAGTGGAAAAAAATTGGAAGAAATGGAGAGAAATTCATTTCTCTTATAAGTCTCATTTTCAATCTTCCCAGAAGTAGAGAGATTGGGAGAGAAAAAAAAAGCACTATTTTCATAATATCAATTTTGTCCCAATAAAAATAAAAGAAATAAAATGATTGAAAATATAAAAAGGTTATTTTGGTAATATAACATAAAATAATTTCTTTTCTTTTCTCTTAATGAAATTTAACCAAACAAGAATGAGAGAAATCACAATCATTTCTTTTCTTTTATTTCTTCCTTATCTAAACAAAAATGAGAGATATCACAATCATTTCTTTTCTTTTCTTTTCTCTTATAACTTAAGTAATCATTTCTTTTCTTAGGTTCCCAAACATAGCGTAAGAGCTGCAAGAGAGAGAATGAGCGAGGAGAGAACTAGGGTTGGGGCAAGCAAGAATGAAATTAGGGCGAACTTTTTGCAACGGTTGTAAAATCCGTCGCAAAACAGTCCAAAACATGAATGGAAAAAACTTTTGCCACGGGGGGAATGTACCATCGCATATGTTGTGTCTTTTTGTGACGGTTATGGGTTATCCATCGCTAAACATATCAGTTTTTATTATCTTTTTTGGTGACAGATTATTTTCGTCGCAACAAATTATATTTAGTGGCAGATTTTTTTTCCGTCTCAAAAACTTGTTATTTGCAATGGTTTTTAAACCGTCGCAAAAAGTTCAGTGTCATAAAGCCCCTTTGCTATTAGTGAATTACCACAAAGAAAACTCCTGGATTTGCACATCGCGATCAAGATTTTACAGCAAATAACAACCACCAGTTGCTCAAATATCAAACGACATATCCGACAAAAATATATGAGAAAGATGTTATGCATTTTCTCCTTACAAATTGGATGTGCTACACATTTACATATTTTCTCATTTTTGACATCTACTCTCAATTTTTTTATTAACTGTTAGGCAAGGCTATATCCTTTATATATTGTAGAAGCAATGGCTGATGCTTACGTATATAAATATTGGAAGGTCTAGATCCCATTGTCACGTAAAATAAAATAAGAAGCAAAATGCAATTAGGAGGAAGAAAGAACAATTTTAACATTCCATTAATCAATCCAATTAAAGGGAAAAAAAAACATAGGCTAGTTTCAACTGAGAAGCTAACTGAGAAGTTAGTCGGGTCAATCCAACAACCTATTGTTCTTAATCAAATCTTCTATAATGCTATGCTATATTCTTGATAACGAAAAATGATAAAGCAAGATGCCTCGCAATGTTCTAGAACCTGGAACCCCTTTTACAACATTTTCTAAAGTAAGACCAAACATTTCAGTTCAAGCATATTAAAAAAAAAAATACAAACAAACAAACTAAGAGCAAGGTAGCCTTGCAAAATATGGAGTTCAAACCAGATTGGTGTTAGTTCAAGCAATGACAATGCAACTGCAAGGACCAAATCCAAACAGTTTTTTGGAGAGTAACATTTTTCAATTTTACTATGACTGACACCCATGCGAACATTATCATGTCTTCCCTGTATCACAATAATCAATGACAATGCAATCAATGCAGCCTCGTACAAATGGCAACTAACAACTAAGGACATTACAAATTGTATATGAATGAAACTACATATCAAATTGTTACCAGTTTAGCAAAAACCCTAAAAGTAAAATTATGGGTCCTAGATACTACATTAATTAATTAATATTAACCCTATCGACAAAAATAGTATAAAATCTTTACCAATTTTGGCAAAAACCCTAGAGTGCTTGACCAAAAACTAATTCGTAGTTTCACTAACCCTTGTTCAAAATTCTGAGATAATCCAAAGAACTAGAGTGCCTAACCAAAAGCTTCTGCTTCTTTTTCTTCTTCTTTTTTTTTTTTTTTTTTTTTTTGGAGTGTAAGTGTGCAATTGCACAATATTTAATTGTTTTCCCTTTAATCCATAAAGTACCCTCATAAACCAATCTAGGCACTATCTAACATAATACAGAGGGAATAGCAACCTATAAGAAGACTCAAAGGGAGGGAAAATTTCGAAAAAAATTGCCATGTTTTCCTGCTAAGTCTACTATTTTTAAAACATTTACCACTAGTGCACGAGTCTATTCCCAAAAATACATCTCTTAATTATGCTTAATAAAATTAGTAAGATACTCAAGTACTCTAAAACCTCCAACATTCTACCTTTTGCTAAATTTGAATTTTGATGCAAAAGGTGAGTCTCAACCTTAACTAAAAGTTGTGATCTTAACGAATCAGTTGCCAAAATCTTGACTCTGAAATAGACATGAACCTATCATTCAAGAACCACTACTTCCTTAGAAAATTTATTTGTAATAGACATCCCTCATTCATACCTCTTCATTTTATTGCAAACCCATTTCATAAACAAACCAATTACATAAACAAACCACATAAGCAATACAAGAGATGAAACTTTTAATACATTTGTTTGAACTATCAATAGCCATTACGTAAAGACTTAGACTAATGTACCAAAACCAACCCTTTGAGCAATTAAAATAAATAAATAAAAAGAGCCAATAGTAAGGAAGAATATTATATGCAACCCTTAAGGGGTAGCATATTGAAACGGATTCTTTTTTCTCATGGATTTTTCAAAACGTGAATGGATACAACTCTTGAGTCTAGCCATTAGTGTGGAAACTTACGTCGAAGTGGGGCACATAAGCTCTAAGTCTCAAGCAATTTTTGTATGGATTTTTATGCACAAGTCAAAACATTTAGATACCAAATAATCAATCTTGGGAAAAGCTCACATTCTTTATCATTTTACTTGTTGGTTCAACCATTTAATAATATATAGAAATACATAACACAAATATTCTCTCTTTTAATCTTTGTTTTTAAAAGTTTGATATATATTCCTTCATGATTTTTCCTTTTTTTTTTTGGGGAGGGGGGGTCACCAGAGTGTCAGGCCTTGCTCGGACTAATTTCTTGGGTACATATAATTCTCCTACTCCATACATATCATGTAATTATCAAGCCAAAACATTGGGAGTAGATCATCACCACCTTGCATAGTTTGGACTTGTATCTTTTAACAATAGTGAAGAGAGAAATGGTGCAGAGTAGAGATGGGGAGGGACTGAAGGAGTTTGGGGGGTTTTGATGGCTTGGGTTTGGGTTGATTAGGGTGTTAGGTTGGATGGGGTTGGAAGGGGCTTGTGTAGAAGAGGTAGACGAGACGAGAGTAGTGTGAGGAAGTGATGGAAATCGGTAGGGAGGGGTTTCAAGTGGTGGAGGAGGGAAGGGACAAGTGGGTGAGGGGTTGGTGGTGGCAGGCAAGGTATTGGGGTTGGTCAAGGAGGGAGGAAATTAGTTGTATGGGACTTAGTGACCAGATTTCCAAAGCAAAGGGAAGGAAAAAGGAAGAAGAGAAGGATATTTTGGTAAATCCAATAGGCGATTGCCACCTATTTATATTTGTTTTTCACCTTCTCATTTTAGTTGCAATTATAAAAAAATTTCTCATTGATTTATTAATTGTAGCCCTAATGTCCTTCGGATGTAGTTCCCCAAATTGAAATTACTAAATTACAATATCCTGATGATATTCGTCCCTCCTCTTAGGCATATGTATATAAACAATCTAACTGAAACCAATCATCTAAGATACTTGTCCCAAAAAATATAGCATTGATAAGATAAATTTTACAAGTATATAATATACATATATAAAGAAAATGCTACTATGCACATCGCTTATCATAAGAACGTTACTCGAAAAACACAGTACAGTTCATTAGTTCAAAATTAACCAAGTGTAAAAAGCTGCATGTTTAGATAGGAAATCAAAAGTGACAAAATAGTGAAAAAAAACATTCCTTGCTTTTTGCAAGAAACATTTATGTATATTTTGCAAGAAATTGAAAAGCCACTTACCATGCTGCTATTGATTGTACACAAAATTTAACAACCTTACATTTTCCAACATTATCATGATAAATTTATCATGCAAACAAACAAGGGAAGAAAAATTCAAAATTTTCCCTTTCTCACACTACCCACTACTTCAATTCTAAAGTTTTTCACTAATCTTTCATGATTGCTAGGAAGCCACCACGCTTAGAGGGAAGATAATAATTCATGGATTCTCTTAGCATCAATATACTTGGGAAAAAGGATGCGAAAATTCATTTTATTAAGCATAAGCTTCACATTGACTACTTTTTACTTAAAATCTAAAATCATTTACTTCAATTCTTTTTAGCTTTTCAAAGTTGTTTTGTTGGTTAGAGCCACTTTCTCGTTATCTTGTCAACTGCTCATGCTGAAAGCAGGATACAAGTGAAGTTCAAGCACTATTTGATTAGCATTTTTGGAAGTATTTCTATTGTATGTGAACTATGTTCACTTTTCAATACATATATATATATTTAAAAACCAATCAAACAAAAGATTTAATTCAGATGGCTACTTAATTCAACTAGAACAATAAGTACTACACATCACCAAAAACACTTGGAATAACTATTTGCCCTAACTTACATATTGGGAGGTCCCAACCACAAGTTATAGCTGCTTCATGTGAATATCACTAAATATATTTTGGGATAAATCTTCGGAGAACATGTTAAATCAATCACAAGTTTTCAACAACATCTAAATGCAATGAAAATATAGTTCCAAAATACTTTTGTTTAAATTGGTAACAAACTAGACATTTTTACAAACATCTTAAATGCAATCAAAATTCAAATAACATAATTAGCCCTATAATTTTAATGCCAAAATAAGATGAAATATTTTGCAACAAATCAAGAACAAGTCATGGAAGCAACAAAATGGTCACAAAATACTATATTAATTAGTGTAAAAATGGACTATTTCATGACAAATGTCAACCGAGATATATAAATAGAAAAATAGAATAAAATCCTTACAAAGCCTTGTTTCATTCGCACAAATTTCGAATCAGTGTTAGCCAGAAGAGACTGGAATACAAATTCAAAGAGAGAAAACAGAGTAAAAAATGGAGAAGAAGAGAGTTTTAGAAGAGGGGGTTTCAGAAATACTCAAAGGGAGGCATACCTTGTTGATTGCTCTTCAAAAATAAAAAAATTAAAAAATCCTTTGTTTTCTTAGAAACCATATAGAGGCTCACTGGGTTAGATTAGGATTTTAAACAGAACAACCACTTCGGCCTGTATTCAGTCGAGCTAGAGAAAGAGAGAGGAATGAGCATAGTAGGGAGAGAAGAGAGCAAGAGGAGCAGGGGAAAGGATAGAAGGAAGGGGTAGCAGAGAGAGAGAGGGGGCGACACAGAGAGAGAGAGACGAAAGTGAAAGTAGAGAGAGTACTATGGAAGAAGAGAGAGTAGAGATGGGTCAACCAGTTGCTCCGATGTCCAATTTTTTAAAATTAAAGAATTCAATGGCCAGGATCAATTTATGTAATTCAATAGCCAATAATGAAAGTGCATATGGTGTGCAACTGTTAAGGGGTTGCACACTACAACAGGACCCTTATTATTATTATTATTATTATTATTATTATTATTTTTTTTTTTTTTTTTTTTTTTTTTTTTTTAAATTTGGTATTAACGTAGTGTTAAAATAAATTAACCATTTGAGATGTCACAGTGTAGATCTGCGATAATAGAGGTGGAAATGCGGCGGTGTTGGTGGATCTAAGATAGTGGCGGTGGTACATATATCAGCGGTGGTGATAATTGATGAATGGTGGTAGTAGCCGAACAACAACGATGGTGGTGAACAGCCACGGTAGTAGTGGCGGTAGATCATGACAGTGAGAGTGGTGGTAGATGGCAACAGTGGTTGTAACTAATGGTTGTGTGAAGTTTTTGAACAAATGGCGGAGAGGGAAAGAGAGAAAAGATGAAGAGAGAGAGAGATGGTAGACAGAGAAACTTTTCTTAGAGAGAGAAACAGACAGCACAAAGAGAAAGAGATAGATTAAAATATTATTTAGGTAACATAAAACACTCGAGTAAAAAAGGAAAAAAAAACAAATGGGATAAGATTTATGTGTGTATAAGATTTTAAATCAAAACGTAATGGGTAATAAGTTCTAAAAGTAGAACTGACCAATAATTAAGCCTATAATTTAGAACTTTTTTCCAACTTATTTAAATCTCCTAAATAAGTATGGAAAAATAACCCCATCCCCTTTGTCATAAATATAATTTTTAAAGGCATTATGTACATTTGCATAATAAATATATATTAAAAAAAAAAACAAAAACTATGCAATAGTTTATTTAACAAAATATGTTCAACTTTGTTCACTAATTATTAACAGTTTCGAATTTACAATATATTTAAAAATTGTAAGCTAATAATTTAAAAAATCTATATTATGTACATGATCTAAACAAACTGAAAGGTCTTGGACCATATAACAATTAAACATGAGCATGAATTGTCTTCTATCTGGCCTCTAACAAAGTTATAGTGACCATGTTGGCTGAACATTTTTCAATCTCTCTTTTTTCTGACTCTGTTTCAGGAATATTTCTTTCAGTGAAAAAACCAGGTTGTTTGGGGTGAGTCAGTGCACCCTCTTTGCCCAACATCAAAACCACACTCGCCATGTTAGGCCTATCCTCTGGCCGGTGTTGCACACACAATAAACCGACATGAATTGAATGCAACACTTCAGGTAGATTGCATGAGTTTTGCATTGATACATCAATCAATTCTGTAGTTTTGCCTGCCTTGTATAATTTCCAGGCCTGAACAATTGGTAACAATTTATAAGCAGTTGTTCTAATTTTCAAACAGTAATTCTAGATAAATTATACAAAATGATGGAATTGAATTGAGATCTTCCATTTTAAAAGAAATCACTTTTTTTTTTCTTTTTATATAATTTTCCTTCTTCAAAAGAAAAATGATTCAACTCTATATGCTTACATGCCCAAGAAGGTTGAGGTGGTGGTTTGGGTCACAAAATCCCCAATTTCGCTTCCCACTCACCACTTCTAATACCATAACACCAAAGCTAAATATATCAGACTTTACTGAGAAGCGTCCCTCAATTGCATATTTTGGAGACATGTACCCCCTGCAAGAAAACAATGAACAAATAAACCAATTTACATAGTTAAAAGTAAAATTTTGGACTGGTTAGTAGATTCTTACAATGTTCCAAGTACTCTTTTAGTATTTGCTACGGTCTCATTTCCTCCAAAATTTCTGGCCAAGCCAAAGTCTGATATTTTGGGGTTCATCTCATGATCTAGTAAAATGTTGCTAACTTTCAGGTCTCTGTGGATAATTCTGAATCTGGAATCTTGATGAAGATAAAGAAGCCCCCGAGCAATTCCATTGATTATGTAGGAGCGCTTAGGCCAATCCAATAGCATCTTCTTTGATTGATCTGTCCATTTTTTGCCCAAGTTAAACTAAGCTGCTAGATGGTAGTTAAGTTCTCTGAGTACATATGCAAAATGATTACATTAAACAAAAACATAATAATTTTGCATTGGAGTAAGTCTGTTAGATTAGGACACATGTTAAGAAGTTAATTAGTAAGACCTTCATCCTTAGATTCATAAAATGGAAAGGTTACAATTGAAGGGGGCATAAAAGACAAAAATGTCACCGGCTGGTGAAGTAGAAGTGCCTCCGTTTTGGCTGTGAACCTCACAATTCATCTTTTACAATGGGACAATAGTCACAGTATTGCTCCATTATGAAGTAGAATGAAACGAGATAAAGGTTTTAAGAAAGCCATACCGAAAATAAAGGAGTCCAAGCTATTGTTGGCCATGTATTCATATATTAACAACCTTTCTTCTCCTTGAACGCAGTATCCTAGAAGCTTTACAAGATTTCGATGCTGAAGCTTGGCAATGCAAATAACTTCATTCTTGAACTCATCGACTCCTTGTTAGGAATTCTTCGAAAGCAACTTAACAGCTATTTCTAGTCCACCTTCCAGCACACCCTGAAAATTAAGAACCATTTTGTTTGTCAAGTGCAATATGTTTCCATTGAAAGAAGCCACATTTATTTTTCTGTATTTTTCCTTCGTGTTTTTTTCTTCAGTATAATGTTTGTTGAAAAATTCTATAATGCACACCTCCAAAAAGGTGGGTGTCATATGTCCCAGTTAGAAAGTTTATGATCTTTGGCTATGACCCATTGTATTGTTGGTTATGACTTGGTTATGATTCAATGTGGTGTTGGTTATGACTTAGTATGAACTATTGTAGTTTGTATTTTGATTATAACCGAAGAGGTCTTTGGTTATGCCTCAAGTGGAGTTTCGTTATTGTGGTTGTTGTTTTGGTTATGACAGAAGAGATTTTTGGTTATGTTTCAAGTGGTGTTTGACACCTCTTTTAAAGGGCCCAATGTTTGTTTCTGCCCCATGCTTAGCACAACGTCTATGTTGAAAGTCATTCTACATCATATTTCATTGGAGGTAGTTCAGATAATAAAACTCTTGTTAAATGCAAATGTGTGCTTATTAAATTTTTTAAAATGTAGAGTAATCAATTCTGAGTGAACATAATGGGAAGTTTTGAGAAACAAACTGAATGAATGATTAAATTAGGCACCTACCTTGTAAACTGGTCTGAAACCACCCTCTCCAAGCTTATTGTTGATTGAAAAGTTATTTGTGGAATTAACTATTACAGCTAAGTCGAACAATGGTAACTCTAGATCTTCCATTTGGCTTTTGTCAGTGTGACCTTGTTCAGAGTTGTGCATCAGATTTCCTACAAAGCCTGGGATGAATGGATATCAATATGACAACTAGTTCCAAAAATGTACCATACCATTACAAAGTTTGCCAAGAATGACATACAAGGGATATATACCTTCTCTTCTTAGCTGTGAATTATTCCTTTTCCTTTTTCGGAGATACACAATTAGGCTCATACCCAGCAGAAAAAGTCCAATTAAAAATACCAAGGTCACTGCTACTATCTTTCTTTTCTTGCCATTCAAGCTGACTTGTTGGACTGTTGAATCATCAATCCATAAAAAGAAATGTTCCATTGATCAGTTAGATAATATGATCATGAAAGCACAAACTTAAAGGGATTGATTTCAATTTCAAACCCTTGAAAACCTTCTATATTTTGAAATTATTATAGCAAAAGGGATGAGAAAAGCTAAAACAAAACAAACACACAAGCACACAAGAATTTGCAGGCTTATGCAGATTGAGGCTTTGCTTTCTAGCCAATATTCCCCAAATACTTGAGCATCACAGTCTAAGGTGTTCGCCTCAGGTGCACTTTGTATGCCTTTCGCACGTAAGCATATGAAGAGCTTGTTAGGCTCTTGTTAAACTTAGTCTAGTAGATTGTTTAAACATAAGAAAAGAATAACCTCTTTGTCAATTATATTCATAGGAAAAATCATGTTAAAAAAAAAAAGTTGAGGCTCAAGTGAGAAAGTCGATAATTTAAGTTAAGGACATTAATTTCGCTTTCGGTGCCTTGAGAAGAAAAGTATTTACACTTTTATGTTTAACTTTTAATATTTTTGTTGCTACTTCAAGATATTTTATTTATTTACTAAATATAAAACTAAATTTAGAAATGCTTATGCGTTGTCTCACGAGGGGTAAAATGCATCGCATTACGGATTCAACTTTAAAAGCTTTGATCAACATAAACCCTGGAACTCTGAAATAATCCAATACATACAAAAATTCAAAAATAATAAACTGGGTCAAAACAGACTCAACTACAAATACAAGTCGGACCTACCAGGCTGGGCATGTGGATTGAGACAGGTAATAAGAATTATCTAGATCGAATTCGAGGCACACTGACAACAGAAATCAACGTTCAAGATGAAACCAAAATGAACTCTTTTTTTGCTATACTGTAGTTAGATGTAGAAAAGTAATATAGTGAAGAATTTTTTAAGAAATGTAAAAGTTCAGTATAGTTAACTACATGGTTCTTGCATATGTATAATCCAATCAATCTATGTTCACTAATCTATGTGTTTCTATGTGTTTGTTATGAATTCTTACCTAACTCAAAGGAAGCCATCCTTATGTAAATGTCTTGCCCATTTGCATTTAACTCTTTCATATCAATCAACTCTTTAAACCAAAGCAAGCAGCCACTTCCACCACTACTTATGTCTAAATTTACGTAAGCCATGCAAGAGCAGTTTTTCAAGCATACCATCTCACGTTCCCCAACTGTCATGTTCCTGTCAAACCAAGAGTTCCGTGTGTCCGGCATTTTATAGCTGGAATACTTGAGAAATCCATCTCCATTATGGCAATCCAACGGTGTCCTCCGAACACACCCATTAGACCAATCTCCATTTCCCCATTCCTTTTGGTTCTGGGGCACAAATTTACTCAAACAATCACATATTGGATTGTCTCCAACATTGTAGTTACCATTCGGACCACACAGTTTATATGTATCACAGTTATCTATTGGTGAAGTCAGGAAAATGACCCATTGCTGGGTTCAGTCAATCCACGTCCAGCGCTGCACAACGCTAGTATGATTCACAGCAAGCCTTGAAACATCTGAGCTGAGGAGTTTATAACCATAATACACCTCCTCCTTGGTGTAAACCAATTCAAATGTGTAGATTGAATTAGCTTTAAGGCTTGGTCTCCCACTGAATCCAATGCCATTCCATGGCCCAGTTCGGAACAGCTCAGCAGAACCACCGTTCAGAATTTGTTGTGGGTATCCTTGAGGATCACACCGGTATGTAAACTCTCCTTGAGCTGGATCATCACTGCTCTTCCAGGAAGAAAGGTGACGCTCAAGGCCTGTTACAAAGTTCTTGCCAAGCTTCATGCCTGGTAAAAGAGTATCACATGGATAATCAAAGCTTTGCCATAAAATATTATCATTTGCATCTTTCACAACAAGATTTCCTGACTCCATAAGTTGTGCAACAGGGTCCTGTGTGGATCCTGTCACATTGGGAGACCAAATAACACTGCCGGTACCATTGACAAGGGCAAGAATTCCAGGGTCGATTACTGTTAAGATGCCTGATGAATTGACAATTGGAATGAGCAAGGATCCTCTAAAGTTTTTTTTCCCTAAAGTTTCCTAGAGTGGTGTATTGTATGGTTAAGATTTAATGACAAGTCACATCAATTTTTTAGCATTAAATCTCAACCACACAATACACCACTTTAGGAAACTTTAGGGAAAAAAAACTCTAGAGGATCCTTGGTGCTGCGTTGGAGATTATTAAGATGGAAAACAAAGAGGAAAACAAGAAAGGTATTTTGAGGCCTCCCATTGACAGTCTAATGTCTGATAATTTCATGAATTTCATATGTTTTTACCATTATTTATTCAATTTATAAATGAAGATTCAAGAACTTTTACAACACGGTGAGTCTTCAGTGGGCGTTTTCTAAGAGAGATAGGAGTATTTTTAACCACATAAAGAGGAAAATAAAGAGGAAAAAAGAAAGATACTTTGAAGCCTACCATTGATGGTCTAATGTCAAATTCATGAAATTCCTCTATTTTCCATTATTTATTCAATTTATAAATGAAGACTCAAGAGCTCTTACAGCAGGGTAAAGTTGGACTTTCATAAATGAGATAGGAGAAGTCACATTCTATGTTACATGGAATCTGGTTTGTTACAGTTCGAGTGTTGGGTGCAGATGCATATATAGAGGTCAAACATCAAACCTCAAATTTAAGGGTATGCATACTCGGTAAAAAATGGGTATTTATTTATTTTTTGATAACTGTTGTCCAAAATTTTAATCTATTATGTGAGACAAAATAATTTTAGGGTAAACTATAGGTCTTAATGGTTGGACTTAATTCCCATCAAGTCCTATTGAAAATAAGTCTTCGTAGAATCGTCGCTAAAAATAATTTTTTTTGTGTTGATTTTTTGTACATGTCGCTAAAAATTGACAATAAATGACTTTTTTTTGTTACGGTTTTTATAAATTGTCACTAAAACTTACAATTTGTAACTCTTTTCTGTGACGAATTTTTCAAACTGTCATTGAAAATTAAAAATTAGTGACATTTTTTTAAACTATCACTAAAACTTATAATTAGTGAATTTTTTTGTGAGAAAATTTTCAAATTGTCGCTGAAAATTAACAATTAGTGACGTTTTTAATAGTGTTTAATGAAAAATGTTATTAATTATCATAGGACCTATTGAACAATAAGTTCACCTAGTAGGACTTACACGTAAGTGCCCCATAATTTTATATATAATATGCAGTGTAAAAAAGATATTTTACTCATTTTTATAGAATCATATAATAGCATATTTATATAATGATAGTGTTAAATACAAAGGGTAAATTACACTCACCTCTCCTGAAGTTTAAAAAAAATACAGTTAACTCACATTTTTGACATAATAACACCAACCTCGCTAGAAATTTTAATTCAAATAACACTTGAGTCCTTTTTCATTAGTAATTCATGAGTCGTGTACATGAAAAGATATTATTATCATGTCTTTTTTAGTAAAATATATATTTATATTTGTTTATTTATGTGTCTACCCACCATCTGTGTTAGTTTTGATGGTTTTACTTTATTAAAAGCAAAATTTACATAATTATGTCAAACTTGTAGGATTAAACTATATTTTTGTCAAATTTTAGAAGCGGTGAATGTAATTTACCCAAATACAATTATATAAGATCATCTCTAATGGTTCATTCATCAAATCCATCATCAAATTTAAATTTAATGAAAAAGTTACTTTTTGCTCCCCAACAGTTCATCAAATCCATCATCAAATCTAGGATTTCGCTTTTCTTTCATCAAACTAAGGGCCAATATGCCTTTCATCAAATCACTGATCATTGCCATTAGATTTCACCACTAGATGTCCACCGAATGTCCCCGGATGACCACCTTAAGGCAAAAATTTGTGAAAAAATTACACTGGCCGGTCGACCAATGGTTTGATGAAACTACAAAACACTCCGTTGGAACATTTGATATCAAAGGGAACTTTTACTCAAATTTGGTGAAAAAATTGATGCCCCTTTGGAGATGCCCTAAGAAGAGTCTATTAAATACATATCACACAATGTTGTCCAATGTCGAACAAAAATATTTGATTTATTTTGAGAGTGCATATAACATAGGTTATAATCACATAAATTACTCAAGCTAGTCTTTCAAATTTTTTGTTCTTTCTTGTTATCAGCAAAGAGAAGATGAAGTAGAACATAACAAGAGAACACCTTTCAAAATCATATGCTAAAAACCCACAAAACACCCAACTATATGCAAAACACCCAAAAACTACACAAAAGCAACCCAATCTACTGATCTCTCCATATAAACATTTTAACAAACAGATGGTAAGCATGGCACAAATTTGACGTTCAATCCTTTTTCCTATTCCTACTCCAACCATTGCAACTCTAGGCCACCACATCAACATCCCAGATATCAGATTTTGATCAGAACCAAAACAATCGAAGTTTTTCATTTGTAGCAATTCCATTTCACAATAATGCTGTGTTGAGTATAGGTCTGAGCCTTTTGAACCCTAAACAAAAATATAGAGAAATAGTGACGAAAGAAATAATTTAAAATGGTGTGGAGAAAATAACCATTCTCATAATACACTAACTCGCATTAACAATCCACAGGTAAAATAAAATACACCTCCAGGCTGTCATTACCATCTAACCTCCGATTGTACACATTTACTCTGACCAAACCACTTGCATTAGGCGCGCAAGGGGGGAATATTTTATCAACCTTAATACTCTTTTGTTTGTATCTCAACCTCAACTGAAAAAATAAATTAGGCAACGCAAGTTCAATACAACTAAAATCACTTGTTGAAACACCTTTAATAGCACCAGTTTTTATATTGTAAACCTCCATCCACCTAAACATTACAAATAAAATTGCTTATAAGAAAACAATCCTAAACAGTTTTAAAATACGTTTGACTCCTTAACGTAATTTTGCGTTCTTTTCCGTTAACAGTAGCAACCACTAAATATATCGCACCCTTCTGAATATTCCCTACGTTTTCTAACAACGTATCTTTGTAGTCCGTCCAAACATCCACTGGAAAAAACCGATCCACAACATCTATTCTGTGTTGAACGTACTCTTTATCCTTCCCACCGACAAGCTTGAATCTCATTTTTTTCAGCATACAAAACCTATCGGACTGATCAGGATCAACAATCCAGGTCTTAGGATTACCTTCACCAACACCAATAAATATCTTGTCAGGTGTGGGGACGGAATTTGACGGACTATTATCACTTATGATAAAAATGAACGTGATACACCACAACTTCCTCTTTTGCATCTTGTCCCAATTGAACATTCCCAATTAATTTTATACCCTTAACCACGATTTTGTCCGATTGACGATCACATTTATTTCCCAACTCAACCCCATTTAGCAATCTCGTCACACCTTTGTTGTCAAATGTAATGGTTTAGATCTTTTTTGCGCATTGCACCATGGCATGAAGGTGTGGGTTTCCATTTTCGTGGAGCTCTCTTGCAATAAGTATGTAGTATGGTAAGCAGGCTAGTTTGAGAAGTGATTGCAAGAGATCTAGCAGTTGTTCTTTTGGGCAAGGGCATTGTGGGTATGTGAGAAAAACATTTTTTTGCATAGAAACAGAAAGAGGCTTGGCGAGGCATTTTCTAATGGAGAACAATAAACTCATATCAATCGTACAAGGCCTTCATATTATATAAAAAACCTGGTGTGAATGGTGTGAGTTGGTGTGACTGGTGCTATATTAATATCACCAGCGCCCCCCCCTCCCGGGGGAACCTGGGCCGTCTATTCATGAATGCTGGATGTAAGTGGTGTGAGTACGTTTGATTCCTTATGGGATAGTGGTTTACACATGTCACGTGTATAATGGTTTGTGTGGTTGTAAAGGAAAGCTAAAAACAACACTAGAATTAGGTGAATCAATCATTTTTTTATTGCATTTTTTTATTTTTTATTCTTCTAAATATGACATGGAAATTTTTTATTATTTTATTATTTTATTTTTGAGTAATTCTATTTACACATCTCAATTCTCAGTTCATACCATTGTTCATAATTTTTTAATTATAATTTTATCCTTCAATCAAATATCCAAATTGCCTTCATCTCTATTACATCCCTTTTATCCATAAACCCTAACCTAACCTATTGACAACCATTACCACCGGCCAACCATCACTGATTGGACAACAAGCACACGTTACCCCCACCTTTGCCACGACCACCGCCATCGCCGCCACCTTTCCTCACTGTCGCTACTCTGCTACCCTCCTCTTCAAATCCTATTGCCACAGAGGCTCGTGACCACCACCATCGCAGCTCCCTTCGACGGCCTCCACATTAACGACCCATGATCCTTCTTTTTCTTCTTCTACTTCATTCCAAATCCTAGATCTAGGGGTTGCGGTGGAGCAGTAATGGTGAAAAATAGGGTTTGCGGAGAAAAGCTAGAAGGGTGGTTTGTGATGAGGGAATGGGTTTACGATGGGAGGGGTGATAGCAGGGAGGGGAGTTGCTGCTATAGTAAGGGTTGGGTTAGGGTTTTGCGGCGACAAAAAAGAAGTGGAAGATGAAGAAGAAGAAGAAAAAGAAAAAGATGGCAGGTAATGAGAGCGATAAAGGGTTTAGATTAGGGTTTTGCGGTGGCGAAAGGACAAGATCTACTATTAATCACGGTTGTTGGTTGTGGGTAGGGTTAAGGTTGAACAAGAATGAGAAATGAAGAAAGTTTACAATAGTGCACTGGCAGCAAGGTTTATAGCTACTATTGGCAAAAACAAAGGTTTGTAGCGGTGTGTCAGTGGCAAATTTTGCAGTAGGTGTCGGCGATGGAGAGGTTTGGATTGTTGTTTCCTTAAACAGCGGTGATAGGGACGAAGATGAGGGTTGCGACGATGAGGGGAGAGGGGTGGATATTAGTAGCTAACAATCGGCGATGGGCAAGGGTTTGGGTTAGGGTCAAAGTCAGTTGGAGAAGATGAGGGTAATTTGGTATTATTTGAAAAGTAGTGGTTTGTATTGAAACAAAATTAAAAGCTTTAATTTGTGTGGTGTGAATTGACCAAGTGGTGTATATTGAAAGGATTTGTGGTGTGTAAATAGAATCACATTTTATTTTTGGGTGATTCTACTTACACCACTATTTTACCTCTATATGAGTGTTTTTTTTCTTCTCAATTTTATCCATATGTGAAATTACCTTTTAAGGATAAAACACTAAAATTAAATATATTTTGTTATCTCCTTATACCCCTTGGTCTTCAATCCCTACTTCTCTTTTTCCTTTCTTAATTTTTCTCTTCTCTTACACATCTCTTTTCAAAAAGTGAGAATCATAGTATTTTGATCATTAAATAAAGCAATGGATGAAGAAACGGTGGTGAAGAATCATAAAAAAAAGTGAAATTGTGAGTTTTTTTTTAATTTATTTGGTAGGTTTTTGTTTTGTTTTTCTAGACTGGTGTTCGACTTTCGTTCGGTCGTTCGAAATCGAATAAAATAGAATAGTTTGGCATCACATTGCCGAACAAAAAATATAAGTCTGGTAACCAACTACCGAATAAAAGATACATCTCCGGTAACCGAATTTTTTTTAATTTGTTTGGCTTCTCATTATCATGTGTTTTCAGTTTCATTTTTTTATATTTTTTATTTTTTTGCCTGGACGGATTATACTTATACTCATTGCAACAACACAAGTATTGCAATATTAGTAGACTCTAGTCATGAATTCATTACAGACAAGGTTTGTTAAGTTTTTTTTATAAATACGATTTTTTCTTATTTTTAATTTGTATTGAGTTTTATTAATAATTTGACGTATAAATGTATTTATTATCTTTAGATTTTTAATAGTCGTGAAGTATTAATTAAATGGGCTTCGAACAGTGGGAAGAAGACTGGATTTGTCATTATTATAATGACATCAGATGCGGGAGGCAATGGCAGAAAACTAAGACTTACACTTGCTTGTAAAAGAAGTGGTTACTATAGAGACAGTAGGAAGATCAAGGGAGAATGATTGAGATTGACAGGTTCTAAAAAGTGTGGATGTCTATTTCTATTAAGGGGGAAAATTACCAACAAATTACCAAAATGAATTGTGATAACATGTTTGATTGATGGATGTGAACAATGATAGATTTTATGGATATTCGTACACTTGATGTTTTTATAAATAATTTTATGGATACTTTTTATGTATGATTTTATGGATACTTGTTTGATTTATGAATTTTTTTATGGATGCTTCAAGGAAAAAGTAAATCTTTCAATGTACAGCGATGGGGGGCCTAGACAACTATATTATAGTTTGACAACATGACACTAGAGTAATTCCACTTGTATGACAACGTATCACTGAACATTCACTTCACAAGTGGCCCAAATCAATTCTTGTTATCATCTAATTGGACAGCAACATAATGCTGGGGAAAAAAATATTGTCCGGTAACATGGCACTGGAGTAATTCAAATTAATTAGCGTTGTATTACTGAACAGGCCCACCACAAATTAAAAAATAATTGTTTGGAAGAAAGCGTCTCTATAAATGTATAGTAACAAAATGCTAGAGAGATCTATTTTTTTAGGCAACATAACACCGGAATAATGTAAGTTATTTAGTACCGTGTTACCAAAATTAGTAGTGTAAAGAGACGTAATTTATGATTAGTTTTGGTAATATATTAGGGGTGCAATGAGAATTACATTTTTTTTAATGGCGTAATGAGATGGAGGGTGTAAAGAGGGTAAATAGTGGTGTAAGTAGAATCACCCTTATTTTTTCATCTAAATGATAAATCATAATTGTTCCTTAGGCAAATTACATTTTGCTCCATTTATGGTTGGTCAATTTATCGCTTTAGTTTTTTCCATTTTGGCCTTTATGTTTCAATTTTTTTTAATTTACTTCTAAAACTAATTTTTATTCAAAATTAGACAGAAAATGTCACGTTAACTGTCACATAATATAAAAAAATATTATTATATTATAGTTTCAATTTGTGTCAGTGGTGTGATTTATATATAATAAATTTTTTTTTTGTCATTTGGTTGTTAATGTGTCAATTTTTTTGTCTAATTTTGGATATAAGTTAGCTTTTAGAGGTAAATTGAAAAAAATTTGAAACATAAAGGGCTAAAGTTCGAACAAACAAACTTTAAGGAGTAAAGTGAAAAAATAACCAAACATTAAAGGGTTTATTACACTTTCTACCCCTAAACTATTGTCGAATTGTCTACTTAGTGCTTGAACTATCAATTGAATATACTCAGTCCCTAAAGTATATAAATCAAAATCTATTTAATTCTTAAACTATCAATTGAATCTATCAAGTTTCTAAAATATTTAATTCAAACATATTTAGATCTTAAAAGGATAACAAAAATAAAATATATGCTTATAAGTATTATAAATTAGTAAACAACCTACCTAATTGAGATTTTATTACAATAAAAATCTTAAATTTTTATTTTATCTTTATTAAAAGGTTTTTTATTTCATTGTGTTTTTAAATTAATATTAAAGTTTGATTTCTCAGTCTTGTTAATAAATTATATGAATATTTGATATACTGGAGAAGTAGAATTAGACAATTTAAATAATAACACTTCACTACAAATAATAATAGAATACAATAATACATTAATTAACTAATAAAAAGAATTTAACAAAAAACTTAAAAACAATCAATTAAAAATTATAAACAAAATTTGGCTTATAATACTAGCTAATGGCAAGCACATAGAGATTGTAGAGATAGATAAGAAAATACTATGGATAATTACCCTTACCCTTATAAAAAAAATTCACCATAAGGACTGATAGCCACTTTTCAAAGACAGAATAAAAATTTAATATTTTTTTGAAATAAAATTTTAACTAAATAGGGTATTTTACCAATTTATAATATTTATGGCCTTATATTTTATTTTTGAATTCTTTTAGAAACTAAATAGATTTGAATTAAATACTTTAGAAATTTAATGGATTCAATTTATAGTTTAGGGACTAAATAGATTTTGATTTATATATTTTAGGAACCTATTAAACACAATGGATAATTCAGGGGCTAAATTGATAATTTGACGATAGTTTACAGATATAAAGTGTAATAAACCCAACATTAAAAAGGCAAAATGTAATTTATCTTTATTTCTTTCCTTTTCTCATCCCGCCATCCAAACAAAGTACTAGAGTATCGTGTTGTTTTACTTAAATGGTACCCCGACTAAATAAAATTTTACAAAATATAGTTGCCATTTGGCAAGTGAGTTGGTTTTAAGTTGAGACTTAAAAAACATAAAAAGACAAAATAGACTAAATAAGTTAGTAAGACAAAATATCACATTAAAATCATAATCATTTTACTTTTTCTCTCAAAAAAAAAGTTAAAAAAAATTTCCCAAACGGAGTTAACTTTCCAAACTAAATTAGTCAAAAAACTAAGAAGCCAGGCTAAAAAAGTTTTTCCAAACAAATAGCGTTCTTTTGGCATGTTGACATTTTAGTCAAAAAGTAATAAATAAAAAAATTCATAGATTTCTTTTTATTCTCTTTATTTTGTACACGTTTTTTTTTTTTTTTTTTGTAAAATGGAAAAATATCATTTCCAAATATTTCTATAATTTCACTTAATATTTTAACTAAAAAGTAATTAAAAAAATCAATTTTTAAATAAATCGTTAATTAGTTATCTATTATTCATCAACAAAAGTAAGTCAATATTGTCTTATTCATACAAGTTTATTCTACATGGTAAGTTTAAAATACTACCTTAAAAAAACTGCTAAATCATTACCACTAATATCGACCACCTAGGCATATTCACAGTAAATAAATAAATAAATAGTTGAGGATGTTTTATTTTTGAATTCCACAACATCTTAAAAATATATATATATATATATATTTTCATAATTAAAAACTTACCACAAGCGAAGACCTGGTGATCAATGTGTACACACCAACGCCCACTTTCTCCATTCTTTAGTCTTTAAATTCTTCTATGACAAAAAAAAAGACTTTGAACCAGTGACTTGGAGCTAGCTAGACTTGGAATTTTGTTGAATACAAAGGCCTAGTTTTGAAATTCTATTTTTATTGGGTATGTAATTTTTTGACTTTTTATAACGTAGAAAAAAATTAATATATGTTTGAAAATAAATTTTCAATTGTATAAATAATCTTGATTGATTGAAATGTTTGAATTTTTTTATAGTAACTTTTTGATATTTTTTAATATATATATTTTTTTTTAGATTTTTTCCATCCTCATCAAACTAGTTAAATTTTTGTTATATTTTGGTTTAAAATTCACTTTTTCTATTCTGGCTATACAAATTTTAAATACACTCTACAACAAACTCTCTATCCTTTTGTCATGCTATTTAAACATTATTTTAGAAATTTAAAATTTTTTTTTTTGGTAAACTCTACACAACTAATTCCAAAATTATTAAAAGTAATATTTTTTAATGTTTAACTAATCTAAACAACTAGTTACATTTGTTGAGCCAAATTCATCAAAACTAAAATAGCTAACTTACTAGCTAGTTTGATGGGATTGGAATTTAATAATTTACTTATTATTTTAACTAAAAAATAAAAATTACTAGCTTGATGGAGCTGCTGACATTATAAGTAGACAAATTGACCATCCGTATACAAAGAGGACTTTTTTTTTTTATCAACAAAGAAGAAAAAACTTTATTGATGAAATCAAACATACATTACATACGGAAACCATTAATAAGGAAAAAAAGACAAGAGCTGAATAGCATCTAGGTTGGCACCAAGCGGGATGTGCAATCATGTCCTAGCTCAAGCCAAAGTTGGTGAGAAACCAACCAGAAAAAGAAAAGAGGAGAACCAAAAACAATCAAACTAACCCCACCAGAGAAATCTTCCTAACAGCAGCCACCAGCTAAAGTCAGCTCAGAATTCTAATTCTTCACGCCTTGAACAAGATCTTACTTGCTGAAGGTTGAACACCACCTCATTAATAGAATAGTGTACCCCAAACGTGTTATATTTCAACCATAAAGCAATTCTAATCTTTATTAACTCCCCAAGAGCCATAAAATCTGGTTGAATTCCGTTGAACAAACAATCATTTCGGAGCTTCCACACATACCACCTGATAGCAAAAGGAATAGAGTGCCATATCCTCCTTTCAAACCTGCTGCAACTTGTACCTAACCACCATTCCAGAAGATCTCCAACATATCCAAGAATTACCCAAGACAAGTTCCACCAATCCAATAATTCAGACCACATTCTCCAAACCAAAGGGCAATGTAGCAGAATGTGATTGGTAGTTTCAACATTCTCCCTGCAAAATAGACAATAAATGTTCACATTTGGATCCAAAACTCCAATTCTTTGAAGATAGAAAGCCGTTTTCACTCTATCTTTCCAGGCCAACCAACCAAAAAATTTCACTCTTGGTGGTGCTCCATTGCCCCATAACAGTTTAGTAATCCTAAGAGATGGACCTTGAGCAGACTCACTCTATCTTCTGGCAGAGGAAACAGAGAAGGACCCCGATGGGTCTGCAATCCACCAAGCTTGATCATCAATATTAACCCTTAGAGTGGGAACGTCCTCCAATACCTCAACAAGCCTTTTAACTTCCTCCTCTTCCAAAGCTCTTAAAGGTCTTCTGAATGAGAACTGCCACCCTCCTGCTTCATTTCTGATTTGAACAACAGACTTCAGGGAGTCATCTTTAGTTTCTGATAAGTTAAAAAGCCTAGGAAAGGCAGCCTCCAATTTACCAATTACCAACGAATTGTCCCTCCAAAAGTATGTCCTTTCACCATTACCAATTACAATTTTAAAATTTGCAACAAAATATGAGTGTAGATCAATATTAGACATAACAGATGATAATATATCTTGCCAAACTATGGACATGGATCTATTAATCACCACATTTGGGCTCCAACCTTCACCCTCATGACCATACTTGCTTGACACTACAGACTTCCATAATGATCCATTCTCAGAACCATATCTCCACCACCATTTTAGGAGCAAACTCTCATTGAGGTCCTTAATTCTGCTTACTCCCAATCCACCCTGAGCTTTAGTTTTGGTAACTTCCTTCCATCTCACCAGATGAAGTTTTTTCTTCACAGATGTACCCCCCCATAAAAAGGCAGCTTGTAGTTTTTCAATGATCTTCACCACCCCTTTTGGCATTCTGAAAATAGAGAGATAGTAGATAGGTAAATTTGATAGAACTGACTTGATGAGTGTCAATCTACCAGCAAAAGACAACAATTTCCTTTTCCAAGATGCTAGTTTCATCTTCACCTTGTCCACTATTGGTTGCCAAGTCTTTTTTCTTCTTGGATTTGCTCCCAAAGGTAATCCCAAATACTTTAATGGTAATTTTTTCCAACCACAATTGAGTAATGATGCATAATAATGAACACTCTCATCCTCGATCCCAATCCCACATATCACACTCTTATAGAAGTTAATTTTTAATCCTGACAAAATCTCATAGCATCTTAAAATCCTTTTTATTGATAAGATCTCCTCCCTTTCAGCCTCACACAAAATTATTGTATCATCAGCAAATTGAAGATGAGAAATATTAACCTCTTGATTGCCTACCACTGCCCCTTTTATCAATCCCCTTGCTTTTGCCCTTGATAATAGGATATTAAGTCCCTCTACCACTATTGTGAAGAGGAATGGTGAAAGTGGATCCCCTTGTCGAATCCCTTTTCTAGGAGAAAACTCCTCAGTAGGTGATCCATTTACCAGCACTGATAATCTTGCTGTTGAAATGCAGGTTTTAATCCATTTCAACCATTTCTCTCCAAATCCAAAGTTATCCATCATGGATAAAAAAAATTCCCAATTGACTGAGTCATAGGCTTTTTGAAAATCAAGCTTCAAAATTAAGCCCTTTTTCTTCGATTTCCTCCATCCATCCACCACATCATTAACAATCAGCACTCTATCTTGGATATATCTTCCGCCCAAAAAAGTAGTCTGGACTTCACTTATAATCTCAGGGAGCACCATCTTTAATCTTCTAGCAAGCACTTTTGCCAAAACCTTGTAAGTTGAGTTGATGAGACTAATAGGCCTGTAGTCTAATAAGTCAGAAGGGTTATCCTTTTTGGGAATGAGGGCAATGAAAGTGTTATTAATGCCCCTCACCAATTTTCCATTCATGTGAAACTCATTAACAAATTGTACAAAATCTTTCCTCATGAATCTCCAACATTTTTTGATACAAGTCATGTTGAATCCATCCGGCCCAGGAGCTTTATTTCCTTCACAATCTTTTACAGCTAGCCAGATTTCATCCTCAGAGAAAGCAACCTCCAGCACTTCTTCAACCTTTACCTTACTGATGGTTTTAAACTGTCCTGAAAGTTTTGGCTTGTTAACCCAATTTTCAGAGAACAAGCTGGAAAAATGCCTAAATACTTCCTGCTTAATTGCAATTGGTTCTTCAATTTTGACACCATTCACTTGAACTGAATCAAGTAAGTTTCTACTTCTCCTCTTGTTGGCACAAATGTGAAAAAATCTGGTATTCTTGTCCCCCATCTGAGCCCAATCCAATCTGGATTTCTGAAACCATAGAGAATCTTTCATTTTTCTTAATTTCCATACCAGGCCTTTAGATTCACTTCTGTTTATATTTTCAGATTCAGATAATTCCCTTTTTTCTACTTCCAAATCAAATCCATGCAAAACCTCCTCAGCTTGTTTCAACTGATGATCAATATTTCCAAAGACCTCTTGATTCCACACCTTCAATTTATGTTTCAATGCTGTGAATTTTAGCCTTAAGAGTGTATCCAGCCTATCCCTCCTCATAGACCCCAGACCAAGCTGCTGCTGCTTGTTTAAAATTAGAATGTAGAGTCCGTGCATTTATAAATCTAAATGGCTTTGGCCCCCAATCCTTGACATCTTCTCTTACTGGGCAATGATCAGAAACCACCCTAGGTAAACCCCATAATTTGAAATTGAATTTTTCAAGCCATTCTGGCTCAAACAAGAATCTGTCAATCCCACTCCAACGTACCCCTTCTTGAGTATTACTCCAAGTATAACATCTGCCTTGCATAGGAATATCAACCAGCTCTAATTTCTCAATAAATTTGTTGAAATCGGCCATACCCCTATCCCTCCTAGAACAACCTTTTCTTTCCCCAATCTCCCTTATCTCATTAAAATCTCCCCCCATACACCAAGGATTAGAAAATGAGGATTTAAGTCTAATAGTTGCCTCTCATACCTTCCTTCTATTAATAACATCATTCGGGGCATGTATATTGATAATGACACAATTGAAAAAACACTTGGACGTACCTGAAATAAGAATAAGATTTTTGGTACAGCAACAATCTTCCAAGGAAAAAGCTTCAGGATTCCACACAGATAGCAGTCCCCCAGCACTACCTTCAGCATCCACCAACATAAACTCCATCAAGTCCCATGGCCAAATTGATCGAACCATCCTCTCATCTAAGCTACTTCTTTTAGTTTCTTGCACTAATAAAATATCCACCCTTTTATCTCTCACCCAATCTTTAATTCTTCATCTTTTTTCAGGTCCTCCCAGACCTCTAATGTTCCAAGACATAATAATCATTAAAACTTAATAGTACTCTCGCTCACCTTCAAGCTATCTATTAAGCTTGAAAATCACCAACTCTAATGATGGCCCTCTGAAGATCCTGTTTTTCGAGTTCCATAATTCTGATAATTGATTCTTCCTCTTTATCTCCATAGTTGATGCCCAAATCTTTACCGATCTGCAAAGTTACCTGAGCTTCTCTCCTCATCTGGTTTATGTTGCTTGATCTACTTTTTTGGGACATAGACACTGTAGTTGCAGCTGCCGCTACTCTGAAAATGGCCCATCTTTGAAAGCTGCTTCCAGATGGTAAACAGAAATGCTTCTTTTTTCCACCCTCTCTGATCTTTCTCACAAGACTCCTCTTTTTTCTTGTATCTCCCACTTCAGACACGATCTTTCTTGATTCCGGAAAGGATGAGTTCCCACTGTGATTATCCTCAACCAAATGCGTTTGGGCTGAATTGCTAATTTCATTAGTTAATGGCCCACGACCACCTGTACCCTCATGGGCCATTCCAAATACCACTTCCACATTGATGCTGGGCCTAATTCCTTCAGACCCACTCAAACTTCTAACAAATCCAGTCGTTTGAATAACTCCATCTACACCATTCATATCATCTTTTACTGCTGACCTCTGAGATTGTTCCTCATGTACGCTTGTTCCTTCCCCAAGCAGACCGCCAGCTTTTGTATTTCCAAAACTGATGTCAGTCTCTTTTACTCTCGATTCCCAATCCTCTCCCTCTTCGACAACCACCTCATTTTCTTTGATGCACACAGATTTGCTACTGTATGTATCCTTGACACTGTTGCTTGTTTCTTTTATCATTGGTGAAATATCATCATCATCTGAATCTTTGATTCCAACCTTACCTGAACCCATAATGCCACTTCCATTGGATTCAAGTGATACACCATTATGTTTTAAACCTTTGCACTTGTAATAGAATAATTCCGAACAAGATGATAAATCCAAATTTTCGCAGACTCTAACTGGGTATGAAGCCCCCTTGCATCTCAAAACAATCACTTTGTTAATAATCTCCATACACCTTGTAAGGATTCTTATCTTACCACAATGAAACGATTCACCATTGAGAGTAGCATCGTCAAATTGGATTACTTCTCCCCAAACTGCTCCGATGTCTCTAAAAGTTTTTGTTTTCCACAAATTAAATGGAACACCAAAGCAACATAACCAAACACATCTTTCTTGTTGAATTTGAATTCCTGGCTGCCATTCCGTCATAGTTTCGCACCATTCAAAAATCTAGTCCTTTGAACTGGTTTTGGCCTCCTTCATCTCTTACACATTTTTGAAAGATAGCACTGCTAATCTCCCCCCCCCCTCGGCTTTTACTTGTACATCCTTCCAATCTCTCTTTTGGATTTTCATCCTAAAAGCTTTAAATGAAAACAAGGATTTAAGTTTGATAATCAAACTTTCATGAAGCCAACCTTTCCCTGTTTCCTCAGCTTGAATAATCACTTCGTTTATCCTTAGCTCCTCCCCATTTTTCACTATGTCAGCAAATGATGTCCCCGCTACAAAGGAGTGTAAGGGAAAACCTTTGTTCAGCGTTCTATCTTCAATGGGTACCATGGCTGACTTCGCTTTTATTTCCTTCCTCTAACTCTCCTTTTGATTCACTTTTGCAAAGTTTGCTTTTTTAACTTTCAGTTCTTTGTTCTCTATCCAGATTCCATTCACTTTTTGTACCGCCATATTTGCAAAAACTCGGCATCCATATCTAACCAATCCGAATCTGGATCCTGTTAATTTCCATCTCTTCATTGGTATGAAAACATCCTTGACTATCCCGAACTTTGTGAACAGCTGAAAGAGGCCCTTTGGATTCATGGACTCTGGTAAGTTATCCACAAATATGGTGAAAATCTCTTCTTCATTACCTCCATTAACCAGTTGAAGGGGGCACAATTATTCAAGCCTATTTGTATGGAACCTCGTTGGAGTGGACGAAGGTCCCTACTCCGTACTCAAGCCTAGTTGTATAGAGCCTTGTTGGACTGGACGAAGGTCCCCACTCCGAAGTGGGCTCTCTCTCTCCACTCTATGATGGGCCAAGCTAAGGGATTAGTCTTGGCCCACTCCCCACTCCGAAGAGGGGAAGACCATGGGCCTGGCCTTAGCACCACTCCCCACTCCAAAGAAGGGAAGACCATGGGCCTGGCCCTAGCACCACTCACCACTCCCCACTCCGAAGTGGGTAAGTCCATAACATGGGATCCAAGGCTTCCACTCAACGACATCATGAGTGCTAACAGATCAATCAATACCCTGTAAAGTAAAGAGCACATGGTGCCCACGAATGACGGACCTTGCTCCCCTCTATTAAGGGATGTGCTACAATCACGGCTGAAGACCAGGCGGAGAATGAGGGAGCTTGATGAATAAGTCATACGATTCTTATAAAAGGTAACCTAGACTCTCCTTGAGAGGGGCGATCTCAAAACTCTAGAAACACATTGGTCTTCTCTATCTTGTCTCTACCAAACTCCGGTACTGACTCGACCGTCGGCGGGGTTTCCGACCAACCGCCGGTCGGGCAACCTAACTATTTGTTCCTTGTGCAGGCCTTCACCCATTGGTGCACCAGGGTTCGTCCACGAAGTTCCATCTTACTCTATTGCGGAAACTGGTCCGCACATTTGGCGCCGTCTGTGGGAATCGTTCTCTGATTGCTTTGTGACGAACTCCGACGATGGATGTTGAAGGAACCTCGCAACCAGGGATTGGAGAGAAGACTCCAGGAACGGAGAGAACCAAAGATAAAGGTCTGGCCTTCCCTACCGGGAACGACAACCAGATGGACCATGACAGTCTGACCCTCCATACGGCGGAGCGACGTCATGCCGTCGCCTATCGATCATCTCAACGGCTATTTGTTGAGAAGGACCACCGTGATCGTGTTATCGACTCGATGAGTCTGGAGATTGAGGAGCTACGTGCTCAACTGAGGAAGCAGATGGTACCTCAGGGGGAACCAAGGAAGTCCGGAGGGGGACCGTCGCAGCAACGGAGGCATGCTTCTCCGCCGCCCCCACGACGTGAACGGTCTAACTATAGTCCTGCTCGTGGTGAACGTAGCCGGTTGATTCTGGTACGCAGTAAGGGAGCCAGTAGTAGGACAGAGAACCCTCGAGAAGACTCTCATAAGAGACAAAAGTCCATTAGTCATTATTCAGCAATCTCTCCTCCTCCGCGCCGTCGTGACGAGCGACCACGTGACTTGAGGGCATGGTTGAATAACAACCAAGGGGATGATCGACGGTCGAACAAAATAGCAGAACGACGATTAGAAAGGGAAAAGGAGCATCTAGATCGGCCTGTTCATCAGATAGAGCGTCGTGCTCTGGACCGACTAGTCTCTTCCCCCCTTTGCACTGAGATTGAAGCGGTGGAAGCTCCTCATAAGTACAGTCCACCAAAGTTCATCCTCTATGATGGGAAGTCAGACCCCCTGACTCATATCAGCCATTACCACCAAATGATGTCACTTTGGAATCAGAACGATGCGTTCATGTGCAAGGTTTTTGCCTCTAGCCTTGGTGAGCATGGCCTCCGGTGGTATGACAAGCTTCCTCCTTAATCAATCTATGATTAGGCTCAGCTCTCCGAAGCCTTCGTCGCACTGTTTGTTTCTAATAGCCGAATCCCGAAGGGATTGGATACCTTGTTCAATACTCGGAAGGATAAAAAGGAGTCTTTACGCGAATACGCTCGGCGATATTGGGAGGCATATGGCAATTTGGAAGAAAATGTTTGTAGTGAACCGTTGGCAGTTCTATACTTCAAACAAGGCATCCCCCCTTCACATAAGCTCAGGCAGTCATTGACGAAACGACCCGCCTCTGACTTGAAAGAGCTGAGGGCTCGAATAGAGGAGGGAGCCCGTGTGGAAGATGACACAGCCTCTATACAAGTGTCAATTGTAGATGAGAGAGTTAAGGACTCTTGGCAGCATAGAGTCGAACAGCCTAGGAGGGAGGACCAAAGAAAGAGGTATGGCCAAAATAAGCAACCGACCATGCAAACTGAAGAAGAAAGGAGTAGATCCTACGAAGCCATAACCACTGTGTTCACGGAGCCGATCTATAGGCTCTTGGAAAAAATCAAGGGAGAACCCTACTTCGTTTGGCCTCCTAAGATGATGGGGGACCCTGCTCGGCGCAACCAGGAGTGGCGGTGCACCTACCATCGTGAGAAAGGGCATAAGACGCAGAACTGCAGAGACCTCAAGAGGCATCTCGAAGACTTGGTTACTGCCGGCCACCTCCAGCAATGGATCGATGTGGAAAAGACAAGGGCAAAACAGGGACAACCCCCAATCCCTCTACCAGAGGACCAAGCTCCAAGGCTAGTGATAAATGTTATCCATGGGATGACCGACCCCCAAAGGGAGAATGCCCTTCGTGGCGAGATTCAAAGAGCCACGCACTTGTAACAAGTCATGTCAGTAGGACCATTGCTCAAGAAGTCTAGAACGGAAGCAAAGCCCTCTCAATTCAACATTACGTTCTCCGAAAAAGATCTAGAAGGGATCCAACATCCTCACACTGATGCCCTGATCGTCACCATCGGTGTGGCGAACAAATTTGATGTGAAACGGGTCCTAATTGATCAAGGGAGCGCCGCTGACATTATGTATTATGACCTTTTCAAAAAGATAGGTCTTGATGAGCAACACTTAATCCCTGCAGTCTCCCCTCTGGTCGGCATCAATGGACAGACAGAGTGGCCGCTCGGCCGAATCACCTTGTCCGTCACAGCAAAGTCCAAAGTGGTCCCTGTCGACTTCTTGGTGATCAATACTTCATCTCCTTACAATGCAATACTCGGTCAACCTTGGATTCATACAATGCAGGCAGTGCCATCCACTTACCACCAGGTAGTCCGTTTCCCAACAAAGAATGGGGTAGAGGAGATCAAGGGTGACCAAGTAGCAGCAAAGCACTGCTTCATCACCGCCATGAAGTCTAAACAAGCATGCAAGGAAGTCCAGGTGGTCGAACTGCCTGATCAGCCTGTACTGGAAGACGTTGGTAGAGTGCCAACAGAGAAGATGGTGGAGGACCTCGAAACGATCTTGGTGGGCGGAGGAGATCCAGACAAGTTCTTTCTACTCGGCACGTCGCTTCTCGCCAGAGAGAAGGAGCAGTTGCTAACTCTCTTTCGCAAGAATATAGAAGTATTTGCCTGGTCTGCTTACGAGACTCCTGGGTTGGACCCAGCCTTTGCATGTCACCAACTCAATGTCCAACCAGCAGCTCAGCCCGTAGTCCAAAAGAGCAGACGATCATCCGCAGAACATACAGAAGCAGTCATCCAAGAGGTAAACAAGTTTCTGATGGCAGGGGTCATACGAGAGGTACAATATCCGAAATGGTTGTCCAACACTGTCGTGGTGAAGAAAAAGAATGAAAAATGGAGGGTGTGCGTCGACTTCACCAGCCTCAACAAAGCTTTTCCTAAGGACAACTTTCCTTTCCCATGGATAGACCAACTAGTAGATGCAACTGTCGGACATGAACGGATGAGCTTCCTAGATGCCTACAATGGCTATCATCAAATCCCCCTATTTGGCCCTGACCAGGAGAAGACAGCATTCATTAGCCCAAGGCACCCTCTTGCTACAAAGTGATGCCCTTCGGCCTAAAGAACGCCGGTGCGACCTATCAACGGATGGTCACTAAAATGTTCAAGGACCAACTAGGCAAGACTATGGAGGCCTATATAGATGACATGGTGGTCAAAAGTAAATTGGCCGAACATCATCTGAGAGACTTGGAGGAAGTGTTCCAAATCCTGAAGACCCTAAGCTTCGCAGGCATACTCGAAATGTGCATTCGGGGTCGGTTCAAGGAAGTTCTTGGGATATATGGTGACCAGGCAAGGTATCGAAGTCAATCCCGACCAGATCAAAGCCCTCCAAGACATCGAGGCACCTACAAAGGCTAGGGAACTCCAAAAGCTCGCTGGTATGGCTGCAGCATTGAATCGTTTCATTAGTCGGTCCTCCGATCGAATGAGACCCTTCTTCCAACTCCTAAGGAAGAAAGCAGACTTCAAATGGAGTGACCAGTGCTCCGAAGCACTTGCAGAATTGAAAAAGTATCTTTCTTCCCCTCCCCTTTTGTCTACTCCAGTCCCCAACGAAGAGCTCTTTCTTTACTTGGCTGTCTCCGATCACGCTGTGAGTGCAGTCTTGATTAGAGAGGAAGGGAAAGAACAAAAGCGATATACTCGTTAGCAAAACCCTCTTGGATGCGAAACCAGATACCTACCTCTAGAGAAGTGGTATCGCCCTCTTGATAGCTTCTAGGAAGCTTGCTCACTACTTCAAGGACACATTATCAATGTCCTCACAGTACCCTCTAAAGTCGTGTTCAGGTAATTTGATTTCTTGGGCAGACAAGTGGGCGGTAGAATTAGGGAGTTTGATATTAAATTCCAACCACGGATTGCTATCAAAGCTCAAGTGTTAGCAGAACCGTGGTGAGTTCACTCCAGGACCGACCGGCCCCTCCGAAGGGAGCTCGACCTTAGCAACTGAAATCCACAACACTCATCAAACCCCCGCTGAGGCATGGAAACTTTTCATTGGAGACATTTGGCAGTTGTTCGTTGATGGATCCTCCAACCAAAAGGGTTCTGGAGCGAGAATGGTCCTTATTTCACCAGAGGGGTTTATTTGGGAGCAAGCTATCAGACTGGGATGGAAGGCTTCCAACAACGAAGCAGAGTACGAGGCTCTGCTAGCTGGTCTCCGTAGCGCAGAACACTTTAATGCAGAGGAGTTGCTCGTTTATAGTGACTCCCAACTTGTGGTGAACCAATTGGTGGACTATCTGAAACTTCATGACGACCGGATGACATCCTATCTGAGAACAAGCCAAGCACGATCCACAAATTTCAAGCTATCGGGGTTGTGAAAATTGGCGTGACGAAATAGCCACGCCGATGCCTTAGCTTTGTCTTGGCTCTTGGTGGACTCAAAAATGGTCATAAGATATGGGTCGAATTTGTTCCTCAACCGACTATCGATCCACCTAGCTCGGTCCTTTGTACTGACATTGGTCCGAGCTGGATGGATCCTCTCCTTGCCTTCTTAAAAAATGGCGCTCCTCCAGATGATAAGAAAGAAGCACATAAAACAAGGCACCGAGCTGCGCGATTTTGGGTCTCACCTTCGGGCAAGCTCTACAAAAAGTCTTACCTCGGTCCGTATCTTCTTTGTGTTCACCCCAATCTTGTGGAGAACTTTCTTTATGAAATCCACGAGGGGATCTGTGGCGATCTGCTGGAGGTCGGTCCTTGGCACACCGAGCCCTCACTCATAGTCTTGGTGGCGCGTGCGAAAGATGCCCAACAGTATGTCTAGAAATGCGACAAGTGCCAAAGGTTTGCCCCACTCATTCATCAACCAGCCAAGAACCTAACTCCCCTCACCAGTCCATGGCCATTTGCACAATGGGGTCTGGACATCGTTGGACCTCTAGCAAGAGGTACTGCTAACCAAAGGTTCTTCGTTGCTGCCACTGACTATTTCACGAAGTAGGTGGAGATTGAAGCCTTAGCAAGAATAAAGGAAGCTGACATGAAAAGGTTTGTTTGGAGGAACGTCATTACTCGGTTCGGCATCCCAAGGGCCTTACTATCTGACAACGGCACCCAGTTCGATAGGAAGGTTTTCAGAAAGTTATGTTCTGACTTAAAAATTGAGTTCTGAAATTCTACTCCAGTCTACCCTCAAGGCAACGGTCAAGCTGAAGCGTCTAACAAGACGGTCATCAATGGGATGAAGAAGCGGCTGGAGAAGGCCAAAGGTAAATGGGTGGAAGAACTTCCAAACGTTCTGTGGGCGTATAGAACAACACCACGGCGATCGACAGGGGAGACGCCTTACTCTCTCACTTATGGGATGGAGGCCATCATCCCCTTGGAGGTTGGCCTTCCCACTATTCGATCTGAAATCTTTGAACCAACAAACAATGATGAGGCCATCGCCCAGGCTCTTGACCTGACAGAGGAGCGCAGAGAAGCCGCGCTCATTCATCTGGCAGCATACCAGCAACAACTTACTAGAAGTTTCAATAAAAATGTGCTAATTCGCCAATTTCTACTTGGAGATCTGGTGCTAAGAAAGGTCATGGATCATAAGAAGGTCCCTGGTGAAGGGAAGCTCGGCCCTAACTGGGAAGGGCCTTACAGAGTTACCTCTACCTTAGGCAACGGAGCTTACTACTTGACTGACCTAGCAGGCAAGTCCATTCCTCGTCCTTGGAATGTTTCCAACTTGAAGAAATACTATCAGTGATGTAATGATCTGAGCAACTTTTGAATGTAATCGCAATTCTCTAAGTATTATTGAAATCACCTTTTCCCTATGAATTGTGTTCTTTTTCATATGTGTCGTACATATATTTATTTCGACAATTGAGCAAGAACGGATTCTGAGTCTTAACCTCATGACACCGCAAACTTCGGCCCTTCGGTTGGAGTAGAGCCAAGTGGTATAGCTTGGTGGAATTTGTGCCAAGTATCGTTACTTGAAAGCATGGTCCATGGTAACAACTCGCGCTCAACGAAGAGCCGAGTTACACTCTACGATGAGTTAAGCTTGACCGAATCAAGTAAAAGCCGAGCAACGAAATGCCCGGCTGAATCCAACTAGACATTTCTAAGGCACAAAGCCTGGTCTGCCAGACTAAACGCCCTATATAGTCTCGGAGCCTCTGCTCAGCTAGGGACACGGAAAGTTCTTTCTTCTAATTTTTCCAAGGCACAATGCCTATTTTGCCCAAATAAACGGTCCACCCGGCCACGAAACCTCTATTTGGCCGGAGGGCATGGAAAATTCTTTCCTCAAATTTTTCTAAGGCATAAAGCCTAGTTTTACCAAACAAATGGCCTCCTTCCCTACGGCGTCTCTGCTCGGATTGGGGGCATCAAGAGTTATTTCTTCCAATTTTTCTACGGCATGGAGCCTAGTCAGACCAAACAGGCGGCCTCCTTCTCTAGAGAGCCCCTGCTCGGTCGGGGGCAAGCATAACACATGCAAGCAAAAATTAGAAATTGAAGTTCAAGACATACAAAAATGCAACAAAGCTTGGTATTACTATAAAGCATCCATTACAAAAAGAGGAGCTCGGCCTTACAAAATGACGATGCAAACTAGCTGAACTCCAACACTTAAAAAAAAAAAAAAAAAAAAAAAGAGGAAAACAAAAAGAGAAGGATCTTGTTTTGGATAACAACCACATGCCGACTTCACTTACTCGACTCTCCCGCCGAGCCCTTCCTTTTTTTGTCACTTCGGGAGACCTTTGAAGGCTCTGCCTCGATGCGTCTTGAGGACATTTGGGATTTGACTCCTATTTGGTTGACCTTTGAAGGCTCTGCCTCGATGTCTTGAGGACCACGGGATTTGACTCCCTGTTGGTTGACCTTTGAAGGCTCTGCCTCGATATGTCTTGAGGGCCAAGCGAGGATATGACTCCCTGCTGGTTGTCAAAGGTGAAGTATGAAGGTGCTCCGAGTCGGGTCATGACGGTGGTCTTTCGCTTCAACTCTTTGTTCTCTGTCTTTAGGGCGCAAATCTCTGCTCGTGCATCTTTGTACATACTCTGGAGCAGAGAAAGTTGGGAGTTTAGCTTTTGTACTTCAATGGTTCTATTCTGTAACCGGTGAGATAATTTAGTAACCGCAGTCACGGTTTCTATGCAAGAGCTTAGTGTGAAGTGGTTGGCCTCAATATCAGATTGAGCAGCCATGATTTGCTCAACTGATATCATAGGAAAGCTAGGAAGAATGGGAACAGGGGCACTCGGTCCAGGAAGGTTAGGAAGGGTAGGAGCAGGGACACTTGATCCAGAGGAGCTCGGATCATTGAGGTCCGGAAAGAGAGTGAGGGGGCGAGATGAGGCCATGTGTGGTGAGAGATGTAAAGAGCAAGAAAGAAAAGTCAGAAAAATAATAGAGAACAGACTGAGTTTTGAGACAACTTTTCTCCTCCGTTCAGTCTCTCTTTTCTCTCGATGAGGAAGAGGAAACAGAAGAGAGTAATGAAGAGGGAGATGGAAGAGAGTGATGAGGAAGAAAGGGATATGAGGGAATAAGTAGAAGAGGGGAAAATTCTGATTCAGAATAATACAGAAGAGAAGAAGACAAGATGGAGAGAAAGTCGAGGCGAGCGGTAATCGATGAAGTTTGCTTTTGTCGGCCCATCGACGCAAAAGCAAACCGCGTGTCAGACGAAGTTTTCGAAGGAATACATATATGTATATATATTGTATATTTATGTATTATATACATTTATTCGACTAATCATGTCACAAGAGTGACTTGGTTGAGTGGTTTGGTTCGGCGTCTAAGGATGGAGAGGTTGAGCCCGAGGTTAAGGGTTGAAACCATAGCGAGTTTTTCTTCTATTTTGTTTTGTTTTGATGTGTATGTGTCTCATACATATAGATAATTGTTTGAATATCTGATCACAAGATTAGCTTGGCTCAGTGGTTTAGCTTAGTGGTTTGGGCTGTGGCCTGAGCTTGAAGTCAGGGGTTCGAAACCCCATATCTCTGTATTCGTATCTTATTTTTCTTTTTGCGTGTTTTGCTTACGCACAATGGCAGTCAGGACAAACTTTCATGACAAATCAAAATCTTTAAATTGGCTGAGATGTCTATTAAAATATATATATATATAGAATTAAAATTTTATAAATTGGCCGAGATATAATAATGGCTTCCACTCAATAATTTTTAGTGCAAGCCAGAGGGCAAATGAAGGGGGCACAATTATTCAAGCCTATTTGTATGGAACCTCGTTGGAGTGGACGAAGGTCCCTACTAGACTGGACGAAGGTCCCTACTCCGTACTGACGAAGGTCCCTACTCTGTACTCAAGCCTAGTTGTATAGAGCCTTGTTGGACTGGACGAAGGTCCCCACTCCGAAGTGGGCTCTCTCTCTCCACTCTATGATGGGCCAAGCTAAGGGATTAGTCTTGGCCCACTCCCCACTCCGAAGAGGGGAAGACCATGGGCCTGGCCTTAGCACCACTCCCCACTCCAAAGAAGGGAAGACCATGGGCCTGGCCCTAGCACCACTCACCACTCCCCACTCCGAAGTGGGTAAGTCCATAACATGGGATCCAAGGCTTCCACTCAACGACATCATGAGTGCTAACAGATCAATCAATACCCTGTAAAGTAAAGGGCACATGGTGCCCACGAATGACGGACCTTGCTCCCCTCTATTAAGGGATGTGCTACAATCACGGCTGAAGACCAGGCAGAGAACGAGGGAGCTTGATGAATAAGTCATACGATTCTTATAAAAGGTAACCTAGACTCTCCTTGAGAGGGGCGATCTCAAAACTCTAGAAACACATTGGTCTTCTCTATCTTGTCTCTACCAAACTCCAGTACTGACTCGACCGTCGGAGGGGTTTCCGACCAAACGCCGGTCGGGCAACCTAACTATTTGTTCCTTGTGCAGGCCTTCACCCATTGGTGCACCAGGGTTCGTCCACGAAGTTCCATCTTACTCTATTGCGGAAACTGGTCCGCACACCAGTCTACCCCTCTGTTTTCTGAATACAGGACTCCATCCTCCTTTCTCCCTCTCACTCTCTCTCGTAGTTCTTGACCATATGAGTTTTTTACAAAAGAGGACTTGCAACTGCTTTACAACAAAAAGTTCAATATGCATTTGTGATGTCCCGGGTCTTGGGCTTAAATAGTATTATGTAGTAGGGTAGTGTACATTGCTTTTGGGGTTTCGTTTATCTTATTGGGTCATGAAAATTCTTTTCTACTCTTACTTAACCTCTCGTAACTTTTCCTAGGTTGAAAATTTTGAGTTTTGAACATTGGAACTTGTTTCAAAATACAAAATCAAACTCTGGGTTTCTGGGCAAAATTGCTAGCGCAGAATTGGGAATCGCTCGAGCAGATCCTCACAGAGTTTTTCAGGTTTTTCATAGTTTTCTGGGCAAAAAACTTTTGGGTCCTACTCAAGTGAATTTTGGTGAAATTTTCTGGGCAACTCTCTAGAGCAAACTGCCCGTGAGACAAAAAATTCCGCTCATGCGAAATGGAAATTCTGCTTGTACGGAATTGAAACTGCTCGTGTGGATTACGGCCCCGTCTGTCTCGAAATTTTGTGCTCTTTTTCTCAAAACTGATGCCAAAAACGTGTTTTGCATAGATTTTCACTTTTCTTTCTCTCTCTATACGCACATTTTCTCTCCATTCTCTCTACAAACACACCCAAATCCAACTTCTCTCTAAGATTTAGCTCAAATATTTAAGAGTTTGAGGAGGCTTTTTACACCAAATCGAAGAGGGGGACGAGGGCTACGTTTATAACCGATTGGATCGAGTTTTCTTCAACCTTGAGTTCTAGGGTTTTCTTCCTCTTTATCTCCCAAGCTTGAGGTAGGGATGATCTTTGAGTTATATATATGTTTTTGCAAGATTATGCTTGTTTGAAGTATTTATTACATATTTGAGTTATGATTTTTTTTGTATTGTTGAACCCTAAATGATGTTTGAATATGATTTATTCTATTTTTCCCAAAAATTTGAGATTATGAGCTATGTTCTAAGGTGTGGGTGTTGTCATGGAAAAATCTTTTCAAAAATGGAACAAAAACCTTGTTTGGTGGAAACCCTAAAATTTTGGAATTTTGGGGAAAAAAATTGAGGTATTGTGAAATTGATGCTTGATAATTTGTTGTGTGAGTAAATGATGGAGGAAATTCTATAGTTGTATCAAATGAAGAAATTTCATGAGAACATGAGAAATTGTTGAATTGGGAAGCTTGAGTAATAGCTTGTTGTTGTTATTTTAGAAAGACCAAATGTTGAAAATGATGATAAATTTATGGAAAATGCATGAAGGTTGATATTGTATTATTTTATCTCTTGTAAGTGTATTATGATGTTATAATGACAAGAGATGTGAGAATTTGATCACAATGGAGAATTGTGCGGTGAAATTGAAAATGGACTATATCAATGCATTGTTTCATTATTGTATTGCCACTCTATTTTATCATTGTTGCAATTGATTTTGAACCTTGCATTGGAAAAGTATTGTTTTGAGAAAGGAAATTGATTGTTAAACGAGATATTATTGATTTGTTTTTGGGATAAATACATTGGTAAGTCCGGATAAGGGGTGTAGTTGGTATTAGTTATGTAACACCCCAACCCTTCACATGGCATTGATATTGTCTGCTTTGGGCCACGCTCGCACGGATTTGTTCTTTCCAATAGGTCACTCATCCCAGAACTACTCCAGTCTAGGCACGCTTAACTGGGGAGTTCTACTAGGGATTTCACCACCTTGGAAAAGGCCTCGATGCTATATAAGGGTCTAGGTTTTTACTTTTATAGCCCAGGAACTCCCCCTCCATCCCTGATATGGGACACCAGGACCTTATAATCCACCCCCCTTAGGGCTGCATGTTCCTGTGCAGTAGTTCTGGGATGGAAAACCCACTGGAAAAAACAAATCTGTGTGGGCGTAGCCCAAAGCAGACAATAACGATGACATGTGAAGGGTTGGGGCATTACAAATGGTATCAGAGCCAACTCTCCGGAGTACCGAGTGTAGGCCCTTGGCGTCTCTCGATGCATGTGGGCGGACATGTGAGCTAGTAGGCTACTGTATGGGGATGTGCAACCTTAAGGGGGGTGGATTGTAAGGTCTCAGTGTCCCACACGGGAATGGAGAGAGAATTCCTGGGCTTTCAAAGTAAAAATCTAGACCTTTATATAGCATCGAGGCCTTTTCCCGAGTGGTGAAATCCCTAATAGAACTCTCTAGTTAGGCGTGCTTAGGCTGGAGTAGTTTTGGGATGGGTGACCCACTAAGAATAACAAATCTGTGAGGACGTGGCCCAAAGCGGACAATATTGATGACATGTGAAGGGTTGGGGTGTTACAAGTTAAGTTGGCTTGAGTGTTCATGGTGAAAGACCAAACGCACGCCTAAATGAGGTACAACGTGCCTTTCGGTTAGCAACCGGTAAAGTGGGATTGGTAGTGCTTGTTATGCCTACTTACAGACACCAACCTGGGGATTACTTGAGTCGTATTTACCGCCCCTTTGAACTACACTGAAATTATTGAATTGTTAAATTCTCAAAATTGCATTGTGCATAAAAGTTTCAAAAGATAGAGATATATGTTTTTGAACATGGCATGGCATGGCTTAGGCATTCATCTCAAGAAATTGTATAAAATGCATATACTTTGTTAAGATTTTTCTACTGGTCTTTGTGCTCACTCTATGAGATTTTGTGCAGGAAATGATGTGGTGATCCCACCGAATTAGAGGCGTGAAGTATATTTTGAGAGCACAAGACTCTTTTCTTTTGTTGTAATTATTTTTGACAAGCCAAGAGATTTATATGTATGGGTTTGAAAACCACTTTTGTGTAATCAGGCTTATGCTTTGGAATTTGTAGCCCTTGAGGGCATTAATTGGTATTTGATTTACCATGCCACATGCTATAGATTTATATTTTAGGAATGTTGAATGTATAACCACATGTGTAATATTGCTTTGTAAATCTCTGTAGTTAAATGAATACACATGATAGAGACTGATGATGATGTCTATATTGAGACTTTATATTCCTTATATATGTTAAGCATTGGAAAGGTTGAATTGGAAACAAGATAATGAAATTGGAAATTGATGAATCTATTTTGTGTTAATTGTTCGAGGCGTGACAGCATTTATTCATAAATCCCTTTTCACCTACTTATATTTCACTTAGCCCAAATTATATTTTTTTATTCCAATAAGTCCTATAGGTGATATAGTTACTAAAATACCACTAATAATAATAGAGTAAAACGTGCATTAATGTTCACAATGATAGTGTAAATGTTCCATAATGTGAACATTCACTAGGGGTGTAAATTTGGCGACTAAAATTCTTCTTTAACGCTGAAAATAAATTTTTGGCGGCCAAAATTTTGGTCGCCAAAGGTAAAAAAAAATAATTTTTTATTTTTTATTCGGCGACTAAATGGTTTAGTAGCCAAAACTCAATATACGGTGACTAAAATTCTTTTTTGTCGCTGAAAATAAACTTTTGGCGACCAAAAAGGTAAATTTTTTTTTTATTTGTCATTCGGCGACTAAATGGTTTAGTAGCCAAAACTCAATATACGGCGACTAAAGCTTTTTTTTGTCGCCAATTCTAGCATTTTAGCGACTAAAATTTTTTTTTTGTCTCCAAAAACCAATATACCCTGACAAAAAAAAATTAGTAGCTAAATATTTTACTTTTGCCAACTAAAAAAATTTTTGGTCGCCAATTCCACAACTTTTGGCAACTATATTTTTTTTAGTCGCCAAATGTGCATTTTGTTGTAGTGTGTACAAATTTTTTTAATGAAATTGATATTTTTGAAACCTAGTTAGCGAGATCTATCAGATAAGATCTCATTTGAATATATAATTTTATGAAATAAAAATAAATAAGTAAATTTGACAATGTGAATGTTAGGAGCGTAAAAATGGCCCGCAGCCCGCGGGTGGCCCGAAGCCCACTTGCGGCCCGGTGTGGACTTGGTCCAGTTGGGCCTGGGCCTGGGCTCGAGCCTAGACCAAGACCCTGGGCCTAGGCCTGGGCCATCATTTCGAAGCCCGACCCAACTGATGGGTCGGTCCATCGACTCGCTTAAGGCCCACTCGTGGTCTGGCCCAAGGCCCGACCTGCTCGAGGCCCAATGTCTTTTTTAGTGTAAAATGATAAAATTTTGGTAGAAAAAATAAAAAAATTTGTTCAGACCCTGGCCTACTGGCCCGTCCAAGGCCCGAATACCCATAGGCCTGGACCTGACCCTAATTTTCTGGCCCATGGGCCGGCCCTAAAATTTTTGGAGGAAGACATTTCAAATATTTTGGAGGGATTTATAAAATACATTTAGCGACTAAAAATAAATTAGTCCCTATTACTCAATCTTTGGCTGCAAAATATTTAGTCGTTATTTATTGTTATTTGGCGACAAAAAATTTATTTAGTCGCTAAAGGTATATTTGTTTTAGAGGGAAACAAATTATTTTTGGCGCCCGATCTGTTCTGTCTCTTTCACATGCACACACGCACGATATACACTTTTGTCTCAAACACTACCAAACCTCACCCCCACTCACCACCCCGACTCACCTTCCCTGCTAACAGTCACAATCGAACTTCCACCACCGACCAGCGCGGCTCTCACCACCGTCGCTCACCATCACGGCTCCCTTCCCAGCCACATTCAGGTTTTTCTTTCTCTCTCTCTCTCTCTCTCTCTCTCTCTCTCTCTCTCTCTCTCTCTCTCTCTCTCTTTCTCTCTCTATCCTTTCCTCTATTTCCCCATTTCACCATCGCAGATCTAGGGTTTCATTTTATTTTTGATGCTGTAGGATTTTGATAAAATCATTTTAGGGTTTTACTCTTTTTCTACATTTGAAGCACATATGAGCCCCAAGTTGTGTTTAATTCCAAAGTTTTGTTGCTCTATTTAAGCAATCGTGAAAAACTGCTTAAATTGCTAAGTAGAGTTATATGTGTGTGTATATATATAGTATTATTACGTAGATAGCAATTGATTTAAGGTACTGAACAATTTAAGAATATTATTAGTAGGTAAGTTAATGGAAAATTTTAGGAGTATACTGATATAGATTATATATGCTTACACTTCTTCCTCTAAGGAGTATAGATTGATATAGATTATATATGCTCATGCTCTGTTTTTTCCCTTTCTATTGCTTCAGAGTTATATAGTTGATGAGAGGAAATTTTAGCTGTTGATGCTCAGGCACTATTTTTTCCCCTTCTTGAATGACAGTGGGTAGATATACAAGTGTGCCAATAGACAAGCACAACTTTTTTTTTTAATATGCTTTATTTGTTATGCCATATAATGAACCAAATATGCTCTGAATACCTATAAATCTTTCCTATGTATTTCAACAAAAATCAGCTTAATTAAAATCTTCCAACCATTCATGTTTAATTAAATATATCAGTGGTTCAATCTAAGCAAAGCTCTCCCTTCCCAAGGCTACAACTTCCAATGTTGTTATATATATGTATATATATCAAAAGCCATAAACAAGAACCTTTTCTTTAAACATAACTCTTCAAATCTCCTCTAAAATCTCAACCACCTTTGAATAGAATAACTGATGACAGTGAATAATGGATCTCCACAACATTTCCCTACCTTGTCCAATGACAAAAACCCAAATTTCAGCAGAAGGTAACACCTGTCCAATTGCCTTCCACATGGTTAGTGTACGGGGGCGAAATATCCGTTTCTCTCCGTACGCCTTGAACGTCAAGCTTCTAGTGACGGCGTCTATCTCTACAACACAAAAATAGTGAGCTGCCCGGCGGTGATGTGCCGGAAAGACCCTCCGACGATCAAGTCAGTTTTCTCAGGAAGAAGACAATGAGAAGAGTGTTTGTGAGAGTGAATTCCATACCTCCAACGTTCGTCTTTTCCCTATTTCTAGGCTGGCTATGCAGCCTCATGGTTGTGCGCGCACTTCCTCTGCTGTCCTTCCCTGGACAGGTGGCAGTGCGCGCCTCTCACCACCTTACGCGTGTAAAGGTTTTGTCCTTCCACCAGTACACACAGAACTGTCTAACGGTATTGAGGCATGCGTGGAGCAGATGTCCTCTCCCCTGCGCCATTGGCCCAGGTGGCACACATAACCGGAGTACCACAGCCGGCCTATTACTTGTGGAAGATCACCATTACTTTACACGACCGAGCTAAATATCGCCGACCTGTCCCTTGGGATCAGGCGAAAGCAAGACCACTCCGGCCGAGCTACTCCAATCTGGTTCACCGGGTCCAACCGGTTGCGAGGTATGCCGGCCTCCTACAGCCTCAGCCAACTCAGATCACCCAATATAGCTCGGTTACCATTCGCCACTCCCAGCTCCGCCCGGTACGTGCGAGCCACAGCTCGGCTAGGGCCAGTTTGCGCTTGCCCGGTCATTGTCTCCGACCGTGCAAGTCAGCCGTATCAATAGAGGAGTTAGCTCGACGCCGTACATTCCGTTAAGTCTGACGTCACCTCAGTTCGGCCGTACCGTCGTGCAAATCTTCCCTCTCAATTGCCCCTTAAACCCATCCGAGCTATCGTGATTGGGTTTACCAATGTGTCCGAGCTATGATTGAGTTGCGCCCTCGCCAGGCTGAGTTTGAATAAGGAATGCTTGCCGTCGAGCTATGGTTCAATTGGGGACACTTCTGTCGCCGAGCAATCTCAATTGGCCGGCCATTACCTCCGCAGTCCCATCAAAGGTTATGCTGCATCTTGTGACAAGCGTTTTGATTACTCGTGTCATCATGCCATTGGGTCGTAGGCCAACCGTTACCTGCTTCGAAATTCAAGCAACGCCATTTGGGTGGTTTTCCCCCATTTTTTGTACACAGACCAAGGGTCACTAGGACCCTTCATAGCCCAAACCCTAGCCTCTCAACCCTTCACTTTCCATTATCCTCTTCAAGCCAAAAAACCCTAGCTCCCAGTCTCTTCGTTCTCTCTGCTGCTGCCTTGCCTCACGTTCCTTCCTTGCTCATTCTTTGCCACTTCCTACGCTGCATTTGAGCTCTCAAGGTCTTCACTCGTTTTTGGTAAGTTTCTCCACCCCCATACTGCGTTTTCTGTTTCCATTTTTTGGCAAGCTCTCAATGTCTTCGTATCTGTTCTTTCAATTTTCTGCCACTGTTCTTCATTTTCATGCCATTGTACTTCGCACTTTTTGTTTGTGACTACTCGTGCCCCCTCTCTTTGTTTAGAACCTGCACACTCTAGGGCAAACTGAAACATTGGGAAAGGATGGGGCCTTCGTGCCCCTTGTTCTTCCTGGGCTCGAACTGGTTCGTCCCATTTCTGGGATGAACAATTTGATTCTGGGTTGGGCCGAGCTAAACGCTCGCTTTGATCCATAGGTAGGGCGACAACCGAGCAAAAAACTGTTTGTGGCTTCTCGTAGAGGCTGCGATCGGGCTGAATAGCCCATTAGATCGGTGAGAGGAGCGAACCGAACTAAGACACTCCGTCTAAAACCTTAACCGCGCTGAAGGATCAACTGGATCCATCACTAGTTCTCAACCGAGCTATAACCGAACTAAGAGGATTGAGCGCAGATGTAGTTGAACCGAGCTAGGACTTGTCGGTCAAAACACCAAAGTCTTTCACTGAGCAATTTCCAATAGGAGCCGTGCGATATCTTCCGTGCTAACCCTTGGCCTCATTTTTAATATGCAGAACAAATAGGACCGACCAAGCCCGTCCAGCATTATAACTGGTGGAGCTCAAAGACCGAGCAAACACACCAACATTTTTGACTGAGTTAAACATAAAACCAAATAAAACTGAGATAATGGGGAAGTACCGGTTCATGGTTAGCTCGCCCGCGCGCGATGGCGGAATTTAGAAGGGAATACAACATTCCTGATGACGTCATCTTAGAACTCGCCAAAAAGGGGGAGACACCGTGGGGAGACTTAGACCGGTGCCCCTTCACGGTCATTTCAATTGTTGAAGGAGGGCTTCGCTTTCCCGTGCAACCTTTGATCTGCGAATTTTTGAGGCAGACGAGGCTTTGCCCAACCCAAGTCTCCAACAATACATACAAAATAATAAACGACGTCGCCGAGCTGAACCGAAGGCTCGGTCTCAATCTCGGCCTCGCAGAAATTTTTCATCAATATAGCCTTAGTAGAAATAAGAGTGGGTTTTGCTGGTACCTCAAAGTCAAGAAGGGCCGAGGAAAACTCATTGAAGGCAATCCGAACAAAGAGACCAATGATGACGACTTTCTCTGGGTGTCCGGTAATTACGAGGACACTGAGGCGCCCATACCGGGCTGGTACATTAGAAAAGATTTCGGTAGTGCTGGTAAGTAGTCCGGCTGACCACGCTATTTTTCTACTGCAATTCATTATTGTTATTTTGCACCGGTCTAACACTTGTCCTTTTCCTGCAGATAAGTACCTTGCAGCGGACTACCACCAGGCCAACCAGGAAGCCATCCGAGTTCTGCTGCGCCATCCAGCCGAGGAAAGAGAGGCATCAAAGCTGCTCGGCTTCGAACAGACCTATAACTACCAAGCACCGCGCAAAAGCCGCGTGACCGACTTCCTGTGCGCTCCATCCCCAGAACCAGATCCCAATCTACCACCGATCAGACTCGTTCCCCTCACAGCCGAGCAGGAAATGGCAAAAATCAGGGCCATTAAATCCATGATAACCGGGGAGGAAGGGGAGTCTCAACCCCCAGAAGCGACCGGGGGAATGTCCTCGACCCCAGCCGGTCAAACAGATGGAGCTGTTCTTGCACTTGCTAGCGAACAACAGGCTGGCCGCTCTAAGAAAAGGCCGAGGAAGGAGCTGACCGGACATAACCTTATCGATGAAGACTCAACTGAGGTTGCCTCCACCGAGATGGGGGCCCAGACCGAGCAACCGCGGCCCAGCAAATCAAAGGGCGAGGGCCTAGCCACTCCCCCGGTCTGGGCGCCCGAGTTCCAATACCAAGGCCGACCAGTTTCTGCCGAGGACTGAGTCTGCGAGGATAAGGATTATTCTCTTGGTTTCAACATGACCAAGGGACTAATCCTTCCCGCCGACATGAAGAGGCACGATGAGCTGTCGGACTTGAAGGTGCTCCGCTCGGCTGCAAAGTCCATCGTGCTGGTAAGATTTCCATTTTTTGCTTCAACTATTTGCTCGGTTTTCGCTCGGTTCCTCGAACACTTACAATCTTTCCTTTGTTTTCAGGCCGCGCAAAAGAATTACCTAGCGCACGACCGGATGATAAAAGTGCGCCAGAGCTTGCAAGAGGCCATCGCAGAGAACAAGGCCCAGAAAGCCGAAATAGCGAGACTGGTGGCCGCGCAAGAAGCGGTCGTGGCGGAGCAAGATACCTTGCTACAAAAAGTCGACCGAGCTAACGAGGAAAAACAACGAGCAGTGAAGTCGACGAAAGCCCGGTATCTCGCCGAGCTCCGAAAGCTGCGTGATGCCAACAAGGAAGTTTTGGATAAGGCGGTTGACGCCGCAGAAGACTGTGGATATGCTCAGGGGGAGAAGACCTATGAGCGACAGGTCCAAGCGACCAAGGACATCTTCTTTCCAAAGGCGGCCGAAAGCCGCCAGGAAAAAGTTGGCCTTGGTCAGGATTCTGACATGTTCATCAACCCCCCCTCTGCCTATATCCTGGTCTACCTGCAGGCGTATGCCAATGCCGTTCAAAACCGGCTAATTGCGGAGGCGAGGAAAGAGGCTGAGGATGAAGCCACTGCCGCACAGCAAACCGGACAAACTTCTTCTCCTGCGGCATCTCCAGACGCCGAAAATGAGGAAGTTATTGATCGGGAGGTTGTCACGGTGGAAGGCACTGACAATGAAGCCGAGGAGAACCCGCCCGAGCATACAATCGAAGCGGCCGAGCAGACGGAGGAGACAGCTGATCAGAGCCTTGGACTGGATTGATGGATGATTTTCCTCGTTTTTTTTTTTTTTGTTGTAACCGGGCAGGGCCCCACCTCTTGTACTGAAATTTCTTTTTATCAATGGAACTTCAACTTTTTGCTCGCATATCTCCCATTTCTGTTCTGTTGTCATGTGTAAATTTCTTGATTCAAACTTTAATCAACTGGTAGGTCGACTGAACCGCACAAATTGCCGAGCTAAAATCAGCTCACAAGTAATCTAGTCAGGGCTAGCAGTTCTTTTAAATAAAATGACATTTTGCATCCGGCCGAGCAAAACCCGCTCGGCCTTGATCGGTTTGCAGACTTTGCAATTCCAGCACTTTAATGCAGCCGAGCAAAAACCAGCTCGCCTTTCAAGTTGTTTAAAACGCCAATATTTTCCTTTAGCCGAGCAAAGTCAGCTCGGCCTAATAACTGTTGGATAAGTCACCAACATGGTTAATTCCGCCGAGCAATGTCAGCTCGTTGTCGTATTGGACAAGACACCAATATGCCAATTGGGCCGAGCAAAATCGGCTCGGCTCCTACATTGGGTAAAACACCAATGTCTCAATTAGGTTGGTCATGCCGCCAACATTCCAACTGGGCGAGCAAAACCAGCTCGGTCCCAATGCGCATTGGTTCATACGCAAACAGTTTGCGCGGTCTGCTCCCATTCCGAGGAAAACAGTCTGGTCTCATTTAAGTCAGTCCACCTGCCCCTGGCATCCATGACTGCCTTGTGCCTTGCTATTTCATTGATTGGATAGATGTAATTCCACACAACAAAAGGGCTATTTCTTATTTACAAAAGCATTGCTATCTTTTACATCAAATGCAAAGAGGCTAGAGGCCCAGAGAAATTTAACAAAAGCAAATTACATCTCAAAAGTAAAAGACCTTAAGGTTGGCTGCATTCCACGGTCTGGGGATAGCCTTGCCGTCTAAGTCTTCCAAATGGTATGCCCCTTTGCCAGCAAAACCAGTCACCTTGTATGGTCCTTCTCAATTTGCACCGAGTTTTCCCTCACCCGGGATCACCGTGTTGCCAAGCACTTTTCTCAAGACCCAGTCTCCAATCTTGAACAGCCTAGGGTGCACTGCCTTGTTGTATTTTTTGGAGAGTTCTTGCTGATAGGCCGCTAGGTGGATTAGTGCGCGCTCTCTTCTTTCTTCAGCAAGGTCTAGCTCCAATGCCACGGCCTCATTGTTCAGGTCTGGCTGGAAACTTTCTGAGCCGATGGTTGGCATGCCAATTTCTAATGGGATGACGGCCTCCATGCCGTAGGCCAAGGCGAAAGGTGTTTCCCCGGTTGACCGCCTTGGCGTAGTGCGGTATGCCTAGAGCACGTTAGGGAGTTCTTCAGCCCACTTCCCCTTGGCTTTCTCAAGCCACTTCTTTAGCCCGTCCAAAATGGTCTTGTTCGAGGCCTCTGCTTGACCATTTGACTGGGGATAGGCCGGTGTCGAATTGTAGAACTCAATCTTCAACTCTTCGCAAAATCCGCGAAAGAGTTTCCCGTCGAATTCAGTGCCATTATCCGAGATGAGGGCCTTGGGTATACCGAAGCGAGTGATCACATTTTGCCAAACAAATTTCTTCACATCTTTTTCCTTGATGGTCGCTAAAGGCTCGGCCTCAACCCACTTGGTAAAGTAGTCGATTGCGGCAATGAAGAATTTGCGATTGCCCGGGGCTGTTGGGAGTGGTCCCACAATATCCAATCCCCAGAGTGCGAACGGCCAGGGACTTGTAAGGGAGAGCAATTCTCTTGCTGGCTGGTGGATCTGGTGAGCAAATTTCTGACATTTTTCACACCGGCGAATGTATTTCTGTGCGTCAGCCTACATGCACGGCCACCAATAACCTTGAGAAATCGCTCGGTAAGCTAATGATCTACCTCCAGTATGGCTGCCGCAGATGCCTTCATGGATCTCATAAAGAAAAGCCTCCACCTTAGAGGGATGGACACACTTCAAATACGGCCCCGTAAAGGACTTCTTATATAAGGCACCGGACGGGGAGAGCCAAAACCGCTCTGATTTTGCCCGGATCTTGTGGGTCGCCTTCTTCTTTTCCGGCAGAACTCTATCTTTTAGGAAGGCCATAATAGGATCCATCCAAGAAGGACCTAAGTCGGTGCAAAGTACCTCGGTTTTCTCTGGTTCATCTATGCTTGGCCGTGGTAAGAATTCTATCATCAAGGGATTGGGGAAAGTTGTTTGCGTCGAGGCAAGCCCGGCCAACTCATCAGCCGTGCTGTTTTCTTCACGGTCAATTTGTTGCACTCTTATTGCGGCGAACTTTTTGATTTCTTCACACACCAGTGTCTGATACTTGGCCATTCTTTCGTCTCTTGCCTCATACTCCCCCGAGACCTGATTGACCACCAGCTTGGAATCACTGAACACCATAAGGGCTGTGGCGTTCATCCTCAACGCGCTTCTTAGTCCGGCAAGTAGGGCCTTATATTCCGCTTCATTGTTGGAGGCTGGGAAGCCGAGCGTGATTGCTTGCTCGATAATCAGCCCTTCTGGTGAAGTTAGCACAATTCCCAGCCCGGCCCCGTGTCTGTTGGACGCCCCATCGACGAAGAGTTTCCACATTTCGCCGATAAACAGTTTCCAACAATCAGAGGGATTTTGGGAACTCCTCAAATCCAAGTCCCTGGTTGGTTCATTCTGGTCTCTTTCCTTGTCTTGGTTGGGTCCACCTTCCAACAATTCTCCGGTCTTTGCTAGTTCGGTTGCGCTTCGCGTTTCTCCCTCCTGCGAGCCAACACTGGATTCCGTTGTTTCGGCAACCAAAACCATGGGTCGTGCCAAATCCGCACCAACCAAATCAATTGGGCAGACTGGATGCGCCCCAGGGGCAAATTCCGCCACAAAGTCCGCAAGTGCTTGAGCCTTGATCGCGGTGCGCGGTCTGAACTTGATGTCATACTGGCCCAATTCCACGGCCCATTTCAGAATTCTCCCTGTTAAATCCACCTTTTCGAAGAGCACCTTGAGCGGGAACTCGGTTAACACTACTATTGTATGGGCATGAAAATAGTGCGCTAGCTTTCTCGATGCCATCATCAAGGCCAACGCCAATTTCTCCAGGAGGAGATATCATGTTTCGGCCGGGAGCAGGGTCTTGCTTACATAGAAGATTGGTAGGTGCTGGATGCCTTCGGCACGAACCAATACCAAGACTCACCGCCAGGCCGAGAAACAAATAAGTAGAGGTACTTCGCCTACCGAGGTGTGACCAAAATCGGGGCTGAGGAGAGATACGTTTTTAAGTCTGCCAGTGCACGGTCGCATTCTTCATCCCAGTAAAACTTGGACTTCAAAGTCTTGAAGAAGGGCCTGCAACGATCCGAAGACCGGCTGATAAATCTGTTCAACGCGGCTGCTATTCCGGCAAGATGTTGCACGTCCTTCGCGGAGTTTGGGCGCTCCAATTCTTGTATTGCTTTGATCTGAGATGGGTCTGCTTCAATTCCTCGGTTTGTAACCAGAAAACCCAGGAACTTTCCGGTGCCAACTCCGAAGGCACACTTGGAGGCGTTCAAACGAAGCTTGTGGTGCTTAAGTATGGCGAACATTTCTGTTAAGTCAGCGAGGTACTGAGACTTCTCCTTTCTCTTTACCACCATATCGTCGATGTAGGCTTCCATTGTTCGGCCCAAGAGAGGAGCGAACATTTTCGTTACCATTCGTTGAAAGGTTGCCCCGGCGTTCTTCAATCCGAACGGCATGACCTTGTAGCAGTATAAGCCTCTGGGAGTGGTGAATGACGTAATCTCTCTGTCTGGTTTATACATAGCTATCTGGTGATAGCCGCGGTATGCATCCAAGAAGCTAAACCTCTGATGGCCAGCGGTCAAATCCACCAGCTGGTCAATTCGAGGGAGGGGAAAACTGTCCTTTGGGCAAGCTCGATTGACAGTCTTGTAGTCAACGCAGACTTGCCACTTGCCGTTCTTCTTGGGGACAACCACCGTGTTAGATATCCACCGAGGGTATTGCACCTCTTCTATTGCCCCAGCTTCCAACAAATTCTTCACCTCTTCTGCCACCACCTCAGCATGGTGTAAGGCTGATCGGCGTGTTCTTTGAATAACTGGCCGTGCATTGGGGAAGACATTCAACTGGTGACAAATGAAGCTCGGGTCGACGCCAGGCATATCGTAAGGCGTCCATGCAAAAGCCTCCAAGTTGGAAACCAAGAAGTTGACATATTCTGACCGCTCTTCGCTGGACAAGGATGATCCCAAGAGGAAGAACTTAGTTGGGTCGTTCTCATCAATGCGCACTTCCACCAAATCTTCGACCGATTTTTCCTCGGCCTTTTTTCCCACGTCTTCAAGGACTTCTTTTCCCTCGGGCCCCTCGATCATTTGGACAAACCCCTTAGCTGCTCGGCTTCCATTTACCGCAACGAAGCATTGTTTCGCCATCACCTGGTCTCCCCAAACCTCCTCTATTTGTCCGTTTGATGCCGGAAAGCGCATGACTTGCTGAAAGGTCGAAGCCACCGCTTGCATGGCGTGCAGCCAGCCCCTGCCTAAGATCAGGTTGTAAGTCGATGGAACTTTGAGCACCCAGAACTCTACTTGCTTTACTACCGAACCCGCTTTGACCGGCAAAATAATCTTTCCGATTGGCCATTCTGGTTGTGAGTTGAAATCGACCAATGGAGACGTTGTAGGGGCCAAATCCTTATCTTCCAACTTCATCTGTTTGAACGCGTTGTAATACATAATTTCGACTGAACTCCCCTGGTCGATTAAGATCCTCTTGATGTCGAAGTCTTTGACGCGAAGAGTCACTACCAGGGCGTCATTGTGCGGCATCTGAACCCTTTCCAAGTCCTTGGTCGAAAACGAAAGGACGTCATTCTCCTCGGTCTTCCCTTTCTTTACGGCGGGCTGGACGGAGAGCACTTCCCTCATGTGCTCAGCCTTCTTGATCATTCCTCTAAGCTCGCAGACCCTTGCTGGTTCAATGATGCCGTGGATGATGTTGATTACTCCTTGCGGAGGCGCTTCGAGGGCGGCCATGCCGTTAGGCTCGGTTTGTCCAACTGGCGCGGCCTTGACTCCTCCATCTATATATTGGTCAAGATGCCCCGCCGCCACCAATTCCTCCAAGTGCTGTTTGAGCGGCAAGCAGTCCTCTGTTCGGTGCCCTCGTTCTTCATGGAAGGTGCAGCAGTATTTCGGATTAAAACCTCGCTGCGCACTTCCTAACTTGGCCGGCCAACGGACAAAAGGCTCACCTCGGATCTCACTCAGAATGCAGTAGATGGGAATTTTAAAGACCGTGGTAATTCCCGTCGCGCTTCGCTTTTCTTGGCATCTTCACGCATCGCGGGCGTCACCGGTCATTCCTGCGCCCCTTGTCTCGGTCATCGCGGTTTGGTCCACGGTGTTGGTCTTTTGGTCGGTCGCTTGGGCAGTTATCCTCCCGCCCGACCGAGTGAACCTTTCCGGCCACCTTTCTGTCTGTCGCGACCAGATTAGTCTTCTCGATCGCAGAGGTGGCATCTTCCTCCACACGGATGTGCTCATTGATCTACTGCATCAGTGACTCCATAGTTGTGGGCTGACGCATTGTGAGCGAATCTCGCAGCCTATGTCCGACTGGAAGACCTCGCTTGTATTGAGTGATCGCCAGATTGGTAGGGCAGTCGAGGATCTCGTTGTAAGTTTCCCAAGATTGCCAGTATGCCTTCAAATAACACCCGATTCCATCTTGATGCCCAGAGATGGTCGACCTTTATGCTCGAAAGTGTTGGTTTTGAATCTGTAACGAAGGCTTCCGCTTAGTCCGCCACCTCTATTCTCTCCGGAGCCTTTCGAACCACTTCAAGCCCAGCTCTTCCAAGCTTGCTGGGAATATGAGACACATTAGGGCGTTGTTGCGCCGGTGACCAGCCATCACCTGCCGGTAATGACTCACATGCATGTACGGATCCGTCTTGCCGTCGTACAAAGTAAACTTTGGCTGGTGGAATCCGGCGGGGAGTGGTGTGCTCTCGATCTCCGGGGACAACGGCGTGGCTGTAAGTCGCGCCAGTTCTTTGTCCTCCAACACAGGGGCTATCACTTTGGGGGCCGGCATTACCACCTCTTCACTACAACGAACCGGAGCGCTCAACCTCTACAGCGCTGGCACTCTCTAAGCCTCCCGACGGTGTGCCCTCTCCTCCAACACATCCCTCAAGTCCCTGGAACGTGTGGAGAAAGAAGAACGCGACGCCGGCGTCGGGCGCGAGGGATGGTAAGTGCTGTCGCGAGTGAGGGACCTGCCCTCTCTTTGGTCGGAATCTCCAACCCCATAGTTCCTGGTGATGGAGATAGAGTGAGTCCTCCTCTGGTGGCGGCTGCTAGAGCGAGGGGAGGGAGTGCGCTCACTGAGGTTGCCCTCCCCAGCAACACCCTTCCCCTTAATCTGGCGCTTCAACAGCTCCATCTCCGCCGCCATCTTGCGGATGAGGGCGTCCTGGTCTTTGAGTTTGTGCTCCAGGCGTTGCGTACGGGACTCCCCCCGGCATCGGCGGCCTCCTGGGCTCTGCGAGCGATCAGAACTCCGCCCACGCTTATCTCGCGCACCTCGCGAAGAGGTTTCCAGGCCCGCCATAGCTGGAACATTCGGGAGGCCATCTCTACTTCGGACATACTCCAGAGTGACACCATCGATGATGGACAATGGAACTTCGTCGTTGTTGGCCACAGAGAATGATCGATGAAGCTCGAAGAACAAGGGTTGAATATCAAAAGTTTCCCACAGACGGCGCCAATTGTACGGGGGCGAAATATCCGTTGCTCTCCGTACGCCTTGAACGTCAAGCTTCTGGTGACGGCGTCTATCTCTGCAACACAAAAATAGTGAGCTGCCCGGCGGTGGTGTGCCGGAAAGACCCTCTGACGATCAAGTCAGTTTTCTCAGGAAGAAGACAATGAGAAGAGTGTTTGTGAGAGTGAATTCCATACCTCCAACGTTCATCTTTTCCCTATTTCTAGGCCATGCTATGCATGGTTGTCTGCGCCAGACTTCCTCTGCTCTTCCTCGACAGTGGCGATCGCGCCTCTCACCACCTTACGCATGTAAAGGTTTTGTCCTTCCACTAGTACACACAGAACTGTCTAACGGTATTGAGGCGTGCGTGGAGCAGATGTCCTCTCCCCTGCGCCATTGGCCCAGGTGGCACACATAACCGAAGTACCACAGCCGGCCTATTACTTGTGGAAGATCACCATTACTTTACACGACCGAGCTAAATATCGCCGACCTGTCCCTTGGGATCAGGCGAAAGCAAGACCACTCCGGCTGAGCTACTCCAGTCCGGTTCACCGGGTCCAACCGGTTGCGAGGCATGCCGGCCTCTTACAACCTCAGCCAACCCGGATCACCCAATATAGCTCGGTTACCATTCGCCACTCCGAGCTCCGCCCGGTACGTGCGAGCCACAGCTCGGCTAGGGCCAGTTTGCGCTTGCCCGGTCATTGTCTCCGACCGTGCAAGTCAGCCGTATCAATAGAGGAGTTAGCTCGGCGTCGTGCATTCCGTTAAGTCTGACGTCGCCTCAGTTCGGCCGTACCGTCGTGCAAATCTTCCCTCTCAGTTAGTACACATGTCAAGCAATGGATTGCTTTCAAAAACTATAAATTTGAGTAACTCTGAGATCTCCACAAGTTTTTGAGTAATAGTTGCATATATTATCTGTTACACCAAGAACCAAGAAGTTTGAAAAAAATGGACAGTTCAGTTAGTAATTATGTACTTCTCAACATCCATGGCACATATTAATTGATGCACATTATTAACTAGTTAGTTCAGTTAGTCAGAACTCTTTCACCTCGTTAGGAGATTAAGAGCACACAAAAAGAAGAAAAAAGAAAAAAAGGAAGACTGATGTGCAGATGTTTGTTATATTTGTTTCAGCAAAAGGGCAACCAGATGATGGACAAGGCTAGCAATGTTGCCCAATCTGCCAAGGAAAGCATGCAAGAGGTTCATGATCTTTTATTTTATTCTTTTAAATGGATTTACATGTTGATCTGTTTGTTTACAATTATTCTCAATTTCTAAATGACTAATGGTTTAGCTGTTTGAACCAGGATATCAACACTTCACAGTTTTTCATATTTAAAATGTAGTAAATATTTATCTAAATTACATGTTCATTTTTTTTTATCTTGTTCTTCTCTTTGCAAGTCTTTAGCAAGAATGCTGGACCCAGAAGTTAACAAACTAATGGAAGATGTGACTTTGAATGGGTAGACTAAGCAGAAACTAATGGGAGATTGGCTATTTCTTGTTCTTACAGTGTTAATTATGGTTTAAGCTATTTGAAGTAGGATACAGGCGCTTTACAGTTTTATACCTTCAAATGTAATATACTTTCCTAATGTTGATGGTCATCTTTTTCCTGTTGTTTTTTTCATTAGTCCTCTAGCAAGAATGTTGGATCACAAAGCTAACAAACTAATGGAAGATTTGGCTTTAAATGGGAAGATTTGCATAATGCAATTTGTGTATCTAACCACAAAATAGGTGGGTTAAGTTTGGATGGCAATGATCAAGATAATAACATTAAAATTTCTAAAGCATTTTCCCAATGCAAAGTTTCTCTTTACTAAAATGTGCAGCTTAAGTTAAAAAAATAAAAATAAAAAAATCATACAACATAGAAAATGTACCAAATCTACTAAAAAGCAAAAGGAGAGTGTGAATAGTAATTTTCTTAAAAATTTAGGTGCTAAAGTTGTTGACTAATCTTTTTTATTCATTATTATTCATCATTAATGCACCAAACCTACTAAACGAATTTGTGCCTAAGATCATAGAACATTTTATCTCATCAAAATTTGATTCTATTGAGGTTAGATTACATTTGCTTTTTCAGCTGATGATGGAATGAGACTTTACTCCACCAAATAGAATGTTCTACATGCTTTCATTCATTAAATCTGTTAACAGTGAAACTGCATCTTTTAATCTTGCATGTCTTCTGTGGTTAACGATCTTTTTATTTTTGTTTCTCAATATTGGCTTAAAATCTTTCATTTGATTGCAATATGAGATCTGTAGCACATATGTAACGCAGATTACTGATCCTATCTTGCAAATGTATATGGTAAGGCCCAGTAGCATTTTGTGCAATTCCATCATCGTTCTTGATATTTGTGAAATTCTCCATGTGAAGATTATGATTCTTCCATTATTTTAATTTCATTTGTATAGGAAGCAGTCAACCTCCCAGCCCTCTCAGATAATAGTGAACTTCTTGTTATTGAAGCCTAACTTTCTTGGATAATGCATATAATTGCAGCTATTCTTAAGACAAAGCAATTAAGTAGTGTAAGGTAATCATACTCTTGTTAATTGTAGTCAGACATTTCCGGAGGGCGTTGTGTTTCTTATCATGTGTTACATCTCTTATTTTTAAGTGCGGAATCATATGAAATACATGATGCAGAACTTTCAACACCTGTGTTGCGCTTGATAAATGTGACTGATAGTGGATTACATAGTCAGGTAATCAATAGAAAGAATGCCCATCTGATTTCTTTTAATTTCGTAGTGCAACATAAAATCTAATCTTTATAACGAAACATAACTTTTGACTTTTTTGTTCAAGGTGCTTCATGGAAATTAACATACACATGCATGATATTTTTAGGTGAAATAGACACATTTAATTAACATGAATCTATCATATAAAATTATAAATCTATCTTATTGTGCATGTGCTAACTGGATGAAATCATTATGCATGTATTAGTCATACGGATGCATTTGTATTCATTTTTTTTGGTGCTGGGTTACTGATACATGTGTATTTATGGAACATTGTTACTCTAATGAATTTGTGATTTAATACTGCACCAGCGTGCTTACTTGATTTTAAGTTCAGGATAACAAAATTCAACGTGAGGGTAAAAGTATTAGCTCTAATCAAATGCACAAGATGCTGGGCATTTAAATCGTAGTGAGACTTTTGGGTGGTCTGCTTCTTTGACTAACAGATAAACATGAAACTGATGGGGCGCAGCACACTCTTATAAACTCCGATCTAAAGTTTGATTTTGATTTCTCAAAGAGCGTCTTCGAGAGTGACTATTGTGGACTCTTAATGGGAAAGTGAGGGTTTAGTTGATTAGGTTGGGATTTTTTATGTAGTCGTCCAAAAGGAATTATTTCTCCTGTCAGTACAATTCTAAAATGAGTTTTACTCTTTCAAATACATTAGTAGTTCAACTATTCCTCATCATTACCATGCATGTGTCACCTGAATGTGTGCAATGCATGTATACAATTCCAAATCATTACCCTTGGTTAAATTGTGAATTTTTGGTCATTACAATGGCAAGTAACTGGATACCAAGTCAATCCAATTTGTGTTTATAAGATTTGGGTTCGGGTTTGTGATTTTCATTAACTGGGTTATGACTCCCATTCGAAGCTCAAACTTAAGCAACGATGGAGTTCAAATAAGAAAAGAAAAAACAGAAGAAGAAAAGAAAAAGCAATGCCTAAATGAAAAATTCACCACAGACCAATTACAACATGCTGGAATTTCTGGACAGCCATCATTTTAATGCCTAAATCAAATCTGGCAAGCAGCTCTATAAATGCAATGACACTTTAAGAAAATAAGAAAGTGAAAGCAAAGGAGGAGAAGAAAACAAGTGAAGCATTTTGTAGAACAATCTCTGTTCGGGGTTGTGAATATCTTTTCGGATAATAAAGCGTTAACATGTGTACAATAGCTTTGGTTTGTGTACTTTGTTTAGTTTTATAATTTTTTCTTGACTTTCTTAGCAGGTGTGTTTTTATTTTTTATTTTTGTGTTGACGTGCTGTTTATACTTTGGTGTTGATGTGAAGCTTACACTTTGGTGTTTGTTAATAGAAACGAAATGTTTATAATAAAATTAAAATATATTCTTAAGTTTTATTGGGCGTGCCTTCAGGCACGGGTTATTCCTAGTATATATATACACATTCTGAAATTTTTATGAATGTTTTTCACTTGTTAGAAATTGTTGGACTTGTTTGAAATTTTTATGAATGTTTTTTGAAATTGTTGGCCTCTCATAAATTTTTTTATGAATCATAGTCTCGTAAATTCATTCTGCAATGTTTATAATGTTTCTTTTGACGGTTCCAATTCAATAATTAAGAAGAAGGATTGGAACTTGTGGATTGGTGCTAGAAAGAATGTGGTGACGAGAGAGAATATAGAGGCCGCCGTGATAAGGGTGATGGACGGTGGTGATGATAACAGAGAAGGCTAAAGTGCTGGGAGAGATGGCATTGAAAGCTGTTAAAGGTGGATCATCTCATAGAAATTTGACGGTGTTGATTGAAGAGCTTAAGCAACTAAGAGATCAAAGCGCTAAAGATGATTGAGGGTTATTACATTGTCTATGTCTCTGTTCTTCACTGCTTATTACATTTTGTTGAAATAAGGCATTTGAATGGCTTTTAATAGTTAAATTTTGTATATGGTTGGAAATTAAATGCTACAGGTTGTGGAGAAATATTTTTATTGAATGGTTGAGAATTGAATGAATGAATGAATGGATGGATGAATAATTTTGTATGTGCATAGGTTTTAGGTAGCACAAAAATATTACAGAACAAATTATAAAAACTAAATGAGACCTTTTGGCGACTAAACAAATATCACAGGTTGACTTTTGGCTACTAAAATTTTAGTCGCCAATTGTGAAAAAGTGAAACTTTTGACTACTAAACTTTTAATCGCCAATTGTGAAAAGGAAACTTTTGGCTACTAAATGTTTAGTCGCAAATTCTCAAAAAGTGAAACTTTTGGCTACCAAAAATTTAGTCGCCAAACATACATGCTCAATTGGCTACTAAATAATTGTCGCTAAAAGTAAAAATATATATATTTAATTATTTTTAAAAAATATATGGCGACTAAAGTTTCAGTCGCCAATAGGTCACTTTGGGCTACCAAAAAAATTTTAGTCGCCGATTGTTTCCTCGATGATCTATTGGCGACCAAACGGGTGACCAAATATATTAGTCGGTAAAAGTGATTGGCGACTAAAAATAAGGCTTTTGGCGACTAAAATTTTAGTCGCCAAAAGTGAAATTTCTTGTAGTGACAACAAAAATTATGAATTTTTAAAGTTTATTAGATAAAAAGTACAAAATAATCCAAAATAGTGCATACCAAGTTGTTAAGAGTTCAAAAAATATTTGTAAATATAAAATTGTCCATAAAATATCTTAAATATAAGAATTAGGATTTGGTAGATCAAATATCCAAATAATAAAATTTATTGAAACACAATAATATATTATGAATTAATTGGAATACAAGTATTTAAAAGAAGATTTTTTAATAAATTTTCCAAAATTTCAAAGGGCTAAAATTAGTCAAAAACTGATTAGCCTACAAGAAGGCCCAAAAAAAATAAAAATAAATTGTATTTAAATAGGAGAAACTCATTAATAAATCTAAAATCAACAGTTCGTAATTGTTACATCAATTTGAATTTTAAAATTTTTATTACTAACTATTTTTGAATTTGAAATAAAGATATGTTGGATCTAGACTTTGTTGGGTATACCTCCTTATTGGAGTGTGGGACCCAATGGGTTTTGAAAAAGAGTTTTAATTGGGCTTGGTTTAGTATAATATATTTTTATATATTACATTTGTGGAGGCCCAATTCAATTTGGATACCATTAGGGTTTGATTACAAAGCCTAAGTTTAATAATATATATATATATATAATATATATATTATTTATTTTTGGTTCCTGATATAAGTAAGAAGAAGAGCGGCGGCTTTCATTGGTTTCGGGAACAGTGCCGAGAAATTGAAGATTGGTTCAACTTTGGTTTTTTGAAGCTTGGTTCTTTGGGCATCTTCGGTTGGTGTTTTGTTCGTTATTTTGGATCTTCTTCAACTCAGGTTCTGAAGATTTTGGTTCATCTATTTGGTGAGGTCTTTCCTCTTGTTTATTTGTGATTATTTGGAATTCACCTAAGGGTGGTTTTGTGAGACCATTCGTGTCTCGTTTGTAATCGTTTGGAACTTATTTGGTTGATAGTGGAATCGGATTTCGATCCCGTGGACGTACCTCACATTGAGGGAACCACGTAAAAATTCTTGTGTTGTCTTTGATTTAATTTTTCCGCATTAGTTTATATTCCCATTGATTGATTTACTTGTGGGGATTCATCGTTTTTCCCTAACAACTGGTATCAGAGCTTACGGTTTATTAGGGTTTATTTATTTGTGTAAATCAATGGAGGGGAATGTGGGTCGTATGTCTAGCTTCAATGGAAGCAATTGGGTAACTTGGAAAACTAAAATGGAGGACCTATTATTTTGTAAAGACTTGTATGGACCCATTGAGGGTGATAGTGGCAAACCTGCTGATATGAAAGATGATGAGTGGAAGAGACTTAATCGAAAAGCCGTTGGTGTTATCCGTCAATGGATTGATGATAGTGTGTTTCATCATGTTGCTACTGAAACTTCGGCACATGATTTATGGAAAAAATTAGAGAGTCTTTATGATAGAAAATCAGCCACAAATAAAGCCTTTCTGTTTCGTAAGTTGGTTAATTTAAAATATAAAGAGGGCAGCCCTATTCCGGAACATCTGAGTGAAATAAAGAGTATTGTTAACCAACTTGCTTCTATGAAAATTGTTTTTGATGATGAGTTGCAGGCTTTGATGCTACTTAGTTCCTTACCCGAAAGTTGGGAGACTTTAGTTGTGACAGTTAGTAATTCGGCGCCTGATGGAGTTGTCACTATGGGTCAAGTCACTAGTAGCTTGTTGAATGAAGAAACTAGAAGAAAATCAGCCGGTACCTCTCATTCGGAAGCATTTGTTGTGAGAGGCCGAAGTAAAACAAGGGGGAGGAGTAAGACTCCTCATGGTCGTGATCAAAGCCGTGACAAGTCAAGAGATAGTTCTTTTTCAAAGAAAGACGTTGAGTGTTATTATTGCCATGAGAAATGGCACATGAAGCGAGAATGCCGAAAGCTCAAGAATAAAGAGAAAAGGCGTGACAAAAGTGTGGATAAGAAGCAAGAAGACACAACGGCAGTTACTACCGATGATCTCATAGTCGTTTGTGAGGATGATTGTATCAATTTTGTGGGCCAAGAGAGCAGTTGGGTAATTGATTCTGGTGCTTCTTTTCATGTGACTTCTCGAGTTGATTTCTTCACTACCTACACTGCAGGAAATTATGGTTCTGTTAGAATGGGTAATGAAGGTTTGTCCAAGATTATTGGCATGGGTGATGTTTGCTTGGAAACAAATTTGGGCTGCAAATTGTTGCTTAAAGATGTGAGGCATGTTCCTGACATTCGCCTTAATTTAATCTCTACTGGGAAGCTAGATGATGAAGGCTTCAACAACAAATTTGGTGATGGAATATGGAAGCTCACAAAGGGTTCTTTGGTGGTGGCTAAGTGCAAGAAGACTCATACACTTTATTCGATGCAAGGAAAAATTTGTAAAGGTGTTGTCAATGCACTTGAAGATGATACTTCTACCGAATTGTGGCAGCTTGGCCACATGAGTGAAAAGGGGCTGCAAGTATTGTTCAAGAAAGAGCTTCTACCCGGTTTGAAAGGTACACATCTTAAAACTTGTGTTCATTGTTTGGCGGGTAAACAACATAGAGTTTCTTTTCATAAAAATGTTGCTTCTAGAAAAGAAAATGTGTTGGAGTTAATTCATTCGGATGTTTGTGGTCCTTTAAAAGTTAGAACACATGGTGGTGCACTTTATTTTATTACTTTCATTGATGATTATTCAAGGAAAGTTTGGGCTTATCTACTAAAAACTAAAGATCAAGTTCTAGAAGTATTTAAGCATTTTCAGGCCATGGTTGAAAGAGAAACAGGACAGAAATTGAAGTGCATCCGAACAGACAATGGTGGTGAATACATTGGGCCATTTGATGAGTATTGTCGCAGCCAAGGTATTCAGCATCAAAAGACAGTTAAGAAGACTCTTAACAAAATGGCGTTTAGAGGATGAACCGCACCATTGTGGAAAGAACAAGGTGTTTGCTTTCACAAGCTAAATTGCCAAGATCCTTTTGGGGTGAGGCAATGAGTACAGCGGTTGACTTGATCAATTTATCTCCTTGCTATCCTTTGAATGGTGATGTTCCTGAAAGAGTTTGGACCGCAAAGATGTGTCTTATGAGCACTTGAGAGTGTTTGGTTGCCGAGCTTTTGTTCACATTCCAAAGGATGAAAGGTCCAAGCTTGATAGTAAGTCAAGACAATGTATTTTTCTTGGCTATAGGCGTGATGAATTCGGGTATAGATTATGGGATCCGGTCGACAAGAAAATTATTCGAAGCCGTGATGTTGTGTTTCTTGAAGACCAAACAATTGAAGACTTTGGTAAAGGTGATCAACCGGAGCCAAAAACTAGTGATCTCATTGACATGGATCCATCTCCTTCATCTCCAGTTGATGATGAAAATGGGGGAGATGTGCAGCCACCTATTGAAGATGTGGAGGATGATGCTAATCCTAATGAAGTTGAGCCAGAAATTGAGGAAGAGCATCCAACTCAAGTACCGTCACCACAACTTGAGTTGAGGAAATCTACAAGGGACCGACAACCTTCAAGAAAGTATCCTCCCAATGAGTTTGTGTTGATTTCTGATCAAGGGGAGCCGGAGAGCTACCAAGAAGCAATTGAGCATGCAAAGAAAGGTGATTAGAAAAAGGCCATGGAAGAGGAGATGAACTCCTTACTTGAAAATCACACCTATGACTTAGTGAAGTTGCCTAAGGGAAGGAAAATTCTGAAAAATAAGTGGGTTTTCAAATTGAAGAATGATGGCAAGAATCTGAGGTACAAGGCACGTCTTGTTGTGAAAGGCTTTGGGCAAAAGAAAGGCATTGACTTTGACGAGATTTTCTCGCCGGTTGTGAAGATGTCTTCTATTCGGGTTGTACTTGGCATGGCTGCAAGTATGAACCTTGAAGTTGAGCAACTTGATGTAAAGACCGCATTTCTTCACGGTGATCTTGAAGAAGAAATTTACATGGAACAACCAGAAGGTTTTGTGGAGAAAGGGAAAGAGAAATTTGTTTGCAAATTGAAGAAAAGTTTGTATGGCCTCAAGCAAGCTCCACGGCAATGGTACAAACAATTTGACTCTTTCATGATGAATAATGGCTTTTCTAAAACCACTTCGGACCATTGTGTGTTTGTGAAAAATTTCCCAGATGGTAAATTTATTATTCTTTTGCTTTATGTTGATGACATGTTAATTGTAGGTCAAGATTCTACCATGATTAACAAGTTGAAATCGGAATTGAGTAAATCTTTTGCTATGAAAGATTTGGGACCGGCAAAGCAAATACTTGGTATGAAAATTATTCGTGATCGCAAAGAGGGACTGATTTGGTTGTCTCAAGAAAGCTACATTGAGAAAGTTCTTGAGAGGTTCAACATGAATAAAGCAAAGCCGGTTGGTTGTCCACTTGCAGGTCACTTCAAGCTTAGTTCGAATCAATGTCCTACAAGTGAGAAAGACAAAGAAGAGATGTTGAAAGTTCCTTATGCTTCAGCAATTGGTTCTTTGATGTACGCCATGGTTTGTACAAGGCCGGATATTGCTCACGCCGTTGGTGTGGTGAGTCGTTTTCTCTCTAATCCGGGTAAAGAACATTGGGCAGCGGTAAAATGGATTCTAAGATATCTTCGAGGGACTTCGAAGGTGTGTTTGTGTTTTGGGAATGGGAAGCCGATGCTTGATGGGTTCACAGATTCTGACATGGCTGGTGATGTTGATTCTAGGAAATCTACTTCGGGGTATTTGATGACTTTTGCAAGGGGAGCTGTGGCATGGCAATCTAAATTACAAAAATGTGTTGCTCTCTCAACTACCGAAGCTGAATTTATTGCCATTACAGAAGCTTGCAAAGAAGAGTTATGGTTGAAGAAATTTTTGCAAGAGTTGGGTTTGAAGCAAGAAAGGTATGTGCTTTATTGTGATAGTCAAAGTGCTATTCACTTGAGTAAAAATTCTACTTTTCATTCGAGATCGAAACACATTGATGTGAGATACCATTGGATTCGTGATGTGTTAGATTCGAAATTGTTGCAACTCGAAAAGATTCACACAGATGATAATATTTCAGATATGCTGACTAAGACTTTGTCGAGGGACAAACATTTAAAGTGTCGAACTTTGGCGGGTATGGTTGATGTCTCCACCTAAGTCGGTAGGGGGAGAATTGTTGGGTATACCTCCTTATTGGAGTGTGGGACCCAATGGGTTTTGAAAAAGAGTTTTAATTGGGCTTGGTTTAGTATAATATATTTTTATATATTATATTTGTGGAGGCCCAATTCAATTTGGATACCATTAGGGTTTGATTACAAAACCTAAGTTTAATAATATATATATATATATATATAACATATATATTATTTATTTTTGGTTCCTGATATAAGTAAGAAGAAGAGCGGCGGCTTTCATTGGTTTCGGGAACAGTGCCGAGAAATTGAAGATTGGTTCAACTTTGGTTTTTTGAAGCTTGGTTCTTTGGGCATCTTCGGTTGGTGTTTTGTTCGTTATTTTGGATCTTCTTCAACTCAAGTTCTGAAGATTTTGGTTCATCTATTTGGTAAGGTCTTTCCTCTTGTTTATTTGTGATTATTTGGAATTCACCTAAGGGTGGTTTTGTGAGACCATTCGTGTCTCGTTTGTAATCGTTTGGAACTTATTTGGTTGATAGTGGAATCGGATTTCGATTCCGTGGACGTATCTCACATTGAGGGAACCACGTAAAAATTCTTGTGTTGTCTTTGATTTAATTTTTCCGCATTAGTTTATATTCCCATTGATTGATTTACTTGTGGGGATTCATCGTTTTTCCCTAACAACATGTGTTGGGTGGTCTTGGGCCTCTCTCAACCCCAAAAGCTAGCTCAAGAGGTGAGGCTTTCCACTCTCACCGACCACACACCACCACTTCCCCAACACCCGATGTGGGATAACCCCCCCAATCTCACCCATCCAGACCTGGGTCGGGCAGGCGACAACCCGCTTTCTCGTGGACTATTGAAATTTGAGACTTGTTGGTAAACACAGGCTCGATACCAGTGTTGGGTGGTCTTGGGCCTCTCTCAACCCCAAAAGCTAGCTCAAGAGGTGAGGCTTTCCCTCACACTTATAAACTGACCACCAGCCCCTTCCACAACCGATGTGGGATAACCCCAACAGACTTTAGTCGAAGTAGTTGTGAGAGGGTAGTACTTATTGGCAGTACTTATGTGCCAATAAGGTGAGGTTTCATGTTCTAGTGAAGTCAATGGAGTGGCGTCGTATTGGGTCTCTATTTATTGATAATTAGTTTTGAGTTTGATACCTTTAAAAGTGACATTTTCTTACAATTTAGAACTTTTTTCTAACTCATTTAAATCCCTTAAAGAAGTATGGATAAAAGAATCACATCCCCTTTGTCATACTTATAATTTTTAAAGGCATTGCATAACAAAAAAAAAAAAACTATTTGATAGCATATTTAACCAAATAGGCCATTATGTATATTTGCATAACATGAAAAAAAAAACAAAACAAAACAAAACAAAACAACAACAACAACAACGTGATAGTTTATTTAACAAAACATGTTCAACATTTTTCACAAATTAACAATTTCACCAAACAAATTTACAATATATGTAAAAATTTTAAATTTAAAAAGCTATATTATGTACCTGATCCAAACGAACTCAAAGGTCTTGGACCATATAATAATTAAAAATGAGCATGAATTGTCTTCTATCTGGCCTGTTATAGTGACCATGTTGGCCGAACATTTTTCAATCTCTCTTCTTTCTGACACTGCTTCAAGAATATTTCTTTCAGTGAAAAAACCAGGTTGTTTGGGTTGAGTCAGTGCACCCTCTTTGCCCAACATCAGAACCACATTCGCCATGTTAGGCCTATCCTCTGGCCGTTGTTGCACACACAATAAACTGACATGAATCAAACACAACACTTCAGGTAGATTGCATGAGTTTTGCATTGATGCATCAATGAATTCTGTAGTTTTGCCTTGTATAATTTCCAAGCCTGAATAGTTTTAACAATTTATAAGCAGTTGTTCTAATTTTTCAAATAGTAATTCTAGATTAATTATTCAAAATGATGGGATTGAATTGAGATCTTCCATTTTAAAAGAAATCACTTTTTTTTTCTTTTATATAATTTTCCTTTTTCGAAAGAAAAATGATTCAACTCTATGCTTACATGCTCTTTTATATAATTTTCCTTTTTCGAAAGAAAAATGATTCAACTCTATGCTTACATGCTCTTTTATATAATTTTCCTTTTTCGAAAGAAAAATGATTCAACTCTATGCTTACATGCCCAAGAAAGTGGAGGTGGTGGTGGTTTGGGTCACAAAATCCCCTGTTTTGCTTCCCACTCACCACTTCTAATACCATAACACCAAAGCTGAATACATCGGACTTTACTGAGAAGCGCCCCTCAATTGCATGTTCTAGAGACATATACCCACTGCAGGAAAACAATGAACAAATAAACCAATTTATATAGTTAAAAGTAAAATTTTAAACTGGTTAGTGGATTCTTACAGTGTTCCAACTACTCTTTTAGTATTTGCTACAGTCTTATTTCCTCCAAAAAATCTGGCCAAGCCAAAGTCTGATATTTTTGGGTTCATCTCATGATCTAGTAAAATGTTGCTACCTTTCAGGTCTCTATGGATAATTCTGAATCTGGAATCTTGATGAAGATAAATAAGCCCCCAAGCAATTCCATTGATGATGTGGAAGCGCTTAGGCCAATCCAGTAGCATCTTCTTTGATTGATCTGTCCATTTTTTGCCCAAGTTAAACCAAGTTGCTAGATGGTAGTTAAGTTCTCGAGTACAAATGCAAAATGGTTCCATTGAACACAAACATAATAATTTCGCGTTGGAGTAAGTTTGTTAGGACACATGTTAAGAAGTTAATTAGTAAGACCTTCATCCTTAGATTCATAAAATGGGAAGATTACAATTGAAGGGGGCATAAAAGACAAAAATGTCACTGGTTGGTAAAGTAGAAATGCCCACCCTTTTGGCTGTGAACCTCACAATTCATCTTTTTACAATGGGACATTAATGACAATATTGCTCCAGTATGAAGTAGAATGAAACTAGTTAATGGTTTTAAGAAGGCACACCGAAAATAAAGGAGTCCAAGGTATTGTTAGGCATGTATTCATATATTAACAACCTTTCTTCTCCTTGGACACAGTATCCTAGAAGCTTTACAAGATTTCAATGCTGAAGCTTGGCAATGCAGATAACTTCATTCTTGAACTCATCGACTCCTTGCTGGGAATTCTTCGAAAGCAACTTAACAGCTATTTCTAGTCCACCTTCCAGCATACCCTGAAAATTGAAAACCATTTTGTTTGTTAGGTGCAATATGTTTCCATTGAAAGCAGCCACATTCATTTTTATATATTTTTCCTTCGTATTTTTTCTTCAGTATAATGTTTGTTTAGAAAATTCTATAATACACCCCTCCAAAAAGGTGTGTACCATATGTCCCAGTTATGATGTTTGTGATCTTTGGTTATGACCCATTGTATTGTTGGTTATGACTTGATTATGATTCATTGTGGTGTTGGTTATGACTTAGTATGACCTATTGTGGTTTGTATTTTGGTTATAACCAAAGAGGTCTTTGGTTATGCCTCAAGTGGTGTTTGGTTATGACTTCTTGTGGTTGTTATTTTGGTTATGTTTCAAGTGGTGTTTGGCACCTCTTTTAAAGGGTGTGTGTGGTAGAAGGGCCCAATGTTTGTTTCTGCCCCATGCTTAGCATAAATCTATGTTAAAAGTCATTCTACATCATATTTCGTTGGAGGTAGTTCAGATAATAAAACTCTTATTAATGCAAATGTGTGCGTATTAAAAATTTTAAAATGTAGAGTAAGCAATTCTGCGTGACATAATGAGAAGTTTTGAGAAACAAACTGAATGAATGATTGAATTAGGCACCTACTGTCAACAGTTCATGTGGTTGGGCATCGGTTAGTTTTCAAGAAACTATCAGTGTATCTATATTGTTACCTTGTAAACAGGCCCAAATCCACCCTCTCCAATCTTATTGTCAATTGCAAAGTTATTGTAGCTTTAGTGATTGTAGCCAAGTGAAATAATGGCAAGTCTAGATCTTTATTTTTGGTTTCTTTGTAGTAACCTTGTCCATGTTGAAGTTTTGTTCGTCCTGTAGAAAAGGCAGGTTGAGAACATTTAAATGAAACAACTTGTCCAAAAGAAGTATATGTATGCACAAGCACACCTACAAATGTGAGATACTAAATCATCAATGACTAATTTTGGTTACCTTCTCTCTTTCGCCACCCCTTCTTCTTCAAAATGTACAATGAAATGCCCAGGCCAAGTGTAAGTGTTGCTGTTGAGACTACTGAGGTGACTATAATCCTCTTTGTCTTCTTCCAATTGTGGCCAGCTTGACCTAATATTGAAGCGATTCAATTAAAATCATTTAAAAGGGGAGACAATGAATTCAATGTGGTTATAAGGGATGTTCAATCTTCCATCCAAACAACATAGTCAATTTATCCCAAAGCAACAACCCTACAACCTCGCAATCATGCATCACAGGAAGCTCGGAAGATATTGTGTGTGCCAGAAAAGAGTCCAATTTACCCACCCAAATGAAATGTACAATCAATAAAAAAGATGCAAAACTTATTTTGTTAATTTCAAATCTGCAAACATATGAAAATTTACATATCAAGATTCTTGGTGGAAATTTATATGCATATATTAGCATAAAAAATGACTGTTTGCATTATGTGTAGATGGAATAAAGAAAAATACGAAAATCACAAATTACAAAGTGGGTGTTTGAGAAGTTACTATTTTAGTAGGTTATTTTAGTTTTTGGCTTTTTTAGTAGGCTAAAATTTTTATGTTTGGGAAGATAGTTGGATTTTTTTATAGTTGAATGTGATGTTTGTGAGAGAAAAAGTGAAATGATTATGGGTTTGATGTGACATTTTGTCTTATTAGCTATTTTAGCCTATTTTGTCTTTTTGTAAATTTTAGCCTTTGCCAAACACCCCCAAAATAACATATGAACAATGGAAATATAATGAATAGCCTGCAGTTCCAGATTCAATGTGACGCACTAGTTGAATTTATGACTAATTGCTGCACTGCACTGGGCTGGTGCCCTCCAGCAGAGGGTCATGGCCACTCGAATGAGGTGTTCCGCACCTGGGTTGTTCAAGGATTTTGATGAATTGGAAGACCAGATGATGCTATCTGTATTGTTCATGTTGGGTAACCTTTAAAATGCCCGAGGAAACAGTGAGGGGCCTAAGAAGCACGAACACGAACATGAACATGTAACATGACACAGACACGCCAAAATGAAAATTTTCAAAAAATGCCAGACACATCACATGAGGGACATGTGTAAAATATATAATTTTATATATTTATTATGTCACACATAATTTTATTCATTATGTCAACCGAGCTTGAAGCTTCGTCCAATGGAGACTATTGTGTCATTGGTGTTGTTTCAAACCCTAACTTGCTCGCACAGCATTAGAGTTAACTTGACTGTGTTAAAAAGATGTTTGGTATATGTCTTGCTGTGTGTTTGATAAAATGGTCTGTGTGGATCAAGACAGGTAATAAGCATCATCTGGATCGAATTCAAGACACACACAAAACAGAAATCAACATTCAAGATGAAATCAAAATGAACTATCTTTTTGCCAAACTGTAGTTAGACGTAGAAATGTAATATAGTGAGGAATTTTTTGAGGAAGAACCATAATTTTTCAGTATAGTTAATGACATGTTTCTTACATATGTATAATCTAATTAATCTTTGTGTTTGGTATGAATTCTTACCTACCACAGAGGAAGCCATCCTTACGTAAATGTCTGGCCCATTTTCATTCAACTCTCTCACATCAATCAACTCATCAAACCAAAGCAAGCAGCCACTTCCATCTCCTCTTACGTCTAAATTTGTCTAAGCCATACAAGAGCAGTTTTTGAAGCACAACATCTTGCATTCCCTTAGGGTCATGCTCCTGTCAAACCAGGAGTTCCGTGTGTCTGGCATTTTATATTGTGAATACTTGAGATACCCTTCTCCATTGTGGCAATTCAACGGTGTTCTCCGAACACACCCATTAGAATAATCTCCATTTCCCCATTCCGTTTTGTTCCGTGGCACAAATTTACTCAAACAATCACAGGCCGGTGAGTTTCCAATGTTACAGTTACTATTCGGACCACAGAGTCTATAATTATCACAGTTATCTGTTGGTGCAGTCAGGTAAGTGTCCCATTTCTGGGTTTGATCAACCCATAACAAGCGCTGAACAATGCCATCATAACTCACACCATACATTGAAACAACTGGGCTGATGAGTTCATAATGATAATACGCCTCCTCCTCAGAGTAAACCAATCCATATGTGTAGAATGGATTAGGTTTAAGGTTTGTTCTCCCACTGAATGTGAGACCATTCCATGGTCCAGTTCGGAACAACTCAACAGAACCATTTTTCAGAATACATTGTGGGTAGCCTTGAGGATCAAGAAGGTATGTATACTCACCTTGAGCTGGATCATCAATACTCTTCCAGGACGAGAGGTGGCGCTCTAGGCCCGTTTCAAAGTTCTTTCCGAGCTTCATGCCCGGTAAATGAGTATTGCATGGATAATCAAAACTTTGCCACAGAAAACGCTCGAACTTATCATTGGCATCTTTCACAACTAGATTTCCAGAATCCATAAGTTGTGCAGTGGGTTATGTGTGGATCCTGTCACTTTGGCAGACCAAATGACATTGCCAGTACCATCGACAAGGGCAAGAATTCCGGGGTCGATTATTGTTAAGACGCCTGACGAATCGATGAGTGGGATTTCTCTGTTGGCAACCCATACAACAGTCTTGACAGATATTTTCTTGTACCATATTCCCAGGTATTGATTCTGGGAATTGCCAGGTCTGAAAACCCCATCTCAAAGCTCCCACCAAATGAAATAATGGTATTGTTGCCTGTTATGGGTTGAGTTTTGGTTATGGGGTCTACTGCGTTGGAGATTATTAAGATGGAAACTAACAAGGAAAACAAGAAAGGTATTTTGAGGTCTTCCATTGATGGTCTATTGTCCAAATTCCTGAAATTCATCTGTTTTTCCATGAGTAGTTACAATCACAAATAGAGTTAAATAAGGAGGAAAACAAGAAAGGTTTTTTGAGGCCATCCATTGATGGTCTAACGTTATTATTCAATTTATAAATGAAGACTCAAGAACTCTTACAACACAATAAGTCTTCATTTGGAATTTTGTAAATGAGATTCTAGTCGTCACAATCTATGTTACATGGACCAGAGTGCATATTGTCCGACCCACCATGCTTTTAACTTACTATATGAGATAAAAATGATGTCATATATAAAATACACTGCCAAGAAGACATTTTATTCATTTTATAACAATTATCAAAAAAATATATACATATCATGATAGTATTAAATACAAGTATATAAAAAGTTACAATAGAAAGTATTGGACATTCAAACCCTTGCCTAAGTGTTGAGTGTCTTTGGAGAGTACATATGACATAGACATAGGTTACAATCACATAAATTACTCAGACCAGTCTTCCAATTACATAACAAGAAGATTGGGGCACGGCCCACTATCAATCATATGCACTGCAAACCCACAAAACATCCAACCAAACAAACATATGCAGAACTCCCAAAAACTCAAAGAAAGCAACCCAAAGAACCCAACATACTGACCTCTCCATATAAACATTTTAACAAACAGATGGTAGGCATGGCACAAATTTGATGTTTAGTCTTTCCTCGTACTCTTACTCCAACCATTGCAACACTAGGCCACCACATCAACGTCCCAGAGATCAAATTTTCATCACAAGCAAAACAATCGAAGTTTTTTGAACCCTCATCCAACAGAATGCACTTCATTGGGTCAAGTGATTTAATGAGAAATGATAAGTGGAAGTGAAATATGATTTTTTTTTTTTTTTGGATTTATAATATAGGTAAGAATTGATGCAAAATTATAAGAATTTTTTTGGAAAATTTACTCATAAATCCTCTATGGAGGATTATTGATTTATTTGGTCACAAGGGTTTTTTTTTTTTTTTGTTTTATGGAACAATTAATCCTTTTTGTTTTGAAAGTTATATTTATTTGATTTGGTGCCATTTGAGTTTAAATGAACATCCTTTTGTAATTCATTTTTCTAATGTTTTAATTGCTTTTCAAATATGAATGGAAATGTGAGATGTGAAAGATTAGTTTTAAGGGGATTGGTGGTTGAAATGTTGTCAAGTGTGAAAATATACATTTTTGTTGGTGTGATTTTCTGATGTTGTATTGGAGTGTTACATTATAGTGTTACGTTAATAAAAAAATAAACTATTGAGTTTTTATATATTTTATTGATTGGAGTATTATGTTTAAAAAAAATACAATAAAGAGTTTTTTTTTTTTAAATGTTACGATATTACTTTTAACAAAAGTATACTAAAGAGTTTTATATGTTACATTAATTAGAGTGTTACGTTTGAAAAAAATACACTAATGAGTACTTTTGAAATTTACGTTATTACATTTGAAAAAAATATACTAAGAAGTTGTTTAATATGTTACATTATAATGTTATGTTTTTAGAGTGCTACATGCCAATGTTACGTTTGATAAAAATACACTAAGGAATTTTTTTGAAATATTACGTTCAACAATTTTAACATTATGAAAAAATTTGCATTTGTCCCTTAAAACATAATACATCCGCATTTATGCTTGTCCCTATATGTTTCACACTAGAATGGGACTTTGGGTCCATAAGAAAAAAGTGAAGACCAAACAGTTTGAAAGATCACTATTTGAGATTTATTGGTGTTTCACCCTTTTTTTTATTTATTTATTATTTTCTAAGTTTTATTTCTCACTTTAAAATGGTGAGATTCGGAGAAACCACCTGGAAATTAGTTAATTATAATTTTTTTTAAAAAAATTTCCATAATCAACAACAATAGGTGATAATTTTTTAATTAATATTAAGTACAAAATCTTAAACACTTTTAATACAAAAGTTTTTAATATATATTTTTGCAATTGGCCTTGAGAAAGATCAAAATCAGAAATATTGTGTTACTTCTGGTATGTTATTATAGACAATGCAAAAAAGTCTTATGTGTATTATGATACAAATAAAATTTCTATATAAAATTTGAGAAAAATTATTATAACAGTGATATCATATCATTATCAGCATATGGTATCACTAATTAATAATAAAACAATATATGAAGAGTGAATTCCACTTGTCGAATTTGATTAATAATTCAATAATTTCACATCTATATAGTGAGATTAACTATACTTACATGTAGGTGATGATGTGGTATTACCATTGAATTAAAAAAAAATACAAAATTTGTAAACATAATAATTCAACTTGTTACAGTCTCACCATTTTCAATTAAAACAATCACTATTGTTTTCGTAATTTTAAAAGTGCTATTAAGAGATCATTCTAAATGTTATTTCTGTATAAATTTTTTATTTATAAATCATTTTCCTTATAAATCCCTTGGTACCTTAATAAATCCGTCCCTGGAGGTGGGCATTGACCCCATAATAGCAATGCATTGGCATGTGTTGTGGTGGAGGTGAAAACAAAGATTCATGGAATCTATGTTTCGTAGTTTAATCATTGATTATAGTTTTCGGTTTCTTTAGTTTAATCATTGATGATATTGAGAAAGTTAACCTAAGTGCTTGGACTTTCATTACAGACAAGCAGAAGGACCTGGTACCTCTGCATTACAAGTAGTGCCAAATGTTGAACATAAGTTTTGTGCTTGGCAACATTTATAGTACAAACTTCATAGAGCAATTCAAAGGAAAAATCTGTGAAAGACTAGTTGTGGGAAGCATTCTAAAGCAAGCAGTGTGTCAGACTTTGCAAAAGTTATGGAAGAATTGAAGAACATGGATGAAGCATCTAAACTTTTCTTTTTTCTTTTTTTCTTTTTTACAGAAAACAAAGAGTATTGATATGCAAACATAAAAATTGTAGAGATTGATGGGGCAAATTTACATATAGAAAATAGTACATGTTATTTCGGTGTAGTCCACCCTTAAAGATAATAATGAGAATACCAGAGATACCATTGGTAGGTCCCATGTATAAATTATACTTACTGTAACTAGAAAAAATGATTAAGCTTTCACCTTGTGCATAGAATAATTTCTATCGACCATTAAACAGAGTAATAGTGATTTCATTGGCCGTAGTTGTTGCTTCCTCGAAACCAGCCTCAAGAACTTTTCTTTCAGTGAAGAAGCCAAGGCTGTTTGGCTTGAGGCAATACACCTTCACTGCTCAACATCAAAACCACCGATGACATGCTTGGCCTATCCTCTGGACTTTCTTGCACACACAAAAGACCCACATGGATTGATTGCAACACTTCAGCTGGGTAGCATGACTGCCGTACAGCGTCATCAATCAATTGCAATGACCTGCCTTCTTTATAGAGACTCCATGCCTGAACAGTCCAGTACAATATTAGCAGTGTGAGACACAGGTCCTCTATATACAAATTTATTTGTTTTCCATTCTTAAGACACTTAGGCTGTGTTTGGTTTATGAATTTGGGGAGGGATTTGGAAAGAGAAAGAGAAATGATAGGTGAAATGTAAACGAAATATAACTAAATTTCACCTACGTTTCACAAACCTTTTCCATTTCCTTTTTCAAATTCTTCTCCAAATTCATGAACTAAACACCACCTTACAATTGTTAGATTATGCCTCGAGATACCTACACCGCAAGATTCTCATGTGATCCAACGACTGTGAGTGTTTCGGAACAAGAGATAGAGAGAATTTAGAAACAAAGGATCCTTGAACCTTATTGGAACACATGCATTAAGATTACTTCTAATCGTAGTACACTTACATGGCCAAGGAGGTTGAGGCGATGACCTGGATGATAGAAACCTTTGTTTTTCTTGCCACTCACAATCTCTAGCACCAAAACTCCAAAGCTGAATACATCCGATTTTACTGAAAATAGCCCATCGGTTGCATACTCTGGAGAAATGTAGCCGCTGCAACAAAGAAGAGTGAAGAACTGGATTTTGAAGCAATAATATAAGTGAATTAGACGAAACATATTATGGAGATTCTTACTATGTTCCAACCACTCTATTTGTATTTGCTTCTGTCTCATTTCCTCCAAAACTTCTAGCTAATCCGAAATCTGATATTTTTGGGTTCATGTCATTTATCTAGCAAAATATTGCTAGCTTTAAGATCTCTGTGAATAATTCTCAACCTGGAATCTTGATGAAGATAAAGAAGCCCCCGTGCAATCCCATTAATAATGTGGAAGCGGTTTGGCCAATCCAACAGTGTGCTTCTTGTTTGATCTGTCCAAATTTTTGTTAGATTTAGATTTAGTCCAAACTCCTGCTAATCGGATGCATGAATCTAACAAGATTCCACAATGGAAAATCCTAAATTTCGGAAGACCAAGTTCATGCAAATGCACATGTAATAAAAACCATATAAAGTTTTGCTCCCATTGTCAAATATATCAAAAGGATTATATGGAACCAAAAAGAATAAAAAAAAGTACAAAAAAAGCCTGCTGGCTGGTTTGAGAATGGAATTGCGTATTATAGTTTTGAAGAGAGCAAACCAAATATAAAATAGTCCAAGCTTTTGTTGGGCATGTATTCGTAGATTAACATTGTTTCTTCTCCTTGAATGCAGCATCCTAGAAGCTTCACAAGATTTCGGTGTTGAAGTTTGGCAATACAGATAACTTCATTCTTGAACTCATCAAGTCCTTGGCTAGAATTCTTTGACAACCGCTTCGCAGCTATTTCTTGTCCTCCTTCCAGTATACCCTGAGAATTACTATTACAATTGGTAGAATGTTCTTCTATTAGAATTAACTTAAAAGAAAACACTCATTTTTCCCAATTCCTATTATTATTTATATTTTTTACTTAGTATTTTTATGTTTATCTGGCTGAGACTGTTCCAATAGGTGCAGCCATACTTGAAGACATAGTTACACAGATTTATGATGTTTCATATGTGAGAAAAGTTGCATCAAACCAATTGTCTTCTTTGAAAGGTGCAAGAAAAATATAAAATTCCTCTTTTCAAAAGCAGGTGTATTTATAAAAAATTTACATTCAGGAAGGTATGTTCTGTAATTAAAAGGTTTTACAGAACAGTAAGTACAGGAACTTACCAAGAAATTTTACATTCTATGCACTTTTTTATGATTTTTTTTTTTAAAGTGATTTTTTCTTTTTTTTCTTTTCTTTTCTTTTTCTTTTTTAATATTATTATTATGGAAAAGCAGTGATAAAAAAGTTGAATGGTTTTATGGCTTCTGCATAGGCTCCACGAGATTGGGCATCAATCAGATTCCTATAGACTACATAAGAGTGTCTTTACATTGTTACCTTGTAAACAGGTCCGAATCCACCCTCTCCCACCTTATTGTTGATTGAAAAGTTATTTGTGGAATTAGCTATTACAGCTAAGTCAAACAATGGTAACTCTAGATCTTCCTTTTGGCTTTTGTTGGTGTAACCTTGTTCAGAGTTGTGCATCAGAATTCCTGTAAAGCAGGGATAAAATGGATATCAACATGACAAGTAGTTCCAAAAATGTTACATACCAGTACATAGTTTAACACAGAATGACACATAAGGATATATACCATCTCTGTTCAGCTTTGAATTCTTCCTTTTCCTTTTTCGGAGATACACAATCAGGCTTATACCCAGCAGAAGAAGTCCAATTAAAAATGCCAAGGTCACTGCCACTATCTCTCTTTTCTTGCCATTGGAGCCAACTTGTCGGACTGTTGAATCCTCAATCCATTTAACAGAAATGGTCAATTGATCAGTTAGATAATACAATCATGAAAGCACGAACTTGCACGGATTTCTTTAGATTTCAAACCCTTGAACACCCTCCTTTATATTGAAATTGTTATGGCAAAAAGGATGAGAAAAAATCAAACAAGACAAACACACAAGCACACAAGAATTTACAAGCTTACAAGGGAGGAGCAAAGATTTTGATTTGAGGGGGGCCAAACTAGAAGAAAGTATTTTCACCAATCATGCTGGCTCGAGATGATTGGAGGTCCAAAGAGACAATTTTAAATGAGGTTTCTAACAAGTTTCAACCTTATTGAAATTTTTATTTAAAGTTTATTTTCTCTCTTTTTCAGATGCAAAATAACTAACAATTATATCTTACATTCAAATTTTATTAGCATATTCTTTGCACTTGATAATATGGCTAATTCAAATCTTTTTAGTAATAGTCAAGTTAAAGTAGAATTTGATAATTGATAATTTTGAAATTTCTATAAGCAAATCTTTCTATAATTTTATATAAGATAAACATAAAGATAAAAATATAATAGAAAAACATCTCAACAATGTAAGTTCAATGGTTTTATGATGATAAGATTTTGACAATATATTTTGAGACTTATTAATACTTATGTTGAAAAAAGAGAGTTTTGTAATGCAAAGACTGAATAGTAAAGGTGTTGGTAAAGATGAAGATGGCAGCAAATTGGGACTTTTTTATTGCTACTTTTATATTGACAAAGAAATTTGGCATTCGTAATTTTTTTAAACCAATGCATTTTCTTTTAAGTTAACTAGTGCAGTTGATTTTCAAGTAAAAGACTAAGGCTGTGTCTCAATCAAGAATTTGATGAAAATTTGTGAAGAGAAAGGCAAAATCAAGGAAAAATTAAATGAAATATAAGCTCAATTTTTTTTCACTCATCCCTTCCCTTTTGTTTCCCTCCACAAATCTTCAAAAAATCCTTCATCCAAACACAACCTAAAGTGGGCACCACTTTGAGTGCATTTTTTTTTTTTTTGGGGGGGGGGTTGCCAAGGCCCCAATCCCATCCTATAAGACAATTCCGCCACTAAGCCTACGTTCACTAGCAAAGAATGATGAAGGAGTTTCAATAGGAGACTACTGATCACAATAAGTCGACTCCCTTTCTCTCAACAACCTTTTACAGAAACTCACAAGAACGTTATTACCTTACAACTCTACAATAACCCAATATATAGAAGATCTTAAAATAATAAACTAGGTCAAAATAGACTCAAATACAAATAGAAGTTGGACTTACCGCATTGGGCATGTGGATCGAGACGGGTAATAAGCATCATCCGGATCGAATTCAAGAAAACAACGTTCAAGATGAAACCAAAATGAACTCTCCTTTTTTCTAAATTGTAGTTAGATGTAGGAATGTAATATAGTGAGGAATTTTTAAGAAATGTAAATGTTCAGTATAGTTAATGACATGGCTCTTACATACATATAATCTAATTAATCTATGTTCACTAGTCTATGAGTTTGGTATAAATTCTTACCTAACTCAGAGGAAGCCATCCTTATGTAAATGTCTGGCCCATCTTCACTGAACTCTCTCATATCAATCAACTCATTAAACCAAAGCAAGCAGCCACTTCCATCTCCTCTTATGTCTAAATTTGTGTAAGCCATACAAGAGCAATTTTTCAAGCACTCCATCTTGCATTCCCTTAGGGTCATGTTCCTGTCAAACCAGGAGTTCCGTGTGTCTGGCATTTTATATCGCGAATACTTGAGAAACCCATCTCCGTTATGGAAATTCAATGGTGTCCTCCGAACACACCCATTAGAATAATCTCCATTTCCCCATTTTGTTTTGTTCTGGGGCACAAATTTACTCAAACAACCACAGGCCGGTGAGTTTCCAATGCGACAGTTACCATTCGGACCACACAGTTTATAAGCATCACAGTTATCTGTTGGTGCAGTCAGGTAAATGTCCCATTTCTGGGTTGCATAAACCCATATCCAGCGCCGCACAATGCCATCATAACTCACAGCATACCTTGAGATAACTTGGCTCTGGAGTTCATAATGATAATACACCTCCTCCTTAGTATAAACCAATCCATATGTGTAGTATGGATTAGGTTTGAGGTTTGGTCTCCCACTGAATCCGATTCCATTCCATGGTCCAGTTCGGAACAGCTCAACGGAACCATTTTTAATAATATTTTGTGGGTATCCTTGAGGATCACACTGGTATGTAAACTCACCTCGAGCTGGATCATCACTGCTCTTCCAAGAGGAGAGGTGGCGCTCTAGGCCTGTTTCAAAGTTCTTTCCAAGCTTCATGCCCGGTAAATGAGTATCACATGGATAATCAAAACTTTGCCACAGAAAATGCTCGAACTTATCATTGGCATCTTTCACAACTAGATTTCCAGAGTCCATAAGTTGTGCAATAGGATTCTGTGTGGATCCTGTCACATTGACAGACCAAATGACAGTGCCGGTACCATTGACGAGGGCTAGAATTCCAGGGTCGATTATCGTTAAGATGCCTGAGGAATTGATGAGTGGGATTTCTCTGTTGGCAACCCATACAACAGTCTGGACAGATATTTTCCTATACCATATTCCTAGGTACTGATTTCGGGAATTGCCAGGTCTGAAAAAACCCATCTCAAAGCTCCCACCAGATGAAACAATGGTATTGTTCCCTGTTATGGATTGAGTTTTGGTTATGGTGTCTACTAGTTTCTAGAGAGAGAAACTTCTCACCGTTGTTACCCATGGGTGATAGATCAACGCGATTCTCCAAAGCCGCCGTAGCAACGCGGTGGATTGTTGGCTACTACGGTTAGTTTCTTCTGGTGGGTGTCCAGCTTTGGCCCTCCGGCCATGGCTGGTGTCAGCGTCGGATGTAGCTCAAGCTTGCCGGTTCTTGCCTGGTTTGGTTTCGAGTTCGCCGGCGTCGTCGACACTACTGAAAGAGTACATTCTGCAGCTGTGATACGGTCCCCGTCGTTGCTCGGTAACTCCTTATGGCGTTGACGGTTTTGTGGGTGTGCCACCGGGGCTTTGGCGTTGAAAGGTGGCTCTCTCTATGCTTCGCTCGTTCTGCCGGTGTTGTTATGCCGGTAGCTTTGTTGAGGTTTGGCTGCTTTCAGCGCCGGAGGGATGCCCTGCCGGATTGCTGTCCTCTGATTTTTGATGAGGTTGTAAGCTGGGTGTTTGTATGGTGGACTACGGATGCTACGGGTTTGGGAAGCTGATTCAACGGCGTTGGTTTCTTCCCGGAGTTTAGCTGGTTTTCATGGGAACGCCGATCTTGTTTGGCTGGTTTTCAGTGGATTTTCTTCGAGGACGGAGTGGTGGCGACGCGCCTTTGGTGCGTTTGGTCTTTACGGTCGTATGGACTGTGTAAAGCTGAGGCTCTATTTGCTTGGGAGACCCGCTGCCAGCTAGCTAGGGTGTTTGGAGGATTTTCAAATATCTTCCCTCTTTGCTGAGCTCATTTTTGGTTGCCATTAAAATAACATTAATATTTATATTGGCTAGCTTAGTATCTGTTTGCTTATCTCTTTTATGCTACAAATTCCTATTTCTTGGGTGATCTCATCTTTTAATTTTTGATTTACTTTTACATAGTAGATGGAGTGTCTTCTGGTGTTCTCTATTTTTTGTGTGCGAGCTTCATTGTGAGAACTAAGGTCTCACTTCGGTTTTCAGTTTGCTTTGGAACTTTTCCCCTCCTTTTCTAGATTCTTGTTTGTGTATGCAAGATCTTGCGATGGTTCTTGTTGATGGGAAAATTTTCGGGATGTATTTCCTGAAAATCCTTGATCTGCTGTAAGAAGTGAAATCTAAAGTTTTGAGTTTGTGAACTCCCAAGGGATGGTTATATACATTAGAGATTGGGCTCTGTTCCAGCACAGTCGGAGTTTTGGCCGTTGATGCTGCTAGTTCCGGATTGATTGGACCGAACGTGATGTTGAAAATTTATCAGTCCAATGTGTTGAATTGGGTTAACCTAACTCTGGTCTGGTCTTTTCTGTATCTATTTAGTAGATTATTTAAATCTATTTAGTAGATTATGTTGTGAGCAGCAGTTAGGAGTGTTGCCTTTTAGGCGTGTACTGAGTTTCATTGTAAAATCTATTTTTTTGGAATATAGTTCTATGACTTACCCATCCAAAAAAAAATAAGAAGGGTATTTTGAGTCCTTCCATTGATGGTCTAAAGCTTTTCATGAATTTGATCTGTTTTTCTCATTATTTAGTCAATTTATAAATGAAGATTCAAGAACTCCTACAGCACAATAGTCTTCAGTCAGACTTTTCTAGGGGTAACTACCCAATACTTGTCAATTACGAAAACTTTGAATTCCACAATCATTTAATGCTAATTTAAAACAAGCCCATTGGCCCCGTTTATTTTCAGAGCTAGAATGGAAGTGATTCATAATTGTTAGAGAGAGAATTGATAGTGAGGGGATTAAGTAAAATTGTATTTGTTTTTATGATAGCGGTTGGTGTAGAGATTGTTAAATTATTTTTATATAAAATAATAAAACAAATAAACAAATACAAAAACATTAAACATTAATGTTTAAAAAAAATTGCCCAACATGTCAAAAATAAATAAAAAATAAAAAATTTCAGAAAAAAATAAAACACATAAAACAATGATTTTTACTTAATAAAAAAAAATAATAATAATAATGTTTAAAAAAAATGTCCAACGTGTAAAAAATAAAATAAAAAAAAAATCCAACGCACTAAAATTCTAATACCACCTGCACCTTCCTCCATCCCAATTTCCTTCCAAGGCTTATCCTAATACCAACGGATTAAAAGTCTCCTCCGCCATCTGTCAAAACAAACATAACATATAGTGAGTTTCACCTCACTATCAATCCCAATCCCCACTCTATAACACCAAACAAATGGGGCCAAAAAGTAGTTACACAGACCAGTCTATCATAGCTTTATTTTTTTTCGAACATAAGAACAATCATATGCAGCATAACCCAACAAAACACCCAACCACACATACAAAACTCCCAAAAACTCTATGAAAACAACTCAAAATAACCCAATATACTGACCTCTGCATATAAACATTTTAACAAGCAGATGGTAGGCATGGCAAAGATTTGATGTTCAGTCCTTCCTCTTACTCCGATTTCAACTATTGCAACGACGCTAGGCCTCCACATCAACGTCCCAGATGTCAAATTTTGATCACAAAGCAAAAGAATCAAAGTTTTTGAACCCTACGTGATTCACAAACGGGGAGAGAGAGAGAGAGAGAGAGAGAGAGAGAGACAGAAAGAGAGAAAAAAAACCCTAAATTCCAAGTAAGCTTATTTTTGGCGGCAACTTATTACTAGTAGAGTTTATGTTTGATGAACTTTTTTTTTGGATAGGTCGGTATAAATGTTGCTACAAATTTTTAAAAAAAAAAAATTAAAATTCAGTAAAACAAGAATAGGGGGTTGTTTGGACTAAAAATTTGAGGAAAAAAATATGGATGTTTGGGTTAATTTTTTGACTTTTTATGAAAAAATGTGTATTAAAAAATTGTAGAAATTAGTGTATAGGAAAAAATTAAAATTGAGAGTTGTGCAGTCGTAATTTTTGACTTTTGGTGAATAGTGATAACTTTTTAACTTTTTGAGTAACTTTTTGATTTTTTGACTTTTTAACAACTTGTCAAACTTGGCCTAAACATACATTTTTTTTTCTTCTAGATTTTAGAAACATAAAATTTGACTTATTTTTTCTTTTAATAATTTTTTCCTAATTTTTAATTTTTTTAAAAGGAAATTACAAAAAATAAAATAAAATAAAATCTAGAGTTTAACCCTTGTAACAAAAAAAACTTTGAATTTTTTTCAAATTAAATTCTAATTTTTTAATTTAAATAATTTACTTCATCGATGAAAAAAAGATTATTTAAATCATTAAATTTAACAAAAAAAAAATTATATTTTAGATATTTTTTGTACATCTATATTGAGTTTAATAAGTTTAATATTTTTTTATCGATTTACTTCAGGAAAATAAATGAATGGTTTAAATTAAAAATAAATCAAAATATTAAGATTTAAATTGATGAAATTAAAAAATATATATTTTATTATACGGGTCAAATCGTGGAGTTTTTTTTTTATATATATAATTTCTCATTTTTGTAATATGGTCTAATATAAATAGATCTAAAAAATTAAAATTAAAACATACTCAAATTTTTTTAAAAAAAAATCATTTAAAAATTAATTGAAAAAATAAGTTAACTTATAAATGAAGAAAAAAAAAATGAATCCTAAACTAATGAGAAGATATATTTTGAACTTTGTCGATCCCTGAATTGTGAGATATATTACTTGAAGGTTTTTTACAATAATCAATCACTTAGATTTATATATCAATATTTCTATTAAAATGACAAATTAGTAAAATCCTATCATATCTCATATTTATTTAGAATAGAAAAACAAAATTTATATAGCGTAATGATCATTATTTGAAAATATTTCATTTTTTATAATTTCCCAATCTAGATCCTTTTTAATATTTCAATAGTTCCCGATATGTTCCGCAGAGACTGTTAATCTATAAGTTCACATTTCTATTTAAACACGAGATTTAAAATTAACTGGAATACATAATTCAATCTTTTGATGTAATCCTCCCAGACAAACATAATCATCGAAGTATCTACAGTCATTCCTCATTAAATTAGTCTAAAGTTAAACACAACTTTTGTAAACTACTCACTAGACTGTTTTTTTTTCTTTTTTCTTTTTTTTTTTAATGTGAAACATTTTCAAGTTAAAATTTTCTAGCCAAATTTCTGTAAAATAAATTTTGGATATTTATAAGTATTTGCAAATTATAGGAGAGTTGAAATCAAAATGTTCGATTTTTGTAAGTTAATCAAAAAAATCACTCGCTTAACCATTGGGTTATCCTTATTGATAAATTTAGTTATTCAAAATGTATTGATTAAATTTATCAGAAGGGACATTTATTCATAAATTTCTCTTTACTTATTTATTTTTTATTTAGTTCAAATTATTTTCTTATATTCCAATAAGTTATATTGGTGACATAAAAACCAAAATATCACTAATAATAATATTCACATTGATAGTGTATTCTGTGATGTAAAATATTCACATCGTCAATATGAATGTTCACACGTCAATATGAACATTCACACTGTCAAATATAAATGTTCACATCACTAAGTTGGTGTTCAAAAACTATTTATAATGATAAATTGTCTATAAAATACCCTAAATATTCGAGTTAAGATTTGGTGGATCAAATGTCCAAATAATAGAATTTATTGAAATACAAAAATATGTTATGGACTAATTGAGATACAAATATTTGAAAAAGGATTTTCTAATAAATCCCCCTTATTGGAAATATGACATATATTATAGTAAAGTTAAATTTATAATATATGCTTTATTTTAAAGTATATATGATTTTTTTTTCCCGCTTGTTTTAAGGTTTTAATTCACAATAAAATCTTATTTCAGCCAATTAATATGTGAGGCATATATTTTTCCAAATCTACACATTTTAAAATTTATTCAAATTTTATATTAAGGCCTTGTTTGGGTACTCCCAAATAATTCAAAAAGCCAAAAAGTTACTCAAAAAGTTAAAAAGTTAACACTATTCACCAAAAGTCAACAATTACGGCTGCACAACTTCCAATTCAAATTTTCCTCTAAAAACCAATTTTCACAATTTTTTATTACACATTTTTCCATAAAAAGTCAAAAAGTTAACCCAAACATCCATATTTTCAACCTTAATTTTTTAGCCAAAAAAGACAAAAAATACACTTATTTAATCTTCCTAACAATTTACCATTCGACTTGTTTAATAGCCCTAGTTCTATATATTGTCGTTAGTAATCATTTCAAAAATAAAATATATATAGAAATAGTACAAAAATTGGAGTTTTCTAAATGACACTATTGATCCTTTCTTTTTCATCTTTAAATTTCCTTAAGTTTGTTTCTTAGCTTGATTTTTCTTATTCAATGACCCAAGACTTGGAATCTTATGAACCATGGAGTACAAATGTTGAATAGTCTACTATTGTACAATGGGTATAATTGGCATACACCTTAACACTCCATTTATTTAGATTTTTTTAAATTTTTTTTCTACAAAAAGCATTTTTCTTCTACAAAAAGCATTTTTCTTAAAATTTGACGATTAAAATTTATACAAGAGGTTAATTGATAGTGACAAGTCAAAACAAGCCATGATGCAAATACATAGGCCATATTAAGAATTAATACATGTAATTAGGATAAGTAAAACACAAAATACAAATATAAGTAGAATATAAATATTTGCGTTGTTCCTTCCAAAATAAGGTTATGAGTTCTAATATAAGACAGAAAAATGCAACACTTCAATTGTAAATATATAGAATTGAAGTAATGTTGCAAAATTGTAAAATACCAAAAATATCCTTGATGTTACCGTTTCTTCTTTGCAAGGATCCATACGTGAAACAAAAAGTATAAAAACTTTGAAATGTTCATTAATTCAGAGAGGTCACCTATTAATTACAACGGCGCAGATTGGGACCTCGAATTCGGGGGCCCCGAATCCCCCGAATTCCCATATCAGGTATAAAAAAAAAAAAAAAAAAAGAAAAAAAAAGAAAAAGGAAAACAGTTTACCAAAATAGGAAATTAGGGGGATTAGGGGGAGTATTTTTAGGGGGATTTTTCATTTTCCTAATTACAACTTTGAAATTTTTCTTCTTGATGCCTTTTAATTTAAACTTTTACAACTAACCCTGATAAGTATTTATTTTTTTTAAAGCTTTTCATGATCACTGGATGAACAATGACTTGGTTGTATTAAAAGATCTCATGGCGAGAACCAACCTTTGTGAGTGTTATATGCAACTGAGTATGTAATAGTAGCGGAGTGCACCTCCATATGTTTCGCCGGAAAATATTTTAATGGAAGCCATAATCAACAAAAAAAACAAGCTTAATTTGATAGAAGATGTTTTCTACTTTTGAAAGATGAAAAATATTTTTTGGACTAAAGTCTTGCTAATGCCATCACCACACTACCATTAATATATTAGTTTCAAGTCACAATTAAATATTAAAAAAATACTTTCTGCTAAAACAAACAGTGAATACAATGAGAATACTAGAAAATGGAGAGATCATTGTTAGGTCTCCATCATGTCAATATATATGTATATTCTTCATACTTCTCTAATTTAATTCTGTGCATATGAACATGTTGTAACAAGAAACATTTATTAAACTTTCAAATTGTACATGGTATCAAATCTAACTAAAAGAACCTGAACTCCAAAAAGAGGAACAGGTTTATAAAACTTAACCCAGTAGATGAAAAGAAATGCTGTAGTCTTTCATAACAGTAAAGATTTTCATTTTTTTTTTTTTAAATAGGTTTTGGGGCATGTAATTTGCATCAATACAGTGTGTGTTTCTATCGAGCATTTAACAGAGTAATGGTCATTTCATTGGCTGAAGCTGTTGCTACCTTGCTTGAAGAACCAGCAGCCTCAAGAACATTCCTTTCAGTGAAGAAGCCAGGTTGTTTGGCCTGAGGCAATCCACCTTCACTACCCAACATTAGAACCACAGATGACATGCTTGGCCTATCCTCTGGAGATTGTTGCACACATAAAAGACCCACATGGATTGATCGCAACACTTCAGTTAGGTAACATGAGTCCCATAGAGCCTCATCAATCAATTCCAATGATCTATCTTCTTTGTAGAGTCTCCATGCCTGAACAAATTCTCACACAATCCAACAATTGTGAATGTTTTGGAATAGCGAGAAAAGGGGGATTTAAGACAAAATCATAAAAGAATACTTCTAAACTCAGTACACTTACATGGCCAAGGAGGTTGAGGTGGTGATCTCGATGATAGAAACCTCTATTTTTCTTCCCACTCACAATCTCTAGCACCAAAACGCCAAAGCTGAATACATCTGATTTTACTGAAAACAATCCATCCACTGCATACTCTGGAGACATGTAGCCACTGCAAAAAAATGTTGAATGAAGAACTAGATTTTGAAGCAATAGACAAAACATGTCATATTGATTCTTACTATGTTCCGACCACTTTCTTTGTATTTGCTTCTATCTCATTTCCTCGAAAACTTCTAGCCATTCCAAAGTCTGATATTTTTGGGTTCATGTCAATATCTAGCAAAATATTGCTAGCTTTGAGATCTCTGTGAATAATTCTCAGCCTAGAATCTTGATGAAGATAAAGAAGCCCTCGTGCAATCCCATTAATAATATGGAACCGCTTTGGCCAAACAAGTAATCCACTTTGGGTTTGATCTGTCCAAATGTTTGTCTGTTAAACGCTCCCAAATTTTGGAAGATCAAGTTCATGCAAATGCACAAGTAATAAAAGCCACATACAATTTTGGTCCCATTATGAAATAAATCTAAAGGTTTATATGGAACCAAAAAGAATAAAAATAAAAATAAAAAGAGGAAAAAATAAAGAAAGATCGTTGCCTGGTTTGAGAATGGAATGGTTGTGATTATACACAAGGTAGGGTAAGTTATACTAACTTGCCTTTAGATTTGAAGAAAATACATCGATTTTCACAAGTTTGACATAATTACCTTGGGCTCCTTTATGGTTTTAATTCATACAATATTTTGCCCATTTTCATTAAAAAAAAAAAAATTTCATTATTCGTATGGATAAAAAAATGGCGGTAATCTCTTTCACACCAAAATGTATATTTTGCCTTGTTTATCCCTACTACACACCATCTATGTTAATTTCGATTTTTTTAGCTTTACTAAAAGGGAAATCAATGTAATTATGTCAAACTTGTAGAGCTTAATGTATTTTTTCTAAACCCAAGGGTGGTGAATGTAGTTTACCCTATATAATATTATAGTTTCAAGAGAGCCAAACCAAAAATGAAGTAGTCCAGGCTTTTGTTAGGCATGTATTCGTAGATCAACATCTTTTCTTCTCCTTGAATGCAACATCCTAGAAGTTTCACAAGATTTCGGTGTTGAAGTTTGGCAATACAGATAACTTCATTCTTAAACTCATCAAGTCCTTGGCTAGAATCCTTTGAGAGCCGCTTCACGGCTATTTCTTGTCCCCCTTCTAGCATACCCTGAAAATTACCATTGTAGAATGTTCTTATGTTCGAAATTAAAAGAAAACAATTTTTTGCCAGTGGTTTATGTTACAACATTACCAAATACATAATTAAAGACATATTACACCAAGGTTGTCTAACAAGGTTAGGGCAGTGCATGTCCTACTTTGAGTGGGTGAGTCTGGATAGGTGGATGAATGGATGGAATTTTCAGATTTAGAACTTCTGTTCAAGATTTAGAAAATATTGCCTTTTTCCCATCATTCCTAAGCAAAAATCCAGTCTCAATCATATTTCATTGGAGCAAATTCAAAGATAAACTTCTTCTCAAAAGCAAGTGTATTTGTCAAAAATTTTAATTCAGGATGGTGGGTTCTGCATTAAAATATTTTAGGGAAATATGAGTATAGGAATATGGAAAAATTTCAGAAAGATGCAGTCCCATACTTCACCAAAATGAAAGCAGCGTACACTTTACTGTGAAAATTTCGTGTTAGAAACGTACTGTTTATGAAAAGAAGTGACAAAAAAAGTTGAATGGTTTTATGGTTTCCACATAGGCCGGATGAGATTGGGTATTGATCATATTCGTATAGATTACATAAGAGTCTTTACATTGTTACCTTGTAAACAGGTCCGAATCCACCCTCTCCAAGCTTATTGTTGATTGAAAAGTTATTTGTGGAATTAGCTATTTCTGTTAAGTCAAACAATGGTAACTCCAGATCATCATTCTGGCTTTTGTCAGTGTAACCTTGTTTAGAGTTTTGCACCAGATTTCCTGCAAAGCGGGGGCAAAATGGATATAAAGGATAAGACAACTAGTTCCAACGAAGTAATTTTATACCATTACAGAGTTTAACACAGAATGACACATATATACCTTCTCTGTTCAGCTGTGAATTCTTCCTTTTCTTTTTCCGGAGATAACATGTTAGGCTCACACCCAGCAGAAGAAGTCCAATTAATAATGCCAAGGTCACTGCCACTATCTCTCTTTTCTTTCCATTGAAGCCAACTTCTTGTTGGACTGTTGAATTTTCAATCCATTTAATAGAATGGTCAATTCAGTTAGATAATACAACAATGAATGCACAAACTTAAAGGGGTGGCTCACCATCCTATTTATTGAAACTATTATGGCAAAGGCGATGACAAAAAGCTAAAACATAACAAACACATAAGCATGCAAGGATTTATGCAACATGAAAAGAAATCAATGCCCGAGATAAAACAAAAATGAAGTCTCATTTTGCAAAGATATAGCAAGATGTAGAATTCTAAACATAGTGAGGATTTTTTTCAGAAAAAAATGTAGATGTTCAGTATAATTAACTTCATGGATATTACATATGTATAATCTAATTAATCCAAGTTCACTAATCTGTGTTTGGTATGAATTCTTACATAACTCAGAGGAAGCCATCCTTATGTAAATGTCTTGCCCATTATCACTGTACTGTCTCATATCAATCAACTCATCAAACCAAAGCAAGCAGCCACTTCCACCTCCTCTTATGTCTAAACTTGTGTAAGCCATGCATGAGCAGTTTTTCAAGCACCACATCTCACATTCCCTTAAGGTCATGCTCTTGTCAAACCAGGAGTACCGTGTATCCGGCATTTTATAGTGCGAATACTTGAGAAAGCCATCTCCATTATGGCAATCCAACGTTGTCCTCCGAACACACCCATTAGACCAATCTCCACTTCTCCATTCTGTTTGGTTCTGGGGCACAAATTTACTCAAACAACCACATACCGGCGAGTTTGCAACATTACAGTTACCATTTGGGCCACACATTTTATAGGTATCACAAGTATCTGTTGGTGCGGTCAAGTAAATGACCCATTCCTGGGTTCGATCAACCCATGTCCAGCGTTGTGCAACACCATTCTGACTCAGAGTTACACGTGATACAACTGAGCCGAGGAGTTGATAACCATAATACACCTCCTCCTTGGTGTAAACCAATTCATATGTGTAGATGGAATTTGGTTTAAGGTTTGGATTCCCACTGAATCCAAGACCATTCCATGGTCCAGTTCGAAACACCTCAACAGAATCACTGAACAGAATATTTTGTGGGTATCCTTGAGGATCACACAAGTATGTACACTTACCTCGAGCTGGATCATCGCTGCTCTTCCAGGACGAGAGGTGGCGCTCTATTCCCGTTACAAAGTTCTTTCCAAGCTTCATGCCTGGTAAAAGAGTATCACATGGATAATCAAAACTTTGCCACAAAATATTGTTATTGGCATCTTTCACCACAAGATTTCCTGACTCCATAAGTTGTGCAACTGGTCCTGTAACATTGGGAGACCAAATGACACTGCCGGTACCATTGACAAGGGCAAGAATTCCACGATCGATTATCGTTAAGATGCCTGACGAATTGACGAGTGGGATTTCTCTGTTGGCAACCCATACAATAGTCCGAACAGATATTTTCTTGTACCATATTCCCAAGTATGTATTCCGGGAATTGCCAGGGCTGAAAAAACCCATCTCAAAGCTTCCACCAGATGAAACAATGGTGTTGTTGCCTATAACAGATTGGGTTTTGGTTATGATGTCTACTGCGTTGGAGATTATTAAGATGGAAAATAAAGAGGAAAATAAGAAAGGTAGTTTGAGGCCTTCCATTGATGGTGTAATGTAGAATTCATAAAATTCATCTGTTTTTATGAATGAATGCTCAAGAACTCTTACAACACAGTGATGTCTTCAGTTGGACTTTTGTATGGTTACTGACTTTCTACCATTCAGTTGGACTTGGAAGTCCAGAAGTCTTGGAATTCCACAGCCATATAATTCTTATCTGAATCATATTCGCATGAATCGCATCTTAATCATGGCATCATATTGAAAATTTGGATTTTCACATACCATAATTATTGCACTCTAAGGTCATGTTTGATTCACAAGATTAATAGTGAAGTATTAATAATCCTATAAATTAGTGTGGTATTCACTATCCAATTGGATTAATATCCATTAGATTAATAATCCCACCCCTACCCCATTACTAATAATCCTACAAATTTGTTGGATTAATTATCCATTGAATTAATAATCCTAAACTAAAATGTTAAAACAAACATAGGATAATTGGGCCCACGGATTAATAATCTCAATCCCATACTCTAATCTACCCAATCAAACATGCCATAAGGGTATATTTGATTAGCAGAATATAGTGAGGGATTAGCAATCCATGGATTAGTGTAGGACTAGTTATCTAGTTGGATTAGTGAAATGTATAATTCCTTCTTGTCCACTTTTGTTTTGTAATAAATATGAAAATATATAATCATAAATATGAAAATATATAATCTTAATTATATGTATGTTTTGCGTTATTAATTGTAGAATTAAAATATTCATCAATTTTGTTGGATCGAATGACCATTGAAATTTAATCCAAATAATAAAGTTTGCAATCAAACACTAGAATGCGAGTCTCATGAATTAACACTCCATTTGTTTGGACGGAAAACATTTTCTAGAAAATATTTTATGTATTTTCCAGTGTTTGGTACCAATGGAAAATGAAAATCAATGGAAAACATTTTTCATGGTCAACAAAAAAACAAACTTATATGGGCAGAAAATGTTTTCCACTTTTAAAAGGTAAAAAACAATTTCTGGACTAAAATCTTACCAATGTCACCACACTACCACCACCATTCTCACCTCCACCATCACACCACCATCACTACAGCCACTCCCACCATCACCGTTGCTATCACTACCACTGCCACCTCACCACATGCCACCACCTCCACGTCCACCTTCATTTCACCACCACTACCACCAAAAATAGAAAATGTTTTCTCCAGAAAATATTTTCTGAAAAAAGTTTTCTGGTAGAAAATTTGAAAATGTTTTTCACCCATAAAAAAAGGGGGAATAATTTCAATCCTATGGTATAATCCGCTCAATCAAACAAGCCCTAAAGTTCATAACAAGCACAATTGAGACACGAATAGTTACAAGTTATAATCACATAAATTACACAGACCAATCTTTCATCATCTTTAATTTTTTTTTTTTTTTTATCAGCAAAAAGAACAATTTTTATTAGAAGAAAACGAAGCAGAACATAACAACAACCGTATGGACCACAACCCAACAAAACACCCAACCACCACACATGCAAAACTCCCAGAAACTCTATGAAAACTACTCGAAATTACCCAATATACTGACCTCTACATATAAACATTTCAACAAACAGATGGTAGGCATGCCACAAATTTGATGTTCAGTCTTTCCTCGCACTCCGATTACAACCATTGCAACGCTAGGCCACCACTCAACGCGCCAGGTATCAATTTTTTATCACAAGCAAAACAATCGAAGTTTTGCAACCCAGTGAACTCCGACGTTATTCACAAACCAGAGGGGACAAAAAACGACATTCCAAACAGACTCTTTTGATAAAGCCAACTGATTGACTTATTTGCATAACAACAATGATTCATTCCCTTTTCCCATCACCCCATTTGACTCTCTCTCTCTCATTGGTTGCTTTTTTTTTTTTTTTTTTTTTTTTTTTTTTTTTTTTCTCCAATCACTCATGACACATGGCAAAAGGGTGGCAAAGGGGTGAGGGGTAACCCAAAAGGGGGTCTCAAGTATCTTTCTACTTTTTACACTTTTTTTTTAATAAGTAAAATATATATTTTTGGCGGCAAATTAATTTCTCTTTCATGAAGACAAGTTTGACGAGTTACAATAATAATTAAAAGGTCAAAAAAAAAATATTAAAAAAATTAAAAAGTCAAATAACATATGAGACATATATTTTTTCAATTAACATGATCTAAAATTTATAAATTTTTTAAATTAAATTTAAATAATTTATTATTCGACTTGTTTAATGACTCTAGTTCTAGAGACTTTTCCCAAAATAAGCTTTTTCTGTATTTTATTTCTCAAATTAGGCCAACTTCTGAAGTATTTCCCAAACTAAGCTAAAGTACCATTCTGATTCGCGCTTTTACTGTTAGGAGGTCAAAATTTGATGAATAGAAAAATCGCTATTAGAAATAGCGATTTTAATTAATAAATCGCTGTTGTAAATAGCGTTTCTAATGTTAATTTTTGTTCGAGAATAAAACTCTATTATTAATAGCGCTTTTAACATAATTTATTTTTGCGAATAAAACGCTATTATAAATAACGCTTTTAACAGAATTTTTTTTCCGAATAAAACGCTATTTTCAATATAAAACAAAAGAAAAAAAACATAAAACATTTTTAAAAAAACATATTTACACTGTATAAAATTGAAATTGGCTTTACTAAAACCATTGTCATGTTAAAATATGTTTTTTTTTTCTTTTGTTTTTGTTTCGGTTTAGAATGTGTAATTCATAAATTTTACATAATATGAAAAAAACCTCTTTTCATATATTAATTTTACATACTATTTTTCATATATATAATTTTAAAATCATATTCATTTAGATATTATTAAGCCAATCATGTTCATTTATTTGGCTTTACTGAAGCCGTTGTCATGTTAATTTTTTTATTTTTTCTTTTGTCTTTGTTTTGATTTAGAAAATGTAATTCAAAATTTTTTTTCGTCTTTACTGAAGTTGTTTTCATGTAAATTTTTTTTTGTTTATTGTTTTGGGTTAAAAGGTGATAATATAATTAATAATTTTTTTTTGGCTTTACTAAAGTCGTTTTCATGTAATTTTTTTTTTCTTTTGTCTTTGTTTTGGGTTAGAATGTGTTATTTAAAAAATTATTTTGGCTTTACGAAAGCCGTTTTCATTTAAACATACATATATATTTATTCTTTTGTCTTAGTTTTGGGTTAGAAGATGAGAATGTAAATCAGAAAACCAGTTTAGTAAAACCGTTTTGTACCCGTTTTCATTTAAAAAATTTATTTTTTTGTTTCGTATATATAGGGGCTGTTAAAAACGCTGATTGAAAAAATGTTTTCATTTAAGTGAACTCGCTATTAGAAATAGCGTTTTATTCGCAAAAAAAAATTATGTTAAAAGCGCTATTAGTAATAGCGTTTTATTCGAAAAAAAAATTTTTGTTGAAAGCGCTGTTCATAATAGCGTTTTATTTGTAAAACAAATTAATGTTATAAGCGCTATTCACAACTGCGTTTTCTTAATTAAAATCGCTATTTGTAATAGTGATTTTACTATTTATCTAATTTTCGCCACCTAACAGTAAAAGCGCGAATCGAAATGGCGCTTTAGCTTAGTTTGGGAATTTCGTCAGAAGTAGGCCTAGTTTAAAAAATACAATGCAAAAGAGGCTTAGTTTGGAAAAAGCCTCCTAGTTCTATATTTGTCATTAGTTTTATTTCAAACCTAAAATATACGTAAAAATGGTAGAAAAATTGAAGTCTTTTATCAATGAAGTTTCCTAAATTTGTTCTTTATAGGTGCATTTAAAAAAAAAAAATTAATAATATTAAAAAAATTATGAAAAATAAAAATAAAAACTCAATTTTTAAAAAATTAATGTAAATTAAACAGGAATTTTTGGTAAAATATTTTACTTTTTTCCAAATGTTATTCTCTTAAAGTTTGTCTGCTTCTCTTTCAAATTTTGGATATGATGAATCCAATTATAATGAGAAGATATACTTTGAACTTGCTCATTGCCCTACATTGTGGAAAATATTACTTGAAACAGACAACCCTCGAAAAGTGCATTATGTGAAGTTGTTTTCGAATCAGGATCCTCGGCTGCTATTTCCAGCCGTTCGGCAAATTTCAAAACGACGTCGTTTTGGGGTTTTTTTTTTTTCTTCTTCGTTCTTGCTTTCTCTCTTCTCTTTCGCCATCGCTGTCGCAGACGAGGTCATGAGCTCGCGTCACACAGCCACTGCCACTCCGCCACCTCGCCATTGCCGCCGTCAGCCTTGCCGCAGCAAAACCGCCGCCTCCTCCTCCCCCTGGTTATGGCCCCTCCAAGCCCTTCCTTCTTCCTCCTCCTTCCTCTCCTCTTCCTCCCACTTCTCCTCTGTCCCTCAAGAGAGAAGAGAGAAAAAGAACGAAGAAGAAGAAAGAAAAAACAAAAAAAAACAAAAAAACCCCTAAAACGACGTCGTTTTGGGGGGCTACCGGGTAGGGCAGCCGAGAATCCGGACTCGTTGTTTTCACTGTTGCCCCCGACAAGCTGAAAACACGTGTCAAGTCACTGATCCCTCTTAATGGCAATATTTGAAAAAGTGATTCTACGTACATCATCAGTTTATCTCTTTACACCTTTTGTATGATAATTTTTTTTAATTTTACTCGTGTAAAATTACTTTTATAAGGACAAAAGATCAAAATTAAATATATTTTATTATCTCCTTACACCCATTACTTTTCAATCTCTACTGCTCTTCTTCCCTTCTCGGTTTTTCTTCTCTGCTACACATCTCTTTTCAAAAAGTGAGAATCGTAATATTTTGATCATGGAAGAAAGAAATGGATGAAGAAACGGTGGTGAAGAACTATAAAAAAAGATGAAATTATGAGTTTTTTATTTATTTGATAGATTTTCGTTTAGTTTTTTGAGAAAGTTCTTCAGCTTTTGTTCGGTGTGTCAAAATCAACAAAATAAACTAGTTCGGAATCACATTACTGAACAAAAAATATATGTCCAGTAATCCACTACTAAATAAAAGATACATTTCTAATAACCAAAGGTCAAATGTATTTAATTTGTTTAGTTACTCATTACCATGTATTTCCAGATTTATTTATTTTTTTGTACTTTTAATTTTTTTGCTTGGAAGGATTTTGCTTCTGCTTATTGCAAGGCAAGTACTGCATTATTAGTGGATTACAATCATGAATTCATTGCAGATGAGATTTGTTAAATTTTTTTACGAATATGATTTATTGTTATTTTTAATTTGTATTGAGTTTTATTAATAACTTTGATGTATAAATGTATTTATTATCTTTAGATTTTTAATAATCGACAAGCATTAATTAAATGGGCTTATGATGTTGGGAAGAAGACTGGATTTTTCATTGTCATAAAGATATCAGATGCGGAAGGTAATAACAAAAAATCAAGGCTTCCACTTGCTTGTGAGAGAAGTGATTACAATAGAGATAACAAGAAGATCAAGGGAGAGTGATTGGGGTTAATAGGTTCTAAAAAGTGTAGATGCCTATTTCTATTAAGGGGTAAAAATTACCTACAAATAATGAGTAGATGTTGCATGTCTTATGCAGAGTGTACAATCATCCAATTGCTGAACATCTTGAAGGACACTCATTTGTTAGTAGATCATTTGAGGAGGAAACATCTTTGTTAGTTGAAATGTCAAAGTTTATGATGCAATCAAAAAAGATATTGATTACATTGAAAAGAAGAGATGCCTTTAATGCAATAACAATAAAGACAATCTACAATGCAGATAAAGCGATAAGTGGTTGGACAAATATATTTTAGTTCAGCAACATGACACTAGAGCAATCTATAAACGTGCAGCAATAGGTGACTGGACAAATTTATTTTAATTCAGCAAATTTATCACTGAACAGTCACTTCACAAATGAACTCCAACCAATTTCTTGTCAAGTAAAGTAAAATCATCAAATCGAACGACAACAAATGGCTGTAAAAAACTAGTTTGTCTAGTAATACGACACTGGAGTAATTCAAATTCTTTAGCATTGTATTACCAAAAGCTATTGGTGTAAAGAGACAAAACTGGAAGAGTTTTGAAGAATTTTCAGTTTAGGATTAGTTTTAATAATATAATGGGTGTAATAAGAATCACATTTTTTTTAGTGGTATAATGAGAATGAGGGTGTAAAGAGGTAAACTAGTGGTGTAAGTAGAATCACTCCTTCTGAAATTGCCATTTTATTATTCTAGTGTGCAATTATTTATGGGTAAATTACACTTTGCCCCCTTTATGTTTGATCACTTTTTTACTTTGGCTCTTAAATTTTTCCCCCCCACTTTGGCCCTTCAAATGTAACAGCCTAAAAGTTTAAGTTGTCCCTTAAATTTTATACTAGTATTATGGTTATATATTATTAAATAAATACAGAATCTAATTTGGTATTGGATTATCAAATATGGGATTAATTAGGAATTATTATTTGGGGCCAAATTAATATAAATATAGAATTATAATACTAGTTGAGTCAAATTAAAGTTAAAGATAGTAAATAAATAAATATAAAAGTAAGAGTAAATAAATAATAATAATAATAATAATAATAATAATAATAATAATAATAATAATAATAATAATGGGTGTGGTAGTAAAATAAATAATTAATTTACTGTTGATATATGATAGAGTGTAATTTAATTAGGAATTAATTTATTTATATAGTTATATTAAAAAACTGGGTCAAAATATAATTATCTTAAATATTTATTAAGAATAAGACAATCCATGAAATTGATGATCGAATCCGAGAAAGATTTGAGCTGTCACATGATTGGCTCAGGAGGCTTCTACTTCCTTATAAATAGGAGGAGATTCACCTAGAAAGAAAAAGAAAGAAAAGGAAGAGAAAGAAAGGAAATGAAAGGAAAAGAAGAGAGAAATGAAGGGAAAGAAAAGAAGAAAAGGGAAAGAAAATAACGGAAGTTGAGAAGGTTTTAATAGTGGAAAGAAAGAGTGAGGTATTAATGTTAAAGTGAGTTATATTATATCTTGAGTTATCATAATATATTTTACATATATTTTAATTTACCATATTTATTTTATATAAATTATGTTTTATAAATTATTATAAATTATATTAATATTTTAATTACGTGGATTATTTTCTGAACTCTATTTGCTAAAGTGAAACCCATGGATATGTTTATTTATATTTTAAAGAATATTTGATTATAACCTTATAAACAATTATGTTTTGTAAGTACCACCATGGGAGTCCCACGCCTTGGGGGACTTAAATAGTCATTGGCCTTTGTTTGACCACTTTGTGGCCCTCTGTTATCAGGGATCTATTGACATCTGCTCTGTTTTGTGCGAAACAAAGTGCTGTGCGGAGATAAGTGCTACACTATTGTGGGAGTCACCTCTATAATTTGTTCGAGCCACCTCTTGAATTCGTATCTCTGTTCTGACTGTCACTCCTGTGACCTCTGTTCCATTCTGTTCGGTACCGTGGTTATGGTTATTTATTTACATAATCTCAGTTTTGCTAATTAAATGATTATTTATTCAGATTAAGTTATCTTATTTTGGTTACCTAACTATCCATGGTTATTTTGTGTCCCTTAGACTCTTGGTATAATATTTCTCATTCTACCATGTGCTTATAGCTGTTTACCAATTTTCAAGAAACAATGTAATTCAGAAATAGCTTTTGGAAAGTCTTAGATGCGGGACTGCGGAATAGACACACACAACACTTTTATGATATGTTTATATGTAAATATCGACCTTTTTGGTCAATAAATTTTGTAATAAAAATAGAAGCTCCGATGATTATTTTGGTACCCTCTCTTAAATATTACTTTCGCTTGCATTTATTGATTTGTTCAAGAATTTGCCGAAGGTAACTTCAGTTACTGACCATCACGATGCTTAACCCTTAGGTACGGAGAGCGGGTCGCAACATCAAATTTCAAGTTTTTTCCAGTTTATTCCTAAAACTAATTTATGTTAAAAATTAGATAGAAAATGAGAAAATGACACATTAATAGTCACGTAGTATAAAAATATTTTATTATATATAACTCACATCAAATCTCTAATATAAACTTAAACTCTAATATAACCATATATATTTTTTTATGTTATGTGATAGTTATTATGACATTTTTTGTCTAGTTTTGAATAAAAATTAGATTTAGGAGTAAATTAAAAAAAATTTGAAATATAAAGGGCTAAAATGAGAAAAAATAAACTTCAATAACAAAAGTGAGAAATTAACTAAACATAACAGAAGCAAAGTGTAATTTACCCGTTATTTATTTAATATGCCACATCTATACTATTATATCAAAACACAATTCAAAAAAAGTTTTTGTCATGACTTTTATACATTTAAAATAATCCCATGCATAATTGTTATGTTTCTCAGGGCATGTGCTTACACGTCTAGTATGATATAATAATAATAATAATAATAATAATAATAATAATAATAATGGGAAATTATCAGTAAATCTCAAATTAAAGAATGATGATTCATTTAGTCTTGTATTTTTTCTTATGAATCATTTGGTCCTATTTAATTGGTAAAGAATATTTTCCTTTAATTTGGCATGAATGGAGTTTATAGATTTACCCTTGTTATGATTTTGAGGGATTCTTTTTTGCTCATTCAATGTGTGGGAATCGTCATATATCAAAATCACAATGTTAAATTTACCCCAAATCTCACATTACACATTATCAACCAAATAAGGCATGCAACGACAACTCAAACCACAAAACCAAAATCGAATACAAATAAAGGGTAACAAATTGCAGCACACATCAACAATTAAAGTGTCAAACATTACACACCTTCGCCTTTCATTGTTGACGTTTGAAATTACGGCAATGACGAACACTGTCCACTGTGTTTGTATGTATGTCTTCGGAGACGACGACGTCAAACCCTTACAAGCAAAGATTGATCGGCTATTGTTGAATGTGATCCGTCGGCAAAGAGGTTCCTCTAATTAGGGTTTCAGTTGAAAACACAAAATGTGGAATTTGTGGGAACAACTCTTCAGAAAACCCTCAATCACATCTAGTGTTCCAATCCCCTAACATGGAAATGTTTTAATGTGAGAATGTTTCTTGGCAATGTTTCCATATGCAAATCAAATATTCAATCAAAAAGAGGGAAACCAAAAAAATACTTGTAGTGCACTTTATGTCCACAAATGTAATCTTCCCCACAAAAAAATTCCACATTTGCCCCCATTAAACACATAAAAATGTGCATGGAAGATGACAGATGTGTCAATCTAATTGTTTTAGAACCTTTTGGTTTAACAAAAAAAAGGCACGACTAACCAGTGCACAAGTTTACAAATTGGGATTTATTGGTGCTTCACCTATTTTTAATCAATACTTAACATCATACAATTCAGTTATTTTCTAAAAAATAAGATGAAATTGATAAGTCTCACTATCTAAACTAATAAAAGTCAAATTGGGATACCACATTTATTTATTTTAGTAGTATTAAATAATATTTATGAATACTCACATGGTTTTATTATATATATATATATATATAATTTATTACTTTACACACATAAAAGTTCTTGTATTTCTCACTTGGCTTCAATAATTTATCTAATTTGTTATCTAAAAAATAATTAATAGATTTCTTTTATTCTTAATTTACAGATAATCACTTCAGATGTTATACAAACAAAACTGATATCCCTTTTATGTAGTAATCTAACAACTAACCACTGACTTTTGCAGAAAGAAAAAAAAATTGTTAGTCAAACTAACAATCAACTAACAGATTGTGGGAATATGCAAATCAAAAGTAAACTTCAAGAGAGGCCAGTGTAATTTCAAAAAAAAAAAGAGGGGAAGCCAGTGTAATTATTAGAAACCTCAAGAGTGGTGAGTGTAATTTATCGTATTTTTTATGACCTTTTTTGGTAGGTCGGTCTAAATTAAATGTTCTTAAAAATAAAATTAGAAAATAGTGAAAAGAATTGACAAGTCATTGTAGGTCTAGAAAAAAGAAAAGAAAAGTGCACAATAGTAAATTTTATAAATATTAATAATTAAAATTTTAATCATGTATTTATAAATATTTTTGTAAAAATTTACTGAAATGTAATTCTTCCAAAAAAAGTCAATAAAAGAAGAATAACTTACTTTTTTCTAATTTTATTTTAAAAACTTCAAATTTGACTTGTTTTTGTTTTTAATAAGATTTTCGTAATTTTTCATTTTTTTAATATAGTCTAATATAAACAGATCTTAAAAAGCTTTCAAAAAATAAAAATAATATTAACTCAAAATTGAAAAAATCATTAAAGCTAATCTGAAAATAATGAGAAGAATATACTTTGAACTTTGTCCATGCCTTGAATTGTGAGATATATTAGTTGAAACAAACAAAATTCTTTGGAATGGGCATCATACTAGAATATTTTTATGTTTTTAATAACACGAAAGTCAGGAGAAAGGCTTGTATATATTAAGATTTTGGAAAAAGCACATCTCCACGTCTTAAACCTTAATCACTAGGCCAATTCTTGAAGGGAGCATAGTCTCAAATCAAGTCTTAATCACCGGACCAATTCTTGTTGGGATTATCACTTAGGTTTATATATCTTATTCTATAATTAGAAAATCTTTAGATTAAGATGAGAGGGTAATAAAATCTTCTCGGATTCTCTTATGGTGTACACCTCTTTAGGGGTATATATCATAAGCATTTCTATCACAAAATGTGTAACTTTACAATGAAATTTCGTAATATTAATTACAAAATGCGTAATATCATCACAAATTGATGTAATAAAATGGTTACGACATTTTTTGTTACGTCAATTTGTGGCGTGATTACACATTTTATAATTGATGTTATAAATTTTTAAAGTAAAGCTACACATTTTGTGATAGGGTGCATATTTCCAATCTCCTCATATCTTATATTTGTTTAGAATAAATAGACATAAATTACCTTCTATAATGTTTACAATATGAAGATATTTGATATTTTAATTTCCCAATCTGGATCCCTTTTCCCGATATATTCCGAAAGAATTTAATCCATAAGTTCACTTTTGTATTTAAACATAAGATTTAAAATTAATCAGAATACATAATTCATTCTTATGATCTAATTCTCCGAGACAAACACAATCATTTAATATCAACAGTCATTAACACAACTTTTATCACTACTCATTAGACTTTTTTTTTTTTTTTTTTTTTATGTGAAACGTTTTTAAGTTAGATTTTTCTAGACAAACTTCGGTAAAATATATTTTGAATATTTACAAGTACTTGCAAATAATAGGGGAGTTGAATTCAAAATGTTCAATTTTGTTAACTCACTCAAAAGTTCACTCGCTTAACCATTGGACTGTCAATTTAGTTATTAAAAACATATCGATAGAATTTATTGGAAGTACTATACATATTATAGTAAAATTAAATTTATAATATATGCTTAATTTTCAAAGTCTATACATGACTTTTTCACTTGTTTTAAAATTTAAATTTACAACAAAATCTGATTTAAATCAATTAATATATGAGGCATATCTGTTTTCAGTCAACACATTTTAAAATTTATTCAAATTTTAAATTAAATTTAAATAATTTGTTATTCAATTTGTTTAATGGCTCTAGGCCTATATTTGTAAATTAGATTCATTTCAAACATAAAATATTGGTAGAAATAGTATAAAAATTGAAATCCTCTAAATAAATGTTGATCCTTTCCTTTTCATCAATAAAATTCGCTAAATTTGTTCCTTTGGTAGATTTTTCTTAATCGATGACCCGAGACTTGGAATCTTGAACTATGGGGTATGAATGTTGAATAGTCTATTATAAGCACGACATTAACGTTTTATTTGTTTAAACAAAAAATATTTTTCTAGAAAGTTTTATTTTAATAATTTTTTTTTGACAATTAAACCTTATACAAGTGGTTAATTGACAGTGACATGTCAGAACGTACAAGTAATGATGCAAATATATACGCCGTATTAAGAATTGATGCACCTAAAAGAAAAAAGGTCCTGTTTGGTAGAGTTATGGAAAAGTGATTACAACTTATAGCCTAACAGCTTATAGCTTATAGCTGTGAACATAAGCTGATTTTTGACTTATAAATTAAGCTTCTCCTCCCCCACTCAAAGAATAAGTTGATTTTTGACTTACAAAAAGTTATAAGCTGTATTGTTAAACCGAACCAAACACATTAAAATAACTTAAATTAAGTTAAAAGTTAAAATAAGCTGAAAATAAGCCTTATCAAACAGAGCCAAAGAAAGAATTGATGCACCTTAACTAGGATTAGAAAGACACGAAATACAAACATAAATAAAATGATTATATAAATCAAACACAAAAAATACAAAGATTTATGTTGTTTATCCCAAAATAAAGTTATGTCCATCGTCGTTGCGATTTCACTATGATTTGAAAGAATTACAGTACAAGATTGAAAATGCGACAATTCATCTATAAATACATAATATTGGAGCAATATGACAGAACTGTGAAATATTAAAAATATCCTTAGTTGTTAGTGTTTAGTGTTTAAGAGGATCCACACTACTTGAAAGATCATTCTTATATAATATTAGCTTTTATGGAAACACATTTAGATTAGTATTTGATAACATTGTTAGATTTTATTTTATTTTATTTTTTTGTAAACGTGAAGCAAGAAGTATTTTTAAAAATAAAAAACAAAAGCAGAAAACTTGTTTGAAATGCAAAAATTAATATATTCAAAACATATAATAATAATAATAATAATAATAATTCTGTTCAAGTTAAAGTTTGATTAGTTAAAATTAAAGTTAGTCTTAGGAGTAAATTGAGTTAAAGTTAAAGTTTGATTAGTTAAAGTTAAAATTTGATCAATAAAAGCACAATAATTCTGCACAAATATATTAAAGTTAAAGTTTGATTAGTAAACTCTTTTAGGACTTAATTATGTTCAAAATTAGACAGAAAATACAAAGTTGTCACATGACATAAAAAATATATAAGAGCAACTCCAACGATACTCTTTACTTTTCACTAGCTAAAGTACAAAAAAAGTACACTCTTTATTTTACCTAATTATTTTAGCTATTGTGCTCTCCAACCACGCTCTTTATTTTAGCTAATTATTTAAACTAATTTAATTAATTTTTAAAATAAAAAAATACTTATTGTTGATATTTTACTAATGTAAATTTGCAATAATAATAAATTTGCCCATACAAACATACAAAACCTGTAGAATGAGGAGAAAAAAAAATACAAAATAAGTTATTCCGTAATTCATCAAATAGAATTGAAAGTACTATAAAATTGCTACATACACACACACACACACACATATATATATATATATATAATATAAAATTCCAAATCCAAGACATAAATATACAAAAATCTAAAATATATACATACATAATTATTTGGAGAGCCTCTGGGGCTCTTCAATTGTAACCACCAAAAAAATAGGATAGTAAAATAACTAGCCCAATAGCTAGCTCATTGGAGCTCAAAATTAGACTTACATTAACTAAAATACCTAATAAGGCCTCGTTTGGGAACCCTCTTTTTTAGCCAAAAAGTCAAAAATTTACTAAATTAGTCAAAAAGCCAACAACCCATACCAAAAAATCAAAGATTCCTTTTTCTCTCTACTTTTTACACATCTTTTCGTAAAAAGCCAAAAAGTCATCACAAACATACTAATTTTTTTTAGCTCATATTTTAGCCAAATAATCAAAAAATTACTAAATTAACCTGTTCCCAAACGAGGCCTAAATCTTGTTTAACTACTAGTTGATAATTGAAAAGATATGAGAAAGAAGATTATTTAAAATATCTTAATTGATTAATAATATATCATTAGACTTGATAATTAGATCTAGCTTTTTGTAGCAGTGTTCTATTGAATATTGTTGTTTATGGCCTTTTATATTTGGATCGGCTTATATGGACGGTTTAATTGGACACGTGGACATCGGTGAATTTAACAAGACATCAGTGGTTACGTGTTCCTCTCATTTTTTATTTTTATAATTTTTTTCTTTATTATACTGTATCATTTTATGGCATACAACATCATGGACTGAAACAATGCATTCCCTCATTTTTAGGGATATTAATTTTGTGGTGATTTGTGCTAAAAGTGATAGTGTGTTTTGACGTACTGAATTTAAAGATTTTGATCTGTTAGAATTTGTGCTGGAATTAGAAATTTTCATTAAGATATTTCAAACTATGAATATTGTGATTAAGTGCGAAACTAAATAAATGATTATTGGATGGATGAATAATGACTCGGTTGTATAGAGATATTTTGTCTATCCTATAGCGATCTCAGCTTTGTCACTTCGCTGAGTATGTCGGGGATTGAGCTGTCCGGTCAGCTCGCGGGGGTCTAGGAGGCAGTGTCCCTTGGCGGGTCCAAGCGGCTGGCAGGATCAAGCTGGTCACTCGAGGAGGTCCAGGAGGCGCCTTGGCGAAGTTCTAGGCGATGCCTTAGCGGGTTGAGGCAACAGAGCAAAAAATGCAAAATACATTAGAAGTTGCTTGTTTGCTCGAGCGGAGAATGTTTGGTTTCAGAAGTTTGACATGTTTGCAAAAGTACTGCGAAAGTGTATTTGTCGCTCGAGCGGGGTTTTTCACGCTCGAGCGGACCATGTTATATCAATTCGTGAATCTGATAATTCAGATCACTTTTGTATATCTTTCTCTAAAAACCCTTTCCTCTCCCTTCTCCCTACATTTCCCTACGCCAAATTGAATCAAAACCTTGATTTCTCAAGATCCATTAGAGTTCTGCCATAAGTTCTTTATCAAAGTTGGTTAACTTCTCAAGGGCTTCGTTGTGTGCGGTGAAGATCGAGTTTCAACATCGTTGATTTTGGGGCTTTCATCTCATTTCTTCTTCAAAACTTGAGATAGGGATTTTTTTAGAGTTATATATATATTTTTGCAAGATCTATACGATTTTCGTTATAGATTTTCGAAATCATTTTTCGATAGCTTTGAAAATTGATTGTTGATTCAACAAGTTGAGCGATTTTGAAAGTGAGTTTGTCTCTTGTTCTTTTAAAATGATCTTATGCGTTTTGATCTTCGTTGATTGAAGAAAAGATGATTTTGAAAAGTTTTCTTTCAAAAGATTTGAGTTGTATTGTTTTGGTGAGAAAACCTAGAATTTGGAGATTTTTTTTAGAAACTGAAAATCTATGAATGATATTGTTATATTTATTTTGTGTCAAAATAAATGGATATTTGAAAATTTTCTTATTTATATTTATATAAATGATGAATTTCAGGAAATATGAGAATTGTTATTTATTTTGAAAATTATTGTTCAAAACGTTGAAATAGTTTTGAAATGACTAATTGTTGAAGATACTTGAAAGGAGGGAATTGTGTTATTCCTTTAAATGATGAATTGGAATAACAATATTTATATTCATCTTGTGTTATTGACATATCAATTCATTTGATTACATTAAACTTTGAAAGTTGATTTGAAAACTTGCATTGAGAAAAGAATGTTGAGAAATAAGTTTTCATGGAATGTTTTGGGGTAAATACATTGGTAAGTCTTGATAGGTGGTGTGGATGATATTAAATAAGTTGGCCTGAGAGTCTGGGGTGAAAGACCGAAAACCCGCGCGGATAGGTGTCGAGCCTTCCGGTTAATACCGGTAAAAATGACAAATTGGTAGTACTTGTATAGTCTACTTGCAGACACCAACCTAGGGATTATCAGAGTCGTATTTACTGTGTAAAGACCCAAATAAAAAAAATAAAAATAAAATAAATATGTGGTGGTGATTGTTTGGTGTATATGGTCAGCATGAGGATAATGTTTTTGGGGTGATGGAAAATTATTTGAGAGAGAGACTAAAAAAAATTTGAGTGGGAAGAATTTTTTTTTTATAATATCTCTCTCTCTCTCTCACATTAGGAGAGTGGTTACATTCCAGCTGGGTTTGCTTACCTTCGGTGGGAAAATGATGAGAGTTGTAGAGAAAAGTGGTGTGGTCTACTAAAAGAAAAGAGATAGAATGGTTAGAGAATTTTTTGGGGAAAGAGAAAGCAAAGAGGGAGTGGAATATGATGATGTTTTCGGTGGTGAGAGATATAGAGTGTAAAGAATATTTTTTTTTTTAGGGAGAAGAGATCAAGACACAGAGTTGCAGAGTTAGAAAAGGCTCGAAGCAGAAAGAGAGAGAGAGAGAGAGAGAGCTTCATCGTCTTTAGACCCAGAATACAATAATGGTGTTCTACTTCAAAGCCCGAGCCGAGGCTCGTGACTACACCATCTTCATGGGTCTCAACAAGTTCGAGAACGAGGAGCTTAACAAATACGGCTTCCCCGAAGACATCTGGTTTCACGTGGACAAAATGTCTTCGGCCCATGTTTATGTGAGATTGCACAAGGTTATTCATCGCAAAGAGGAAATGGTTACTGTCAGTGTTGATGGTTCTGTGCTAGATCGAATTGCTAAAATTATGTCATATCTTCACCTTGGATCATCTAAAAAGGTTCTCAAGAAAAAGAAGAAAGAAAGAGAAGTGAAAGTGACCACTGTAGAAAATGGGTTGCGTTTGTGTTAAGGCTTCTGTTGTTGAAGATAGCAGAGAGAGTCCGAGGGAGAGACAGTTGAATAAAGGCTCATCAGAGCCACATGTGTCTCGAGTTACTCCTTTGAAGAGAGAGGAGAGTTTTTGGGCGGAAGAGAGGCTAGATGGTGGTCAGAATCAGATAAGAGTTGGGTTGATTGATAAGAAATTGAATGGTTCAAAGTCAGTTAGTGATGACCATTTCGAGAAGAAGAAAGAGAATTCTGAAGTTATTCATCCTAATTATCCTGCTATAGGAAGTATTCCGAATGCTATAGAAGTAGAACAGGTCGCCATTGGTTGGCCTTCTCGGCTTGCTGCAGTAGCTGGTAAAGCTATCAATGGATGGGTGCTAAGGCGAGCAGATTCTTTTGAGAAGTTAGAAAAAAGAAAAAAGAAAAAAGTATTGTTAGTTCAACAAAGGAACTCTATCCAGTGGCTATCTAGGAGACAGCCCAACAGCTTAGGTCACATTCATCTTCCATCTTTTTGTGCGTTAGTGTATTTGGGCATTAGAGCTTGAACCTCTCTAGTATATAATTTAATTTTTTTAACCTGTTCTTGAAGCCAAAGTGAAGAGTTTGGTGAGAGCAACATTTTGATCGGTGGAGATCAAAATCCGGCAAAATTGAAAATTTGGATTTTGCGTGTTTTCTCGTCAAACTTGAGGTAGAGAATTTCTATACTCTAATATGGTTTTTAGCTTAGTTATTTGCTATTGTGTGTAGATGATGAGATTTGGTTGTGGTTTGGACAAATTTAGCATTTGAGTGTAAAATGAAAAGAAGAGTTTTGATGAAATTGGCATAAGTGGGTTTGAGGTTTGGATACAAGGTTGTGTTGCGCCAAAATAGTTGATTTTGGTGTTTGGGTTGATATTTGGAAAGAGGGAGATTTTGCTCTAAACTTTATTAAATTATTATTTTGTATAAATAATTGAGATTAATATTGAAAATGTGAAATTGAAAGGTTGTGGTTATAATTGGTGATATTGGATATGTATTATCTTACCTATATAAGTTTTGAATAAAATATTTATTTTGAGATTGAACATTTTTCTAGAAATAATTTTATTGGGCTATCGGTGGAGGATAGCTATGATTGTTGTAGAAATTGCATGAGGATTAGGCAATTTAATGCTAATCCATTGTTGGTGTCATTGAATATGACTATGCTATAAATACATTATATATATATGTTTATTGGGAGGAGAAAGGGGATATACTCCATATGTAATTATATTTATAAATACATTGCATATGTATATTTGTTTGGGAGGAGAAAAGGGATAGGGATAGACTCCATTTAAATCAAGTTGGCCAGAGTGTCCTGGGTGAAAGACCCGAAAATTTATATATAAATGGATGCCGATTCCTTCGGAAAAAATATCCGTAAAATGGCAAGTTTGAAGTGTTTATATGTGTTTTGCGTAGTTGGAAAACCACTGAGTTGTAGTCTCATTTTGGTTGTTAAGAGATAATGAATTTAACTCATGGATTGAGTAGCATGTATAAACTGGAAATAAATTGAAGACAAATGAAATGAGGTTAGGTCTTAGTGGCATATGAATGTGCAGGCCTTGTGGATATGTTAGTAATCGGTATTGTTTATGCACGTAGTATTCATACCTTTGCTAAACCTCATATATTGTGTTAGATTATCTCTACTGGGCTGTTGGCTCACCCTATACGGGAATATCATTTTCAGGTGCAGGTGAGATGTTTCCACCAAGGCAATAGCATGGATGGACTTTCAGGAAGCAAGAGCTTCTTAATTATGCGTTATGTGTGTATGTTTGTTATTTGTAAAGCCAAGGACTTAAGTTGTAATGAGCGAGACTCAATCTGTGTAACCAAGCAATGACTTGGAAATGTGTAAGCTTATAAGACATTTAACTGGTTGTTAAACAGTGAACTTTGATATATGAAAGTATGTTGTTTCTCATATTTATTCCACATATGAGTTATCTTTATTATATTATTTTGGGGGCGTCACATACTGCCATTGAAATAAATTGTTAAGTTTTGAACTGTTAGGTTTTATTCTTGGCAATCCCGTTTGATAAGGATTTCTATAAGTAATTGGATTTCTTCCAAAATTAGGATTACTTTTGGATTTTCTATAAATAGTTGGTTTTCTCCCAAAACTATTTAATTCCTCCAAATCTTCTTGTTGGATATTAAGGTTTATATATGAGGATATTTTGTTAGTTTTCTTTGATGTTTTATTGAGTATTCAACTCATGGTTTAAAGAAAGTACATCAAAGGTTTTGTTTGTTATACACAAGAGAGAGAGAGTTGTTCTTCGGTGGATTCTGAAGAATTCGAGCTTGAAACTTCGGTGGATTCTACAGTGGCTCATCGTAAAGACAATTATGAGGTGAAGACGGGATTGGAAGAGACACATAGAGGTTGGTTCAATTAGGCGTGGATTCGCTAAGTAATTGAGAGTATACCTGTGTAATTCCTTTAAATCTTCTTAGTGGATTGTTTTGTGGCTGTTGCCCGTGGTTTTTTAATCACAGTTGGAGGTGTCCAATTGTGGTTTTTTCACGTAAAATCGTTGTGTCGATTTGTCTTTGATTGTTTGATTGAGATTGTTATATTCTGCTTAAAATTAGTACATAATCACAAATCAACATCTAGGGTTTCTAGATTTTTCAATTGGTATCAAAGCGGGTCGTTCTATTTTTTTTTCAAAAAATCTTTTAGAACGAGATCTTGTTTGATTTGTGATAATGGATTCAATTCGTGAGGATGATGAGCTTGAGCACGCTTATGAAAAGTTGTATAAGGAGTCTCTTAAGTTATTCAAATTAAATGACAAACTCACAACAAAACTCAAAGCATGTGAAAGTGAGAATGTCAAACTAAAGGAAGAGATTTCTGAGGCTAGGATTGATGCCATCAAGATAGCTAATGATCGACAAGCTCTTTGTGCAAAACTCTTGACTTGTGAGACAGAGAGGAATGAGCTACAACAAATTTATACAACATATGAAGAAAAGATTGAATCTCTTGAGATGTCTCAAGTTGCTTTGGAAGAACTAATGATCAAGAAAGAGGAAGAACTCAAGTGTGCCATGGTTACCATTGGTCTTTGGAACAAAGGATCAAAGACTTTGGACAATATCATTGGGTCTCAACAAATTTGTTCCGACAAAAATGGCATTGGCTTTGGTGGTAAGAAAGAGCAAAAACAGAGTGCATCAACATCTCATGATACAAGAACTCAAGGAAAGGGAGAACAAAAAATTCAACATAAGGATGAACTTCTCAAACTTCCTAGAGTTGGTAAGGTAAAAGAAAAGAAGGTACACCCTGTTTTTATTTGTCATCATTGTGGTATGCATGGTCATATTCGCCCTTATTGTTATAAGTTGCATAGGAGAGTGTATTTGCCTAAACCTAAAAATAGGAAGTTGGAAACCAAGTCAAGATGGGTTCCCATTGAAAGCAAAGGGAACCACAATGTCAAGACATCACCCAAAAATCGCAATGCTCACAACTTTGTTTATACTAAAACGGTTTGGGTGAGAAAACTTGACTTGTATTAATTTGTTTATTTGTTTTAGTTTTTGGATTTCTGTGTTTTTTTTTTTTTTATGAGAAAAAAAAATGTATGCTTCTTCGTTTTTTGTCTTGCTTGGTTTAGAAAAAGAAAAAAAAAGAAAAAAAAAAACCCAAAAAGATTTTCTTAGTATGGTTTTGCAAGCTTGAAATTTTTAAGTGGTCCTCGGTGTATATTGGAATTGATAAGAATATCCATTACATGTTAATATGTGTGTACTTTCTGTGGTCATTACTCATTTTAGAATGTGTGTTTTTGATTAGTATGTCTCATTCTGTACACATTCTTGAATTAGCAAATATCGAAGTCTTTCGCCTTAGTGATTATTTTTTTCTATGGACTTCTGGCATGGTATCTTTTGTTTTTCTAGAAGAATTGACCTATACTAGCACATCATGGGTGATGTTGAGTCTCTTAACCACCTTCCATCTTTTTGCATCTCCATGGCTTTCCCCTCTGTTCTTTGTAGTCCAGGCATGAGGAAAAGGTTACCTCAGAGTCACCAACCAGGCCATCCTTATTATATCCATGCTTCTCTGGTTCAGTTTCCATACTCTTGAGCGTGTCAGCCGCCAATGAGTGTGCAAAAGAAAGAAAAGAAAAGATGTGCAAAAGAAAGAAAAAAACAATGTGCAAAAGAAAGAAAAGAAAAAGATGTGAAAAAAAGAGGAAAAAATAAAGGATTCATTGATTGAGGGGGAGACTCCACCTTTACTCAACAAATACCCCTTGATTTCTAGTGGTTTGACTTTCCTGTATTATGCTTAGATTCTCTAGTCGGAGGTCCAACTTTCATATCACTACTAGGCTTTGAATCTTGTGTTTGTCGAACTCCAAGAGTCACACACACATTTTTATCATGGGATTTATGCTTTTCACATAATGCATCACTTTCTTTTATGAAGAATTTTCTAGAGGCTGTGCACATTGTGTTTTCAAGTAATTGTGCTTCTTGGATAATCTTATGTGTTTTAAGGTACAAATCTGAAATTCCCTGCTTGCTCCACCATATTATTGTTTGTCGTTTTCTTCTTATTCTTTGTTTTTAGTGAGAGGCAGTTTGGTGTATCATTACAAGAGTTTGTTAGCATGATTATTTTGATTTGTTTGATAAGGGAATTTGGCATTAGTTAGTTTGTGTGTTGCTATCCACTACTTGTTTTTTTTTTTTTTTATATATATATATCTCGCAGGTTATTAATTCATGTTTTCATGCACATGTGTCGTAGTGTGATTTCATCCATTTATGTGTGATTTCATCCATTTATGTGTTGGGTGCATGTGTCTTAGTTTTCAAAATAATCTAGTCATATGTTTATTATTTTTTTTATATACTTTTGTGAGACTAATAGTTGTTTTGGAGATTGTGGTACTAATAGCTGTTTTGCAGATCATGACCGTGAGAAAGAAGTTTGTTTTTGTTGGCTGTAATGGGTTGGGGTGATTAGGATTTTATTTGTTAGGTGTGTTTTGTCACGGAATTGCCAAAGGGGGAGATTGTTAGGTTTTATTCTTGGCAATCCCGTTTGACAAGGATTTCTATAAGTAATTGGATTTCTTCCAAAACTAGGATTACTTTTGGATTTTCTATAAATAGTTGGTTTTCTCCCAAAACTATTTAATTCCTCCAGATCTTCTTGTTGGATATTAAGGTTTATATTGGATATTAAGGTTTATATCTGAGGATATTTTGTTAGTTTTCTTTGATGTTTTATTGAGTATTCAACTCATGGTTTAAAGAGAGTACATCAAAGATTTTGTTTGTTATACACGAGAGAAAGAGAGTTGTTCTTCAGTGGATTCTGAAGAATTCGAGCCTGAAGCTTCGATGGATTCTGGAGTGGCTTATCGTAAAGACAATTCCGAGGTGAAGACGGGATTGGAAGAGGCACATAGAGGTTGGTTCAATTAGGCGTGGATTCGCTAGGTAATTGAGAGTATACCTGTTTAATTCCTTTAAATCTTCTTAGTGGATTGTTTTGTGGCTGTTGCCCGTGGTTTTTTAATCACAGTTGGAGGTGTCCAATTGTGGTTTTTTCACGTAAAATCGTTGTGTCGATTTGTCTTTGATTGTTTGATTGAGATTGTTATATTCTGCTTAAAATTGGTACATAATCACAAATCAACATCTAGGGTTTTTAGATTTTTCATGAACAATTGAAATTGCATGATATCATTGAGCATGATGGTTTTCAAAAGATGAAAATGTGATTTATCTTCAAAAAAGGTATAGTATGACATGCGCACTTCATCTCTTGAGACTTATATAAAATGTATATACTTTGTTAAGAATTTCCTACTGGGCTTTATGCTCACCCTACGAGATTTTTGTGTAGGAAAAGATATATTGATCTCACCTAACTAGGGGTATGGAAGTATGTGTGTTGGGAGTACAATGCTCTCATTTTGCTGTGACTCTGTGTGTAAACCAAGGGCTGTGTTTGTGTGGGTTTGAATAATCGTTTTGTGTAACTAGACTCAAGCCTTAGAAACTTATAAACCCTTTAGGATATTTATTTGTTTATTTACTTGTTGAATTAATGTATTGTTACATGAAGAACTATTGTATCATATAATGTAAGTTTGGAGATTTATATTTGATTTTCCTTAAAAGAGCCATGATTGTTGTCTTATTATTTGGGTTAAAAATTTGGGATGTTACACATCCTATTGATAATGTTATTATCATGAAAAATTTTTTAAAAATAAAAACTCATCGGGATTAGTTGTAAGAGTTTAAATTAAAAATCATGAAGAAAAATTTCAAACTTGTAATTAATAGGTGACACGCGTCTCTCAATTAATGAGCATTTCAAAGTTTTTGTGCTTTTTGTTTCAAGTTTACAAAAAAATAAAAAATTAACAATTTATCTAACACTAATCTAGAAGTGTTGCCATAAATACTACATCATATAAGAGTGAATTGTTGGGTAATATCGATCCGTGCAAAGACGAAATGGTAACCGATAAGCATATTTTTGGTATTTCACAGTTCTCCCACATTACTTCTATACTATATATTTATAATTCTCCCACATTACTCCTATACTATATATTTATAATTGAAGTGTTGCACTTTTCTGTCTTACGTTGTATCTCGTAATCTTATTTTGAGAGAAACATAGTAAATATTTATATTCTATTTATATTTGTATTTTATTTTATATTTATCTGATTACATTGTATCGATTATTAATATGGCCTATGTATTTGCATCATAGCTTGTTTTGACTTGTCACTATCAATTAACCTCTTGTACAAATTTTAATTGTCAAAATATATATATATATATATATATTTTAAATTGTCAAAATAAATGGAGCGTTAATGGTGTGCTTATGATTCCAATTAATCATTGTACAATAGTAGGCTATTCAACATTAGTACTCCATAGTTTATAAGATTTGAAGTCTTGGGTCATCGGTTGGAAAAATCAACCTAAGGAACAAATTTAAGGAAATTTAAAGATGAAAAAGAAAGGATCAATAGTATCATTTAGAGGATTTCAATTTTTGTACTATTTCTATATATATATTTTATTTTTGAAATGAATACTAACGACAAATATAGAACTGAGATTATTAAACAAGTCGAATAATAAATTGTTTAAATTTAATTTAAAATTTTAATAAATTTTAAAACATGTTGATTTGAAAAAAGATATGCCTCACATATTAGTTGGCTGAAATATGATTTTATTGTAAATTCAAACCTTAAACACAAGCCAAAAAAAATCATAAATGTACTTTGAAATAAAGCATATATTATAAATTTAGTTTTACCGTAATATATGTCGTATTTCTAATAATAAAGTTAATTCATACATTTTTAATAACTAAATTTATCAATAACGACAACCAAATGGTTAAGCGAGTGATTTTTTTGATTAACTTACAAAAATCAAACATTTTGATTTCAACTCTCCTATAATTAGCAAATATTTATATATATCCAAAATTTAGAAAATTTTAACTTAAAAATGTTTCACATTTAAAAAAAAAAAAAGTGTCAAATGAGAAGTTACAAAAGTTGTGTTTAACTTTAGACTATTTTAATGAGGAATGAATATAGATACTCAGGGTGTGTTTGGTAACGTTTACGTTTTCAGTTTATATTTACAAAAATTTTATAAACTGGTTTTTGTTTATTTTTGTTTATTTTTAGAAAAACATAAACTACAAACGCGTTTGGTAATTGACAAAATGTTTTAAAAAATTTAAAAATATATAAAAAAAAGTGAGAAATAGCAAGTGGTGGCAAGTGTCAGTGGAAGACGTTGGTGGAAAGTAGTGACGATGGGTGGTGGGTAACTGGTGGTGGGGGGTAGTAGTGGTGGGTGACGGTGGCGGGTAGTGGGTGGTTGCGAGTGAGTGGGTGGTGGTGGTGGTGGTGGTGGTGGTGGCGGGTGGTGGGTGGTGGTGGGTGAGTGGGTGACGGTGGCACATGGTGGGTGGTAGTGAGTAGGTGATGGTGGCAGGTGGATGGCGGATAGCGGGTGGTGGTGGTAGGTGGGTGGGTGGGGGGGGGGGTGACGGTGGTGGTGTGCAGTGGGTGGCAAGTGATGGTGGTGGCGGGGGGTGGGTGGAAGATGGCGGGAGGTGGCGGTGGGTGTGGTGGTGGTCTTGGTGGTGGGTGGGTGTGGGTGGTGGTGGTGGTGGTTGTTGTTGTGGGTAGTGGCGGTGGGGGCAGGTGGGTGGCGGGTGATGGTGGTGGTGGTGGTGGGGGTGGTGAGTGGGTGGGTGGCGGTGGCAGGTGGTAGGTGGTTGCGGGTGGGTGGTGGTGGGGGTGTTGGGGGGTCTGTGGGGGTGGTGGGTGGTGTTGGTAGTGGTCGTGGGTAGTGGTGGCGGGTGGGTGGCGGGAGGGTGGTGGTGATGGTGATGGTGATGGTGAGTGGCAGGTGGTGGCAGGTAGGTGGTGAGTGGTCGTGGCAAGTAAGTGGCGGGTGGTGGTGGCAAGCAGTGGATGGTAGTGGCGGGTGGATGGCAGGTGGGTGGTGGGTGGTGGTGGTAGTGGCGGCGAGGAGTGGGTGGTGGTGGCAAGTGGTGGTGAGGGGTGGGTGGTGGCTGGTAGTGGCGGAAAACGGTAGTGGAAAATGATGGCTGGTGGTAGCTAGTGTTGGGTGGTAAAAAAAAACTGAAAACTCAAAATGAAAACACATTTTTTGTGTTTTCATTTTTTGGCCAAATTTATAAACTCAGACCACTGATTTATAAATTAAAAATTTTATCAAACAAGTTTTTGTTTGAGTTTTTTAAATTTTTGTAAATATAAACAGAAAACTAAAAACGTAAGTGTTACCAAACGACACCTCAGTGATTGTGTTTGTCTCGGAATATTTGATGAAAATATTGGATTATGTATTCTGGTTAATTTTAAATGTCATGTTTAAATAGAAATGTAAACTAATAGATTAATAGTCTATGCCGGTGACTACTGAAGGGGATGGATAGATTAAAGTTAGTTTATTTGTTTTTTTATTCATATTATCTTTTTATTTTTTTTGCATATTATTTTAAAAAAGTCAAAAAGTTGGCTTTTAACATACTTATGATGAAAAAAAGAACGCGATGCACCACAACTTCTCCTTTTGCGTCTTGTCCCAATTGAACATTCTTAATTAATTTTATACCCTTAACTACAATTTTGTTTGATTGACGGTCACATCTTTTATTTCCCAACTTAACTCTATTCAGCAATATCGCCACATCTCTTTTGTCAAATGTAACGGTTTGGATCTTTTTTGTGCATTCCACCATGGCATAGAGGTGTGGGTTTCCATTTTCGTGGAACTTTCTTACGATGAGTATGTAGTGTGGTAGGTAGTAGGGGTGTGTGTAGTGCGGTTCGGGCGGTTTGAGAGTAAAATTACAAACCGAATGACAGATTAGTGGATCAGCGGATTGACAAATTGCGGTTTGGAAAGTTTTTGACGGATTGGCGGATTGAAGAATATTCTAACTAATTATTGTACATTTGCATAATATATAACACTAATTTGTATAATATTATATATATATATATATAACACAAAGTAATTTTACATAATATGTTTCATATATATAGCTACTAATTTGTAATAATTTCATATTTTAAATTTCTTTACACTCATTTTTACTTTGATATTTCATTAGTGGTTAAAAAATATATATGTATTAACTATAGCGGAGCGGAACGGTTTGAAAGGCGGATTATAAATTTTAAAGTTTAAACCGTAGTTAGCAGTTAAAGCAGTGCGGATTAATGCAGATCAGTGCAGTTTTAGTAGATTGAGCAGTATTTTGCATAGCCCTAGTAGGCACGCTAGTTGGAGAAGTGATTGCAAGAGATCTAGGAGTTGTTCTTTTAGGCAAGGGCATTGTAGATATGCGACGAAATATTTTTTGCATAGAAACGGAAAGAGACTTGGTGAGGCATTTTCTAATGGAGAAGAATAAACTCACACCAGCCATACAAGGCCTCCCTATTATATAAAAAACCTAGTGTGAACGGTGTGACTTGGGGGGGCGTTGTATTAATATTACCAGCACCCCCCATCTGAGGGCGAATTTGGGCCGTCCATTCATGGATTCTGGACACATGTATGGTTGTGGTGTAAATGAAGTCACATCAAATGTGTGTGTTTTAGAATAACCTACTGCTATAACAAAAGTGATGATGAAACAAATTTTAAAATATAATTGTATAAATAAAAAAAAAGAGTTATTTGGAAGTTTTTAATCAATACTTAACATCATATAGTTCAGTTATTTTTTAAAAAATAAGATGAAATTGATGAGTCTCACTATTTAAATTAATAAAAATCAAATTGAGACATCACATGTATTTATTTTAATAGTATTAAATAATATTTATAAATACTCAAATGGTTTGATTATAAATATATATATATATATATTTTATTGCTTTACATACATAAAAGTTCTTGTATTTCTCACCTGACTTCAATAATTTATACTAATTTGTTACCTAAAAAATGATTAATTGATTTCTTTTATTCTTAATTTACAGATAATCACTTCAAATGTTATACAAACCAAACTGAAATCCCCTTTTATGTGATAATCTAACAACTAACTATTGACTTTCACAAAAAAAAATAAAAAATAAAAAATAACCGTTAGTCACATTAATGGCCAACTAACAGATTCGGGAAATATGCAAATCAGAAATAGACTTCAAGAGAGGCCAATGTAATTTTTTTTTTAAAAATAAAGAAAGAAAGGATGGCAGTGTAATTGTTAGAAACATCAAGAGAGGTGAGTGTAATTTACCCTATTTTTTATGAACTTTATTTTGTAGGTTGGTCTAAATTAAATGTTCTTAAAAATAAAATTACAAAATAGCGAAAAAATTTGACAAGTCATTGTAGGTTAAGAAAAAAAATTTACACATTGGTAAATTTTATAAATATTAATAATTAAAATTTTAGCCGACTCCATTTGATGGGACTTAAGGTTGGTTTGGTTTAATTTGGTTTATTAATAATTAAAATTTTAATCATGTATTTATAAATATTTTTGTAAGAACTCACTAAAATGTAATTCTCCCAAAAAAATTCAGCAAAATAAGAATAAACTTACTTTTTTATTTTATTTTTAAAACATCAAATTTGACTTGTTTTTCTTTTTAATAAATTTTTCCTAATTTTTAATTTTTTAATATAGTCTAATATAAACAGATCTTAAAAAGTTTTCAAAAAAAGAAAAACAATATTAACTCAAAATTGAAAAAAAATTGTGTGAGTGATTTTCCGATCACACTGCCTATCTTAGTGATTCAGCGGTAAAAACACAGGCAGAATAGATGGCACAGATAATAACACAAAGACAAGAAGGATTTAACGTGGTTCGGCAATAATTGCCTACGTCCACGGGAGGCCGAGGTGTTTCACTATAAGCAATAACAAGAATTACAACTCACTTTTGGCAACTTTCTCACTCTCTGAATATATAATTGTAAGTGTTACAATTAATTTGTTGTCTCTCAGTGTCTTTGTTCAGTCTAGTCCGAATGTATCTGAATGTCCCCCTATTCGTTGTTCTCCATCTCAATATATACACCCAAATTGAAATGGAGAAGCTCACAGCTTTTGAGCTGTCTTGCCAGCGCACTATTCCACTCCTGGCAGCTTTCCAGGTAAAAGCTGTTGATTCCTCCCCACGACTGTTAGTGGTCTCGTGGCTATTTCACATGGCCTCAAGGAAAGCTTGTTGGTGAGATAATGGCCTCGTGGTTCTCTTTACACAGCTGTACATCTACCAAACCAAGATAATATTTTATAACATCAACCTCGGCCTTAATCTTCTGCGGGTAACTCGGCCTTTGTCTGTCAAGCCGAGGTTGGAGGCCTTCATTCGAATTAAGACGCCTTTGGAAATCACCTCGGCAATCACTTGAGTATATTGGCAAAACTTTTACTGTGACACGTAGCTCCTCGGATTACACGTCGGTGTCCCCTTGCCACGTGTTGATTCTCAGAAATATATCCCCACAACTGCCCCCTAAGTTCTATTACCTCGGCATAATGAGGTGATGGAACTTACATTGAACTTCTTTCTCGTACCTCGGCTTAAGAACTTCTAGCCGAGATCATTTACTTCAGGCCGACATGCCTTCTTCAAATTCAAATCGACTCCCATACGCGCATGAGCTGTCATGCACCGTTTTACAACTGTTCCAACGACGTGTTTTATCCTTAGTGGCGTCTTTGGTAGCGCCTACAAACCGTCTTTTTCTTTCTCTGCGCCGTCTCGGCGCTGCGTTGCCCTAGGCGTAATTATTGCCGTTTTGCCGCCTTTTCAAATTTTTGACAAAACAACTGCCTCTCTCTTCTCCTCTTTACTTTTGCATTCTGATTTTCTTGCCTTCTCTCTCTTTAAAGCTCTTTCTTTCCTTCGATTCCTCCATTGTTCTTGCTCGAAGTTCTTCAATTGCCTCCATTTGCCATTCCTGCGAAGCTCTCGCCTCGGTTGCCTCCGTCATCTAACCTCGGCGAAGCTCATTTCGGCCTCACCTTTTCTGGTAAGTCACCGTTCCCTTCTTTTCCCAGTTCTGAAATAACTCTGAAATTTCTTGTCACTTGATTGTTCTGCATCTGATTTGTGAATCATGTATCTCATCTCATGATTTTATTTATGCTGCGAACACTTGCACCGTTTCATTTCTGTTTTTGGCCTTCCATTCTCTCGTGTTCTTGAATCTGAGACTTCTTTTTGCTTTCTTGTTTTCCAGATTTTCTACCCTTCATACTCATTATTCGTAGATTTAGGTTTGGGATTTGTTGTAGAACCTTCAATCTTTAGGAAAAACTGAAACCAACCTACATACGCCTAGGTTAAGCCGAGGTCCTAAGAATCGTGTAGATCTCATTCTTTCCGTTACCTAACTCTTTCATATCAAAGCCATGGGTGTGTGGAGAGACAGGGTCAATACCCCAACCAAACTACAAAACTTTAGGCAAGAGTTCTCTATCCCAGACGATGTCCATCTCAGACTAGCTGGGGAGGACGACTCTATTATGCCTGATGAAGATAAAATGCCCTTCCCTGTTGTAGCCTTCGTCCAGTGTGGACTTCGGTTCCAATTAGATACCCTTTTCCGCGAAGTCCTTCATTACTATACCCTCAACCCCATGCAACTCTCCATAAACGCCTATAGGACGCTCAATGGAATAATAGCCTTAGCTCGGCAGGAGAGTGTTAGAATCACTCTTGCCGACATCCAGTATTGCTACACCATGTGTCCCCTGAACCTCAAAGAAAAGGGTTATGTCTACTACCTCAAGCCGAGGTCCACTGCATTTAAAATAGTAGCCGACCTTCCAGACTCCAACAAAGGGGCTGGAGATGATTACTTGATCGCTTCTGGAAACTGGGAATTCGGCCCAGATGAAGAAGTTCATCTCTTTCCTCTTCCACGATCAGTGAGGGAGGGCAAGGGTAAGAGCCCATCATTAACTGCTTAACTGTTGCTTTTCTTCAACTTTCAAAAAGAAATTTTATCTGTTTCTCATGTTGTGTTTCTTTTTGCAGACGTTCGCCAGCCTTCCAAGGACTTTCGCCAGTCCTACCACCCTGGGAAAGGCTTGAAGAAGCTGCTAGACCTTCCTCTCGAGAGGCGCAAAGCCCCGCTCCTGCTGAATTTTATTCCAACACACAAGTCTACCTTAGCTGACGTCCCAAGGAAGAAGAAGAAGAGCCCACCTGCAGCCACTGCTTCTACAGAACAGGCTGCCTCCACATCTGAGCCAGCCGATCAGCCATCAACCTCGGCTCCAAAGAAACGCCGACGAAGGCTTGTTAAAACAGCCGAGATGGAAAAACCAAAGAAAGTGGTGCTGAACCTCTTGGCCGATCTTCCAGACGACATGGATGATGCGCCTCCCCAAACTGTGCCTCCGCCAAAGCAAAAGAGAGTCAAAAAGGCCCAACCAAAGGCGAAGGCTACTGTGGATGACGCAGAGGCTGAAGATGCCCTGCCAATCTCCAAACTGGCCGAGAAGATCACTTCGGCTCCATAAAGAGACTTCTTTGAAGCCCGACCATCGAGGGCCACTCGGAAAGAAGCCAAGGTCTACATCTGCCTCAGCTTCGGGTTCCAGGGTTTCCAAAGTTCCCTGGGAACCCAAAGTTACTCTTGAAAACAGGCCGGTCTACACCAACGAAAGCGCTGCCGACGTCCACATTGGCGTGGCGCTCAGCACAGCAGTCCTTCTTGAGGGCGATATGGAGCGTAACGAAAAAATGAGCGGCTATGAGAATTACGCCCTCATGATGCAGCATTCAGTCCAAGTAAGTCTTTGAATTTGATAATTTTGTCTTTCATACTTATAAAATTTTGAAATGTTTATAATAACTTTTGCCTTGTATTCTTCCAGGCCATCCAACACGCCCATACCTTCTCCATGCAGGCTTTTGAAACAAGAAAGTTAGCCGACATGGAGAAGGAGTTTCTCTTCTCCATAAACAAAAGCAGGGCCCTCCAGATCAAGATGAAAAAAGCGGAGGATCGGTAGAGAGGCAACCAAGGCTAAACAGCTAGATGAAAATTTGAGAAATTTGAGGTCATTAAAAGCTGTTGCTATAGCTCGTGAAGGAAGCGAGGAGAAAGCCGCCCAGCCGAAAAGAGCTACAAGAAGCCTTGGCCACCAAGAGAGTGAAATTGATCTTTGCTTATAAGGAAGGCATGGCCGATGTCATTGAAGACTATAAGCTTGGTCAAGCAAGCATGCAACAAGGATATTCCCTAGGTTGGAATGCTTTGGCCAAAAGCTTGATCTTCGATTGACTCGCCATGGCGCAAGACCAAACCATCGTCTTCCTTGTCCTCTTCCTCCATCTCAAGCCAAAGTGAAGAAGAGGATTACGAAATTTGGTGAAGATGAAACCACAGTGAGGAAGGCCAAATCTCCTCCAAAGGGTGATCAAGTCTGGACTTGATTTGGAGATGAAGACCTCGATGCTGCTCCCAAAAAGGCGGACATCGGCACTCTATCCTCTGACCTTCTTTTGGCAGAGAGAAGTGTTGATGAAACCCTTCTTTGAGATTGATCTTTGAAGTCGCATGATGACAAAAGCCGAGGTTGATAAATAAAGAAGCCGAGGTGGTGGGAAGCGGTGAGGTTGTGGCAGAAAAAAGTGTTGAGGCTATTCTTCAAGAGTCCTCCGAGGTCCCTGCCCAACCTACTCCCGAAGCTGAAGAAGCTTGAATATCTTCTGTTTTTTTTTTTTTTTTTTTTTTTTTGTACTTTGTCTCTTTTCTTTGTTCTTTCCTTCAATGTAAGCTGTTTTTTGTGGCCGATGTGCCTTCTATGTAACTTGCGAACAAGATTTTTGCTTAGGCCACAGTGCCTTCCTTTTATATGCAACTGTTTCTTTCTGAATGCTTCAGTCTTTAAATTCTTCTTTATTGCTTCTGTGTAGTTTTATACTTAGAATATTCTGCATGTTGTACACAATTCTTCCTTTGTGTAATCTTCTCGGGGTTACATACCTCGGGCATAACACCTGTAAATTTTACTTCGGCAAGAAACTGTCCTGCAATCTTTTCATAAATTTTAACAAGTATAATACATATACTATTCAACGTTAACTTTGCAAACCCTTCTCAAGTTTAAACGAGTATTCAAACAACAAACTTAGTCTATCTGACTTGTAAATTGCTATAAGTTTCAACATGGATTAACATAAACAGTAAACTTTACTCAAGTTTTAATCAAGTGTTAAACAATAATCTTAACCTTTACCTCAACCTGTAAATTGCTGCAAATTTCAACAGATGGTAACATGTCGGCTTAACTTCAACCTGTAATATCAGTCCAACCTACTTGTAAATTGCTGCAAATTTCACAAGGATTATCATATACAGCAAACTTTTCTCAAATTATAATCAAATGTTAAACAGTAATCTACTTGTAAATTGCTACAAATTTCAACAAGGTTTAAACAATAATCTCAACTTTTACTTGAACCTGTAAATTGTTGCAAATTTCAACAGATGACCACATGTAGCTTCAAATTGTAGGCGATAACATCGGCTTCCCTTCAACTTGTAAATCGCTACAAATTTCAACAAGCGAAGAGAAACAAATATCTCGGCTTGACTCTAACTTGTAAATTGCTACAAATTTCAACAAGTGAAGCCAAGGAACCATCTCGGCTTAACTTCAACTTGTAAATTGCGACAAATTTCAACAAGCGAAGCTAAGCTTTGTAATCGGCCTGTCCAACTTGTAAACATATGATCTCATGTCGGATTTCAACAAGAATTTATACAACCAATAAACTTTACTCAAGTTATAAACAATGATATACTTGTAAACTGCCATAAATTTCATCAAGAATTAAACAATATACATGAACCTGTAAATTGATGTCGGCTGGACTTGGCGCGAATGACAACATATCGGCTTGACTCCAACTTGTAAATTGCGACAAATTTCAACAAGTGAAGCCAAGGAATCTTCTCGGCTTAACCCCAACTTGTAAATTGCGACAAATTTTAACAAGCGAAGTCAAGGAATCTTCTCGGCTTAACCCCAACTTGTAAATTGCGACAAATTTCAACAAGCGAAGTCAAGGAATCTTCTCGGCTTAACCCCAACTTGTAAATTGCGACAAATTTCAACAAGCGAAGTCAAGGAATCTTCTTTGTCTTGACCACCACGTGGATTGCTCGGCCTAACCTCAACTTGTAAATTGCTACAAATTTCAACAAGCGAGGCTAAGGAATCATCTCGGCTCAACTTCAACTTGTAAATTGCTACAAATTTCAACAAGCGAAGCTAAGGAATCATCTCGGCTCAACTTCAACTTGTAAATTGCTACAAATTTCAACAAGCGAAGCTAAGGAATCATCTCGGCTCAACTTCAACTTGTAAATTGCTACAAATTTCAACAAGCGAAGCTAAGGAATCATCTCGGCTCAACTTCAACTTGTAAATTGCTACAAATTTCAACAAGCGAAGCTAAGCTTTGTATTCGGTCAAACCAACTTGTAAATTGCTACAAATTTCAACAAGTGGTAGACTTTGTTATTCGGCCAGACCAACTTGTAAATCGCTACAAATTTCAACAAGTGGTAGGCTTTGTTATTCAGCCAGACTAACTTGTAAATTGCTACAAATTTCAACAAGTGGTAGGCTTTGTTATTCGGCCAGACCATCTATTATGTGGTAGGCTTTGTTATTCGGCCAGACCAACTTGTAAATCGCTATAAATTTCAACAAGTGGTAGGCTTTGTATCTTCTCTGCCCCCAATGTGAACCTGAGTTCCACTTGGGTTCTCATTTTTTATGTCTTCCAGCATCTGATGACATCGGCCAAGAATAATGATCGTCTCAATGATAGAAAAATTTCAAATTGCATGTGTTCCAGGGTCTTGGCAGTGCTTTGCCCTCGTTGTCCTCAAGACGATAGGCTCCATTACCTAACACCGAGGTAATTCTGTAAGGCCCTTCCCAGTTTGGGCCGAGCTTGCCCTCTCTGGGATCTTTCTTGTTGCCGACCACTTTCCTCAAGACTAGGTCGCCGATTTGAAAATCTCTTGGGTTAACCTTCTTGTTGTATGCTCTGGCAAGTTGTTGCTGGTATATTGCAAGCTGAATTGCAGCCTTCTCTCTTCGTTCTTCCAAAAGATCCAAATCTCGGGCTAAAAGTACATCATTAGTCCCATTTTCAACTCCTTGGGTACGGATCCACAGGATCCGAGCCTCGATGGAATATCGCTTCTGTGCCATAGGCCATGGCAAAGGGAGATTCCCCAGTTGATCTTCTCGGTGTAGTCCGATATGCCCAAAGCACATTGGGTAATTCATCTACCCACTTCCCTTTGGCTGTCTGCAACCTCTTTTTGATTCCATCCAGAATTACTTTGTTGGAAGCTTCAGCCTGCCCATTGCTTTGAGGGAAACTTGGTGTTGAAGTAGTTCTTGATCTTGAATTTTGCCTGAAATTTTGATAAGTTCTTTGTCAAAGCTGCGTTGTTATCGGCTACAATGGCTCTGGGAATGCCAAATCTGGTGATGATGTTCTTCCATATGAAATTCTTGACATCCACATCTCGGATTTTAGCAAGAGGTTCTGCCTCTATCCACTTTGTGAGGTAATCTGTTGCCACCAGCAAGTATTTTCTCTTCGATTGCTTGGGAAGTCAGACCAAATCCATGCCCCATTGGGCAAACGGCCAAGAAATTTGAATCTTGGGTTCAGTCGGCGGTGGTGATGAATCAAAGGTGCAAACCTTTGGCATTGTTCATACTTTTTCACATATGCTTCGGCATCTTTTTGCATATATGGCCACCAATACCCTTGGGTAATGGCCCTATGGGCTAATGATCTGCCCCCGGTGTGGCTTCCACAAATCCCTTCATGAATTTCATATAAAAAATCTTCAACTTGAAAAGGGTGTACGCACCTTAAAAGGGGTCCGGTGAAGGACCTTCTGTAGAGATGTCCGTCCGAGGTCAAGCTGAATCTTGCCGACTTCAGTCTGACTTTGTGTGCCTCCTTGCGATCTTCTGGCAGTTTTCCTTCTTTAAGGAATGCAACAATTGCATCCATCCAGCTCGGCCCCATGTCCACGCACATTGCCTCCTGCTTTGCGCTCCGTGGTTCTATGCTCGGGCCCGACATGTAGTCGATCATAATTGTTCTTGCCTTCCCAGTCTGCATTGAACTTGCCAGATTGGCCAACGCGTCGGCGTGGCTGTTATCATCTCGGCTAACTTGAAGAAGTCGGCAGTTATGAAATAGCTCGGCTAGTCTGATAACCTCTTTTGCATATGCCGACATCCTCTCGTCCCTGGCTGCAAATTCTCCTGTAGACTGGTTAACAATTAATTGTGAATCACAAAAAACTATTACCTCGTCTGCTTCTGCTGCTGCTGCCAGTTTTAGTCCTGCAATTAATGCTTCATATTCAGCTTCATTGTTTGAGGCCTTGAACCCCAAACGGATGGATTGCTCTATGACCTCTCCATCTGGGGATATCAGCAGTACCCCTGCCCCCGTTCCACGTCGGTTTGAACTTCCATCGACAAAGAGTCTGAATGAATCGCCGATGTAGATACTGCACGGTCTAAGCTTTTCCTTTCTTTGGTCTTCTGCTGTCGGCCGGGATGCTTTTTGTTTGCTGGGGCCTGGTTCATCTCGGCTCAAGGGAGGCCGACGTTCGACGGACTCCGGCGTGAATTCTGCCACAAAGTCGGCCAATACTTGGCCTTTGATTGCTGTTCTCGGCCTGAATTCCAGGTCATATTGGCCCAAGGCCACTGCCCACCTTGCAATTCTTCCCGTTAAGTCTCCTTGGTGTAACAGGGATTTCAATGGATGTTCTGTTAGTATCACAATCTTGTGTGCTTGGAAATAATGGTTCAACTTCTTTGAGGCCATGACTAAGGCCAGCATTAGCTTCTCTAGTGGTAAGTACCTTGTCTCGGCGCTGGCTAAGGTTTTACTTACATAGTAGACAGCTTTCTGTTCTCCCTGCTCTTCTCGGATAAGTACTGCACTCACCGCATGTTCTGACACGGCTAAGTATAAAAACAACTCTTCCCCGGGCTCAGGCGTCGAGAGGACTGGAGCCGTGATCATGTACTTTTTTAAATCGGCCAAAGCGGCCTCACATTCTTCGGTCCTGCGAAGTCTGCGGATCTTCTTTACCAGGTTGAAGAAGGGTTTACACTTGTCCGAACTTCGGCTAATGAACCTGTTTAGGGCTGCGGCCCTTCCAGTGAGCATTTGAACCTGTTTTGCCGAGGTTGGGCTCTGTAGATCCAGGATAGCCTTGATCTGATCTGGGCTGGCCTCTATTCCCCTTCTCGTTACCAGGTACCCGAGAAACTTACCAGATCCAACCCCAAACGCGCACTTTGATGCGTTGAGTCGGAGCCGATATGTTTTCAGTATGTTAAATACCTCGGCTAGGTCGGCGAGGTGATTCTCTGGCTCCTTGGACTTTACAACCATGTCGTCGATATAGACTTCCACTGTGCGGCCTATCTGGTGCTTGAACATTTTGGTCACCAGCCTTTGGTAGGTTGCTCCTGCATTCTTTAGTCCAAAAGGCATCACCCTGTAACAGTATAGGCCTTTTGATGTGATGAACGCCGTCTTCTCCTCGTCTGGGGGGTACATGGCTATCTGGTGATACCCCCTGTATGCGTCCAGGAAGCTCATCCTCCCGTGACCCGATGTGGCATCTACCAGCTGGTCAATCTTTGGCAGCGGGAAGCTGTCTTTGGGACAGGCTTTATTTAGGCTTGTAAAATCGACACAAACCCTCCATTTACCGTTCTTCTTTTTTACCACCACGGTGTTTGATAACCATGTTGGGTAATTGACCTCTCTAATGGCCCTAGCTTCTAGAAGTTTGTCAACTTCTTCTTCCACAGCTTCAACATGTATCAACGTCGGTCTTCTAGCTCGCTGAATCACAGGTTTAGCCGACCTATCGACGTTCAGTCTGTGGCATGTGACCTCGGGGTCAATGCCAGGCATTTCATACGGTGTCCAGGCGAACACTTCTATGTTTGCTCTCAAAAAGGCTTCCAGTTCTCTTTCCTCTTCCTCGGCTAAGCCTGAGCCGAGAAGAAAAAATCTTTCCTCATCGCCCTCCTGGACGAGAATTTTCTTTAGTGATTCCTCACTCTTCTCGGCTGGCTCCTTGCCGACATCATCCAGGACATCCATGTCCTCATCTTCAATCTCGGCTTTGGCGGATTCTCGAACATTGCAGGTAGCCTTTATTGCTGCCATGGAGCAATTCTTTGCCTGCAGTTGATCTCCTCGGATTTCTTCGATCCCGTGCTCCGTTGGGAACCGCAGAAGTTGGTGCAATGTTGAAGGTACTGCCCCCATTGCATGCAACCATGGTCTGCCCATGATGATATTGTATGGTGAGGGTGTATCAATCACGATGAACTCGGTCGTGACCTTCTTGGTGCCTGCCTGCACTTCCAAGCTTGTTGCGCCCAGTGGCCATGTCGGCGTTCCATTGAAGCCGACCATCGGGCCAGCCGACTGCTCCAGGTCGTCGGGGTGAAGGCCCAACTCCTTGTAACATCTAACGTACATGATGTCACAAGAGCTGCCTGGATCTATGAGGATGCGCTTTACTTGGCATTCCCCAATTTGGAGGGATACTACCAAGGCATCATTATGTGGGTGCTGTACCATTTCTAGGTCGGCCTCGGTGAAAGTTATTATCTGACCTTGGCAGTCTTCTGGCCGAGGTCTTTTCAATCCGACCTGGTTCACATACTGAAGGTGTTTGACTCTTTGGGTCTCCCCTCGAATGTCGTTTTCATTCACCTTGGAGTGAATTACATTAACGACCCGAGGTCTTCTTTCCGAGGTTCTTGGCGGTGGTGGTCATACACTGAGGCAGTCTTGCCTGCTCTTCCCTCGTTCTGGTCTCATCAACAAGGTCCCTCAGATGTCCTTGCCTCACCAAATCTTCCAAATGAGCTTTTAGGGCTCTACATCCCTGTGTTGTATGTCCGTTCTCATTGTGATACGAACAGTGTCTGTCCGTGTTTCTTCCCATAAATTCCCCCGGTTCCCTTGCTGCTGTCCTGAAGTAGGGCTGGCTTCTTATTCTTCCTAGGATCTTTTGAATGGGAATGCGGAACACGGTTGTTACTGCTTGTTTAGCCCGCAGCTCTATCTCTGTCTTGCTGAATCCGTTGGTACTTCGGCTTCGCTTCGGCGAGCCGTTCCCCTGCTCCTGTTTAACTTGCTTTGATGCCGATGTATCTTCCTCGGCTCTGGCATATTTTTCAATCCTTGCCATGAGTTCCTCCATGTTCTTTGGCAATGTCTTCGCCAAAGATTTCCGTAGTGAACAGTCTTCTTTCAGGCCGTTCTTGAAGGACACGACCGCTACCTCTTGATTGCATTCAGGTATGCGGTTGAACACCTCGTAGTATCTTTTTGCATAGGCCCTAAGGCCTTCATCCTTACTGATTTTCAAAGCCATTAATGCGTCCACCCTCAATGGCTGTAGCTTGTTTGTCACGAACCTGGCCACAAACATCTCGGCCAGGCCTTCCCAAGTCTTCACACTTCCTTTTGGTAACTTGTGGAACCAATCTGATGCAATTTCTCCAAAGGACGAAGGGAATACTTTGCAGAGCAAAGGCTCGTTTCCACTGTATAATGCCATTGAGTTTAAAAATAGCCCAACATGGAAGTTAGGATCTGACTTACCGTCATAGATTTGGAACCTCGGCATGCTGAATCTTTTGGGTGCTTCAAATTTATCTAGTTCCACCGAGAATGGTGTCCTCGGCTTGATGAACGAGGTTACCTCGGCTTCAGCGTTCTGTTCCCTCCTCTTGAGGTAGTTTCTCAAGTCTTCTTTACTCCTCCCCGGAGCTCGGCTATCTTTTGATTTGAGTCCCTTTGGCACGCTACTCTCGGCTTCGTGGTGCACCCGTTTTGATCTTTCTCCATGGGTTGTATCGAAGCAGAGAACCTGCTTTTGTACATGCCGATGTTCTCTTGGTTCCTGGTCCTTTGTATTATACGTCCTCTTGGACTTACCGTCCTCCCCGGAGCACGGGGGAGAATGCTCCTTGTTCTTGGAGCGTTGTGGTGCTTCAGGAGTTGTCGTCCTTCCTTCATTCCGAGCTTTAACTGCTGGAATTGGAGTATCCTGCAGTGGGTATGGTGACTGCATGACCTTGCTGTGCATCATGAAGTTGACGACTGATTGGAGGTCTGCCAACTTGTTTTCCAGGTCCTTGAGTTCCTCATCCCTTCGTATGCACCTATCCCTCCATACCTGGAGGTTGTCCTCTTCGTAGTATCTGCCCTGGTCCGCCTTCTTCGAAGTGTCATCCTCCTAGATAACGTTCTTTCCCCCGTGCCCCTGGCCACGGGTTTTGTCATTGTGGTTGTTTCCTTCGACGTCAAGGTCGATAAGCTTGTCACTCTCAGCGGGAGTGTTGCCCCTGACCGTCTCGTTTTGTGCGTTACTGGCCATCTATTCGTCTTTCTTTCCCACAGACGGTGCCAAATTGTGTGAGTGATTTTCCGATCACACTGCCTATCTTAGTGATTTAGCGGTAAAAACACAGGCAGAATAGATGGCACAGATAATAACACAAAGACAAGAAGGATTTAACGTGGTTCGGCAATAATTGCCTACGTCCACGGGAGGCCGAGGTGTTTCACTATAAGCAATAACAAGAATTACAACTCACTTTTGGCAACTTTCTCACTCTCTGAATATATAATTGTAAGTGTTACAATTAATTTGTTGTCTCTCAGTGTCTTTGTTCAGTCTAGTCCGAATGTATCTGAATGTCCCCCTATTCGTTGTTCTCCATCTCAATATATACACCCAAATTGAAATGGAGAAGCTCACAGCTTTTGAGCTGTCTTGCCAGCGCACTATTCCACTCCTGGCAGCTTTCCAGGTAAAAGCTGTTGATTCCTCCCCACGACTGTTAGTGGTCTCGTGGCTATTTCACATGGCCTCAAGGAAAGCTTGTTGGTGAGATAATGGCCTCGTGGTTCTCTTTACACAGCTGTACATCCACCAAACCAAGATAATATTTTATAACATCAACCTCGGCCTTAATCTTCTGCGAGTAACTCGGCCTTTGCCTGTCAAGCCGAGGTTGGAGGCCTTCATTCGAATTAAGACGCCTTTGGAAATCACCTCGGCAATCACTTGAGTATATTGGCAAAACTTTTACTGTGACACGTAGCTCCTCGGATTACACGTCGGTGTCCCCTTGTCACGTGTTGATTCTCAGAAATATATCCCCACAAAAATCATTAAAAATAATCTGAAAATAATGAGAAGAATATATTTTAAACTTTGTCCGTGCCTTGAATTGTGAGATATATTAGTTGAAACAAACAAAATACTTTGGAAAGGGCAATATATTAGAATATTTTTTTTTGTTTTTAATAACACGGTATTCATAAAATTAGGATAAAGGCTTGTATAGATTAAGACTTTGGAAGAGCATATTTTCAAATCTTAAGTCTTGATTATTAGGCCAACTCTTGAAGGGAGCACAATCTCAAACCAGTTTTTAACCACTACACCAACTCTTATTGGGATTATCACTTAGGTTTATATATCTTATTCTATAATTAGAACACATTAGATTAAGACGAGAGAGTAATAAAATCTTATCGGGTTCTCCTATGGTGTACACCTCTTTAGGGTGCATACCATATGCATTCCTATCACAAAATATATAACTTTACAACAAAATTTTATAACATTAATCATAAAATGCATAATATCGTTACAAATTAGCGTAATAAAATGGTTACGATATTTTTTATTAGGTCAACTTGTGGTAGGTTTGTGCATTTTGTTATTGATATTATAAATTTTTGTAATAAAATTACACATTTTGTGATAGAGGGCATATTTCCAATTTTCTCATATCATATGTTTGTTTAGAATAAATAGGCATAAATTACATACTATAACGTTTACAATTTGAAGATATTTGATGTTTTAATTTCCCAATCCGGATTCCCTTTTCCTGATATATTCTGAAAGAATTTAATCCATAACTTCACTTTTGTATTTAAACGTAAGATTTAAAATTAATCAAGGGTAAATTACATTGACACCTCCTGAGATTTATGTTTATTACAGTTCTCTCCTTTACCTTTTGAAAATTACATCCCCTCCTTAACGTTTAAAGTTTCATTATAAATTGCTCCCTCAGTTAGTTGATTGGTAAGTCAATTAACAGATTTTACTGATATCAGCAATTTAATTTTTTTAAATACCAATTTTGCCCTCACTAGGTAAATTACATTGACAATCTTTACATTTTAGAAATTACAATACCCTTCCCAAGGTTTAAAGTAGCATTACCAATTGCCCCATCGGTTAGTATTAGTTGAAAAAAAATTTAATTGAAAAAAAAAAATTGTTAGTCAAATTTTTAAATTTCTGTTTAAAAACCAACATAAACTCATTTTTTAAATTTATATTTTTTCCTCAAATTTACAAACTGAGACATCCATTTATAAACCAAAAAAATATGAAACAAGTTTTTGTGACAGTTTTAAAATTTTTGTAAATATAAATTAAAAACTGAAAACAAAATTGTTACCAAACAGGTCTCAGATGGTAAAAATATCATAAAATTAACAAATAATTAAATAAGTTACCAATATATGAAATGACTTATCAAAAGATTCTTAGGCTATATATAGTTTGATTTTAATTTTTTTTTTAAATTAAAAATTAATTTGGTTAAGAAATAAAAAATAAAAAATAATTATCATTTTTATATAACTTTTATCTTTCGAGTGGTTAGAAATAATTTTTTACAAATTAAATATATTTCTTCATATTTATTTTTATTAAATTAGTTTTTAAAATGTCAAGGGGAATTCGTATTAAATTAAAAGCTCAGGGGTGTCAATGTAATTTACCCTTTAAGATATATGTAAAGGTTATGGGTAAATATGTCATTTTAACCTAAAAGTTAACACCGTCAAATAATTACACTGACAAGAAGGGGTTCGTGTAATTTCCCAAATGTAAGAGAGGAAACTATAATAAAAATAAACCTCAGGAGATATCAGTGTAATTTACCCATTAATCAAAATACATAATTCAATCTTACGTTCTAATTCTCCGAGACAAACACAATCAACAGTCATTAGCATAACTTTTATCACTACTCATTAGACTTCGTCTTTTTTTTTTTTTTAAATTATTTGAAACATTTTTAAGTTAGATTTTTCTAGACAAACTTCTGTAAAATATATTTTGAATATTTACAAGCACTTGCAAATTATAGGAGAGTTGAATTCAAAATGTTCAATTTTGTTAGTCACTCAAAAGTTCACTTGCTTAACCACTTTGTGCTAATAACTTTGGCCCAATAATCTTGAGATTATGGGTTCAAGTTATAAGGCAACCACTTTGTGCACTATGTCAAAGATTTAAGTGTGTATCAAATCTTTTCCCTCCTAAACACACACATTAATATGCACTTATTGAGCGTTATTTTTTTTATAATCAAAAGTTCACTTGCTTAATAACCATTGGGTAATAACCATTGGGCTGTCAATTTAGTTATTAAAAATGTATTGATAGAATTTATAGGAAGTATGATACATATTACAGTAAAATTAAATTTATAATACAAGCTTCATTTCCAAAGTATGTACATGACTTTTTCGCTTGTTTTAAAATTTAAATTTACAACAAAATCTGATTTCAGTCAATTAATATATGAGGCATATCTTTTTCAATCACACACGTTTAAAAATTTATTCAAATTCTAAATTAAATTTAAATAATTTGTTATTCAACTCGTTTAATGGCTCTAGTTCTATATTTGTCGTTAGATTCATTTCAAAAGTAAAATATAGGTAGAAATAATAGAAAAATTGAAGCCCTCTAAATGTTGATCCTTTCCTTTTCATCAATAAATTTCCCTTAATTTGTTCCGTATGTAGATTTTTCTTAATCGATGACCCCAAGACTTGGAACCTTGAACTATGAGGTATGAATGTTGAATAGTTTATAAGCATGACATTAAAGTTCTATTTGTTTGGATAAAAAATATCTTTTTAAAAAGTTTTTTTTTAATAATTTTTTTTTTTTGACAATTAAATCTTGTACAAGAGGTTATTTGACAGTGACGTGTCAAAATAAGTCATGATGCAAATACATACGCCGTATTAAGAATTGACACTTTTTCCCAACCAAAAAAGCAGAAGAAAGAATTGATACACTTTAACTAGGATTAGAAATACACGAAATACAAACATAAATGAAATGATTATATAAATCAAACACAAAGAATACAAAGATTTATGTTGTTTATCCCAAAATAAACATTTCACTATGATTTGAAAGAATTATAGTACAAGATTGAAAAATGCTGCAGTTCAACTATAAATTAGAGTAATATGATAGGACTGTGAAATATAAAAAATATCCTTAGTTGTTAGTGTTTAGTGTTTACGAGGATCCACCCTACCTAAAAAATCATTCTTATATAATATAGCTTTTATGGCAACACGTTTAGATTTGTATTTGATAACATTGTTAGTTTTTTTATTTTTTGTAAACGTGAAACAAGAAGTATTTTTTAAAATAAAAAATAAAAGCAAAAAACTTGTTTGATATGCACAAATATATTCAAAACATATAATAATAATAATAATAATAAAACATGTTTAATGAGCTAACGAAATTAATGATAAGAGATGGAGATGTTGGCGGAGACCCGCGTTGGGGTAGTTGAAAGTGGGCGGAGGTAGTAGCATGCAGTGAGGGTGGCCGCATTGGAACATTTTTAATATATAGGATAAAAATATTTCTAGTTTGGGAGTTTTTAAAATTTGTTTCACTTGTTTTCAAGAAAACCAGGCAATAAGGCTAAATCAATTATTTACACCATTATTCCTTTATGTTTACAATCATGTTTCTTAGGTCTCTCATTTTGGATGATAATATTTTAGCCAAAAAAATCACTACAAAAAGTTAATTTATTTTCTCTATTTTTTTACGTCATTTTATAAAAATTAAAAAAATACTAAAAAAGCTAATTTCCAAACGAACCCTTAATTTATTTTTGGCAAAGCCTTTTGTCAAATCTTATTTTGTGTTCTAATTTTCTGCAGAAATAGATTTCTAGTCTCTTGGTGGATTTGCAAACTTAATATGAGCTTCATTTTATTCCAGAAGCAATTTGTTATTGTTAATGGACACCATTTGGGGGTAAATATTGTTTTAAGAAAAGCAATATTGTACAATTATGATCACCCTAAACTGAGTTTTTTTTAAAAAAACTTTTTTTAGTAATTTTTTTAATATTTTAAGATTTTTTTTTTACTTTCATAAATGCACCAAAAAAAAATTTTGAAAAATATTTTAAAAAATCACTAAATACACAAGAATATGAAAATGTATTGAATTTTTATTTTTTTTATATTTAGTGAATTTTTAAAATTTTTTTTTTACAAATATTATACATTTTAAGTGTATCTAAAATAGGTGCATTTAAAATGTTAAAAAAAATTAAAAATAAGAAAAAAAATTATTAAAAATAAAAACTCAATTTTAAAAAAAATTAATGTAAATTAAACAAGAATTTTTGGTAAAGTATTTTACCTTTTTCCAATTGTTATTCTCTTAAAGTTTGTCTGCTTCTCTTTCAGATTTTGGATGGATATACTTTGAACTTTCTCGTTGACCTACATTGTGTAAAATATTACTAGAAACAGACAACCCTTGAAAGTGCATCATGTGAAGCTGTTCTCACTGATGTCCCCCAACAAGCTGCAAACACATGTCAAGTCACCCATCCCTCCAAATGCCAACATTTGAAAGAATGATTCTATGTACATGACTAGTTTATTTTTTTACATTTTTTATTTGAGATTTTTTTTTTTTCAATTTTATTCATGTGTGAAATTATTTTTAAGGATAAAATATTAAAATTAAATATATTTTATTATCTCCTTACACCCATTACTTTTCAATCTCTATTGCTCTTCTTCCCTTCTCGGTTTTTCTTCTTTGCTACACATTTCTTTTCAAAAAGTGAGAATCATAATGTTTTGATCATAGAAAAAAGCAATGGATGAAGAAACGGTGGTGAAGAACCATAAAAAAAAGGTGAAATTATGAGTTTTTTATTTGTTTGATAGATTTTCGTTTAGTTTTTTGAGAAAGTTCTTCAACTTTTGTTCGGTGTGTCAAAATCAAACAAAATAAGATAGTTCGGAATCACATTGCCGAACAAAAAATATATGTCCAGTAACCCACTGCCGAATAAAAGATACATTTCTAGTAACCCAAGGTCGAATGTATTTAATTTGTTCAGTTACTCGTTGCCATGTATTTCCAGATTTATTTATTTATTTATATATTTAATTTTTTTGCTTGGAAGGATTTTGCTTCTGCTTATTGCAATGCAAGTACTGCATTATTAGTGGATTACAATCATGAATTCATTACAGACAAGATTTGTTAAGTTTTTTTACGAATATGAATTATTGTTATTTTTAATTTGTATTGAGTTTTATTAATAACTTCGACGTATAAATGTATTTATTATCTTTAGATTTTTAATAGTCGACAAGCATTAATTAAATGGGCTTTTGATGTTAGGAAGAAGACTAGATTTTTCATTGTCATAAAGACATCAGATGTTGAAAGTAATAGCAAAAAACCAAGACTTCCACTTGCTTGTGAGAGAAGTTGTTACTATAGAGACAACAAGAAGATCAAGGGGGAACGATTGAGGTTGATAGGTTCTAAAAACTGTGGATGCCTATTTCTATTAAGGGGGAAAATATTAACTACAAATAATGATTAGATATTGCATGTCTTATGTAGAGTGCACAATCATCGGACTGTTGAACATCTTGAAGGGCACTCATTTGCTGGTACATAATCTGAGGAGGAAACATCTTTGTTAGTTGAAATGTCAGAGAGCATGGTGCAATCAAAAGAGATATTGATTACATTGAAAAGAAGAGATGCCGTTAATGCAATAACAATGAAGACAATCTATAATGCATATAAAGCGATAGGTGGTTGGACAAATTTATTTTAATTCAACAAATTTATCACTAAACAGGCACTTCACAAATGAGCTCCAACTAATTTCTTGTTAAGTAAAGTAAAAGCATTCAATCGAACGACAACAAATGGCTATAGAAAACTAGTTTGTCTAGTAATACGATACTGGAATAATTCAAATTCTTTAGCATTGTATTACCGAAAGCTATCGGTGTAAAGAGACAAAACTAAAAGAGTTTTGAAGAATTTTTAGTTTAGGATTAGTTTTAATAATATAATGGGTGTAATAAGAATCACATTTTTTTTAGTGGTATAATGAGATTAAAGGGTGTAAAGAGGTAAACTAGTTGCGTAAGTAGAATCACTCCTTCTGAAATTGCCATTTTATTCTTCTAGTGTGCAATTATTTAGGGGTAAATTACACTTTGTCCCCTTTATGTTTGATTACTTTTTCACTTTGGAAGCCATTCTCAAATAATTTATCGTTCTTGTTTATTCAGTGTCGATTCTTCACTTGTTCCGGAGAGTGCAGGGCCAGGTCCGGAGTGCCCGGGGATTGAACCAGAATTTTCTAGGCTACTAGGCCAGGGCCGCATGTGTAGGGCCCTAGGCCGCACGTGCGGGGTGGGGCCGCACGTGCGGGGGGTGAGGCCGCACGTGCATGGAGAGGTGAGGTTCTGAGGGTTGCACACGACCTAAAAGGCAGGTGCGGGCTGAGGTGCGGCAAGACCACTGCACGTGCAGAGATGAGGGCCACATGTGCAGGGGGGCATTCCGCATGTACGGGGATGGGCACTGCACGTGCGACAATCTGGGCAGTCTGAATCTCTGTTTTTTTCTCTCTTTTTTGCCATGTGTGTATCACATTTAGGCATTTCCCTCTCATTTTAAACCTTATTTTTCTTCCCCTTCTCTCTAGAAAACCTCCTCAAACACTAAAACTCTTTGATTTTGCAATCCCTTGGATCTAGATTCATCATCATCATCATCATCATCATCTCTCCCTCTCAAGCTTTGGAGATCAAAAGCTAGAGCTTCACTTGGTGTGGTGGAAATCAAAGCTCTCTCTCATCCTTGATCCTAGGGTTTCACTAATGTCTTCACCAAGCTTGAGGTAGGGTTTTCCTTTGAGTTATATATATGTCTATGTAAGTTTTTGGGTTGATTTTTGTGACCCTTTCGTTGTTATTTCAAAAATGGATGTGACTCAAAAAATTGATGATTTTATAGAATAGACTCTATCTTGTATCTTTTTAAAGACTTTCTTGAAATTTTGGACAAAATGGGTTGAGATTGTGGTATATGATGAGATTTTATAAAAGAGATGAACAATGTTAGGGTTTTTGTGAGAACCTAGAAAATTTAGGCTTTTTTGGAAACATGGGAAAGTTCATGGAATAATTTTTTTTTTCTTGTGTTAAAATGAGTAAATGAGTGTGGAGTTCACAATTTGGTAAGAAAAATGGTAATCGTCTTGATATAAGAGAGTGGAGGACTTACTTTCAAATTAATGTTAAATACATGAAAATGTTTAATTTGCGAGATGATAATTGTTGACCCCCATGGATCATGGGAATTGAAATCTTGGAAGTTGATGTTTGAAAATTTCATATAATCTTGAAATAACTAGAATGCTAAGAATTTGCATGATGAGAAGTTGTTGTGTATTGATGGCATATGGTTGTTTTGCGAAATAACATTGAAGAAAGAAAATGGGAAATGTATTTGATTTGATATTGTTGTCAAGATACTTGAAATTGAAGAGATACCACAAGCAAAGGAAGATCATTGCATTACATTCACATGTAGTAAATTATTTTGCATTGTGAATTTTGATTGGAAATATTACTTCAAGTAAAATTTATATTTTGAATAAGAGTTTTGGAATTGTGTATGGGGTAAATACGTTGGTAAGTCCAGTTACAAGGTGTAGATGAATTGATAAGTTCGCCTGAGTGTCCATGCTGAAAGACCGAAAACACGCGCAGAGGAGGTACCACTTCCCTTCCGGTTAGCAACTGGTAAAGTAGGGTTATTGGTAGTACTTGTGGAGCCTACTTGCAGACACTAACCTAGGGATTACCTGAGTCGTATTTACCACCCCTTATGATTAAAATTGGAAGTTTGGAAATTGATGAGATTGCTAAATGTTATTGAAAACATGGTGATTTTCAAGGAAAGCATGGCATGTGATTATTTTTAAAGTGGTATTGCATGGCATTTGCATTTGCATTTAATATTGGATATTTTACATAAATATATATACTTTGTTAAGGATTTCTCTACTGGGTTTTATGCTTACCCCTATGGGATTTGGTGCAGGTAAAGATATGGTGGTCCCGCCGAGTTGAGGGCATGGATATATTTTGAGGAGAGTAGATTGCTCTTTAATTTTGTTGTAAATTTTTATAAGCCAAGGGCTAAACATGTATGGGTTCGAGAGACCATTTTGTGAAACCGGGCTATTGCCTTGGAAGATGTAAGCCCTTAAGGGCATTTTAATTACTTTGGACTAGATGCTTCGCATGCTATAGATTCATGTGTTTTTCACACCATTGAATGTGTAACCGCATGTGAAACTTTTGTATAAGCTTGGTTATTAATCATGTAAAGATGGAAGGATTATTGCCATTATTTAGTGAATGTTAGTTGATGTGGTTAGTTTATGTTGAATTATTTCGGAGCGTTACAACTTGGTATCAAAGCTACCGAGTTTGAATACTTAGGCTCGTGGGAAGTGGTTGTTTTACCACAATGGGTTCATTTCGCATGATTAGGAAATGCTTAGCTTTTCATGATTATGTGATAGCATGCTTATGTGACTATATGGGTATGGGATTGGACTTTTGGGATGTTATTTGCGCCTATTAGATTCCTTGAGGTCTTATTAGAAGGGTACTTGATCAATACTCGTTCTACTAAGAATTCTTGGTTTTTCATGGGACAAATCTCATCACTAAAGGATAATTCGTTTGTGTTTATGTGACTAAGTGCTTATGTGGAGTGAATTGAATTGTTTGTGTAGTAGAATATAGGTGATTGATGTTGTTTAATGTGTGAGGCAAGTTGCGAGCATATTTGGAATTATGTGCTAAATTATCTATCTTGTTCCTTAATTAGGATGTTAGGAAGGGTTCAAGGTCATGGTGGTAAAGGCGGAAGACGTGGGGCCACTGGGGTGTGCATGGGGTACCGGTTCATGAGGTTCTGGTTTAAGAAGAGGGTTTAGGCTGAGGTAACCGGGACAAGCGGGTCAAGCCGTAATGGGGGCCCTAGCCCGAGAAATTGCCGGGGCATTGAGGGAGTCCATGAACATACTTAGGGCAGAGACCTAAGCTAGGGAGAACGTCGTGGAGACAAGGGCGAGCTTCCTCACAAGGGAGTTTTTACGGGCCAAGCCGGATGAATTCTATGGTGGCCCCGAGCCAAAGAAAGCTGATGAATGGCGCGAACAGACAGTGAAGACATTCGAGATGCTTCACATAGAAGACAGTGAGCTTAGAGTGACTCTTGCAAGTTACTACCTCAAGGGGGATGTGGGCCAATGGTGGAAGTATGCCAAGGGCAGAATAGAACTGACATGGGAGGCATTTGTGGTGGCCTTCCAAGACAAGTACCTACCTTCCACTGCTAGGGAGAGGTTGAGGCAGGAGTTCCAAGACCTTAAACAACTTAACATGTCCGTGGCCGAGTTCGAAGAGGCCTTCTCTTGTTTGTCCCGGTTTGCACCGGAGTTGGTCGCGACGAAAGAGTGTCGTTGCATTGAGTTCGAAAAGAAGTTGAGAACTAAGATCTTGTTCAAGGTTGCCGGAAACATGATCCGGAATTATGACCGTCTTGTGGAGGTGGCCGCACATGTGGAGATTATCGTGGAGGCCAAGGAGGAGAGACTTCGGAATTTGAGGTCTAGGGGCCAAGGGTCATAAAGGGACTATAGGCCCAACAAGAAGAGCAAAAACACCTTTTCATCCCATTCCCAGCCGCAGCAGCCTAGATCTACCTTTCTCTTGCCCAGTGCGGGCTCGGGAAAGAGTGCGCCGAGTGGGTTTTCTTGCTCCAAGTGTGGCCAACCAGGTCATAAGGCCTTTGCTTGTCCACAGAAGGGAGGAGGATAGCAGATGTTGCCACCACCACCACCTAACCGATCTTAGAGTCAGTCTCAGAGTAGAGGGCAGGGGCTTACCTACTATTAGTGTGGTCAGTCAGGACATATGAAGAGAGCTTGCCCTCAGTTGGGAGGCGCATCTGGTGCATCAAAGTCGAGGCAGACTCAAAGCCACCAGTAGGCTCACTCAGCTCAGGCTTCACGGGTTCATCAGAGAGTCGCTTCGGCTCAGTTAGTACAGCAGGCCTATGCTCCGAGGGATGAGTAGGTTGATCAGAGGCCACAGGGGCATGTGTATGTAGTCACCATGCCAGAGCAGTTGCCAGGATCTTCAGTTGTGTGAGGTATTTTTATTGTGTGTAATTCTTTGGCCAGTGTGTTGATAGATATGGGTGCGTCTCATTCATTCATATTTGCTGCATTCGTATCTGCATTGGGGTTAGAGGTGGCACAGTTAGCGTCTCCGCTGAGCGTAAAGTCACCAGTTGGGGGTACAGTTGATTTAGATCGGGGATGTCGTGGTTGTGAGATAGAGGTTGTCGGGCATAGACTCTCGTTTGCTTTTGTGTTGCTAGACATGTCGAGTTTTGATGTCATTCTAGGTATGGATTGGTTGTCTTCGTATCAGGTAGTGATTGATTGTTTTCGTCAGAGAGTCACAGTGTGCACCTCGAGTGGTGATTGTTTTTACTTTCTGGGGGACAAGTTGATCGGGTATTATTGCCAGTATTTGATCCTCGTAGTAGGGATGAGCTTAGTGATCTTCTTGCTACTCTCTTGCATAGTGAGAGTGACGGGACTTGTGTTGTGTTGCCAAGGGTAGTTTGTGAATACCCGAACGTATTTCTTGAAGATTTTACTAGTTTGCCACCCCACCGGGAGATCGAGTTCACCATTGACTTAGTGCCTGGAACGGCACCAATTTCCATGGCGCCGTATAGATTTGCACCCGCGGAGTTACATGAGTTGAAGATTCAACGCCAAGAGTTTTTAGACAAGGGCTTCATTCACCCTAGTACATCACCTTGGGGAGCGCCGGCTCTCTGTGCAAAGAAGAAGGATGGGTCGTTGCAGTTGTGTATCGATTATCGCAAGTTGAACCAAGTTACCGTTAAGAACAAATACCCTTTACGCAGAATAGATGACTTGTTTGATCAACTTAGAGGGTCTTGTTGCTTTTCCAAAATAGACTTGAGGTCGGGGTATCATCAGTTGAGAGTTTGGGAGGAGGACATCTAGAAAACGGCCTTTCATACATGTTATGGCCACTATGAGTTCCTTGTAATGCCATTTGGGTTGACAAATGCGCCGGCTTCCTTTATGGATTTGATGAACCAAATTTTTAGGGAGTATTTGGATCATTTTGTGGTCGTCTTTGTGGACGACATCGTAATGTATTCAACTTTCGAGGAAGAACACCAGGCTCACTTGAGGGTAGTGCTTGAATTGCTTAGGAAACATCAATTGTATGCCAAATTTGAGAAGTGTGAGTTTTGGCTCATTGAGGTGAAGTTTCTAGGTCATGTAGTGTTAAGAGAAGGAGTAACTGTAGATTCCTCAAAGATAGATTCAGTACAAGATTAGGAGCAACCTAAAAATGTTTTTAAGATCTGAAGTTTCTTGGGATTAGCGGGGTACTATCGACGTTTTGTGAGGGACTTCTCTAGATTAGCCGCACCTTTGACTAGGTTAACTAGAAAGAGGGTTAAGTTTGTATGGAGTGAAGCTTGTGAAAAGTCTTTCTAAGAGTTTAAAACTAGATTGACCACGACACCGGTGTTGATCATTCTAGAGAGGGGTTTGGGTTACACCGTTTATTGTGATGCATCTCGGGATGGGCTTGGTTGTGTTTTAATGCAAGGGGGAAATGTTGTAGCCTATGGTTCACAACAATTGAAGACTCATGAAAAGAATTACTTTACCCACGATTTAGAGTTAGCCGCGGTGGTGTTTGCCTTGAAAATTTGGAGGCATTATTTGTATGGTGAGAAGTTTGAGATTTTCTCCAATCATAAGAGCTTTAAGTATTTGTTTTCCCAAAAAGATTTGAATTTACGTCAACGGAGGTGGATGGGATTTTTCGAAGATTATGACTCTGAATTAGACTATCATCCGGGGAAGGCAAATGTTGTGGCCGACGCCTTAAGTCGGAAATCTGTGAGTAGTTTAGCGAGTGTGGCCATTCGGGAGTGGGTTATGTTGGGTGAAGTCGGCAAGTTTGAATTGCAATTGGGTGAGTCCGAAGAGGGTGCAACATTGTTTACCTTAAGTGCTCAACCTATCTTGATTAGCAAAGTTGTAGAGGCACAACAAGGAGACCGTGAAGTAGAGTTAATTCGTGAGAAGGAAGAAAGGGGTTTGAATATTCACTCGGATCAGAGTGTACGTTACCTAGACCACTTGTTTGTACCTGAATCTTGTAGAGAAGAAGTGCTTCGGGAGTTCTATCACTCACGCCTTGTGGTACACCCGAGAGGCACAAAAATGTATCGTGACCTTAGCCGTTAGTTTTGGTGGAGGGGCGTGAAGTGGGATGTCGCATCTTTCGTGTCGAAGTGCCTTACTTGTCAACAAGTGAAGGCCGAACATCAAAGACCAGCGGGTTTGTTACAACCCTTACCAATAGCCGAGTGGAAATGGGAGCATGTTACCATGGACTTTGTGGTTGGGCTTCCTAGAACATAGCGGGGCAATGATGCCATTTGGGTAATTGTTGATAGGTTGACTAAGTCCACACATTTCATTCCAATGCGTACTAGTGACTCAGTTAAGCACTTGGCAAAGTTGTACGTTAGAGAGATAGTTCGACTTCATGGGTTCCACTAACCATTGTGTCGGATAGGGATCCTCGTTTTACCGCCCGGTTGTGGCAAAGCCTTCAAGAGGCATTGGGAACTAAGTTAACTTTCAGCACCGCTTACCACCCTCAAACCGATGGGCAGTCGGAACGCACCATTCAGATTTTGGAGGACATGCTTAGAGCTTGAGTTCTAGATTTCAAGGGGTCTTGGGAGAGGCATTTACCGTTGATTGAATTTGCCTACAACAATAGTTACCAAGCTAGCATCGAGATGGCACCGTTTGAGGCCTTATATGATTGACCTTATAGATCACCAGTTTGTTGGGCCGAGGTAGGAGATACACCGTTGTTGGGTCTGAAAATTGTTAGGGAGACAACCGAGAAAGTTGCTCTCATTCTGAAGAGGTTAGCTACAACCCAAAGCCGACAGAAAAGTTATGCCGATAAGAGGAGACGACCTTTATCTTTCGAAGTAGGAGACCATGTTTTCCTTAAGATCTCACCTAGGCGGGGTTTAATGAGGTTTGGCAAGAGTGGGAAGCTGTCTCTGAGGTTTATTGGGCCTTTCAAGATATTGGAGAGGATTGGGGAAGTGGCATACCGGTTAGCTTTACCGCCACAACTTTCGGGAGTTCACAATGTGTTTCATGTGTCCATGCTTAGGAAGTTTGAACCTGACCCTTCCCATGTGCTAGATTCGGTTGATTTGGAGGTAGACAAGAATTCCTCTTACGAAAAGTGACCGGTCCAGATATTAGATATCCGGGAGCAAGTGTTACGGAGTAAAACTATACCGTTAGTAAAGGTGTTGTGGAGGCACCATGTGGTTGAAGAGGCAACATGGGAAAGGGAGGCAGAAGTCCGTTCCAAGTATCTGGATTTATTTGGAAATGCTTAGTTTATTTTGGTTTGTAATGTTCCCTAATGTTGAAGGGAAAGAGTGTTAAATTGTTGATCACATGTTGTTGTATGTATTGTTAATCTAAGCATGGTATTGTGAAGAAATGATATTTTACTGCTAATGTTTTATTTCTTATGTCTGGTATAAATGATTGTTGTTTTGATAAAATGATGATGAAAAGAATGGTAAATGTTGGTTGAACATTGATGTCGCGACTTGATAATGTTGTTAACATAATCATAGTTGCTAGAGCACTTTTGTTTGGGGAGTTGTTTAAATTTTGGGGACGGAATTTTCTAAGGGGGGGAGGTTGTGATGACCGGTTTCATTTTTGCGTCACTTCACTTTTTGCTTTCATTGGGTTTGCGATGTCTGGAAGCCTTTCTCAAAAAATTTCTCATTCTTGTTTATTCAGTGTCGATTCTTCACTTATTCCAGAGAGTGCAGCGTTAGGCCTGGAGTGCCCGGGGATCGAATTAGAAATTTCTGAGCTGTTGGGCCAGGGCCACACGTACGGGGTGGGGCTGCACATACGGGGAGAGGTGAGGTTCTGAGGGTTGCACACTGCCCAAAAGGTAAGTGCGGGCTGAAGTGTGGCAGGACCACTGCATGTACGGGGAGGGCACTCCACACGTGCGAGGATGGGCGCTGCACGTACGGCAATTTGGGCAGTCCGAATCTCTAGTTTTTTCTCTTTTTTTGGCCGTGTGTGTATCACATTTTAGGCATTTCCCTCACAGTCTAAACCTTATTTTTCTTCTCCTCTCTAGAAAACCTCCTCAAACACCAAAACTCTTTGATTTTGCAATCCCTTGGATCCAGATTCATCATCATCATCATCATCATCATCATCATCATCATCTCTCCCTCTCAAGCTTTGGAGATCAAAAGCTAGAGCTTCACTTGGTGTGGTGGAAATCAAAGCTCTCTCTCATCCTTGATCCTAGGGTTTCACTAATATCTTCATTAAGCTTGAGGTAGGATTTTCCTTTGAGTTATATATATGTCTATGTAAGTTTTTGGGTTGATTTTTGTAAGCCTTTCCTTGTTATTTCAAAAAAGGATGTGTGACTCAAGAAATTGATGATTTTATAGAAAAGACTCTATCTTGTATCTTTTTAAAGACTTTCTTGAAATTTTGGACAAAATGGGTTGAGATTGTGGTGTATGATGAGATTTTATAAAAGAGATGAACAATGTTAGGGTTTTTGTGAGAACCTAGAAAATTTGGGCTTTTTTGGAAACATGGGAAAGTTCATGGAATAAATTTTTTTTTTCTTGTGTTAAAATGAGTAAATGAGTGCGAAGTTCACAGTTTGGTAAGAAAAATGGTAATCGTCTTGATATAAGAGAGTGGAGGACTTACTTTCAAATTATTGTTAAATACATGAAAATGTTTAATTTGCGAGATGATAATTGTTGACCCCCATGGATCATGGGAATTGAAATCTTGGAAGTTGATGTTTGAAAATTTCATATAGTCTTGAAATAACTAGAATGCTAAGAAATTGCATGATGAGAAGTTGTTGTTGTATATTGATGGCATATGGTTATTTTGCGAAATAACATTGAAGAAAGAAAATGGGAAATGTATTTGATTCGATATTGTTGTCAAGATACTTGAAATTGGAGAAATACCACAAGCAAAGGAAGATCATTGCATTATATTCACATGTAGTAAATTATTTTGCATTGTGAATTTTGATTGGAAATATTACTTCAAGTAAAAGTTATATTTTGAATAAGAGTTTTGGAATTGTATATGGGGTAAATACGTTGATAAGTTAGCCTGAGTGTCGGGGTGAAAGACCGAAAACACGGGCAGATGAGGTACCACTTCCCTTCCGGTTAGCAACCGGTAAAGTGGGGTTATTAGTAGTGCTTGTTGAGCCTACTTGCAGACACTAACCTAGGGATTACCTGAGTCGTATTTACTGCCCCTTATGATTAAAATTGGAAGTTTTGAAATTGATGAGATTGCAAAATGTTATTGAAAACATGGCGATTTTCAAGAAAAGCATGGCATGTGATTATTTTTGAAGTGACATTGCATGGCATTTGCATTTGCATTTAATATTGGATATCTTACATAAATGTATATACTTTGTTAAGGATTTCTCTACTGGGCTTTATGCTCACCCCTATGGGATTTGGTGCAGGTAAAGATGTGGTGGTCCCGCCGAGTTGAGGGCGTGGATATATTTTGAGAAGAGTAGATTGCTCTTTAATTTTGTTGTAAATTTTTATAAGCCAAGGGCTAAACATGTATGGGTCTGAAAGACCATTTTGTGAAACCGGGCTATTGCCTTGGAAGATGTAAGCCCTTACGGGCATTTTAATTACTTGGGATTAGATACTTCACTTGCTATAGATTCATGTGTTTTTCACACCATTGAATGTGTAATCACATGTGAAACTTTTGTATAAGCTTGGTTATTAATCATGTAAAGATGGAAGGATTATTGTCATTATTTAGTGAATGTTAGTTGATGTGATTAGTTTATGTTGAATTATTTCGAGGCGTTACAACTTGGTATCAAAGCTACCAGGTTTGAATACTTGAGCTTACGGGAAGTGGTTGTTTTACCACAATGGGTTCATTACGCATGATTAGGAAATGCTTAGCTTTTTGTGATTATGTGATAGCATGCTTATGTGACTATATGGGTATGGGATTGGACTTTTAGGATGTTATTTGCGCCTATTAGATTTCTTGAGGTCTTATTAGAAGGGTACTTGATCAATACTCGTTCTACTAAGAATTCTTGGCTTTTCATGGGACAAATCTCATCACTAAAGGATAATTCGTATTTGTTTATGTGACTAAGTACTTATGTAGAGTGAATTGAATTGGTTGTGTGGTAAAATATAGGTGATTGATGTTGTTTAACTTGTGAGGCAAGTTGCAAGCACATTTGGAATTATGTGCGAAATTATCTATCTTGTTCCTTAATTAGGATGTTAGGAAGGGTTCAAGGTCGCGGTGGTAGAGGCGGAAGACGTGGTAAGGGCCGCCGGGGTGTGCATGGGGTACCGGTTGATGAGGTTTCGGTGTAAGAAGAGGGTGCGAGAGACCATTTTGTGAAACCGGGCTATTGCCTTGAAAGATGTAAGCCTTTAAGGGCATTTTAATTACAGGAGACTAGATGCTTCACATGCTATAGATTCATGTGTTTTTCACACCATTGAATATGTAACCGCATATAAAACTTTTGTATAAGCTTGGTTATTAATCATGTAAAAATGGAAGGATTATTGTCATTATTTAGTGAATGTTAGTTGATGTGGTTAGTTTATGTTGAATTATTTCAGGGCGTTAAATTGGCTCATAAATTTTTTTCCCACTTTGGCCCTTCAAATTTCAAGTTTTTTCCAGTTTATTCCTAAAACTAATTTATGTTAAAAATTAGAAGGAAAATAAGAAAATGACACATTAACAGTTACGTAGTATAAAAATATTTTATTATATATAACTCACATCACATCTCTAATATAAACTTAAACTCCAATATAACCATATATTTTTTTTATGTTATGTGACAGTTATTATAAATTTTTTTTGTCTAGTTTTGAATAAAAATTAGATTTAGGAGTAAACTGGAAAAAAATTGAAATATAAAGGGCTAAAGTGAAAAAAAAAAAAACTTCAATAACCAAAGTGAGAAATTAACTAAAGGAAGTAAAGTGTAATTTACCCATTATTTATTTAATATGCCACATCTATACTATTATATCAAAACACAATTCAAAAGAAGTTTTTGTCATGATTTTTATACATTTTAAATAATCCCATGTATAATTGTCATGTTTCTCAATCTTAACTGCTTTAAATATTTGTCATAATTATTGCTCGTTTGGTTTTCCTTTTGGGCTAAAAAATCACGAAAAGACAAAAAAAGATCAAAAAATCACAAAAGGACAAAAATCACAAAAAGACAAAAAAACAAATTTGCCATTTCAAAGCCAAAAGCCAAAAAAGGCAAACAAGAAAACTAAACAAACAAAAAAGTCACAGGCTGAAAAAGTCAAAAAAGCCAAAAAACCAACTAAAAAAGTCATTGTCAAACAAATACAGGGCATGTGCTTACACGTCTAGTATGATATAATAATAATAATAATAATAATAATAATAATAATAACGAGAAATTACCAGTAAATCTCAAATTAGAGAATGGTGATCCATTTAGTCCTGTATTTTTTCTTATGAACCATTTGGTCCTATTCAATTGATAAAGAATATTTTCCTTTGATTTGGCATGGATGGAGTTTACACATTTACCCTTGTTATGATTTTGAATGATTCTTTTTTGCTCATTCGATGTGTGAGAATCGTCATATATCAAAATCATAATGTTAAATTTACCCCAAATCTCACATTGCACATTATCAACCAATTAAGGCATGCAACGACAACTCAAACCACAAAACCAAAATCGAATACAAATAAAGGGTGACAAATTGCAGCACACATCAACAATTAAAGTGTCAAACATTACACACCTTCGCCTTTCATTGTCGACGTTTGAAATTACGGCAATGGCGTAATCGGCGTGTATGACAACGAACACTATCCACTATGTCTGTATGTATGTCTCTGGAGACGACGACGTCAAACCCTTATAAGTGGAGATTGATTAGCTATTGTTGAAGGTGATCCGTTGGCAAAGAGGTTCCTTTAATTAGGGTTTCAGTCGAAAACACAAATGTGGAATTTGTGGGAACAACTCTTCAGAAAACCCTCAATCACATCTAGTGTTCCAATCCCCTAACATGGAAATGTTTTAATGTGAGAATGTTTCTTGGCAATGTTTCCATATGCAAATCAAACATTCAATCAAAAAGAGGGAAACCAAAAAATACCTGTAGTGCGCTTTATGTCCACAAATGTAATTTCACCGACAACAAAATTTCACATTTGCCGCCATTAAACACATAAAAATGTGCATGGAAGAGGACAGATGTGTCAATCTAATTGTTTCAGGACCTTTTGGTTTAACAAAAAAAAAGTAGGACTAACTAGTACACAAGTTCACAAATTGAGATTTATTGATGCTTCACCCATTTTTAATCAATACTTAACATCATACAATTCGGTTATTTTCTAAAAAATAAGATGAAATTGATAAGTCTCACTATCTAAATTAATAAAAGTCAAATTGGGACACCACATTTATTTATTTTAGTAGTATTAAATAATATTTATAAATACTCACATGGTTTGATTATAAATATATATATATATATATATTAGTACTTTACACATATAAAAGTTCTTGTATTTCTCACTTGGCTTCAATAATTTATACTAATTTGTTATCTAAAAAATAATTAATTGATTTCTTTTATTCTTAATTTATAGATAATCACTTCAAATGTTATACAAACAAAACTGATATCCCTTTGTGTAGTAATCTAACAACTAACCACTAATTACAAACTTTTGCAGAAAGAAAAAAAAAAATTGTTAGTCAAACTAACGGTCAACTAACAGATTGTGGGAATATGCAAATCAGAGGTAAACTTCAAGAGAGGCCAGTGTAATTTCAAAAAAGAAAAAGAAAAAGAGGAGAGGCCAGTGTAATTCTTAGAAACCTCAAGAGAGGTGAGTGTAATTTATCCTATTTTTTATGAACTTTTTTGGTAGGTCGGTCTAAATTAAATGTTCTTAAAAATAAAATTAGAAAATAGTGAAAAGAATTGACAAGTCATTGTAGGTCTAGAAAAAGAAAAAAAAAGAAAAAAAGTGCACAATAGTAAATTTTATAAATATTAATAATTAAAATTTTAATCATGTATTTATAAATATTTTTGTAAAAATTCACTGAAATGTAATTCTCCCAAAAAAATTCAACAAAAGAAGAATAACTTACTTTATTTTATTTTATTTTAAAAACATCAAATTTGACTTGTTTTTGTTTTTAATAAGATTTTCCTAATTTTTCATTTTTTTTAATATAGTCTAATATAAACAGATCTTAAAAAGTTTTCAAAAAAATAAAAATAATATTAACTCAAAATTGAAAAAATCATTAAAACTAATCTGAAAATAATAAGAAGAAGATACTTTGAACTTTGTCTGTGCCTTGAATTATGAGATATATTAGTTGAAACAAACAAAATTCTTTGGAAAGGGCATCATACTAGAAATTTTTTGTTTTTGTTTTTAATAACACGATATTCGTAAAGTCAGGAGAAAGGCTGGTATAGATTAAGATTTAAATCTTAAACCTTAACGACTAGGCCAATTCTTGAAGGGAGCACAGTCTCAAATCAAGTCTTAATCATCGGACCAACTCTTGTTTGGATTATCACTTAGGTTTATATATGTTATTCTATAATTAGAATATCTTTAGATTAAGATGAGAGAGTAATAAAATCTTCTTCTCTTATGGTGTGCACCTCTTTAGGGGTATGTGTTACAATGAAATTGATGTAATAAAACGGTTACGACATTTTTTGTTATGCCAATTTGTGGCTTGATTACGCATTTTATAATTGATGTTATAAATTTTTGAAGTAAAACTACACATTTTGTGATAGGGTGCATATTTCCAATCTTCTCATATCTTATATTTGTTTAGAATAAATAGACATAAATTACCTTCTATAATGTTTACAATATGAAGGTATTTGATATTTTAATTTCCCAATCTAGATCCCTTTTCGCATATATTCCGAAAGAATTTAATCCACAAGTTCACTTTTGTATTTAAACATAAGATTTAAAATTAATGAGAATACATAATTCATTCTTATGATTTAATTCTCCAAGACAAACACAATCATTTAATATCAATAGTCATTAACAAAACTTTTATCTCTCTCAATGCACTTCATCTTCCTGTACTCTTAATTTCATACTTTTAATGAAATTTTTCTTTGCTGATAAAAAAGAAAAACAGTCATTAACACAACTTTTATCACTACTCATTAGACTATTTTTTTTTTAATTATGTGAAACATTTTTAAGTTAGATTTTTCTAGACAAACTTCTGTAAAATATATTTTGAAAATTTACAAGTACTTGCAAATTACAGGAGTGTTGAATTCAAAATGTTCAATTTTGTAAAGTCACCCAAAAGTTCACTCGCTTAACCATTGGGTTGTCAATTTAGTTATTAAAAATGTATCGATAGAGTTTATTGGAAGTACAATACATATTACAGTAAAATTAAATTTATAATATATGCTTAATTTTCAAAGTATATACATGACCTTTTCACTTGTTTTAAAATTTAAATTTACAACAAAATCTGATTTAAGTCAATTAATATATGAGGCATATCTTTTTTCAGTCAACACATTTTAAATTTATTCAGATTGTTTAATGGCTCTAGGTCTATATTTGTAAATTAGATTCATTTCAAACATAAAATATTGGAAGAAATAGTAGTATAAAAATTGAAATCCTCTAAATAAATGTTGATCCTTTCCTTTTCATCAATAAAATTCCCTAAATTTGTTCCTTTGGTAGATTTTTCTTAATCGATGACCCAAGACTTGGAATCTTGAACTATGGGGTATGAATGTTGAATAGTCTATTATAAGCATTACATTAACGTTCTATTTGTTTAAATAAAAAATATTTTTTTAGAAAGTTTTATTTTAATATATATATATATATATATTTTGGACAATTAGACCTTATACAAGAGGTTAATTGACAGTGACATGTCAAAACAAGTCATGATGCAAATATATACACCGTATTAAGAATTGACACTGTTAGGACCCTACTTGCTGTCAAATTCCATGGACAAATTTGGGTTTAAATTGAGTTGTAATTTTCCTATTTTTGGTCTTCTCGCTCAAGCGGAGATTTCACTCTCACAATATTTTGCTCGTCTGCAAAATATACTGAGTGGTGTGTTTTTATGCTCGAGCGTAGGATCTTCTACTTGAGCGTGAACCCTGGTTTGGAACACGCAATATAGAGTCCCCGCTCGAGCGTCCATTCCCACGCTCGAGCGGACCTTGTGATCTCAGCCTCTATAAAAATCCTCAAGTTGCTCCAAATCTAGGTTTACGTTTTCTAGATCTTCTTTAAGGGTTTTAGGGTTTTCTTTTGGGGATATTTTTCTGGTTTTCCTTGATGTTTGATTGAGTTTGAACTTATGTTCTTATAAACACATATCAAGGGTTTGTTTGATCTTCTTTGAGATTATTCTTCTTCGGTGGAATCCGAAGATTCAAGCACAGAGTAATCAAAGGAGTTTGATGTTGTGTGCAGTCGTTGATTCGACAATAGATGTTGTGGATTCAACATCAATCTAATCAATTCTGAGACGAAGGTTGCGGTGAAAGATATACAAAAGATTTAAAGACAAATTGGAAGCATTTTAGTAATTTGTTCGGTATCTTTGTAATATTTCTTTCTTCAGTAGTGGATTGATTTGTGGCGTTTCGCCCATGGTTTTTTTTATCACAATTGAAGGTGATTCAATTGTGATTTTTTCACGTAAAAATCGTTTGTGTCTATTTATTGTTTTCTGAAACAATAATCTAAATCACTTTCATACATGCTTGATGATTTAGATTGTGAGTTTTAATTGGTTGCGAAATTGAATAATTAAATCTTGATCTAATCACGAATCACTTAGGTTTTTCAATTGGTATCAGAGCAGGTCACTCTTTCTTTTTATCAAAACTATAGCACTGTGATTTTGTGTGATTGGTGATATAGATTCAATTCGTGAAGGTAACTCGACCCATAGACCTCTGTTACTTGATGGTACAAACTATTCTTATTGGAAAGCTCGCATGAGAGCGTTTTTAAAATCTATCGATGAGAAAGTTTGGGACTGTGTGATCTATGGGCGGAGTGAACTTATTGTCACCATTGATGGTGTTAATATTCCCAAACCCCTTGATAAATGGGACGCATTCGACTATCAAAACTCAAGTTGGAATAGTATGGTTCTCAATTCCCTTTTTTGCTCCGTCTCACCTGAAGAGTTTCGTCGTATTTGTATATGTGAGGTAGCAAAAGAGGCTTAGGAAATTCTTGAAACGATTCACGAGGGTACTACTTCTGCTAAAAGGTCAAAACTTCAACGTCTCACCTCTGCCTTTGAAACCCTTTTTATGCGTGATGATGAGACGTTTGATGATTTCTATGCTAAACTTAGTGACATCGTGAATTCCTGTTTCACACTCGGTGAAAAAATCCCTGAAGCTAAGGCTGTTGGAAAAATTTTAAGGTCTTTACCCAAGAGATTCCAATCAAAAGCGACAGCTATTGAGGAGGCTCAGAATGTTGATACCCTCAAGCTTGATCAGTTGGTTGGAAACTTGCAGACTTATGAAGCCCACCGGATTTCTAAGAAAAAACAAAAAGATAGTGTGGCTTTCACTAGTGCTCATGAGACTGTAAAAACTCCTGAGACTGAGTTTAATCTAGAGTTCGAGATGAAGGCTATGTTTACTGAACAGTTCAAAAAAAATTTAAAGAAAAAGAAGCCTAATTTCAAAGACCCTATTTCAAAAGATAAGAGTAATGATAAACCAAAAAATTTTCCACCAAAACTTGCTCCAAAAACTGAAAAGAAGATTGTAAAAGGGCAAGGGGTCAAATGTTATGAATGTCAAGGGTTTGGACATATTACTCTTGAATGTCCATCGAAAAAGAATCAGAAGAAAGTCTATACAATGACTTGGGATGATAAAAGCAGGTCAGAGCAAGAACCCAAAGAAACTAAATCCGGTGAAGACGGGGATAGTGCTTTCATGGCATTCTAGTCCACTTTCACTCAACCTCCTCCGAAGCTAGTGGAATTTGCTCGTGGTCAGAATCTTCACCGTGCTCCTACCTTTGATAGGAGTAATTACTTGTACTGGAAGATCATAATGAGCGCGTTTCTGAGAGCTTTCGACCCTGAAGGCTAGCAAGCCATTGAAGAGGATGTTGAAAGTACTGACAATCCGAGCAATCAGAGAGTTCTGATTAATATTCATGAAGCAATTTCTGATGAAGAACAACAACGGGTTGCTCACTGCACTAAGGCCAAAGATGCATGGGACATTCTGAGTCAATTTCATGAAAGAGGAAAGTCATCTTCACCACCATCTATCACCTTTCCTGCCTTAGTTGCTCGACTGGATGAGATCTAGGAGAAAGAGAAGCAAAAAGAAGATGATGAAACATCAGAAGACAATGATGAGATTGATGGTGATTATCTACAACAAGCTTACGAAAAACTTTACGACGAATCTCTGAATTTGTCCAAGATCAATGACAAACTCACTCTCAAGCTCAAAGCATGTGAAAGCAAGAATGTCAAGCTAAAAGGAGAAATTGCAACAGCAAAGCTGAATGTCATCAAGATCTCTAATGACAAGCAATGTAACGCCCTCAAAATAAACCCATAATATATACAATATTAACATGCATTGATTAAGAAAGGCAAAACCTTATTCCATTCATCAGAGTAATCTTATTAAAAGACATTACATGTAATAACGAAAGTAAATGCCCTACGGGCTTACATCTTTCCAAGCCAACACTTAGACACAAAAGTCTGAGTATTAACTCAATTACACATTAAGCCCTTGGCTTGAGTTTACATGTAATATCAAACTAAAACAAAATAACAACTAATCTAAACAAAGTCTTCAACTCCAAATCCTTCCAAGCTAAGTCCTTGGAGGTAGCATATCACCTGAACCTGGAAATGATGTTCCCGTATAGGGTGAGCCACAGCCCAGCAGAAATATACTAAACCAAATATAGAAATTGACTAAAGCAATAGCATTCGATAGATGGTTACCGCTTAAAATCAATTATAACACAATTCAGTTTCATGACAATAATGTCCATGACATGTTTCACTTTCCGTTACTATTCAACTTTTCATTTATACAGACATGGCTCAGAACCCGGCCAAACTACAAAAAAGAGACTACATCTCACATCAACATTACTTCCAATACCAACAATTCAAATGAGACTAAAGCTCATACTGAAACACTTCCATAAATCAATAAGTACACATATTTGTTGTACTAATGGAGTCCATCCCCTTTCTCCTCCTAAACAATATCCGGTTTAGGAGTTCATCCCCTATCTTCTCCCAAACCGTGGAGTACATCCCCTATCTTCTCCTAAACAATATGCATATACAATGTATTAAACACTTGTCATACACAATATTCAATCAATACACGTATTTGCTGTATTAATTTAACCGTCATATTCAATGACTTATTCAATGTGATTAGTTTCAGTTTTCCCTAATCAAAATGCAATGTCTACAACAATCACGACTATCCTCCACCGATAGCCCAAAACAATTATTTCTAAACAGGAAATAAATGTATCAACAAATATAAACTCATAATTTTCCAATTCCATGAATTAAACTTAATTCCACATTTTTCCCAAAATTAATTATACAAATTAATTTGTTACGATAATTAGGGTTTTTCCCTTTTTCCTCAAAATCAACCCTAAGGTTCAATTTTCTCAATTTAACACTATCAGTGTCATTTTTCATGACTTACAAACATATGATGTTTAATATATGAAAAACCCCATTGTTCTCAAATTATAATTCAAACCCCAAAATTTACCAAAAAACACCCACATATCAAAATGACCAAAACTTAGGACAAAACCTATAATATGGAGTAGGGTATCCCTACCTCGAAGTGAAGAACTCGAATGGAGAAGATGACGAAAGTCCAAAGTGCTCCAAACCGCCAAACTATCAAATTAAAGTAAAGCCCTCGTGTCCCTCTATTTTTTAACAAAGAACCTAGGGTAGAAACACCCTAAAACTAGATGAAACCTAAGAGAGAAGGTGAGTGGAGGAAGAGAAAACACGGACCTAGGGTTTTTAAATCAAAAAGAGGATGAAAAAGTGTATTTAAAACCGCTGCTGTGTATTTATATAAAACAGGCTTGCTCGAGCAAAGGATTGGTCGCTCAAGCGACCAAACACAAGAAAGACTCGCTCGAGCGAAGAAAGTCTCGCTCGAGCCAAAAACTCGAAGCTTCAGGTCTGCAACCCAGAAACACGCTCGAGCGACGGAATGCTCGCTCGAGCGAAGAACAAACCATCTCGCTTGAGCCAAGAACTGCAACTCTCAGGTCTAGAACCAGACGCAATCGCTTGTTCGAGCGAAGCCACTCTGGCTCGATCCACTAGACACAAGACTCCACTCTCGCTCGAGCGACCAAACCCTCGCTCGATCGAAGTACCAAAACGAAGAGCTTGCTCGAGCGACAAACTGCTCGCTCGAGCGAAGGACCAAAATTCTGGGCAACAACCATTTGCTCCCAAACCCAACCAACCTGTAACAAACCTACCCAACACATCCTATAGCTCAAAGACAAGTAAATAAAGGATGACAACAACATAAATATAACAATAGGATCTACGAAACCTAAGTCCGGATACAACAACCAAAAGGGAAGAGACCAGGGTCGCTATAGGCAAGACCTATGTAGGAAACTTCTATCTTGTGAGACCGAAAGAAATGAACTTCTGAAAATATATGTCACCTATGAAGAGAAGATTGAAAGCCTTGAGATGTCACAAGCTACATTGGAAGAGATAGTCTGTCATAAAGATAAAGAACTCAGAATTGCTAGAGCCACAATTGCCATGTGGAACAAAGGTTCCAAGTCATTAGAAAACATCATTGGGTCTCAACAAATGGGTTGTGACAAAAGTGGACTAGGCTATGGTAATGTGACAGCCCACAAGGGACAGGCCTCTACATCTCATGACCTGAAGACTCAAGAAAAAGGAAAGCTGAAGGTGCACCAGGGTGATCCCTCTCTTCATCTGCCTAACGGGGGTAAGATCAACAAAAATGAGGTAAAACCTGTTTTTGTTTGTCATCATTTTTGTAGGTATTGCCACATTCGTCCTTATTGCTTTGAATTGTTTGGTAAGGTGTCTCAAAAGGGTAGAAATTTTAATACTTTTTTGGTTAGGAGACACCCTTATGTCTAGGCGGAACACCAATATATATGAGGGTGTTCACAACGCTAAGACATTTACCAAGACCGCTAGTCCTGATTTTGTTAAGACCAAAAAGATATGGGTGAGAAAAGATAACTTGACTTGTTTAGTTGTTCAAACTGCGCTAAAAGCACGTGACTCACACATGTGGTACCTTGATAGTGGGTGCTCTCGTCACATGTCAAGTGACAAATCCTACTTCACCTCCCTTGAAAAATATAAAGGTGGAATTATTACATTTGGAGATGGTGGCACTTCTAGAGTCATTGGTAAGGGCTCTATTAGTGTGGCTGGTCTTCCCAAGCTTGAAAATGCATTACTTGTTGATGGCCTTAAAGAAAATCTTTTGTGCATCAGTCAAATGTGTGATTCCCACCATGAAGTATTGTTTTCAAGAAATAAATGTGAAATTTTGGATAAAAAAGGAAATATTGTCATGCATGGGGTTTGCACATCTGATAACTGCTACAGGATTGTTACCACTAATGATCTCACTTGCCACTCAGCCATCGTAAGTAACATTGATCTGTGGTATCAAAGATTAGGTCACATGAATTTCAAAGACCTAACTAAGATAGCCAACAAAGAGCTTGTGAGAGGCGTACCTGAACTGGGTAAGACTATGAATCATGTGTGTGGACCATATCAACTTGGAAAACAAACCCGTGCCCCTCATAAAAAGGTGAACAACTTTACAACCAAACGTCCTCTTGAATTGGTTCATATGGATCTAATGGGACATACTCACACTGAAAGCATTAGAGGTAAAAGATACATTTTTTTAACTGTTGATGATTTTATTCGTTTTTCATGGGTAAATTTTTTAAGAGAAAAATCTGATACGTTTGATGCTTTCCAAGCCTTAGTCCTTAAAATCTAAAATGAACAGGGTGTTTCTATTGGGCGTATCATAAGAATCCAAATTGATCATGGTCGTAAGTTTGAAAACAGTTCATTTTCAAATTTTTGTGATATGCATGGAATTAAGCATGAATTTTCTGCACCTATTACTCCACAACAAAATGGAGTTGTTGAGAAGAAGAACAAGGTTGTTCAAGAGATGGCTAGGGTCATGCTCCTTAGTAAGAAAGTTCCTCCAAAATACTGCTGTTTATGTCATAAATCATGTGTATTTAAGGCCCGGCACTTTACAAACTCCATATGAATTGTGGAAGGGATTGAAACCTAATGTAAAATACTTTAAAACTTTTGGGAGTAAGTGTTACATTTTCAAAAATAGAGAGCCTTTGGGCCAATTTGACTCCCGAAGTGATGAAGGTATTTTTGTAGGGTATTTAACCACTAGTAGGGCTTTTTGTGTCTATAACCTGCGAACTTCATCTTTAATGGAATCGATCAATGTGGTTATAGATGACATAGGTTCTCATACTTCAGCGACAAATGAGAAAGAAAATGGTGAGTCTCCGATCCTGGATACTAAACCACAAAGTTAAAGAGAAGCTGAGGTCCAAGTATAAGAAGTTGAAACAGCAGCAACTTCTCAGGTAAGTCAGAGTCCAAAGAGTGCATAGAGAGACACCACTTATGATGCTTCTGTCACCACAATTCTAGAGTTCAAACCATCAGTAAGGGTGAAACTGAATCATCTAGCTCAACAGGTGATTGGAAGTGTCTCAGATCGAATGAAAACCCGAAGACAAATTCGGGATGAGGTATCTCATATGTGTTATGTTTCATTAATTGAACCTAAGAATATAAAAGAGGCCTTACTAGATGATAGTTGAGTCAATGCTATGCATAAAAAATTAGGCCAATTTAAACGTAACAATGTTTGGACTCTTGTTCCCAGATCTAGAGACATGAATGTTATTGGTACCAAGTGGATTGTTAAGAATAAATCTGATGAGAATGGTACTATGGTTAGAAATAAAGCTAGGTTGGTTGCTCAAGGCTACACACAAGTAGGGTGTTGACTATGATGAGATGTTTGCCCCAGTTGCACGTCTCGAATCTATTTGTATTTTACTTGGTGTTGCATGCTTTCTTGGTTTCAAACTGTTTCAAATGGATATGAAAAGTGCCTTTCTGAATGGGTACTTGAAACAAAAGGCTTATGTTGAGCAACCTAAAGGGTTTAAGGACCCTAAATGTCCAAACCATGTCTACAAGTTAGACAAGGCTTTGTATGGGTTGAAACAAGCCCCTCAGGCTTGGTATGATAGACTTACTACCTACCTACTTGATAATGATTTTCAAAGGGGTAGTGTGGACAAGACTTTATTTGTGAAACATACTAAGTCTCATATTCTTGTTGCTCAGATTGATGTTTATGATATTGTGTTTGGATCCATTGCTGATCATCTTGTTAAATACTTTTCGAATTGCATGACACATGAGTTTGAGATGAGCATGATAGAGGAGTTATCTTATTTCTTAGGTCTTCAAATTAAACAGTCTCCTTCGGGTATGTTTGTTTCTCAGACTAAGTATGCCAAAAACCTTGTCTCTAAGTTCAGTCTTGAGTCGGCCAAACATGCTCGCACTCCCATGAGCACCAGTCTTCACATTTCCAAAGATTCCTCTAGTACTGATATTGATCCTACCCTATATAGAAGTATGATAGGGAGTCTCTCGTACTTCACTGCCAGTCGTCCTGACATTGCATTTAGTGTAGGTGTTTGTGCCCGTTACCAAGCCTGTCTTAAAGAGTCTCATCTGATTGTTGTCAAACGCATTGTTAAGTATGTGAATGAGACATTGGGTTATGGGATTTGGTTCTCGACCGACACTATAGCTGAAATCACTAGTTTTTCTGATGCCGGCTGGGCAGGGTGTGCTGATGATCGTAAGAGCACATCTGAGGGGTGTTTTTATCTTGGGAATAATTTGGTTGCCTGGCATAGCAAAAAGCAAAATGCCATTTCTCTTTCGACAGCTGAGGCTGAGTACATTGCTGCTGGGAGTTGTTGTGCACAAATGTTGTGGATGAAGCAAATGCTTTATGATTATGGAATTGACCAGAACACTCTCACTCTTTTCTGTGATAACACAAGTGCCATTAACATCTCTAAAAATCATGTCCAACACTATCGCACCAAACACATTGGCATTCGTCATCATTTTATCTGAGAGTTAGTGGAAGAAGGCCTTGTTGTTCTTGAACATGTACCTTGATCTTCTTAGGTTTGAGTTCCTTAGAAAGACCTTGGATGTAGTGCTTAGTTACTAGGGTGTTGCCTATTACTAGAGAGGGTGTGAGTGATTGTTTTTTTGTGTACTTGGAAGCTATAATCCCATTCTCATTGATTCCTGTCATCCCTACATTTAGAAAAATATGAACACCTCTTATGCTGCTTGCTAGATTTCATTTTTCATTGTTCATAGCTCATTCTAAATGCCCATGCTCATTGACTTCATGACCTCATTTTGTACACATTCTTGAGATAAACTGTTGTAGGGGTTTCCGCACAAGTGATCAAAGTTCTCTATGGACTACTAATAGTGTATCTTTTACAGTATTGGAGGAATTGACCTATACTGGTATATCATGGGTGATGTTGAGTCACTTAACCATCTACCATCGTTTTTCACTTTCACGGTTCCTCCCTTAGTTCATTGAAGCCCGGGCATTAGGACAAGGCTACCTCAGAGGCGCCAACCAAGCCATCCTTTCTGATTTCATGCTTCTCTGGTTTGGTCTCCATACTCTTGAGCGTGCAAGCCACCAGTGAATGCCCACAGAAAAGAAAGCCTCATAATAAAAAAAGGGGACTCTTTGATTGAAGGGGAGCCTCCGCGCTTACTCAACAAATACCCCTTGATTCCTAGTGGTTTGACTTTTCTCTATGCTGTTTCGCTACTCTTGCCGGAGGTCCATCTGATCACTATGAGGATTAACTTTAGCTCTGTGGCCTCTCAAGGTTTGCACACACACACATTCTTTTTGTGAGCTCTCATGTTTGCTTTTGACTTGTGCATTCTCATGTAGCTTATGATCATTGATTAAATTTTATATGATTTGCTCATGATTTTGTGGTTCATAAGTTCAAAATTTGCAAGTTTGTAGGCTTCATGGTTTGTGGATTATCTCATCTTAGTGTCACAGTCTTGCGGTTATGCTCACCTCTATTTTGTTACAGGTCACACTTTTTTGTACAAGTTGGTTTTATTTGCATAGAAAAGGTGTTTTGGGTTTTGGAGTTCGTTTGTCCCAGCTCGAGCGGAAACTCTCACGCTCGAGCGTGGATTTCATCCTTCCAGCATTTTTTGCAGAGTTGTTCAGTTTTGTGAGGTTTTTTTTTGGTGCTCGAGCGTCCAATTCCTTGCTCGAGCATAGCCACGCGTGTTTTGGCGCACGCTTGAGTGTTAAAACCCACGCTCGAGCGGACTAGTTTGTTATAAAAATCCTTCCCTCATCTCTTCAGTTCAATTTTTTCCAAAATTCGATCTATCTCTCATCTAGGGCTTCTTGGCGACTCTGTGTTTGTCCTCCATTGGGCTGTTGATTAGGTTACTTCCTTCAGTACCTTGATTCTCGTACCTCTTGACCGTCTCAGGTATGTATCTCTCAGATTTTGTCTATTTCTTTCTCTTCATTTGTTTTTCGGTTGTCTCTTGTTCCTCTCATGTTCATCATCCATACTTGTTCGTAGTGTTTGAGTCTTGTGTGTCTTGTCTACTTTTGTTTATGGTCTGATTAGTTTGGGTATTTTGGGTTGCATTGTGATTATTGTTATGGAATATTGAGTTATTGGGTTGTGTATTTTTTGATTTGAGTTATGAACTATTGAGTTTTGTTTTTGGTCTGATCACTGCATTCTGTTCTAGTATTTTTTTCATTCTATCTATCTGGTTATTTGGTTATGGTCACTATCTTCTCATTATCTATTCTAATCTGCATTCTGCTATATTGTGCTCACATTGAGGGTTGGTCATGCTGTTTCATATTTGTCTTGGCTTTTTAATGTTGATAGATTTGACTTTGCTACTAATGGTTTGTTTCTGTGTTTTTTTTTTTTTTTTTTTTTTTTAATTCTTGTCTTGGGTTGGGGGGATTCGTGTTAGTTCTTTTGGGTAATTCTTGATTTAGTCATGTCCACTTCTAAGCGTAAGAAGTCCACTGCCTCTCGCCCCTCCTTTAATACAGACTGGTTTCCCTCAGCTGATAAAGCCAAATTGTTTAGAGAGTCCTATTCTTCACAGACTGTTCATCTTGAACGCAATGTTCTACCGAATACTTTTGAGTCCATCCACATTCGTCCTCTATTTGATCCTTTGGGTGGGGATTTGGTTCTTTCCTTCTCAGGTCATCAAAATCTTAACTGGGTGAGGAAATTTTACTGTAATATGGAGGGACTTGATGATGCTGGTCCCTCGTTCAAAACATGGGTCCAGTCTAAGTCTATAACTGTTACTCCTGACCTCATTCGTGAGCTTTTAGGGATTAGTAAAGTCTTTCCTATTTTCTATCTTTTTCGTGTGAGACCTACCTGTGATTTCAATGAGGTGGCCACTGCTTTATGTAGCACATCTCATTCGTGGCTCCCAGGCTCTTTGATCAAGCAAAATGAGCTCCTTCTCCAATTTTGCTTACTCAATCTTATTGTGTGTACCAACATCATTGTAACCACCTACAGCTCGGAGATAAATCAACAACAAGGTTTTGTCCTTTATTGCATTGCTCACCACCGCTCTATTGACCTTGCCACCTTGATCATTCAAAAAATGGTTGCTGCTTTTGAGCGCAACAACCTTGGTCTTCCTTATGGGTGCCTCATTAACCAGCTTCTTGCCAAGTTTGAGGTTCCCTCTTTTGATGAGGATGACTTTGCTTCTCCTTCCCGGCCTTTCACCAAAAAGACTATCTCGTAGAGTCAGTCTCATGTCGGGGGGGTCCTTACTGGGGTGGGTAGTTCTAATACAGGTGCAAGGGATGCTACTATGGCCGAGAAGGCAGAGTATGATACAGCTGCTGCATGAGAGGCTGCTGGTGAAGGGGAGCAGTTACCTCCAATCCGTACTATCTGAGGCCAGCTTCGTTAGTTCAAGCAGTCCATGGTCTCCCATTTTGATCGTCTGGAGGGACGGATGGATATCTTCGAGGCCAGGCTTACGGATCTTGAAACTACTGTCGATGCTCGACTCACAGCACTAGAGGCCTCATCCAGGCGCATTGAGGAGTCAGTTACACAGTCCTCTTCTTATCTGTCTTAGATCTTGTCTCTTCTACAGCTGCAGTCACCTCCACAACCACCTGCTCAGTGACCTCTGTTTTATTGGCTAGTATTCTTTTTACACAATGGTATCTCTTGATTTTTGTTGCACAGTTTTCTCTCTTGGTTTTGTTGCAAAGTTTTCTTGTGTTTTTTTTTTCTTCCGGACAAAAAAGAGAAGTGGATAGAGATACTGATGTGGATGTTAAAGATACATACTGATAGTTGATAATACTTGATGCATGCATGGTTAGGTTATTATTATTTTTTGGATGGTTGTTTTTGTTGGATATTGGGTTACTTTTTTTTAGATATATATATATATATATATATTTGGCTATTTATCTAGTTCCACAGTTTTAATTTGTATGGTTGTTTCCACAGGTCGTTGGTTCAAGGATTGAGTGTTTCATGTTTGTAGCATTCAGCTCGTGTGGTCTTTTTTTTTTTTTTTGTAGTGGTTTTGTTTTTTTAAGTTGAGGCTGTTGACTGTGTTAGTTAGTATGTTTTTGGGTTTGTTTGTTAGGAAAATTGTTTAAATCAGTTTTGTTCGAAATTTGACAAAGGGGGAGATTGTTAGGACCCTACTTGTTGTCAAATTCCGTGGACAAACTTGGGTTTAAATTGAGTTGTAATTTTCCTGTTTTGGTCTTCCCACTCGAGCGGGGAAAGTGGCGCTCGAGCGAAGATTCCACTCTCACAGTATTTTGCTCGTCTACAAAATATACTAAGTGGTGTGTTTTTATGCTTGAGCGTGGGATCTTCCGCTCGAGCGTGAACCCTGGTTTGGAACACGCGATATAGAGTCCCCGCTCGAGCGTCCATTCCCATGCTTGAGCGGACCTCGCGATCTCAGCCTCTATAAATCCTCAAGTTGCTCCAAATCTAGGGTTACATTTTCTAGATCTTCTTTAAGGGTTTTAGGGTTTTCTTTTGGGGATATTTTTCTGGTTTTCCTTGATGTCTGATTGAGTTTGAACTCATGTTCTTTTAAACACACATCAAGGAGTTTGTTTGATCGTCTTTGAGAGTATTCTTCTTCGGTGGAATCCGAAGATTCAAGCACAGAGTCATCAAAGGAATTTGATGCTATGTGCAGTCGTTGATTTGACAATAGATGTTGTGGATTCAACATCAATCTAATCAATTCTGAGATGAAGGTTGCGGTGAAAGATATACAGAAGATTTGAAGACAAATTGGAAGTGTTTTGGTAATTTGTTTGGTATCTTTGTAATCTTTCTTTCTTCAGTAGTGGATTGATTTGTGGCATTTCGCCCGTGATTTTTTTTATCACAATTGAATGTGCTTCAATTGTGGTTTTTTCACGTAAAAATCGTTTGTGTCGATTTATTGTTTTCTAAAATAATAATTTAAATCACTTCCGTACGTGTTCGATGATTTAGATTATGAGTTTTAATTGGTTGCGAATTGGAATAATTAAATCTTGATCTAATCATGAATCACTTAGGTTTTTTAGACATTTTTCCCCATCCTAAAAAGAAAAAGAAAGAATTGATGCACTTTAACTAGGATTAGAAAGACACCAAATACAAGCATAAATAAAATGATTATATAAATCAAACACAAAGAATACAAAGATTTATGTTGTTTATCCCAAAATAAAGTTATGTCCATCGTCGTTGCGATTTCACTATGATTTGAAAGAATTACAATACAAGATTGAAAAATGCGACAATTCAACTATAAATACGTAGGATTGGAGTAATATGACAGAACTGTGAAATATCAAAAATATCCTTAATTGTTAGTGTTTAGTGTTTAAGAGGATCCACACTACCTAAAAGATCATTCTTATATAATATAGCTTTTATGGAAACACATTTAGATTAGTTTTTTTATTTTTTGTAAACGTGAAACAAGAAGTATTTTTAAAAATAAAAAATAAAAGAAAAAAACTTGTTTGAAATGCAGAAATTAATATATTTAAAACATATAATAATAACAACAATAATTCTGTTAAAGTTTGATTAGTTAAAGTAAAAGTTAGTCTTAGGAGTAAATTGAGTTAAAGTTAAAGTTTGATTAGTTAAAGTTAAAATTTGATTAATAAAAGCACAATAATTCTACACAGATATATTATGTTCAAAATTAGACAGAAAATACAATGGTAATTGTCACATGACATAAAAAATGTGTAAGTAATATGATTAATTGATGATTGAATAGATATGAAAAAGAGTGTTACTTAAAATATTTTAATTGATTAATAATATGTCATTAGACTTGATAATTAGATCTAGCTTTGAATAACAATGTTCTATTGAATATTGTTGTTTATGGCCTTTCATATTTGGATCAGCTTATATGGACAGTTTAATTGGACACGTGGACATCGGTGAATTTAACAAGACATCAGTGGGTTAGGTGTTCCTCTCATTTTTTATTTTTATAATTTTTTCTTTATTATAATGTATCATTTATGGCATACAACATCATGGACTGGAACAATGCATCCCCTCATATTTTAGGGATATTAATTTTGTGGTGATTTGTGCTAAAAGTGACAGTGTGTTTTGACGTATTGAATTTAAAGATTTTGATTTGTTATGATTTGTGCTGAGTTTAGAAGTTTTCATTAAGATATTTTAAATTATGAATATTGTGGTCAAGTGCGAAACTAAATAAGTGATTACTGGATGGATGAATAATGACTTGGTTGTATGGGGACATTGTTTTTATCCTATTGATAATGTTATTATCATGAAAAACTTTTAAAAAATAAAAACTCATCGGGATTAGTTGTAAGAGTTTAAATTAAAAATCATCAAGAAAAATTTCAAACTTGTAATTAATAGGTGACGTCTCTGAATTAATGAGCACTTCAAAGTTTTTGTGCTTTTTGTTTCAAGTTTACAAAAAATAAAAAGTTAACAATGTTATCTAACACTAATCTAAAAGTGTTGCCATAAATACCATATATCATATAAGAGTAAGTTGTTGGGTAGTATCGATCCATGCAAAGACAAAATGGTAACCTCTAAGCATATTTTTGATATTTCACAGTTCTCCCATATTACTTCAATACTATTTATTTAAAACTGAAGTGTTGCATTTTTCTGTCTTATATTATATCTCATAATCTTATTTTGAGAGGAACATAATAAATATTTATATTCTATTTATATTTGTATTTTATTTTATACTTATCCTAATTACATTGTATCGATCATTAATATGGCCTATATATTTGCATCATAGCTTGTTTTGACTTGTCACTATCAATTAACCTCTTGTACAAATTTTAATTGTCAAAATTTAAGAAATTTTTTTTTTTTTTTTTTGTTAAATCGTCAAAATAAATGGAGTGTTAATGGTGTGCTTATAATGCCAATTAATCATTGTACAATAGTAGACTATTCAACATTAGTACTCCATAATTTATAAGATTCCAAGTCTTGGGTCATCGATTGGAAAAATCAAGCTAAGGAACAAATTTAAGGAAATTTAAAGATAAAAAAGAAAGGATCAATAATATCATTTAGAGGACTTCAATTTTTGTACTATTTCTATATATATTTTTATTTTTGAAATGAATACTAATGACAAATATAGAACTGGGATTATTAAACAAGTTGAATAATAAATTGTTTAAATTTAATTTAAAATTCTAATAAATCTTAGAACATGTTGATTTGAAAAAAAGATATGCCTCACTTATTAGTTGGTTGAAATATGATTTTATTGTAAATTCAAACCTTAAAACAAGCAAAAAAAAAATCATAAATGTACTTTGAAATAAAGCATATATTATAAATTTAACTTTACTATAATATATGTCATATTTTTAATAATAAATTTAAGGGGAATTGACCCATAAATCTTAAAAGGTGGAATTGTAATCTAATCAGTCTCATATTTAATTTTGTACACCCAAAGGTCCCATTATTTGGGGGTGGACAATTTTATCCATGAACTTACTGTTTTGGGTTTGGTGATATTATGTTTGAATGATGTGGGTGTATTTAACGTTTGGGAAAAGCACATTTATGATGTGGGTGTATGTAACGTTTGGGAAAAGCTTACTATAGCTGTCACGGCCCCATTCCGCCCCTAGTAGAATGGTGCCGTGATGGCCAGTAATCCGAGATTACCAAAGGCCAACTCTCAAAAGTTCACACACAATCAGAGTATACATATGGGGCTTACATGTGCGAAAGCAATATATTTAAATCTAATTAGTCCATAAGAGCTGTGCATAGATCAAATGAAATGACATACACTGAGACAGGGTTTACAACTTGAATACAAATAAAATAAAATACATATTACATCTTGATCAAAAGGCTTCTCAAGCCGATATATACAAAAGAGGTGAAATACAAAGCCAAGAAGTATAATCTTCAAGATGCTAGCAAAAGTATGAATCCAAACATCATGCAAAACACATCTAGGCATCACTGCCTTCCTGCTAGTCACCTACATATATATATATATATATATAGAGGGCGAGCTTGGATACTCAGTGAATGATATTAGAAATAAAGGGTTAAATGAATGATATTCGAGATCTTTATCAAACAATACATATCATAACTTTACAAATCAAAGGGACGAACCAAGTTTATCTATCAAATCTTTCAGAGCTTCTTGGATGTTAATAACATCTACATAATACCAAAGGATGACATTCCGGACAAACAAACCCATGCGGAAAACCGTCAGTGGCAAAACAAGGGTGCAGTTGCATTATAGTCCCCTGGCACTAAGGACTTCCAAAATAAGGGTGCAGTTGCATTATAGTGCCCTGGCACTAAGAACTTTCCCAAGAATGTCATCAAAGCAAATATAATACTTGATACAAAACTAGGGATAATCATTCATGCTTGATCAAATACTTTTACAAGACAAAACAAGACTTTATCAAAACTTTATAATATAGCTTTATTAAAAATACCACTCACATAGCTCTTCGGGTGTGGGGATTGCAAGCAAGGATCCAAGGCCTACAAGCACATAGTAAATCCCATTGAATGCACTTCAAGAAGTCAAGAAGAGATGCTCAAAAATGGATATGAAATGCATCCCTAGACAAACTTTACATGTGTGTAAATGATCTCAGCACTTCTTTCAAAACTAAGTCAAAACAAAGCAGTCATATGCAAGGAGTCAAACACTGTTTTTTTTTTTCATCTCGGAAAACATGCTGGGTACCAACCAGGTCTTGGCCGGGGTCCCACATCTCTTGGCCGAGGTGTGGTCCCGACGACCACATGCAGGGAAATAAAGTCTGGGAAAAATCTGGGTTTCCCTTGAAGAACATGAAGAATATGAAGGACAAGAACATGTAGAACATGAATGCTAAAATCATAACTTCTTTATTCAAAATCTAAGATTTTATGAGATGAGTTCGAAAACATGGACCTGGGCAGCCATACTTGAAGATCTTACGAAAACAAACACAAAAACATATATCTTGATACAACTTTCAGATCAAAATATGGTTTTATTTCAAGAACACAAGAACATCATTTTCTCTTTCTAAAACAAGCTTTAAAACAATGCATGGCTCATGAATCATGCTAGATCATGCAATGTGATCGGTTCAACATAAGGAATAACAAGAGTAGATCAAGAATCTAACCTCAAGACACGGATCTAACAGTTCAAGGTGTGAAGATCAAGCTTGGAAATCTAGTTCTCTCCCTAAGAACTCCTTCCTCTTCTTCCTAGAGCTTCTCACTCTACCATGCAAAATATGACACACAATGATATGTTTTCTCCCACTACCGGTTGACTTAACCGTTTGCTGGGGCACGTGGCAACGACTGGTTGGCTCTCCTCAAAAAGGTGACTGACTGACAAGACAAGAACATGACAAAGTGTATACAACAAGCAAGGTGACAAGGGCACATTGGTAAGGCGGGGATCTCAGGTTATAACATCGGCTCCGGCAAAAGGGGTCTCAATAATCTCGGCTAGGAAGGATAACACTAGACCTAGCTGTGCCACACCTTGGCCTAGATGTGCCACACCTCGGCCTAGATGTGCCATACCTCGGCCTAGGTCATACCAGTCCAGGAACAAGATCACTTAGGTGCAAGGATAGCATCTCGGCCTAGATAGTACACATCTCAGCCTTGGTGATGAACACCTCGGCCTAGATAATGACATCTCGGTCAATATGCCAGGGTGAAGGTGGAGGTCAACCAAAGTGGTTCCAAGATGGTCTTGGGTGTAAAGGGTCCAAAGGCGTGACCTAGGCTTAAGATGACCTCGGCTTCACACACCAAGCAAGGGACAAACGTACAAACAATACTCAAGCCAAAACACATAGGTACAAAATAAGACGGGAACCTTACTTTAGGCAAAACAAGTCAAAACCACAAGTGCAAGCTTAACAAACAAAAACATGCAGATGCACATGAACATGACTAAGACGAGGATGAGGGTCACTACAATAGCTTTTTAATGACGTGGGTATATGTAACGTTTGCTTTTTTATGATGTGGGTATATATAACGTTTGGGAAAAACTTACTATAGCTTTTTTTATGATGTGGGTGTATGTAACGTTTGGGAACGTTTAGGAAAAGCACATTTATGATGTGGGTGTATGTAACATTTGAGAAAAGCTTACTATAGCTTTTTTATGATGTGGGTGTATGTAACGTTTGGAAAAAGCTTACTATAGTTTTTTTATGATGTGGGTGTATGTAACGTTTGGGAAAAGCTTACTATAGCTTTTTTATGATGTGGGTGTATATGTAACGTTTGCTTTTTTATGATGTGGGTACATGTAATGTTTGGAAAAAGCTTATTATAGCTTTTTTATGATGTGGGTGTATGTAACGTTTGGGAAAAGCATATTTATGATGTGAGTGTATGTAACATTTTGGGAAAAGCTTACTATAGCTTTTTTATGATGTGGGTGTATGTAACGTTTGGCAAAAGCTTACTATAGCTTTTTTTGGGTTTAATAGTGTATGTAGGGGTGTCCACGTTATTTATGACCTGAGAGGGTAATTTTTATGCAAATTGGGCCGAGCTGGGCTGGTTATGGGCTTCAGTGCAGGGGGTTAAGTAAAACAGCCATAAAGTTACTCCGGTTATTAAAGAGGCTTAAAGTTAGCCCGGTCTCAAACCAGGAAGTTAGACCGGTTCGAGGAACTCTTGTTTGTTAGTCCGGTTTCCGAAGTACCTAATGTTATCTCGGTCGCAGTGTATACGGTTATTTCGGTTAAGTCCTCTAAACCTGAGTATGATAAGCTTTCTACAGTACTGTTATGAGTTAGTTCGGCTCGGCACTTCTATGGATAGCTCGGTCTTAGCATTTGAAGCCAAGATAGAAGCAAACAAGGGAAGAGCCGGACTCGAAGTTAGATCGGTCACACCTACCTGTCTAGTATGGAAGTATTATTTCAGTCGTTTGGTAGTTCGGGCATGGTAAAACCATCTCACTTGGTTTAAGCAGTGAGGGGGGTGTTGGAGGATAAGCATTATCCTTCAGGAATATGAATCCTAGGAGGACTCTACATGGAGGAGTAAGAGTCCTACTTGGATTGTGCCACACGGAACCTATAAAAGCTCACAAACATCACCTATGGAGAGGTAACACAACTTTGTTTTCTGAATACACAGAGCTTTTGTCTATTTGTCAAGCTTACTGACTTAGGCATCGGAGAGGTTTCCGGCACACACCCGCCGGCTAGCTCACGTTTGTGTTTTCAGGTTATAAAACGACAACGTAAAGAGAAACGCAGACTTGATCAATAGGATTATACGAGAAGGTTTATTTCTTTCCCATACAATTGGCGCCGTCTGTGGGAATTCAGACAAGAACAAAACCTCTTGATCAAGCTTTTCTTCTTTAAAATCAATGGCGCACAACGAAGATTTGCCACAATCCGCCATTGACGGACAAACACCAGAGGGAGGTGCGAGGCGTGAGGGTCTACCTTTTGTCCCTCCCATGGGTGATTTGGAGCCACAAAGGCAGAATCCCAGGAGGGATACAAGAGGAAGAAGGCGGACTAACAGTCCTCATCACTCCCGTTCACATAGTCTAGACAGACAAAGGCGGAGGATTGATCCCCAGGCTCTAGAGGATCGCGTCAAGGAGCAGGATGAGTTGATACGTTGAATGGCAGCGGACATGGAAACTCTAAAGCGCCAGGTGAAGGGAAAACAAGTGGCGACAGGAGAGGGGCGCACAAACAAGACGCCCCCTCGCCACTCGGAAAGTCGTAGTAGGAATACTACACCCTCTCAAGCAGAGAACAAGAGCCTCAGGACAGGCGACACACAATCCAGATCTTCCAGAACTCGTCCTCCAGTGCGAGAGGACGAGATCGAGAGGTCGCATCTGCGAAGGAAGCACATATTGGCCCTTGCATACGCATCAGACAAGGTCTAGGCAGACAGAGTTGCCCAGATCGTCCGACCTACGATCCGTGCTAGAAGAGAAGGCACGATAGAAAGAGGACGCCAGGGCACGTGATCCACATAGAGTTTCTGCCTTACAGCGGTTGGCTCCTCAGACGCACGGAAGTGTCGAGGTTGGAATGCCTATACCGCGCCCTGCCTACGAACCAACGGACTTGATGTGCATCCTCTTCCCATCTAGCCTTGGCGACCTAGGCTTGACTTGGTTTGAGAAACTTCCTGAGGGCAGCATAGCCTCTTGGGCACAATTAGCGGAGGCGTTCGTGACAAGATTTCGAACAAACACTAAAACCCCGGTGGAGATCGACCAGCTACTCTCTATCAACATGGGTGACAAGAAGACCCTAAGATCCTATAACAGTCGCTACTAGGAGACCTTCAACCAGATCGGGGACTGTCCCACCAATCTCGCCATTGCACAGTACAAAAGAGGCCTTCCAATCGGGAACAGACTAAGGGACTCTATCACCATGACATCGCCCCTCACCATGGAAGCCCTGATGGAAAGAGTGCATCAGCACATCAGGATGGAAGAGGATGGCGCACGTGCCAAAGCAAAATCTGGCGCGACCACAACACCAGAAAAGAAGACCTCAGCAAAGATCAACGCGGTAGACTGTCCGAATAGAAACGGACGTGGCAGAAGAGACAACGGAGAAGACCCGGACAAAAGATGGTTGAGGGTCCGCACTGCCATAACCACGGTCTTCAAGAAACCGATCTACCGAATACTTAGCGAGATTCGAGACGAGCCTTTCGTCAAGTGGCCAGCCAAGCTAGGCGAGGCTCAGAAGGACTACGACGACAGGTCACGGTGCACCTTCCATAAAGAAAAGGGGCACCGCACTGAGAATTGCACGCCATTGAGACAGCACTTGGAGGAATTGGTGGCGGCAGGCCACCTGGATAAATACATCGAAGGAGGGGCACAGCCAGCCCCCCAGGACCATAATAACCCCAATGGTATGCCAATTGACGCCCCACCTCAAGGCGTAATCAACGTGATACATGGAGGCTTCGAACCTGAGCGTGTATGCGAGCTCAGATGATCAATTAAAAAGGCTGAGCACTTGAGAGAAGTGCTAAGTGCCCAACCCGCCATCAAGAAGGGGAAGACAGAGGCCACGAATGTCATGTCTTTTTCGAATAAAGACTTGGCAAGGATATATTGCCCCCACAATGACGCCCTGGTCGTCACTCTCCGAGTCAAGAATTTTGACGTCAAGCGGATTCTGATTGACCAGGGTAGTTTATGTGAAATCATGTACTACGAAACCTTTAAACAATTGAAGTTATAAGATAAAGACTTGGCACCTGCCGTATCTCCACTGATTGGATTCAACTCCATGCCAGAATGGCCCATCGGCAAAATAATCCTCCCAGTCAGAGCAGGGAGTGTGACAAAACAAGTGAAGTTCTGGGTGTTGAAGGTCCCCTCCACTTACAACATCATTTTGGGCAGAACATGGCTGCATGCCATGCGATCGGTAGCATCATCCTACCACCAAGTAATGCAGTTCCCCAACGACATCGGAGTAATAGAATAAGTCTATGGAGACCAGATCATGTCGAAGCAGTGCTTTGTTACGGTGAATGGCAGCCGTGCTGCCAAAGGATACGTTCATTCGGTGGAAGAACCTGAGAGTAATGAACTATTCGCAGATGTTGGCAAAGTGGCTAATCAGAAAGCGGTGGAAGACTTGGTAGAGGTAAGAATAGACACAAAGAACCCGAATAAGTTCTTTTTGCTCGGTTCGTCATTGTCTAGCACAGAGAGGTTAGAGGTATTGGAATTTTTAACCTCTAACATCGAAGTGTTCGCCTGGACACCATACGACATGCCAGGCATTGATCCCAACTTCATCTGCCACCAACTCAATGTCCACCCATCTGCCAAACCAATCATTCAACGCACACGCAAATCGGCACTCCACCATGCAGAGATAGTGGCGGAAGAAGTAGGAAACCTACTGAAGGCAGGAGCAATTAGAGAAGTACACTACCCAAGATGGATCTCCAACACAGTCGTAGTGCCAAAGAAGAATGGTAAGTGGCGTGTCTGCGTCGACTACAAAACAGTCAACAAAGCGTGCCCAAAAGACAGTTTTCCTTTACCACGAAAGATCAACTGGTAGACCTAACGGCAAGGCACAACCGACTTAGCTTTCTGGATGCATACAGAGGCTACCATCAAATCGCCATGCATGAACCAGATCAGGAAGTGACATCCTTCACAACTCCAAGAGGACTATACTGTTACAAGGTCATGCCCTTTGGCCTAAAGAACGCAGGGGCGACATTCCAGAGAATGGTCACCAAGATGTTTGAGCCGTTGTTAGGCAAAACAATGGAGGCTTACATCGACGATATGGTGGTCAAGAGCAAGAATGAGAATGACCATCTGAAAAACCTAGGTGAGATGTTTGAGATCCTGAAGAAGCATAAGTTACGCCTTAACGCGTCGAAGTATGCATTCGGAGTAGGATCTGGCAAATTCTTGGGCTTCCTGGTGACCAACCGGGGTATAGAGGCAGACCCCTTCCAGATTAAGGCAATTCAGGATTTGGAAAGGCCAAACTCAGTAAAAGAAGTACAGTATCTCATCGGCATAGCCGCTGCGCTCAATCGGTTCATAAGCCGGTCGTCAGACAGACTACGACCATTCTTCTATGCTCTGAAAGCCAAGTTTGAATGGGACGACGAATGCGACCAAGCTCTGGAAAGCTTGAAGGAATACATGTCTTCTCCACCACTACTCGTAACTCCAATTCCTGGAGAAGAACTCTTCTTGTACCTAGTAGTCTCGCAGCACGCAATCAGCGTAGTGTTGGTCCGTGCAGAAGGAATCCAACATCTGCCCATCTATTATGTCAGCAAGACATTACTAGGTGCCGAAACAAGGTACTTGCCACTGGAGAAACTGGCATTGGCCTTGATGATGGCTTCAAGAAAGTTGTCGCACTACTTTCACACCCACACTATAGTTGTCCTCACAGCCTTCCCATTAAAAGCTCTGTTTGAGAGGGCTAACTTCTCTGGGCGAATCTTAAAATGGGCAGTTGAGTTGGGGCAATACGACATCAAGTTCCAACCCAGAACCGCAATAAAGGCACAAGCATTGGCAGACTTCATCGCAGAATTCACCCCAGGAAGTCATCATATTTGCCCAGTCGACCTGACTGAAGCAACCGAGCTAGGGATGGAAGTTGACGTCGGAATAACGCAACCCCTAGTACTGGCAACTCAATCAGGCCTCAAGGTAGACCAGAGTAAGGCAAGGAAGGAAAAAGCAAACCATGCTACACCAAGTTAAGACTCACCAACAAAACAAGACTTGGTACAACCAGATGGCGAGGGGCAGACAGCAAGCATGGACCTCGAAGAAGACACCAGCAACAAGGAAGATCCCAAGGCATCATCTGATCCCTTTACTTGCTGGAAGTTGTTCGTGGGAGAGATGTGGAAGCTCTTTGTGGATGGAGCATCCAACCGACATGGAGCAGGGCTTAGCATAGTCCTCATCTCTCCAGACGGCCTAGTAGCGGAGCAGGCGATCAACCTTGGCTTCCCAGCATCAAACAACGAAGCAGAGTATGAAGCGCTTCTTGCAGGTGTCAAGTCAGCATTCCACATGAAGGCCACCGAGCTAATGGTCTACAGCGACTCACAGCTGGTGGTAAACCAAATATCTGGCGACTACGAAGCAAAGGATGACAGGATGGCCAAGTACCAAGAGTTGGTCAGAACAGAGGTCAAAAAATTTGATGTAGTCAAGATAGAACAAATCGGCAGGGAGGAAAACAGCAGAGCAGACGAACTAGTAGGCTTCGCCTCCATGGCAGACACCTCCATCCCTCATCCATTGCTGATCGACTACTTACCTAGACCAAGCATAGAAGACCCCGAAGCAGAAGAGGTATGTTGTGTAGAGTTAGGCCCTTCTTGGATGGACCCCATCATACTGTTCCTAAAAGACGGCACCCTACCGGAAGAGAAAAAAGAAGCCAACAGAATAAGAGCAAAGTCGCAGTGATTTTAGCTCTCCACATCTTTGGCATTGTACAAAAAGTCATTCTCAGGACCTTACCTAAAGTGTGTCCACCCCAGCAAAGTAGAAGCATTTCTGTTCGAAATACATGAGGGTGTATGCGGCAGCCATCAAGGAGGAAAATCATTGGCATACCGAGCAATTTCACAAGGATACTGGTGGCCATACATGCAAGCGGATTCAGAGAAGTACATCAAAAAGTGCGAAAAATGCCAGAAGTTCGCACATCAAATACACCAACCTGCCAGAGAACTTCTACCTCTAACTAGTCCATGGCCCTTCGCAATGTGGGGATTGGACATAGTAGGACCACTTCCAACAGCACCCGGCTACAAGAAATTCTTCCTCGCAGCAACCGACTAGTTCACAAAATGGGTGGAAACAGAAGCCTTGGCGTCAATCAAGGAAAAAGATGTGAAAAAGTTTGTTTAGCAGAATATCATCACTCGATTTGGTATACCAAAGGCATTGATATCAAACAACGGTACTCAATTCGACGGTAGGATTTTCAGGGGCTTTTGTGAAGAATACAAGATAGAGTTCTACAATTTTACACCGGCATATCCCCAAGCAAATGGTCAGGCAGAGGCATCAAACAAGGTAGTCTTGGATGGATTGAAGAAAAGGTTAGAGAGAGCAAAGGGCAAATGGGCAGAAGAACTCCCTCATGTTTTATGGGCTTACCGCACCACACCTCGCCGATCAACAGGGGAAACAACATTCTCCTTAGCTTATGGCATGGAAGCAGTCATCCCATTAGAAGTTGGCCTCCCCACAATTCAAAGCGAAAACTTTGACCCAGACTTAAATGGCGAAGCCATAGCATTGGAACTTGACCTTGCGGAAGAAAGAAAAGATAGAGCATTGGTTCACATTGCCTCCTACCAACAAGAATTATCCAGAAAGTATAACAAAACAGTGCATCCAAGGCAATTCAAGATCGGAGATTGGGTACTGCGCAAAGTGATGGGAAATACCTTGGTACCAAGAGATGGAAAGCTAGGGCCTAACTGGGAAGGACCTTACAAAGTGGTCAGATTAGCAGGCAAAGGGGCATACCACTTAGAAGATGAGGACGGCAAAGCAATTCCAAGGCCATGGAACACTGCCAATCTCAAGTTATTTTATTTTTAGTTTTTTTTCTTTTAAGCATATGTAATTTTTTACTTTCTCAATAAAACAAGTCGATTCTTTCCAAACATAATTGTTTTCAGTAAAGGATAACTTTAGTAAGTTAAAAGCATTGTAAACATAGTTGGCCAGAATAACCAACTATGAACCTTCCTAAGCCCAGGATAAGGATCCAGGCTGCAGGACATTTGGTCGGAACAACTAAACACTTTATTCTAAGTTGGCTGGAAAAACCAACTTAGAGGTTGGCTGGATTAAACCAACATCCCCCCTAAGCCCAGGATAAGGATCCAGGCTGCAGGACGTTTGGTCGGAACAACCAAACACTTTATTCTAAGTTGGCTGGAAAAACCAAGTTAGAGGTTGGCTGGATTAAACCAACATCCCCCCTAAGCCCAGGATTAGGATCCAGGCTGCAGGACGTTTGGTCGGAACAACCAAACACTTTATTCTAAGTTGGCTGGAAAAACCAACTTAGAGGTTGGCTGGATTAAACCAACTCTTTGTATTCTTCAGCCAAAGTAATTTTATGGCTGAAGAGTGGTTGGCTGGATTAAACCAACTCTTGTTACTCTTCAGCCGAAGTAAGGGTATGGCTGAAGAGTGGTTGGCTGGATTAAACCAACTCTTGTTACTCTTCAGCCGAAGTAAGTTTATAACTGAAGAGTGGTTGGATGGATTAAACCAACTCTTGTTACTCTTCAGCCGAAGTAAGTTTATAGCTGAAGAGTGGTTGGATGGATTAAACCAACTCCTATTACTCTTCAGCCGAAGTAAGTTTATAGCTGAAGAGTGGTTGGATGGATTAAACCAACTCCTATTACTCTTCAGCCGAAGTAAGTTTATGGCTGAAGAGTGGTTGGCTGGATAAGCCTAGAATGACCAAACAAAAATACCGAAATAACACTTGTAGCAAGAGAAGCAATCATTCAAAGAATGCAAGTACAAACAGGACAGCAAATCGAAATAAGAGTTGAGCAGAAAAAGAAAAATTTTCATTAAAATAAAACAGAAGTACAAAGGAAGGGCCGCAGCTCGGTTACAAGTCCAAGAAAAAGAAAAATACAAAATCAATTCAGAAGATCTTCAAGGTCCACATCAACACGAACATCGGTGTCTGAGGCAAGAGCAGTCTCGGTTTGAAGCTCGGTCTGTGATGGAAGCACGGTTTCGGTTATTAAGTCTTCCACCGTTGACTCCAACCGAGCTGTTTGATCATTTGTTCGCTCGTTAAAAACCGGAGTCTCACTTTGCTCATTCTCTTCATCATCATCAGACGCCTCAAGAAATTGCTTCTGGAGATCGGCAGCATACTCTGCCAGTGAAGCCGGAATGAAATACTGTGGAGAGTTGTAGACCTTGGTGTCAGAGCCACAACCGAGCTGCTCCACAGCACCTCTCCAACAGCACCTCTGTTTCTTTTTGCCATTTCTTGTTCGGTTGTGAGAGGGACCAAGTTAATTTCTGGCAAGGTTGGGTCCGGTTCTGGGGCGTCTTCTAGAAAAAAGTCACATTTCGCTTTTCTACGACCCAGATTCAGAGGTCGGCTCGAAATTTAATAGCTTAGCCCAACTCCGCTCTGGGTACCGTAGTGCCGCGCGGAGGATGCTTAGATTGGGATGGCTATAGAGTGAATGAAGATGGGCTGAGTCTGCATGATGAAAACAAACTGTTAGTTCGATTCAGGAACAGGTAGCCGAAACGCAAAAGAAGCATAAAAGGAAACCGAAGTAAGTTATACCGGTGATTCCTTTGTTCTAGTTTATACTTCGGCCTGGGATCTGGGCTTGGTGGTCTTCAAAATTCCCAGATACCCAGAAGAAGTCGTCATCATTCAAGTCTTTATCCGACGTATCTTTTATTATTTTTTCTCTACATCGGCGTATCCTAAGGTAGTAGACCCAACCGTCATCCTTGGACCCAATGGAGTATTGGTGGAATATTTTGGCCAGACCAAGATTAAGACCGGCTCGTTGGTTTAGTTCGGCTATTCCCATTATTATGCGGTAAGAATTGGTGGATAGCTGAGTTGGGCATATTCTGGTTTGTCTTAGGAATTCACAAATCAGGGGTTGTACGGGGAATCTTAGTCCGGTCTCTATTATTGATAAAAGTGTGAAAGGTACATAACCCTCATTTCCCCAAGGTATGGTATTTTGTTCGGCTAAAGTCAGTTGGACGTCATCAGCTATATTATAATCTTTACGGAATTCGGCTAGGCCGCCAGGTGTGTTTACCAGAAATCTATACTTCCCCATTTATTGTATAAGTTATAAATAAGTTAGTTCGGTTGGAAAAGCGTACTCGATGAGTTCGGTGAGCGCGCAGAAGAGTGCTTGGGCAACCTAAGTCTGCAAAGTGGAAAACATAGGGGTTAAGCCCAGATCGTTGGACCGTGCTACAAATAAAACAAGATGAAAGAAGTCTTACTTCGGCTATACGGGAAGCTACAGGTTCTATCTTGGTTTTAAGAGGATATTTGGTAGCTCGGAGTGAGCAAGGGGGTTTGTTATCTCAATTTGGGCTATGGGTTTTGTTATTTCGGTTGAGCTTTTAGGGGCAGCTTTCTGAGTTCGGTTTAGAAACTGAGAAAGCTGGCTTAGCCCCAAAGACTTAGCTCGGTTGAAGGCCAAAACTTCCCAGTATAGTAAGTCCAAACTTAGTTCGGTTGGTTACCTCGGCTAAGGTAAATCAGGAAGTGGAAGCTACGAGTATGGTGCAAGTTTCAGTTCGGTTGCTAGGTGTGCCTAGGCCTTACAAAGGAAAACAACCTCTTAGTTCGGTTATGTGGAAATTTTGGATCAAAATCAGTGTTTCTACAGGTTTCATAGATTCAAGTGGTTCTTATGAAGTTTTTTCCAGAAAATGAACAGAACCCGCAGAGAATGGAAAGCAAAAATAGTGTTTTGTAAAAACATGAAACAAACTATAGAGGATTGAACAAAATACAGAAAACAAAGAAAAACGAGAAACAGATTCGCAAGACTTACCAGGAAGAGATGAAGAAGCTTGAAGGTAAGAACAACGGCTGTGATGGAGAACAAGTGCAGCAACTTGGGGATTTCAGAAGCTCAAAGACGAAAGAGGGGAGAAAGTGAATATTTTGGTGAGTGATTCAGAAGAAACAAAGGGTTTTGTTTTGTTGCAAATGACCAAAAGCGCGGGACTATTCAAAAATTGCGAAGTACGAGGGCGGCGTGACAGCTGCACACAACCAATCAGAGGCCGCCACGTGTCCCTGGAAGGAGAAGCGTTTCAGTTGCTGTGACTGAAGAGACGTTTTGACCGGACATGCACAGCTCGGCTTGATTTTAGCTCAGTTGGAAAGGCTAAAAGTTTTTTTTTTAGCTCGGCTGGAAAGGTTAAAATTTTAGCTCGGTTTGTAGACAGGTAATCTCTATCATGCTGTGCAGATGGAATTAAGGGGCAATTGAGAGGGTAATTTATATGCAAATTGGACCGAGCTGGGCTGGTTATGGGCTTCAGTGGAAGGGGTTAAGTAAAACGGCCATAAAGTTACTCCGGTCATTAAAGAGGCTTAAAGTTAGCCCGGTCTCAAACCAGGAAGTTAGACCGGTTCGAGGAACTCTTGTTTGTTAGTCCGGTTTCCGAAGTACCTAATGTTATCTCGATCGCAGTGTATACAGTTATTTCGGTTAAGTCCTCTAAACCTGAGTATGATAAGCTTTCTTCAGTACTGTTCTGAGTTAGTTCGGCTCGGCACTTCTATGGATAGCTCGATCTTAGCATTTGAAACCAAGATAGAAGCAAACAAGGGAAGAACTGGACTCGAAGTTAGATCGGTCACACCTACCTGTCTAGTATGGAAGTATTATTTCGGTCGTTTGGTAGTTCGGACATGGTAAAACCATCTCATTTGGTTTAAGCAGTGAGGGGTGTGTTGGAGGATAAGCATTATCCTTCAGGAATATGAATCCTAGGAGGACTCTACATGGAAGAGTAAGAGTCCTACTTGGATTGTGCCACACGGAACCTATAAAAGCTCACAAACATCACCTATAGAGAGGTAACACAACTTTGTTTTCTGAATACACAAAGCTTTTGTCTATTTGTCAAGCTTACTGACTTAGGCATCGGAGAGGTTTCCGGCACACACTCGCCGGCTAGCTCACGTTTGTGTTTTCAGGTTATAAAACGACAACGTAAGGAGAAACGCAGACTTGATCAATATGATTATACGAGAAGGTTTATTTTTTCAACGTTTGGAAAAAGCTTACTATAGCTTTTTTATGATGTGGGTGTATATGTAACGTTTTCTTTTTTATGATGTGGGTACATGTAATGTTTGGAAAAAGCTTATTATAGCTTTTTTATGATGTGGGTGTATGTAACATTTGGGAAAAGCATATTTATGATGTGAGTGTATGTAATGTTTTGGGAAAAGCTTACTATAGCTTTTTTATGATGTGGGTGTATGTAACGTTTGGCAAAAGCTTACTATAGGCTTTTTTGGGTTTAGTAGTGTATGTAGGGGTGTCCACGTTATTTATGACCCATACGTTTCAACCACAAAAAAAGATTGTAGGGCTGAGCAAGGAATCCGTGAAATCTGTAATCCCATCGAGTCCAATCCAATCCGATAGGTTTGGATTGGTTTTTTGAATCCGTAGTTCGGTTCCGGATTGAAGAATTAAAAATCCGTAGTCCATGGATTGGTTCTGAATTGAACCCCGCGGTTCTGGATTGGAACCGATCTGAACTGTATACAAATACTCTATATTTTTATTATACATCCTCTCTCATAGTATCTTCTCTTATTCCATATAAAACCTAAACTCAAATCTAAACCTGCATCATATTTTGTTTTATTACTTTTGTTTGTTAATTTTTAGTTTTAATTTGTAATGGTCTAATTACTTATGGTGAAACTAATTTTCTTATGGTTGTTTAAATTCTAGAACATTATATCGCTATTATAGAAAGACATGTTGCTATTGTGGAACTAATATAACACTATGTTTATGTTTTTATGAAATTAAAGTGTTAGATATATATTTTTTTGTTATTTAATTATGTGAATCCATGGTCCTAAACCGATCCAATCCGTGTTTAAATGGATTGGTTCGGATTGGTTCTATGATTTAAACGGATTGGATTGGTTCCAATTTTTCAAGAACTGTAAATAACGGATTGGTCCTGATTTTACCCCAATCCGATCCAATCCGGACCATGCTCACCCCTAAAAAATGGTACATTAGTCAAAAAAACCATTCCATAATTCCATAATGGATCCTTCGGATCACATTCCCAAAAAAATAGGACTTGGACGTCTATTAATTTTAAAATGGGACTTGGTAGACTACAACTCTCCAAAATGGGAGTTTCCAATAATTTCCCCTAAATTTAATGCATACAATTTTAATAACTAAATTTATTAGCAAGGGCAACCCAATGGTTAAGCAAGTGATTTTATTTTACCGAAATTTGGCGAGAAATTTTTAACTTAAAAATGTTTCACATTCGGGAAAAAAAAAAAAAATAGTCTAATGAGTAGTTGCAAAAGTTGTGTTTAACTTTAGACTATTTTAATGTGGAACATTGTGTTTTGGAGGATTAGATCAAAATATTGGATTGGGCTATTTTGAGAAAACGGTTATAATCAACTTTTTGGTTAAAAGCTGATTATAATAAGCTTTTTGTGAGAGAGAGAAGTGAGTTATAATCTGGAAAGTGGATTACAACCCACTTCCCAAAAGACCCCAATGTATTCTGGTTAACTTTAAATGTCATGTTTAAATAGAAATGTAAACTAATAGATTAATAGTCTTTGCAGAACATATCGGGGACTATAGAAGGGAATGGACAACTAGGTTAAAAGCTAGCTTATTGGTTTTTTTAATCACATCATCTCTTTATTTTTTTGCACGTTTTTTTTTTAAAAAGTCAAAAAGTTGACTTTTAACTTACTTCCCAAAATAAGCCTTGTTGCTTTTATGTTTGGCCATTTTTTCACTTTGGCCCTTAAAGTATTTTTTTTCCCTCCACTTTGGCACTTCATATTTTATGTTTTTCTTAATTTGTCCCAAAGACTAACTTATGTAAAAAATTAGACAGAAAATAGCACATTAACAGTCAAGAGACATAAAAGTATTTTATTATCTATGACTCATATCTTTGACACAAATTCAAATTTTTATATAATAATATTTCTTTGGGCATTGCTATATAAGTCCAAAAATTAGACCTAATTTTCAAGCTCAATGATGTGTCAATTAATTAGGATATCTAAGGTAACACTGTCTCTCTCTTATCTTCTCAATCATCAACCAATCATATCACTTATATATTATTAAATCTAAAAAATGGGTCTAAAAAGTGGACTTGTATCATTTTCTTATTCAATAAGGAATTATGTTGGACGTTGTACAATGATGATCATTCAATGCAAATTAATCAAACTTCCGCAAAAAATGATTTGGTTAGTTTTAGGTAGAGGTGTAATTTTGGCCCGGCCTAGTCCGGTCCATGTCGGGATTTGTGGCCTCCCACAAAAAATCAGACCCAACTGGGCCAGCCCATGGGTCAGAAAAATTAGGCCCAGGCCCAGAGATATTCGGGCCTCGGGCAGATCGATGGGCTCGGGCTTTGGCCAGGCCTAAACAAATTTTTTTATTTTTTCCACCAAAATTTTATTATTTTCCACTAAAAATAACACTGGGCCTCGGGCAGGCCAGGCCTTGGGCCAGGCTTTGAGTAGGCCTTGAGTGGGCCGATGGGCCAGGCCACAGGCAGGCCTAGGTGCGCTGGGCCGGCTTCAAAACGATGGCCCAAGCCCAAGGCCTTGGATTGGGCTCGGGCCTGGGCCTAAACGGGCCAAGCTCACCTCGGGCTGCCCACGAGTTACGGGCCATTTTTACACTCCTAGTTTTAGGCTTAAAAAATTCAATTCAACATAAAAAAAAAAAAATTAAAATAAAATAAAAAAGTATTCTACCTATAAAAGTACTCTAAAAAATAGACAATCATACTCAAAAAAAATTATAATATTCTGCAACTTAACTTTTATAGAATATGTACAGGCACATCAAATTCTTCATATTATATACCATCATATATGCAATTTTCAATAATATAACAAGTGTAAAAATCTTATAAATATTGAATGGTTCTTTTTCTTTTTTTTTTTTTCTATTTGATTCTTTTGAATCTTAGTACATGAATCAAACAATATAATTAATGACTTAATTATTTAGAACTAGAACCTAAACGTCCTCTAAAAAAATGGAACCAAATTGTTCAGTTGAATTGGTTTGAATCGATTTATAAATTCCACTTGTTTATTTGAAAATCCTACCAACCTTGTGAGTATTCTAAGATCTCATGGCAAGAACCAACCTTTGTGAGTGTTCTATACAAAAAAAGAGTATGTTATAATAAGGAAAAATTAGTCTAAGGTCCCTCTCCCATTTTTAGTAATGGAAAAGATCCACAATATTATTTTATAATGTCTAAGGTCCTTCAACCCCACACAGAGAAATTTGAATTCTCTCTGTGTCAACTTCTCCATTACCGAATCTTCCTTTATCTCTCTTATCTCTCGAGCAAAACCTCCTGAAGTAGTCCGAGGCTTTGATGAACAAGATCGGAACTCTCGACTCTCAGACCAAGGACTCCCTCTAAGTCCTCGAGAACCGCGAGGTCACAATAGCTAATTTCGTCTTTGCTGTGATGGTCTCGAATGGATCAAAGATTGATATCTTGACATGCGATGGTACCCTTTCGTCGAGTCACTTCCGTATTGCTGCACTTGTTGTCACTGAGAAATGGAAGAGATTTAACTCCATTACTCTCTCTCAGTGGTCATGGGTCCTTTGTTCAAAATGCCCTTGGATTGCTGTCCATAAAGTTAGTTTTTACTTATATCACTTTGTTATTGTCTTCAAAATCAGTTCATGCTCTGAATTTCTCAATTTTCATTCTTATTTCTCTCTCTCTCTCTCTCTCTCTCTCTCTCTCTATATATATATATATACACACACAGACACACAGACACACACACATACAGGCAGAAGGATATTTGCTGCTAGAGAACGTGTTTCTTCCTAGGTCTAGTGTGAGGTCTAGCCTTCATAATCTACTGCGACATTCACTTTCTAATGGTTGATTTGATTCCTAAGTTCCTAGGCTTATTCAATTCATCTCTTTCTTGTATGGCCCTTTCTTTCTTATAAGTATGACAGTCCAAGAAGAGAGGCAAATAAAAAATAGCTTAGAGTCCAGGAAAGGCAGAGAGGCCAGAGAAATTTCAAAATTTATCTGGAGAGGTAATGTTGTAGAGAGGCAAAGAAATTTCTCTGAAGAGTGGAAAGTATATAGAAGGTAGAGAAATAAGGAGTCGAAACTCACTGAATTGCTTTCTGGGTTTTCTAAACCTCCTCCATTACATTTCCATCTAGTCCAGGCTTCTGTCAAATTGAATTTAGAAAAATATTAATAATTCAATAGATACATTTGTGTTTTTATGTGCTTTTGGGAAATGATTCAACATAGCATAGACCAAACAACTCAAATAAATTCAATGTATATATAAAAATTCAGTGTCTAACACACACACACACAGACCTTCTCAGTCTTGCAGTCTTCAGATATGATCTGCAACTCTTCTTAATCATGTCGACACCTCAATAGCACTGGACCATTAGATTCCAATGGAGCCCACAATCTGTGAAAAACCCAAATCACATTCACATCAGCTACCAAATACCCACTACTACTAACTAATATCAATCTCACCAAAACAACCATGAAATGCATAACATACATATACTACATCTGTTCTAACTATTCTATTACATAAATGCCTACAACACTTTGTCACAACCTTTACATTTCAAATTCCCCTACAACTGTTTCACTTTTTTATTTCAAATCTTTATAGCTTATTCACTCAAACCCAGAGAAATTCAAATTTCTCTGGGTTCATTTTGACCAATTTTCTCAGGATTTTCAAATTTCTCTGGATTTATTTTAACCAATTAAAGGCCGGTGACGTCAGAGAAATTTTCTGGAATGTTGAGTCCAGGAAAGGCAGGAAGGGCAGAGAAATTTAAAATTTCTCTAGAGATGTAATTTTGTGGAAAGGCAGAGAAATTTCTCTGGGAGAGTGGGAAGTATATGGAAGGCAGAGAAATTTGGAGAAGGGGAGGGTAGAGAAATTTGCAGTGGGAAGTTTAGGGAAGGTCAGAGAAATTTTGGAAAGTCCAGAATTTCTCTGGACCAATTTTCTCTGTGACGTGAATTTTCTCTGGATCAACTTGAGGGACTTTAGACATTATTAAAATATTGAATGTCATTTATGCTATAAAATCTTAATACTAGGGACCTTTAAAAAAAATCCCATTATAACAATGGAGTGCATCTCTCTTTGTTTCAATTGGAAATATTTTAATGAAAGTTAAGAAAAAATATTTTTTATAATCAACAAAAAAAATAAACTTACTTTGATAGAAAATATTTTCTACTTTTGAAACATGAAAAATGTTTTTCAGATTAAAATGTTGCCAACGCCACCACACTCCCATATATTAGTTTCAAGTTACATCCAAATATAAGAAAATATTTTCTGCTAAAACAAATAGGATGCATTTGATTGGGGGGATTAGGATAGGACTATTTATTGTTCGAATTGTAATCCATTGGAAGCCTTATATTTGGGGTATTTTTTTTTTTTTAATTCACTGGACATGGAGTCCGGCTGGACTCCTAATCCCCCATATGTGGGACTAAACAATCCTAAGGGGAATGTGGGATTATTTTCATGGGAATGGTATCCCATGGGACTAATGTGTGAAATGTCTATTTTATCTTCATGCTATTACTTAGTAAATAATTGGAAAAGGGTAAAATAATCTTTTGAACATTTATAAATTATTTTTTGAGTGTTGTTAATTTAAAATTATATATTAAATAAAAATATATATTATAAATTATAAATTAAATTTAATTAAAAAATTTTAATTAAAAATAATAATTTATAAATTATGGCCTTATAAATTAAAATTTTTTAGTGTTGTTAAATTATAAATTATAAATTACAAGGGTAAAATGTCTTTTGAACATTAATTCTTATCCAGTCCGTCCAACTAAACATTGGATTCACTAAAAATAGTCATTTCTAGGCATCTAATCTCATGAGAAAACAAACACGAGATACACATTCAATCCAGTCAAATAATCCGGGGGATTCATAGTCCCAAGATTCAAGTCTGATGGATTCTAATCCCTCATTATCTAGTCTGCCCAATCAAACACACCAATAGGGAATACAATGAAAATACTACAGAATGGAGATACCATAGTTAGGTCTCATCATGTCAATATATATGTATATTCTTCATACTTCTCTAATTTAATTATGTGCATATGAACATGTTATAACAAGAAACATTTATTAAGCTTTCAAATTGTACATGGTATCAAATTTAACTAAAAGAACCTCAACTCCAAAAAGAGGAACTGGTTTATACAAGTTAACCAAGCAGACGAAAAGAAATGCTGTAGTCTTTTACAATAGTGAAGATTTTCATTTTTTTTAAACAGGTTTTGGGGCATATAATTTGCATCAATACAGTGTATGTTTCTATCGAGCATTCAACAGAGTAATGGTGATTTTGTTGACTGGACCTGTTGCTTCCTTACTTGACGAACTAGCAGCCTCAAGAACATTCCTTTCGGTGAAGAAGCCAGGTTGTTCGGCTTGAGGCAATGTACGTTCACCACCTAGCATCAGAACCACAGATGACATGCTTGGCCTATTCCCTGGAGATTGTTGCACACATAAAAGACCCTCGTGGATTAATCGTAACACTTCAGTTAGGTTGCATGAGTCCTACAAAGCCTCATCAATCAATTCCAATGACCTACCTTCTTTGTAGAGTCTTCATGCCTGAACAGATGCTCACACAATTGCACGGTTGTGAATGTTTTGGAACAGGGGAGAAAGCGGGATTTAAGACAGAATATAAGAATACTCCTAAACTAAGTATGCTTATATGGCCAAGGAGGTTGAGGTGGTGATCTGGATGATAGAAACCTCTATTTTTCTTCCTACTCACGATCTCTAACACCAAAACGCCAAAGCTGAATACATCTGATTTTACTAAAAACAACCCATCCACTACATACTCTGGAGACATGTAGCTGCTGCAGAAAAGAGTTAAATAAAGAACTAGATTTTGAAGCAATAAACAAAACATGTTGTATAGATTCTTACTATGTTCTAACCACTTTGTTTGTATTTGCTTCAGTCTCATTTCCCCGAAAACTTTGAGCCATTCCAAAGTCTGATATCTTTGGGTTCATTTCAATATCCAATAAAATATTGCTTGCTTTAAGATCTCTGTGAGTAATTCTTAGCCTGGAATCTTGATGAAGATAAAGAAGACCCCGAGAAATCCCATTAATAATGTGGAAGCGCTTTGGCCAATCCAGTAATGTGCTTCAGGTTTGATCTGTCGAAATTTTGTTTGATTTAGTAGTTGTTTGGCATATGCTAAAATAGCACATGCTATTTTAACACATTATCCTATTTAGGTCATAATCATTTTATTTAAGTCATATCACTTCTCTACCACATCACTTCAAACCAAACCCATATTTTACATATTTTCGTAAAAAGTCAAAAAAAAAATACTAATCTAGCACTTCCCAAACAACCCCTTAGTCCATGCTCCTGCTAATCGGATGAATGAATTTAACAGGATTCCTCGATGGAAAATCCCAAATTTTGGAAGACCCAATAGTTCATGCAAATGCACATGTAATACAAATTGCATATAATTTTGTTCCCATAATCAAATAAATCAAAAGGGAGCCAAATCGAAAATAGTTGTGGTATGGTATTATAGTTTCAAAAGAGCCAAACCAAAAATAAAATAGTCCAGGCTTTTGTTGGGCATGTATTCATAGATCAACATCTTTTCTTCTCCTTGAATGCAGTATCTTAGAAGCTTCACAAGATTTCGGTGCTAAAGTTTGGCAATACAAATAACTTCATTCTTGAACTCGTCAAGCCCTTGGCTAGAATTCTTTGATAGCCGCTTCACAGCTATTTCTTGTTCTCTTTCTAGCATACCCTAAGAATTACCATTATAATTGTTAGAATGCCCTGTTAAAATTTAAAAGAAAGCACCTTTTTTCTTTACTAATTATTATAACTTTAACCTACCTTTTTTTAATATGTTGCTCTGGCTGACATTGTTCCAACTTCCAACATGTGCAATTATGACCAATGATTTATTTTAAAATAATACCAAATGCATACTCAAAAGACATAATTACACAGATTTATGAAGTTTCATATGTGAGAAAATATGCATCAAGCACCAATAACAACTTAGTCGTGTAATAAGGAAAGGATAGTGAATGTTTTACTATGTTTGGGTGAGTGTGGAGAGTGGACAGATGGAGAGGATTTACGGAGTTAGAGCTTCTCTATAAGATTTTAAATAAGATTAACTTTCATTCCCATCACTACTAAGCTTTAGCAAAAGCTTAGTCTCAATCATTTTTCATTACAGCAAACTCAAATATAAAATTCTAAAGCAGTTTTATTTATCAAAATTTTACATTCAGAATGGTGAGTTCTGTATTGAAAGGTTTTATCGAACAGTAAGTATATGAATAGAAAATTTGTGGGCCCACACACAGAAATGAATGCAGTGATATGGCCTGCTGCAGCACAACATTCTATGCACTTTTCCGTGAAAAAAAGTGTTTGTAGCCTTACAGAAAAGCAATGATAAAAAATTGGAATGGTTTTATGGCTTCTACATAGGTTTCATGACTATATAAGAGTGTCTTTACATGGTTACCTTGTAAAACACGTCCGAATCCACCCTCTCCAAGCTTATTGTTGATTGAAAAGTTACTAGTGGAATTAGCTATTACAGCTAATTCGAACAATGGTAGCTCTAGATCTTCTGTTTGGCTTTTGTCAGTGCAACCTTGTTCAAGGTTGTTCATCAAATTTCTTGGAAAGCGAGGATGAAATGGATGTAAACACAATGAGAAAACTAGTTCTAACTAGTAACATACCATTACAGACTTTACCACAAAATGACACATCGGATATATACCTTCTTTGTTCAGCTGTGAATTCTTTCACTTCTTTTTTGGGAGATACAAGCTTACGCTCATGCCTATCAGAAGGAGACCAATTAACAATGCCAATGTCGCTGCCACTACCTCCCTTTTCTTGCCTTTGATGCTAGCTTGTTGGACTGTTGAATCCTTAATCCATTAACAGAAATGGTCAAGTCAGTCAGATAACACAACCATGAAAGAACAAACTTAAATGAATTTTTTTTTTTTTTTTGCCCATGAAGCTAGACTTTAGATTCCAAACCTTTGAACATTTCATATATGTTGAAGTTGTTATGGGAAAGGCGATGAGAATAGTTGAAACAGAACAAAAACATAGCCACACAAGGATTTACGTAGTTTGCTTATAAGCCTATGTCTACGGGCGAAAAATGAAGGAAGAGTTTTACATTCAATGTAAAGTCTCTCTCTCTCTCTCTCTCTCTCTCTCTCTCTCTCTCTCTCTCTCTCTCTCTCTCTCTCTTTTAACAACCTATTTACAGAAGCTCACAAGATAATCCTAGAACCTTGAAATAATCCAATCACGTCAAAATAGGCACAAATACAAATAGGAAGTTGGATCTATAGGATCGATCCATGCAGGCCGAGGATGGGTAACAAGCATCATTCGGATTGAATTCAAGACACACTGACAATAGAAATCAAAGTCCAAGACAAAAACCAAAATGGACACTTCTTTTTGCTAAATTGTAGTTAGATGTAGAAAATGTAACATAGAGGAATTTTTTGGGGAAGAAATGTGAGTGTTCAACATATTTAACTATGATTCTTACATATGTATAATATAATTATCTAATTAATTTGTGTTTGGTATGAATTCTTACCCAACTCAAAGGAAGCCATCCTTATGTAAATATCTTGCCTATTTTCACTGTACTGTTTCATATCAATCAACTTCTCAAACCAAAACAAGCAACCACGTCCACCGACTGTTATATCTAAACTTGCGTAAGCCATACAAGAGTAGTTTTCCAAGCACATTATCTCACATTCCCACAGGCTTATGCTCTGGTCAAATGAGGAGTACCGTGTGTCTAGCATCTTATATTGCGAATACTTGAGAAACCCATCTCCATTATGGCAATCCAATGGTGTCCTCCGAACACACCGATTAGACCAATCTCCATTTCTCCATTCCTTTTGGTTCTTGGGCACAAATTTATTCAAACAGCCGCATACTGGCGAGTTTCCAACATTACATTTACCATTTGGACCACATAGTTTATAATTATCGCAGCTATCAGTTGGTGCAGTCAGGTAAAGGACCCATTCCTACATTCAATCAATCCATGTCCATTACTGTATAACACTGTCATGATTCAAAGTAAACCTTGAATCAACTGAACTGATGAGTTCATAAATATGAATATAATACACCTCCTCATTGGTATAAACCAATCCATATGTGTACATAGAGTTTGGATTAAGGTTTGGAATCCCACTGAATCCGAGACCATTCCATGGCCTAGTTCTGAACAGCTTGTATGAGGAGGTTCAAGAAAGTTGTTGGAAAATTCAAAGAGCTTCGAAGATCCTTGAAGAAAAATTCGAATTCTCTAGAAGATGATGAGAGGCTTAGATTCTTCAATAGTCTCAACTAAGAACACAAAAGCAAAGAGATGATGGAGATAAGAGATTGAGTGAAGAAGAAGGCAAAGTAGCTAGAGAGAAAACAATGGCAAGGCTCTCCCACGGATCTCCCACTTTCACTCTCAAGGTTGATAATGGAGAAGGGAAATTAGTTCTTTCCCAAGAGTTATCTCTCCAAAATCCATCCCTTGTAAAGCTATGGGTAGGTACTATTTATAGGCACCTCATGATGTAGGATAGAGCCCATGTGGAAGGCACATGAGGAATATTCTCTCTAACCACCTTGTTCGAGGAGGTGACCTCTCCGAGGATGAGGAAAACCCTCGAAGAGGAGATCAACCTCTCGGCAAACCCTTCTTCTTAGCCACACATAACCAATGATCCCCAATCATCCCAAAGGGTTAAGGGTAGTCCCAGAGGACGCCCTACCGCAGAAGGACCAGGGGTAGTTCAAGAGAACGCCTTGCCACAAATATTGCTGAGTCTCAAGGACCCCCTAGATTGTGCCACCTCGACCCGGATACAGGCTAGTTTAATTGAAGAGTGAATTTATCTCCACTCACCGTCCTCGAGATCGGGTCCTTTGTTCGGACTCCATTACGCCCATGGTTCTGGTACGTAGATCCCAGAAAGCTCCGAGTCCGCAAGTGTTCTGGGACTTATTAATGGAGCGGCTTCTAGATTGCATCTGAATCCGTTCAAAGCCAAGTGCTTCGGATCTCTAGGTTCATGGATCCAAACCCTTTCGAGTCCGGGCTCGAGTAAGTCTCTAAGTTTGTGGATTCGAACCTTTCGAGGCTTAGAGCGATTCGGCCCATTTGACAATGATAAATCCAGGCCCACCAATCTTGGACTTGTGATAAATTCAGGCCCACCAACCTTGGACTATTGAGCCTAATTAATTTAGTGGGCTCAAATTAGCTCCTCTTACACAACTCAACCGACCATTACTCAGAATGTTTTGTGGGTATCCTTAAGGATCACAACGGTATGCTCTTCTAGGAAGAGAGGTGACGCTCAAAGCCCGTTACAAAGTTCTTGCCAAGCTTCATGCCTGGTAAAGGAGTATCACATGGGTAATCAAAGCTTTGCCCCAAAATATTATCATTTGCATGTTTCACAACAAGATTTCCTGACTCCATAAGTTGTGCAACAGGGTCCTGTGTGGATCCCGTCACATTGGAAGACCAAATGACACTGCCAGTACCATTGACAAGGGAAAGAATTCCAGGGTCAATTACTGTTAAGATGCCTGACAAATTGACAAGTGGAATTTCTCTATTGGCAACCCATACAACGGTCCTAATAGAAATTTTCTTGTACCATATTCCCAAGTATGTATTTTGGGAATTGCTAGGGCAGAAAAAACCCATCTCAAAGCTTCCACCAACATGAAACAATGGTATTGCGGCCTGTAATGGATTGGGTTTTGGTTATGGTGTCTACTGCGTTGGAGATTGTTAAAATGGAAAATAAAGAGGAAAACAAGAAAGGTATTTTGAGGCCTTCCATTGATAGTCTAATGTCTAATTCATGAAATTCATCTGTTTTTATAAATGAAAACTCAAGAAATCTTACAGCACAGTAAGTCTTCAATTGGACTTTTCTATGGTTACTAACCTAGTACCTTTCATTTGGACTAGGAAGTCAATCAAAAAGACTTGGAATTGAAGTAATTTAATGCTAATTTGGACTATATTCACATCTTAGTCATTGCATCAAATCAACAACCTGGATTTCCACATGTAGAGATTAATGCTGTCTAATGTTCATAACAAGCACAAATGACATAGGAGTAGTTATAAATTACACAAACCAGTGTTGCTTTCTTTTTCTTTTTTTTTTTTCGATTTGATCAACAAAGAAACAACTTTTATTAGAAGAAAATGAAGCAGAATATAACAACAATCATATGCACCATACCGCAACCCCACAAAACACCCAACAACACATGCAAAAATCCCAAAAACTACACCAAAGCAATCAACATACTGACCTCTACATATAAACATTTTACAAAACAGATGATAAGCATGGCACAAATTTGATGCCCAGTCCTCCCTCATGCTCCAACTCCAAGCATTCCAACACTAGGCCACCACATAATGGGCTGTTTGGTAGAACTGTTTATAATTTTTATTTTTATTTTATTTAGGGAATCTGTGCAAATAGTGCAACTTTTATTTATAATTTATTAGACAAAAATAACTTAAATAAGCTAAATATAACTAATTGTCTAAAAATTGATCGAGGGGTACTTTTGACTTTATGTTTCGATTATACCCAGCATCCCAAAGATCAAATTTTCAACAGGAGCAAAACAATCAAAGTTTTTTGTGATCTTGTTAGGTACACATAAAATTTACCCCAAAAAAACTGCAGAATTTTTTTTTAAAATGGTTGAAATTCATTTTATGTCTCAATATAAAATAATTAAATTTAAATTAAACTGTTTGGATCATCAAAAGGACTTATAATGGGCCGACTTGGACCATCTAATTAAATATTCCAAATCCAATCCCTTTTCGAATCTACAACTCTAGGGTTCCAGGTTTTAGGTTTTAAGGTTGCCACGAACATCATGATTTGATCAAGGGTAAATCAAAAAAATAAATAAAATTTGGACTTGCAGTTCCAAAGTTTCAAAAACATAAAAAAAAAATGACATCAACTATGAAGTAGTAGGACCCAAACACATGAATTTTTGGTAAAGGATTTTATTTTTTTCCAAATGTTATTCTCTTAAAGCTTGTCTGCTTCTCTGTTCAAATTTTGGATGTAATGAATCCAATTATAATGAGAAGATATATTTTGAACTATCGTTCTCGCAGATTGGGTTGAGTCAGATGGCCTTTCAACTACCATTCGTTTAAATTTAAGAAGATTGAAAATATCAATTGGCATCTGTCTTCTTTATTAGTGAATGTTGATTGAGAGGGCCGTGCGGGTCTTTATAGTTGGCGGATGCAAATTAAGTGAACCATACCGGTGAATACAAATTGATTTGGTGGTTTGAATTTTACAGTCTTGGGCTTTTTTTAAACTATTTTTCAGTAATTTTTTACTATTTTATGTCCAAAATTTTTTATTGTCCATTTTTTATAATAAAAATAAAGACTTAACTTTTATATTTCATAAATAGTAAATATAATTAGTAAATAAAAGGTCACTTTTTAATACACAAAACATACCTTCATTTTCTTAGGAATATCAGCAGATTAGGTTGGGTCCGGTGGCCTCTCATCCGCTATCCGTCCAAAATTAGATGTAGTGACGGAACTAGGAGAAGACTATAGGATGTCATGGCCCCCCTTATTTTTGTGAAAAATACTATTTGTCATAACATTTAAAATATATATATCATTTTATATATAAAATGTCCCAAGCATAAAAGATATAGGGGAAATTTTTTTCAGGTCCCTGGTATTAAGATTTTATAGGATAAATGACATAATATTTTCATATTTGTTAAAGTCCCTCAACATTTCTACAAAGATTGACTCAAAGAAATTTTGCCCGACTCAGAAAAATTTCAATTTTCACAAAGAAATTTCTTTGATTTCACAGAGAAAATTTCAAAATTTCTCTATGATTAGACTAGAGAAATTTCAAAATTTCTCTAAGTCAGGTGAAATTTCTTTCTCTGTGATCATATCAAAGAAATTTCGAAATTTCTCTGAGTTTGGTGAAATTTCTTTGAGTCGAGCAAAATTTCTCTGAGTCGAATTTTCTCTATGAAAATGTTGAAAGACCTTATCTAATAAAAAAAATATATCTTGGACCTCTCCTACTACACAAAGTTGGAGAATGACATTTCACTAATTTTTCCAAAGATACATATATATATATATATATCATTTTTATCTCATTTTGTGTTCTCTTTCTATTTTGTACTAAAAAAAAAACTTCTTCTTCCTGCTAGAGATTGTTTCTATGGTATTTAATATTTTTTTTATATATATATAATTTATATATCATATTATATATACATGTATGTTTGTATATATGGTGAAACAATTTATTCGTCTTTTAGCTCCTCTGATGATAAAATCCTAATTTCATCCCTGCTTAAATGAATTGAAAAAATTACAATCGTATCTATCTACTTAGATCATTAAAATTGTCTATTTTGTAATAGATTGATTCCAGCCAATCGACTTTGAAGAATCTAATGGATACTTATCCACCCCTACTTTGAACTTTGTCATTGTCCTACATTGTGGAAATATTACTTGAAACAGACAACCTTTGAAAAGTGCATTATATGAAGCTGTTCTCACTGATGGCCCCCAACAAGCTGCACACACATGTCAAGTCACCCATCCCTCTTAATGCCAACTTCTGAAATTGCCATTTCAGTCTTCTAGTGTGCAATTATTTATTTATTTAATATGCCACATCTATACTTCTACATAAAGACACAATTGAAAAGAAGTTTTGTCATGATTTTTGTACATTTAAAATAATCCTATACATAACTGTCATCTTTCTCAATCTTAACTACTTCAAATATTTGTCATAATTAATTTAAATTTTACACACACTGTGTGCTTACACTTTTGATATATGATATATATACAATAAATAATAAATAATAAATAAAATTTCGATACTCATATCAACCCATCAAACCCTTCATTTTCCCTGTACTAGACATGAAATTGAAGATCTCCAGTCCAAAAGGTTGGATTCTGAGATATACCAATAAAAATAAATAAATAAAATAAGTGAGACATATCTTTGATTTGAATTTAAAATTTATTAAATTTCAATAATTTATTATTCAACTTGTTTAGTAGCCCTAGTCCTATGATTGTTGTTAGTTCTTCATTTCAACCATAAAATATAAATAAAATAGTAAAAACAAATAAATAACGACCTCTAGTAGTACCATCGGTCCTTTCCATTTCATCTTTTAATTTCTATAAATTTATTTGGTTGGTAGATTTTTCTTACTTGAAGAGCCATGATCTGAAATCCTTTAAATCATGGAGTTTAAACGGTTTGATTCAGTCAGTATTGAGAGAAAGTTAGCGCCAAATCTGATTTTTTAGATTTGATGGTTAAAGAATCGACAAAAAGGGTAAGAAACAATTTAGTTTTATCGATTTTTTCAATTTGGTAGAAAGGAGGAATTTACACGATATGTTTAAGCATTTAATGCAAGAAAAGTTTGAAAGTTGTTATAAAAAATTTCCATCCCTAGTTTTTATCACAAAAAATATAAGGGAAATTACAACAGAAAATCAAGTATTATCCCTTATAATAAAATGAAATTTAAGTTTTTAATTTTGTCAATTGAAATCTTAAATTTTTGATTTATTTTTAATTAAACTATTTGACTATTTTTGTTAAAGTAAAACTAACAGAAAAAATGATATTTTAGTCACTATTTTCAATAAAAAGATATTTTAAACATTTTATGTACATCTTTATTGAATTTAATGACCTTTTTTTTTTCTGTCGGTTTGCTTAACAAAAATAGACAAATATCAAAATTTTAGGTTTAAATTGATAAATTAGAAATTCATGATTTATTTTATTATAAGAGTCAAATTTTAGAATTTTTTTTTAATATAATTTTTCTATTTTATTTTATTGATCATTTATCTTGTATGATCATCTTCTACGCTTAAAGAATTAAAATATAAAATATTTAAATATAATATTTATTTTGATTGACTCCATCTCGATGAATTTTGAGCTAAACGATTGGATTTCATCAATTTTTCTTATGAATAGCCAATGTTTTGTTGAATTGTCAAAGTCTTTAACAGTGTTTATAATTGGCAGAACTGAGGTTTATTATTTTTTAAGTAGGTAACTCAACAAGAAATTTCTTATTTGTCCAATTTTTAATGAATCAAGATAATCATTTGTTCCGGCATAAATAGTCGTTATCTAATCTTTCATCGTAAGATAGGGATGGAATTTGGGCGGGTTCGACCCGAGCAATTCGAGTCTAGTCTGAATTTTTTAAAGTCTTGAATAAGATATTTTTGAATTCGGTACAAGTTTGAATAAAAATTTAGAAGCCCGAATTAAATTTAGACGAGCTTGGATAAAAATATCAAACAACACTGAATTATATATATAGATATATAAAAATATTAAATATATATATATAAATTATTAGTCATTACATAATATTAAAATAATTTAAATCATTAAATCATATTGAATATATATTATTTACACAAGCAAGTAACACAAAATCTTACATTTTTATTTTCACTCATAAATTGTAAAGACTATCATATCGATATCTCTCTTACATTATATAAATTATTTGTTTTGATATTATTAATGATTTTCTTTAAAAAAATATAAATAGGGTTTAATTTTAATAAATTAATAATTTAGCTGCAAAAAAAAAAAAAAAAAATCTTCAAATTTATGTACAGTTCAGCAACTCGGGTTTAACTCGGGTTGGGCTTAGATAGACAACCTCGGGTTACAATTTAGACTTGGGTGGACCTAGACAACACAACTTGAGTTTAGCTTAGATAACCTCCTAACCCGACTGAGTCCCAAGGCCGGCCCAACCTTCGATGAGGCCTAAAGCAAAATTTCAATTAGAGGATTTTTTATATTTAAATATTTTGCAATACAAATTTTGGGAGTTATTTAAAGCCTTTATGAGGGTTATGAAATGAAAAGAATTGAAAAGTACAAAGTATCAAATAAATATAATTTATAAATTCAAAGTGAAGATCATGTCAAGCAAAACAATGTGAAAATTGAAAATAAACTTGTAAAACATATTTTAAATTGATGGAGGCATTTTTCAAAATAACTCTTTTTAAATTAACATATTGGATAATTTTAAATTTGTGTAATTTCTTTTCAATGTGAACCTTCCAAAAAAATAGTATGGGTACTTTATACAAACATATAACAAATGGGTAGAGAACTTTTTTTTTTTTTTTTTTCTCAATATGTATAACATGCATTATATTCATGGGTTGAGATCTTTTTATTATAATATTTCAAAATAAACCTTTTAAAAAAACACACATATATAATTATAATTTCTTTAAATTTAGAGGCCTTCTCCACAAATTGGGCCTAAAGCCTTTGCTTTTGTGGCTTGGCTATTAAGTTGGGCCTGCCAAGCCCGCCCAAGTTGCACTCCTACCACAAGAGGAGTTGATTGGGATTGTTTGAACAATTCACCCAATCGTTGACCTCTTATCAATTGATTCTCCATAGCTTTATTGAGATCAAATTAGCAGCAAATTAATACACTTGACAGGTCCAATCAAACCATCATGCTCCATTTCTGGTGGAGAAAAATATTTTTTGCATTTTAGTTTGTTTTGATTGAAAAATATTTTTTTCTTTTAAAAGATAAAAATCGTTTTATGAATTGAAGTCTTATTAATGCCATATTACCACCACCATCTCACCTCCACTGCCACACCACCAATATCACTATGGTTGTTGTCACCACCACCACTTCCATCGAATAAAGTGTTACATAATATGGCTTTTGCGACTACACTTCTAGCTTAGCGTTTTTTATAATGTTATTAGTTTTTTATTTTTTATTTTACAAAAACCAAAAGCAAAAATAAAACTTATTTGATATGCATAATTGTTTTTAAAACATAAAATAACAAAAATAAAAATGAAAAAATATTTTCTCTCTCCTCTCTTCCTTCCCTCTCCTCTCCTCTCCTCTCTATCTCCTCTCCTCTCTATCTCTATTCAAACAATCTTAGCACTCTCACCTCTCATCCCTCTCTCTGATTTGGGTTTAATTTTGTGTGAACTCATTCATTTTTTGACAAAGAAAAACAGAGATTTGAGCTTATTGGAACCTCGTTGAATGATGAAAGTCCCAATAATTGGTGAATGATTTGTGGCTGTGGCTGTGGGATTTTTTTTTTATTCTAATTTTGATTTTGATTTTTTTTTCCTTCTCTGAAACTAGTTTTTTTTTCTTCTTGCTAGGTTTGATGAATCTCTTTTTCTTCTTCTTTTTCTTCTTCTTCTTCAACTTCATGAATCAAACCCACTTTGTCTATTCAAAAAAAAAAAAAAAAAAACAATTTGCAGAACTCTATGAACCAAAAAAAAAAACCATTTCTCCATGATGAAGACCTAGAAGAGAGAGAGAGAGAGAGAGAGAGAGAGAGAGAGAGAGAACACTAAGCAAGATGAAAACCAGTCTCAAGAGAATGAAGACCCACCATTTCTCTGTAATGAAGACCCCGTTTCTCTTCTCTCCTTTTCTTCACACTAGCTCACCCTCAACCTGTTTGTGGAAATGCCGAGCTTAAATCAGTCATGGACATGAAGGCAAATCTTGACCTAGATGTTAGATTACTAAAGGAAAAAGAAAGAGGCGAGACCCAAAAAAAAAAAAAAAACATTTTGGCACCGCAAGTCATTTGAGCCACTATTTTCTCAAGCTACCTAGTGGGGTTGAACAAAAATATATGCTTGATGAGTTGTTGAAAGTTTAAGAAGTGGGGGTCGTCAAATATATTCTATCTACCACACATACCATATTATTACCACACTGAGGATTACCATACTTAGATTTTTCTTCTCCTATATAAAGGAGTCTTGTATATACATAATATTGAATATATACATAACATATATAATATTCTCTCTCTCTCTCTCTCTCTCTCTCTCTCTCTCTCTCACACACACACACACACACACACACATATTGTAACATGATATCAGAGCCAAGTTAAGTATCTAGTAATTTCACTTCACTGGCGGGCGGCAGCCTTGCCTTGGCTGCCTGCCGGACCTCAACTCAATCCACTACCATAGTTTCCTTTCAATATCGTTTCGTGGTGATTTCCTCATTTGTCCGTTAGTTTCTCTATATTCCTCTATCACCAACCAAAGTTTTGCTACATCTCCCAACTCCAGCCATCGCTGTCATCTCACCCTGTTCCCACAAACCCATCGCCATCTCAATATCATACTACATATTTTATTATTTTTTCTTCATTAGCTTCAACAAAAAAACTAAGTTTTATTACACATTTTTTTATTTATTTTATTCCTACTATCACATGGGCTTGCTTCCACCAACCCATCCAAAAAAAAAAATTCCTTTCTTTCTTAAAAAAAAAAATCTCTTTTCTGCTCCACTCTATTTTTCCCTCTGCTTCAACCTAAAATAGGTTTCTATCTTCAACCCTATTTGAGTTTGAAGGGGTATTATACATATATCATGGTGAGCATGGTTATACACCATGCAAACCACCCAATTTGCCTCATTGGCACATGCAAACCTCACTAAGTTGCCCCCTTGGCGCACTACCTAAGTCGTCCCCTTAGGGCACTCCCTAAGCCACTCCTTGGCACACTACCTAAGTCGCCCTCTTAGCACATTTTTTGTTCCTTTCCAAGTTGTCTCTTGGCGCACATGGTTCCTTTCCAAGCTGCCCCATTGTGCACTTCTTTATCTGTTGCCATCATCGTTCAACATGATGTCATAAGTTATATGTATGCCACGTTTGCTGGTTCAACATCCAATTCTTCTTCAATGGTTCGACACAACCAAAAATTGTCTTCCAGGTGCACCTTTGGCGCTCTTGGACAGTTCGACATGACCTCACCAAAAACTGTCCCCCGGCATTAGTTTCGATCCGGACTTTGCAATCTATTTGCCTCAGATCTATCCATATTTTTAGTTTTATTTCATGTTTTAGTTCCTCTCTCCAAACTCAAGTTATTATCCTTACTTGAGTTTAAGGGGAGGTGTTAAATATAGTAACTATATATTCTAACTATCATAGATACCATATTGTATTCATTACCATACTTAGGATTATCATACTTAGATTTCTCTCCTCCTATATAAAGGAGTCTTGTATACACATAATATTGAATATACACATAACATAATATTCTCTCTCTCTCTCTCTCTCTCTCTCTCTCTCTCTCTCTCTCTCTCTCTCTCTCGAATATTGTAACATGGTATCAAAAGTTTTCTGTTTCACTCCTCCACAATAATCACCAAAGCGCTAAAAGTAAAGAATTTATTTTATTTTATTTTATTTTTTTGAGGAAGCATAAGATGCATTATAATATTAACGAAATCGCAAGAGTGAGTACATTATCACAATACAACATTACAATGAAGGATTAAAATAAATATTGCACAACCCACGTACTATCACCATGAATAGTGGAGAAAACTTCTATCAACAACCGCTGTGAGTACCTACACATTGGTTAGAAAAAATAAAAGAACGCACCATACCTCATAGGTCAAGACGCCAACGAAGAGCATCATCTTAAGAGAATGCGAAAGAGGCTTGGGTCTTTCTGACTGGCTTTTATGCAATGAGCTCCTTTTCGCTTGACATGATCTATGCTTTGAGAGGATTGGATAACTTCCATTGCATTGCGGATGTCCCAATGCCGGACCAAATTTTTTTTCATGCTCATTTGTCCTAGTTCAAATGTTATCCAAAGTAAAGAATTTTGATTAAAAGATGAAAATAAATTCACTAAAAATAAAAAATTTACTCACTTTTTTTTTTTTTTTTTTTTTTTTAAGATAGGGAATTAAGTCACTTATAATTTGTAAATTGAGCCAAAGGAGACATTAGTAAATGTTGGTTAGTCATGTGTTGGTAGCCAAACATAGATAAAGTTAGAACATTTATTTTTTTGAAATTAAATATATGTGTTATGATTAATGGATCAATCTGATTTATTTATTTATTTCTGAATGATTTACCTACACGAGATTACAAAATTAATAAATCAAATTATTGAAGTTAGATTCATGATAGATCTCATGTGCAATGGTGGAGCTAGAAAATCAATTTAGAGATGCCACCTATTAAACAAATTCAAAATGTGTATTCTACTAGTCAACAATAATAAAATAATGGATAAAAAACAATTTTAGTCTCTAAAGTATGCACTTATTGTTATTTTAACCTCTTAAATTTTAATTTTGTCATTTTAATCCTTAAAGTTACTAATTTGAGTCATTATGGTTGTGAAGCTAACGTTTGTTTCCCTTATTAACGAAAATATATTTTATCCTGTTTTTGCAAGGGCAATACTAGAAACCGAGAGAGAGAGAGAGAGAGAGAGAGAGACAGAGACAGAGACAGAAAACGAGAAAAGAAGAGATTCGAATGTAAGGTTTTAGTTGCTTCAGAAATTGGTGAGGAAATCTAACTTCATTTGTGTTTGCTTTATTTTACTGGGGAAGATACAAATCAGTGGGGTTTTGGAAAAATATTTACAGATTATTGAAAAAAATTATGAATTTAATTATTAATATCTATAAATTTTATCATGAGTTTGAATTTTATTTTGCAAAAATTCACTGAGGTATAGTTCTCCCTATTTTATTTTATTTCTCACAGCTTCTAACCAAGAAACACATGGAGTTGATGTTGGTCTTTTGGGTGAAAAGAATAATTTTTATTTGGACATGGAAATAGGTGATGACATTCTGTCACATATTGATCTTGGGTCATATGGTGGGTTTAGTACTACTGTTGGTGAAAGTCATGTCCAGAGGAATGATTTAGGCTTAGGTGAAACTGAGGGTCACATGAATGAAAATGATACTGAGTGCCAGAGGGATGAAACTGATACTGAGGGCCAGAGAGATGAGGGGACTAGAAGAGAACATGATTCTGATTTGGATTCAAGTGACTATGAAGGTTGCATAGATAATGAATATGGCATATGTATTGATGATGACAAACTATATGAGTCTAACATAGATGCAGATGTTGAATGGTATAGGGTGAAACAGATTGTGCAAGGAGAAAATTGGGATGCTGGGGTCTTGAACTTTAATGAAGAAGCTGAGGAGAGTGACATTAACTCTGATTATGGGGACTCAGATGAGTAGTTGAGCTCTGACAGTTCATCTGATGATGACACATCTAGATCCAAGAGGCTCATTTTAAGCATTTCAGACCTGAAACTGACATGAGGGACCCTGAATTTAAGCATGATATTTACCTCTACAAGGAGTGCAAGGCTGCAGTCAAAGAGTGTGTATTGAGGAAACAAAGAAAGGTGAAGTTGGTGAGAAATGACAAATTAAGGGTCAAAGCTGTGTGTAAAAGAGGATGTGCTTGGGTTTTGTACGTGTCTAAATATGAAGGGGATGCATTTAAAGTGAAAACTTATAACAAGAAGCACACTTGTTCTAAGACATACAACAATAGGAATATAACCTCTAAGATTTTAGCACAGAACTTTATAGAGGAACTCAGAATCAATCCAAATTGGCCTGTCTCTGCCATGAAGCGAAGGATTAGAAAGGATTTGAAATTGGATGTATCAACAAGTCAAATTTATAGAGCCAAGAAAAGGGCATTTCTAATGATTCGTGGAACTGATGCTAATCAATATTCCAAGCTTTGGGACTATTGTGAAGAGTTGATGAGGAGAAACCCTGGCTCCACTGTGGTGATAAAAGCACCAGATGCTGAGGGACTTAGAGAGCCAAAGCCAAGATTTTTGACATTATATGTTTGTTTGGTGACTTGCAAATGGGCACTTTTAGAAGGTTGTAGACTATGTGTTGGTCTTGATGGTTGCCATATAAAAGGTACACACAATGCGCAATTGTTGATAGCAATTGGTATTGTGGGGGCATATTTTGTGAATGACAGCACATGGCCGAGGTGGCGTCGATGTGTCTGCCACATGGCTTGGTCATGTGCGAGATGATCTCGGCTAGGCCAAGGTTATCTTTGGAGGAATCGAAATCCGAGATGAGCGGATAAGGGATAAGAGTCCTAGAATGGAGAAGGACCTCAGTCTAGATAAAGATAAAGCTCTTAAGGAGTTTATCTCTATCTAGCTGGGAGTCCAAGATGAGTATTGAACCAAAATCCATTAAAGCTAGGCTTCTACAGGGATCAGGTTAGTGCTGGTTATAAAAAGAAGGCACCCTCATAGGTCTGAGGTAACTTTTTATGCTCTGTCCAGTGAGTTAAGTACTATTGGCGATCTTTGAGAGATAATTACTGACTTGATCGTCAGAGTGCCCCTGAGTGGACGAACCACTGTTGGATTCTTATCTTTCCATAACAAGTTGTTCGGGCTTAATCTATTCTACTGGTGCTCTCCTGCTGAGTTTCCCTGTCTAGTTATGTGGTTAAAAATCAACACCCACAATTTGGCGCCGTCTGTGGGAACGTAAGGAGAATAGATGGCCAATGACGAACAGAAAGAAAAGATTGGGGACGACATCCTAATGGGAGTGGTAAACATGCCGATCCTAACATGGAAAAAGAGAACCCTAATGAAGGACCATGGGATCCGAATCTCGCGGAGAAGGACGTCAGCTAAAAAGGAGACCAACCAAAGAAAGCAGGCCGAGACAAATACTATCACGAAAGTGACCTCCAGGTATGGAAAGATAGATGCTTGAGGAGGGACGGCGAGATGAAAGGAATGGCAAACAAGTTGGCAAACCTACAATCGGTTGTCAACTTCATGATGCAGAACAATGTCATGCAACCACTGTTTCCATTGAAGGACACGCCGATTCTAGCGGCGAGAACGATACCGAAGGAGGCAAAAGCGGCCCCAAGAGCCCTCAAAGACGACAAGGTGAAGGAACGCTCACATCGGCCTTCACGGGACACCAAGCGAGCAGAGTCAATGAGAGTGGAGTCGTAGAGGATACCTCGTACAAAAAGAACTTATGTCAAGGAATATCAGCATCTCCAAGGGAAGGAACTTTGTTTTGACACGATGAATGAGGAAAAGTCCAAGAGAACTCATAACGATACCGGGAGCAGCGCACCCAAAAGGCTGAAATCTGTTGACAGCCGAGCTCCTGGTCGGACTATGGGAGATTTGAGGGACTACCTCTAGAGGAAGCGGCAAGACGTCGAGGTTACATCTTCGGTCAAGCTGAGAATGCCGTTCTTAGTGAAGTTGGATAAGTTCGAGGCCCCAAAAAGGTTCCACATGTCGAGGTTCCAGATATATGACGGTAAGTCAAATCTGAACTTTCACGTTGGCTTATACCTAAATTCAATGGCCTTATATACTGGGAACGAACCATTGTTGTGCAAGGTGTTCCCCTCATCCTTTGGAAAAATTAAATCGGATTGGTTTCACAAGTTACCGAAAGAAACTGTGAAAAGTTGAGAAGACTTGGCCGAGATGTTTGTGGCCAAGTTTGTTACAAACAAATTACAGCTGTTGAGGGTAGACTCCCTAATGGCTCTGAAAATTGGCGAGAGTGAAATCCTCAAGGCTTATGCCAAAAGGTATTACGAGGTGTTCAACCGAATACCAGGATGCAACCAGGAGTTGGTGGTCGTATCTTTTAGGAACGACCTGGAGGATGACTACATGCTTCGAAAGTCACTGGCAAAGACTCTGCCGAAGAGTATAAAGAAGCTCATGGCTAGGATCGAGAAGTATGCGAAAGCAAAATAGGATACGCCAAGAACAAAGGTATCAAAGCAAGAGAAGAGGAACGGCTCGCCGAAGTAATACAAATTTTAATAGACAAGAAATAGGACTGAGGGTTGCACAGGCAGTCACCACTGTGTTGCGAATACCAATTTATAAAGTCTTGGAAAGGATCAAGAACCAGCCGTATTATAGAGCACTAGAGAAGATTCCTGACGAATTTATAGGAAGAAGCCTTGGGAAGCACTGTGCCTACCACAATGAGGATGGGCACCTGACTCAGGGGTGCAGAGCCCTGAAGACACATCTGGAAGATTTTGTTAGACAAGGTCACTTAAGAGTCCTAGTAGATGAATCCAGAACGAGGGAAGAGTGGGCAAGGCTACCCCAGGCACCGGCAGCACCACCTCTACCAGTACTATAACCGCAAGCAAACGAACCTCGAGTGATCAATGTGATTCACTCGAGAGTCAATGAGAACGAGGTATGTGGGGAGACTTAGAAGGTGAAGCATTTACAGCATGTGTATCAGCCCCAGCAAAAGAGGCCTAGGACAGACGAGTACCAGGGACCAATGGTATCCTTTACTGAAACAGACCTAGACATGGTGCAGCATCCACACAACGATGCTCTAGTAGTGACCCTCAAGATTGGAGAATGCCAGGTAAGGCGTATTCTAATTGACCAAGGCAGCTCTTGTGACATCATGTATGTCAGATGCTACAAGGAGCTCGGCCTTCACCGAGATGATTTGGAGCAGTCCAACAGCCCAATGGTTAGGTTCAATGGAACGCTGACATTGCCCCTAGAAGCAATAAATTTGGAGGTGTAGGCAAGCACCAAGAAAGTAAGCACAGAGTTTACAGTAATTGACAACCCCTCCCCTTACAATGTTATCTTAGGGAGGCCATGGTTACACGCAGTAAGGACAGTTCCCTCAACACTGCACCAACTATTGTGCTTCCCAACAGAGCATGGAATTGAGGAGGTCAGAGGGGATCAGGTGTAGGAAAAGAATTGCTCCATGGCAGCAATGAAATCCACCTACAACGTGCGAGAAGCAGAAACAATAGAGATTGAGGACGAGGACATGGAGCTCCTGGATAACGTCAGCAAAGAACCAACACAAAAAAATGAGGAAACCTTAAAGAAGATCCTAGTCCAACAATGGGATGAAGAACGTTTCTTCTTTCTCGGCTCAGGTTTGGCCGAGGAGGAGAAGAAAGAATTAGAGTCATTCTTGCGAGCAAACATAGTGGTGTTTGCTTGGACGTCATACGAGATGCCTGGCATTGATCTTGAGGTCACTTGCCATAGACTAAATGTAGACAGGTTCGTTAAACCTGTCATTCAGCAAGCAAGGAAGTTGACGTTGGTTCATATGGAGGCAGTCGAGGAGGAAGTGGACAAATTGTTGGAGGCCAGAGCCATTCGGGAGGTAAACTACCTAACTTGGTTGTCAAACACAGTTGTTATGAAAAAAAGAATGAGAAGTGGAGGGTCTGTGTAGACTTCACCAGCCTAAATAAGGCTTATCCCAAAGACAGTTTCCCACTCCCCAAGATCGATCAATTAGTAGATGCTACTTTAGAGCATGGAAGGATGAGCTTCTTGGACGCTTACAGGGGGCACCATCTGATAGCAATGTACCCTCCTGATGAAAAGAATACTGGATTTGTCACTCCAAAAGGGTTGTATTGCTATAGAGTGATGCCTTTCAGGTTGAAAAATGCAGGAGTAACCTACCAGAGGTTGGAGACCAAAATGTTCAGACATCTGATTGGCAAAATAATGGAACTATACATTGATGACATGGTCGTGAAGACCAAAGAGCCTGAGAATCACTTGGCCGACTTAAAGGCAGTTTTTGATATTCTTAGAACATACCGACTCACTCAATGCTTCAAAATGTGCATTTGGAGTTGGGTCTAGTAAGTTTCTAGGATACCTGGTTACTAGAAAGGGCATTGAGGCAAGCCCAGATCAAATCAAGGCCATCCTTGACTTAAAGAGCCCAACATCGGCAAAACAAGTACAAATGCTGACAGGAAGGGCTGCAGCCCAGAATAGGTTTATAAGCAAAAGTTCAGATAAGTGTAAACCATTTTTCAGTTTATTAAAGAAGGCCACAGATTTTTTGTGGACAGAGGAGTGTGAAGTCGCCTTGACCGACTGTAGACACCCCATTTTTTACGGCCCTTTAAGACTTAGATATTTTTGCAGGTACATTCGATGGTAAGTCTGATTGCTCATCGAGCGCTTGAAGTACGCGGCAGAATGCCACAGATTTGAGTTTTCCAAACCCTGCATCCATTTTTGTCTTATTTTTGAACCATGCCTAGGTCTTTTCAGCATGAAATCTTAGATGGCCTGCCAGCCATCCTTGGAGGCTGTCGGCCACCACTTCTCCTTTGCTGCCCATCAATGAAGCCTTGTCGGCCATCAGTGTTTCCTGTAGATATTTTGTGATATTTTGTGCCAGTTGTTTGCACAAGTTCATGCATCTTCCAACACGTGTATGGATGAATGTTTGTGAGAGGATTTTGTATTTTCTATATATAGGACCCCTCTGTTGCATGTGTGGGGGTTAGAAAATTTGAAGACAAAAAAAATCTCTCTCTCTCTAGATTTCTCTCTCTCTCTTACAATTTTGTGCTAAGTGCTTGTTTTCTCTACAGTTTTACATACTCTACCTTAACCAAATTTGCTAGTCTTGGAGCTAAGGTAACTTGGGACCTTCTTTGAGCTCTAGAAGGTGGTTTTGGCTTGGATTGTTGGCCAATTTGTGTTTTGCTTCAAAGGTACAGCACTTGCCTTGTTTATACTTGTTTTGTATACTTGTTTTGCCATTGTTTTCAATTGTTTTGGGGTTGGTTTTGAGCTGTAAAAAGCTCTATTTTGGTGGATTAAAAATGATGTTTTGAACCCCTTTTAGTTATGGGGTGGTTCACCTTTCTTGTTTCCTTGTGTCTAAAGCTTTTGTACCTTTATTCATCACTTTAAAACCAAATTTTTTGGGCCTTCTAACCACTGAATTTAAAGGTTTTTCAGTGGTAAAAAACTTATTTTGAAGTCCAAAATTGGAAGGATTAGCCTTCCCTCCTTGTGTCTTGCTTGCATGCCTAGCTAGCTTCACATGTTAGCATGTTTTTTTAGCCTTACTTAGCTCAAGTCCAGCATGTCTTAGCCTCTGAAATAACCTATTTTAGCTCTGTTTTGGGCTGGTTAGTTAGTTTGAGTCTTGTTTTGCATAGTTGTAGTGCAACCCAATGCATTAGCTTAATGTTTTGGCTTTTTGTATCTTGAGTCCAGCATGTTTTAGACCATATTTGGGGCTGTTTTGGCTCTGTTTTTGGTTGTTTGTTTCATTTGAGCCTTGCATGGCATGGTTGTAGTGTTAATTCCTTCACTAGCTTAGTGTTTTAAGGCTTTAACCCTCATTGGTGTGAGTTGGTTGCATGTTTAGTGCTTTTATCATTCATTTCCAGCACTTTAATCATCTCTGCAATCCCCATCAATTCTTCACTTTTGATTTGCTTTGAAAGTGGTTTCAAGCCATTTGTTTGCCTAAGTATGAAATTGAGGTGTTACACCTAATGGTTTAATCCCTTAGGGGGTTCATTACCAACAGTGTAATGTCTCTTTAATACCCAAAACAACTTGTGGTTTGAGCCCTCTTTCCATTAGAGGACACTCACTAATGGACTTAATGGATTAAAGAATGATTTGGTAATTAAAATGTGTAAACAAAAGTGACAAGATAAGCATGTCTTTGTGTTGCATTGCATGTGTTCAAACCAAACGTTAGTTTGAACACCAGGAAAATGGGCATTTCATACTCAAAAGTGATGAAATGTGCCATTTTCCTTGGTCTCCATTGCCCTGGATCATACATGATAGGGTGGTAGTCATTCGAGTCTTATTTGTGCATTTATCGAAATTGTACAACTTGGATCTTTAGCCATCATGCAATGAAATTGCTTGATTGGTGGTTTTGGATCTAAGTGTGTCATTCCTTTGAGGTTTTGAGATGATAAGGAGGCATACAGTATAAACAAATCCTTGAAAAAACCTTCATTTTGCTCTGTTTGTGCTCTATTGCAGTCTGGTGATCCAAAGCATCAGTGGCCGACAGTGCCTCATTTTTGGCCAACAGATGGCCGAAAGCAACCACCTATGGCCGGCAGGCCACTGATGTCAACCTAAGCAAAGATTTTGTAAGGTGGAGCAGAAAGGTTCTGAAGTATGCTCAACCCTGCAAACAGAGGCTTTCGAGAGCAAAACAGAGGTCTTTTCGGGGCCAAAACTGAGCATGTGCATCTTCCACTTCCCGAGGCGGAGCAGTGGCAACGTAGTTTAATGCCTTGCATGCTTAGTTAGTGTGCATTTGTAAATTAATTAATTAGTTTTCTAATTAATTAAAGTGTTGTAATAATTAGTAATTAGCTTAGCTAGTTATTCATTTGATTTGTAATAATTAGTCTAATTAGCTTAATTAGATTAGTTTAAATAGCGTAGCTAGTTAGCTATTGTTCATTTGGACCCTCCTTCGTGAGGGCTTAATGTTGTAATGAGTGTGCGTGCCTGTGTATATGTTTTCCAACCCCATGTCTTTCTCCCTTTTATTTAATCGCTTTCGATGGTTAGATTAGGGACATGTTTCAATTAGCATATCACATGCTTGCATCCATTCATTTGTATTGCATGCACCGAGGCTCGGTGCATCATTCAAACTGCATTGCAATTTCAATATCTTCTTTGAATAAGTGTTTAATCGCATGTTGTTCAAATTGATCCATATGTCATATTAGTAGCCGAGCCTATTAATTGCATTATTGCATGCGTTACATTAGCATCTTGCATAGTTAGGATCATACATCTTTCTAACTTGTTTCTATTTTGGCTTGGAGTACTCGATCGGTAAGTCTTTATGCTTTAGCATACTTGCATAAGTGTGATTGCCATGTTTTCATAATTAGCGTGCTTGCCATGAGGCTATGTGCTTAAATGCTAAATTGCATAAATGCTTGTGGATGACGGCTTGTTGTTTGAATTGGAACGATTCAACGAATGTGAGTTTTAAGCCCACT